>BSBK01004688.1:1527500-2242404 GCA_027943335.1 Chamaecyparis obtusa | reverse complement strand
ACAAATGGCGTTTCAAGGCCCAATATTACCAGAGCACTGGAACAAAATCCTACTGGATATTCCTAATGATAGTAGAAGGGCATTAGAAAAGAGTCTTGGAGAGTTTTACTTCGATAATGAATTTACAGTCTGGGTAAATAGCCACATTGTGGGTTTGTTCATATCACTAGCCATAGAAGCAGGATACTCGAAAGAGGAGATTCTCAACACAACTAAGAGAATCTTCATTAAAGACATCCTTATTCTAAAATCTACATGAGAATTAATAGTGACCAAATTCCCATTATCCCAACCTCTCAGAAATGTCCGATTCTAATCCATAGACAGGGAGAAGTCTTCGAGACTTTCTGGCCTGTAATGAAGAGGAACATGGATTTTTTTATGCAATCCTCACAAGCTAATCGTCTACCTACAAATTGGATGATAGACTATTGGAAAGAAGAAGGATACAACATCCCCAATGAATATTATGAAGATGAGGCTCAAAAAGTATGCTTCATTTCGCCTAATGACAAACACAATACTCCTAGCTTGAAGGCGCGCAATGAAGATGATGATGCGCTAATAGTATTCAAGAAAATTAAGTAAGAGAATAGTGAAAGTATAGATAATAAAATGATAGTATAGAAGTAATATTAGAAATGGAGTTTGCATACTCTACTAACAGAGCTCGCCTCTATATTTTGTTTTAAAATGTTTTCCATGCTACTTAGAGTTTTACAATCTCTAAAATTTTATAACTTTCAAATTAATAAATATCATGTTTATCATAAAAGGATGCATTTAAGAGGAACTTTCTTTCTTTTAAAACTAAGATAGCTTATGCTCTAACTTTTATTATTTCATGAAAAACTTCCAGTGGGCCTCCTCAGTTAGGGAGCAATTTTAGAGTAACATAGTCTTCCAAGAATCACAGACATTAACAATAGATAATTATATAAATGAAAATTTAAATACAAACACATATATACAATGATATATTAATATATAGAAGTAGAACCACAAAATATTCAAAATTAGGAATCCGTATAGACAAACAATTATGGTATCTGAATCAACAGAAAATGAAAAGACACATCATCTGATATATAAGTTTAACTATCACCAATCCTTAACTGAGCCTCTAAGAGTGTAGCCCCCACATTTACGGTGATGACTAACCCTATCAAACTTAGAGGCTTAAAACCTCAAATTGCTTTTGAAGGAACCATAGACACAAAAAGACTCAAGTTAGTAATGTTAAGCACACATGCTTTAATTCTCAGGGCAGTGTATAGGATATTAGGGTTGGAAGTTTTAACTAACGATGATCTCTACCGTGTCAAAATAGACATTCCATCCATGTTTATAGCTTCGGCCTCCCAAGTAGACCCGGTCAAATTTGATATTGGAAGATTATGCACCAAACTTTTCAAAAAGAAATACCTAGGTGGACTAGATGCTGTTATCAATAATATAAAGGGAGACCTAACCATCACAAGACCAAGATTCTACAACACTCCAATGATTGGTGGAAAACCTGCCCCATCTTTTTCCATCCTAGAATCTAAGGACATAGCCACTCTAATATCCAGAGGTCCCATAATTAGGAGGAACTCAGAATTTCTCTACTACTTTTTCCATGTGCGAACACCTGAAATTGAGGACTGGTTCTACTTATATTGGCACAAGGATGATGTAGGGAACACAGAAATAAAAGGTTTCAATGAAACAAAAGATGAAGGAACCTTAGGAATATGGTCTTAAACTTCATAATCTAAAAGGAAAAGTAAGAAAGAAAAAAGGGAATGCTAATCTAGTCCCTAATGTATTGGAAGCTACACTCTAATCTACTAAATATATTAACTTGTCTTTTCTTTATTTATAGCTAGATTCAGGATCCAAAGAAAATCACTCCTATCACCAAGTACCCACTCTGCAATGTAAGATTCTATGTGATGGTTAATTAAATTCACACATGTCTATCATGAGCTTTATTTAACAAGGAAGACTCAATAATACTCCCTTATCTGTGTAGCTTAATAGAAAATCTAATGTCTAATACATACTAACTAGGACTAAGTATGCACTTACATAATGTATATCTCATTACAAATAGCTAAACTGGGATATCATAGGATAATAATAGGCATGGGAGAAGTGCTTCTATTGCTTTGTTCCTATGGAGTATCATCCCAGTAAAGTTTAGTAATTCTAAAATGATTGATTTATCTTATAATCGATCCCTCTTTTCCCCGCTTTAAAATAGTTGTTCCTTCTGTTTAATTTCTATCAATGGTTAAATGTTTCTCTCTTAAATTAGTGTGTTCATATATGTTTACTTTGAACATATGGGAGGCAGGGCTTCCCATGTATTAAAAATAGGATAGACCTATTAGTTACAAGCGTCAGAATAGGCTAAGACAAGTGTATAAGGCTCTGCAATCACAGAGTAATATTCCCCTTACAGCATAGTAACTAAAGATAATAGTACAATGACAAATGGATTAAATGTTATAGGAATCTAATACCTAACAACTCAAGGCTGAGACCAAAGACCAAAAATCAAAATGCTTGCTACTCCACTAAGCTATAGTCATAGATTAAAGGTTAGTCGTTAGTCTCAGATGAGGTTATCACGGTAATCTCTTATCTTGAAGTCGATAAATAGAAAATATGTATTGGCTTTAGGTAAGATATTAACATGATGATCTTATTTCATGGGTTTTTATGTTTTTTATATGCTTTCTAATTTTAGACTCTTTTAACAAGAAAACCTTGGACATTGCTTTGATCTATGGTAAAAATTAATAGTCTTGTTCATTTATGCTTATATGCAGCCTCGATTGAGGGATACTGATAACATAAAGTTTCATATATTTTTTAGTTTGTATAGGCCTCTATTAGGTTTAGAAAAGTAGCATTTTATAACCCTCTTTCACTCTTCCTTTTCCTGTATTCATGTTCATATAATTTTTCATTCTGAAACGGTTCCTAGAAATGTTATCTTTGTACATATAGCGACATCCCTCAAAGATATTTAAAGAGTTTCTTATCTTAAGGACTAATGAAATTGATTAAATCTTTAAGATTCTCCTCCAGGAATGGATCTTAACTCATGTCTTTTACCTTTTAGATCTTGTTTTATCTTGATATATGTGCCTTAATGTCTCATTTAAAGGATAATCCAAAGATTTACTCCTTTCTAATTTTTTAAGCATTCAAATATAAGTAGATGATAGTTCGGTTATAAGGATGCATTTTTGAAATAAAATAGATTAAATCATCTTTCTCCTTTGTCCTCTCATTGGTCATGTTTTATAAATAACGATGTGATTAGATAAAGTCTATCTAGAATCTTTTAGTGTTTTCATATTATTGGTAAGAATCCAATTAAACTATATGGGAAAATCCTTTTGTAAGTAGAGTTATAGCATAATGTAGGATTATCTCCGACATAACCTACATTTGATTGGTTTGAATAAGGACTAACCAAACAGAGTATTATTAGAGGAGGATTCTAGTGTTTACATGTATATAGGAAAGCTTTATTGAAATCTAAGATGGAGACTTCCATTAGTCGGGATATAAGTGGAAGCAATTTATTTAGTAGCAAAGGACCAATGCACCATAGCATTTACAATTAGGAATTAGTTTCTCAATCAAGATATTGATTTTAAGGGAATGACCTTAAGAATGATGTAAATGAAGGAATGCATTCATAAGGATTTGTAAATGAGGGAATTCCCTTATAAAACTTTATGTACCATATGATCTGGACCTCAGTCTCCGGGCTAGATTGGAGGTTTTCTTCTCCATTCTTTCCTACCAGTGCCCGCATGGAATGGAAACCTTGTAAATTTAAATTTCTGAATAAAATATCTTGGTTTCAGCCTTTTACAGATCAAAAAATCAAAATCAAAATTAAAACATCAATTATTTAAACAAGAGATGCATTGTGCCAAGTTCCTCCCTATTAAGTGTTACATATAATAGCTATTGTTAGGTAGACTCATTGATGATTGTAGTTAGATTAGTGGAAACATAGAACATTCATTTACATCATTAGTCATCTAGTTGAATCATGTTTGTGATGTTCTATATTAGTCACATGACTTATTGGTAACTAGTATTAATGATATAGATGACTTTCTCTACACATTCTAGCTCCTTTTTTCTTGGTGATGCACATAGGAAGACAAATCTCTATAGAAACAATGAACTTGAGGATATAATTTTCCTCAATATTATTTTCAATCAATTTGGTCAACTTAAATATTTTTTTTAATATTTTTTTCTTTTTGGCAAGTGTGTTTGGATAGGTTCCAAATTGTGTTCAGTTAGTCATGTTAGAATAAGAAAATATGAGAAATCAAGATTATTTGTATAATCTGCATCCTTATTTACTATTCACAACCATGGATTTCAATAAATTTTCATTCATTTCATATATGGAACATCTTCGATGTAAAAATAATTATTAAAGTAAGTTAACTATGATTAGTAATAATTATTTAAACCATTTGTAGAAACAACTCTTTATTCATCCAGTCAACATTGTAATACAAGATCAGGTGCATCAAAATTGAATAATGCCTAAAGTTGATAATAGAGCTATCCTTTTGAATGTTTACAAGGGCATCATGAATATGCTCCACCAAGTACCCAACATAGTCATAATCAGTATTCACTTTAGGATGTTGAATATTCATTTCCATCATCAGAAGTTTAGCAGGCAATGTAATGCT
This sequence comes from Chamaecyparis obtusa, assembly GCA_027943335.1. Taxonomy (NCBI): domain Eukaryota; kingdom Viridiplantae; phylum Streptophyta; class Pinopsida; order Cupressales; family Cupressaceae; genus Chamaecyparis; species Chamaecyparis obtusa. Next base: position 2,237,677 of record BSBK01004688.1, on the reverse strand, counting down.
TCCATCCAATCCCAATACCCTGCATAATCCATACATTGCATTTCATGTAAAAATATAATGTGTTCAAGTCATAGGGCTCCTCTACATTATCTAGAATTGGTATCAGTTTCCTCCTAGCCCTAGGCATGTACCGTGGGAGAGTGTGCCTCTTCAATACATTCTTGTGGGATGTGTATTTCTTCCTTTCTCCATCCAAGTCTATATATGTGCAAGTTTCCCTAGGTATCTACAATGCCTCCACAAAGCTAGCTTTGTTGATTGTTACTAAGAAAGACTCATCCTTTCTCCTTATATCCATAGTTTTAGGATAGTAAGCCTTTTCCAAATCAGTGACTAAGTCTGTACATCCAAATACACATATTAGACAACTACATTTCCATATTAAATTCCCAGGGATTCGATATTGGAACTCCCTTTACTTTTTTATTCTAGAAATATAATAACAAAGACATTCTAGAAGTGTTAGGGGTTTTTGGATTCCAACATTGGTTGCATGCATCCTTCTAGTAAAATTCATTCATTGACAAACTATTAGAAGTACCTAGTAGTAAGTCAATGAATTCTTCAAAAAACTTCTTCACGCCTTCCTTCTTCTTTCTAGATGCATGAGAACCACCACTGGTTGTTTTTTGACTCATGTTTGAAAAAACATAAATCACAATCACAACTCAACCCAAAAATGCACACCTACTAAAAATTCCTAGTTGCTTAGAAATTTTTTTCAAGTGTCGTCAACTCTTACACCAAGACTCAAAAATCATATTGTAATTATAGGAAAATCATCAACACAATCATGCCTTGATAACTCTTCAAGCTATAGATTAGTGGCCATCAACTCAACCATTAATTCTCATGTATGTGGCCATCAACTCTACAAACTAGCTATGGGATCATCATGAGCTATATGCAAGAATTTGAAAAAATGCCTTTATGGAATAAAGTTCTGATTTTTGTAGAAAAAGGCACAAAGAATTCTACATGTCAATGTTTGATTGGTCAAACCCTTTTCTCTTTTTACATCTCAACATGTCACGACAAGGCCACTTGGACATGTGGCACTCAATAGCTAGCTCTAGACTCACAAAACCACTCTCTCTAAACAACTCATGACCCAATGATGAGTTGATAACATGTTCAATCTCCAGTTCTCCAGCTGAAAATATTATGTCTTCAAACCCTCACAAGCTGGTGAAAAAAGAAAAAAAACCTTTATTGCTAACTTGCAAAGTCAAAACATCAAGTTCATAAATTACAGCGAGCCTGTGATAACTAGTAATAAACTGTTCATCGCTAGTTCTCCAATATTTAGTGTTACCTTTACTAACTGGCATGAGTTGGAGATAACTATCATCTTCAAACATCTTGGACACATGACATGTACTCACCAATTCACCAGATAAAAAAATATTCCATTTCATCTTGCGAGTCTGTGACAAAGCTGTAGATTTAAGAATTCGAATCTAAACCAGAAATTATAGAATAAAAGAGCAGATTGCAAACAAACAATCAAGACACTATTTATCGTGGTTCACCACAATAGTGGCTACATCCACACTGAGAGCAGAAGAATTATATTAACCACAAATCAAAATGTTTACAAATGACCACAAAGAGTCTTATTTATAAGCTCAATCTGAGCAGCTGAAAAGACAAGGCACAACAGACAAATGTCCGTTGGCCTTCCAATCCCAACAAACTCCCACCAGAATTCAATAGATAATCTAGTTGATCAGGCATTCCCTTGCTCTACATGCTGATCTACTTCAGCTTAACAAGTCCAAGAGAAGTTCTTGCACATTCAAACTTCTGTTTGGTTACAACTTTAGTGAATATATCTGCCAGATTGATCTTAGTATCAATCATTTCAACCTTCAACTTGCCCTCTTCAACCATGTGCCGAACAAAGTGAGCATGGATGTCAATGTGTTTTGAACATCGCTAAGAGGTATGATTATGAGCCATAAATATGGTGCTGCAACTGTCACTGAAAAGAACATAATCATTTTGCTGATACTTCATTTCAGCAAGTAATCACTGCAACTGGATCATTTCCTGAGCACCTTCGGAAAGTGCCAAATACTCAGCTTTAGCGGAAGAAAGAGCAATAGAATGTTGCAGCCTTGAGGCCCAACTGATAGCACCAATTGTACCAATAAGGTAATGACAACTTGGATTTTAAAGCTAAATTTGACCAGGCAACTAAGGCAAAATAAAAATAAGAAGCCCTATCACCAAGTATGAGACCAAAATGCAGGAAAACAACTTTTATAAAATTCCAGAAAATAAAACATCAACATAGAACAATGAAGCTCGACATGACTTCACCAAATGTTTTACAATCCTATCAATCTCCAATATAAAAAAGAAACAACCTTATCACTATAATCACAACCTCTTTAACTATTTCTCTAAAATTACATATTGATATGTAAAAAATAATTAATTTTAAAAATAATCTCTATAAAAATTGAACCTTGCTAAATATAAATGGGATGTAAAAAATCGCAAATCACTTCTACGAAGAGATGATTGGAACTAAAAAAATAGTGTATGTAAAACAAAAATAATTTATAGATGAATGTAGAATTCTTAACAAAAAGTTCAATTCTTTAAGAGATAATAAGGGAGATGATTCCAAAATTTATGAGGAAGGAAAGTATTGCATTTCAAATTTGAGGGTCTATTCTCGACACAATTTCCATGATTAATCAGTTGTGCATTGACCCCAGCAATAAAAAAATGTCTACTCAATTATATTTATAATATAATTTTATGGTGAGAAATTATTTTTAACCGATAAACTTGACTTCTGTAAAATATTACACATGTCTCATGACAAGACTTGTCATATTTCTATGAAAAATCTGTGAAGGTGAGTGCATAGAAATTGTTGGATTTCAAATCTGTGAAGGTGATTGCATTGAAATTATCCCCAAGTAATCATCTAAGTGCAATTATTGTAAAAATGTACAATCTTTTACATAAACTAAGTAAGATGACCTAATTTATTGGGGGTTATTAAAAAGATGATATTTCCGCGATCTAGGCATTGGAGTGATTCCACAATTTACAATGAAAAACAATCTGTGGGTGTGTACTCGACATAATTTTCACAAATAATCAACAATGTCTACTAAGATGTGGGGTTGTTATTCACTACAAATATTAAATTTGGCAAATAATCATTTGAATGGAATCATCCCTCTAAGTTTAGCAAATTGTTTAAAGTTTGGAGTGTTAAATTTGAGGGATAATAATTTGATGAGAACGATGCCATCCAAATTTAGTAAGCTAAGTATGTTGCAATCAGTACTATTGATAATGATAACAAGGTGACTGGCTCACTCCCTCCCTCACTATCAAATTTTTTAGAATTGATCATTTTGGATGTTGGGAAGAATTCATTGAAAGGTTAGATTCCAAAGTTAATAGGTAAATTTTTAAAGCTAAAAGTGCTAGTAATGAGAAGGAATAATTTTGAAGGTAGTATTTCTACAGAAATTTTACAATTGAAACACCTTCAAATTCTTGATCTTTCTTGAAATCACATGTCAGGGTTTATACCACACAACATTTTCAATTTAAGCAATTATGGTAGAGCCTCACCAAGAATTTAGCATGGTTTCAATGGATCTACATAATATTCCAAGAGCATATGCCCCATACACGTATAAAAATGGATTGAAAATAGATTCTAAAGGAAGAGATGAGGATTATGCATATATTTTTTCCAACATGGTGGCCATAGACATCTCAAACAATCAATTGAGTGGAGATGTTCCTTCTAATTTGGGAAAGTTGAAAGGGTTGAGGCTTCTCAACCTTTCCATGAACAATTTCAATGGCACTATTCCAAATAGTATTGTACAATTGAGTTGGTTGGAATCATTAGACTTTTCAAGAAATAAATTTTTAGAACATATTCCAAATCTTGGTTCTTTGAGCTATTTGAGAGAACTCAACTTTTCCAATAACAATCTTTCAGGTAATATACCACTAGGAGGACACATGGAAACATTCACTAATTCATCACATTTAAATAATTCAAATTTATAGGGATATCCACTTGCAAAGAAATGTCGTTGGCCAGAATTTGCTCCAGCTTCTCCTATTTCTATATTTATTAGTGAAGAAGAGAAAAGCAAATAGAGCGTATGGTATAAGATTGGATTTGGACTATCATATGGAGTAGGTTTTGAAGTAGTGGTGCTACTTATTGTATTAAAAAAGGTATGTGGGCATACATACTTCAAGGGAGTTGACTTGGTCTTAAATTGGTTTTCCCTTGATGTCATAATATGACAATATGAAAGTTTATATTTTTTGTTGAGGTTAGTCAATGTAAATATATTGTACTTTTTTAGGGTATTCAACAAGCCATTTATTTTTAAACATTATTCTAAATTCTATATATATATTTTATATATTTTTTTTATTGTTTTGTGGATCTTCAAACTATTGTAAGGATTTTTCATGTATATAAATAATTTTAAGACTAAGTAAAATATTTTACTATTTATTATTAATGTAATTTTTTTTTTGTCAATTAATTACACTCATAATTTCTAGGTGTTGAATGAATATTATAAAAGAAAATTAAAATTGTTACATTTTTTTAACCTTCAATTCACATTAATTCATACTCTTTATTTTGACATACTCTCTTTAATTTTTCTATTGTCGTATATGTATTGTAATAAAATTTTATAAGTCAATGCTAAATACGTTTTCCATAACAAAAAACATAAAATCTCTTCAAATAAAAAATGATAATATTTAGTTGTAGTTAAGGTTATTTTTTAAATTACTAAAATGATGTCATTTGAATTACTATTATAAAATATAATTAGAATTGTTACATATTTTTACCTTCAATTCACATTAATTTATTCTCTCTCTCTCAAAGTCTATACTTCATTTCTAAACATATTATTTATGACAAAAATGGTAAAATCTTTTCAAATAGAAAATGGCAATGTTTGGTTGAAGATTTTTTTAAAAATTATTAACATGATTTATTTTTAAATCAAAATCTTATCAAATAGTGTTTTTGAAAAAATTGTTAATTCACTTACAATTGTTTTGTATTTCTAAATTATGAATATAAAATTTGGAACTTTTATTCCTTTAATTTTTTACCAAAACATTCTTCACTTTCTATCAATCATAAAAATAATATTTTATTTAACATATCATCTAATTGCGAGTATTAAATAAAATAAAATAAAAATCACTAAATTAGATCAAACTTTTATCACATAATTTCACATTTAAAATATAGATATCTATATCCTTAAATTTATCAAATGAAAAGAGTGTGGGAGGATATATATTATTTGTAACATGGTGAATGCCTCTCCCCATTTTTCCAATGTAACTTGAGAGTGCACATGTGTATGCACTAAAAATAAATAAAACATCATTTGAACAAGAGATGCATTGCATCAAAATCCTTCCTATAAGTGTAACATTTAGTAGTAATACTTATAATAGACATACATCATTTAATGCCTATATAGGTTTGGTCTAAGGCCTAAATTAGTCAACCCAAGGCTTAAAAAAAAAAAAAATTGCTTGAGGAAAACTTATTCCCATAATAAAAATCTACTCATATAGATATTTCATGTACACATAACTTTTCACAATATAAAACATGTCTTATCATGTATTCTTATCAAATTTAACGTAACAATCTCTTAGTTGAAAGGACTTCTCTCATAAATCATGAAGTCAAATTCTTGGATGCACATGTTATAGCGACATGGGAACTTCTTCAAGCATACATGTCAATGTGCATCCAAAAAATTGATTACCCATGTTCTAAACATTTGAATTATGCAAACATAAACGCTCAAATATTCATTAATATCTGAATTGCGCATTCTTTTCAATGACAAGATGGATTAAACTATCTAAGCTATAAGCTCATGAACATATGATGCTTGTTTGTTGCTAATTAAATTTACTGGATCATAATCTAATACAGATCTAATAAACTAAATTTACCTCATGATGCAAGAAGTAAGTCTTGCTACCAAAATACTCAGTCATTTAGGCAAGAAGTCAAATAACAAAAACACAAGATTGCAATCACTCAATTTTCATTCATTGTCACTCTATTCATTTGCAATAAATTTAGTTTATAGTTTCCCTTCTTTTCAGTCATGTCTTTTCAGATTCCCTGGTTGATGTTTCAAACCATCAATGCTTTGTGTAATCACCTAAAAATGGACAAAGACAATTTAATGATAATTCAAAGCAAATCAAAGAAAATCAAAGAAAATCAAGGACATAATTGAATCAATTGAATCAAAATGCACAATTAGCCAATCAAAATTAAAATCAAGTCTTAATTCAATATCAATCAAAATTGAGAGCATTTTAATTAAGTGCAATCAAATCAAAATACAATTAATTCAATTAATTGTATAGTCTTGGATTAAATTAAATTCAACCCATTCAAGGGGTACATAGCTAAAATAAATCAATTAAATCAATTAATAAAATCAATTACTCTCAACAAACCAAAAGGAGAGGAAAATCAATCAACCAATGAGATTAAAAGAAAGGCATTCACATGGATCAAGCCAAATTGAATCTCAATCACTCAAAGTGAGAGAGAATCTTAGCCATCCATCTTGTCTACTTGTCCCAAGCTTTGAGGACATAAAATTTTCTTTGTCTTCAAAGGGTGGAACCAAAGACTTAACCCCAACTCAACCATCATCAAATGCAACCACACCCCCTCACATTGGGAAAATCTATAAAAGGAAGGCTAAAATCCTTCATAATTCATCAACCACCTATTTGAGAATTGAATCAAACCTCTTGCAATTTGAATTTAGAAGAGCATTTAAGAGAATTTAAGACATTTTAGCATTTACATTGATAATTGTTAGCTTTGGCATTGTTTATTTCAATCAATTCTCATTCTAGAACTGTCATTAGTGAGAGCTTGCTGAGAGCTTACTTCATTAACATTCTAGTTAGAGAGCCATATGATGCTGAATTAGTCATTGATATTAGCTAATAGTTGCTCATTTGTGGTTGTAATTTAGTTACTATTTCATTTATTGTTGATGATTAACATTAATTCTATGAAGGTACATTTATTTGTATGCACTTTGATCGATGTCTTTCTTTGAAACTCCATTTCTCAGGCTCTGAGGATGTTGGAAAAAGTTGTAGAGATTGGGTTTACTTCATTCAATTATATTTGATTTAGAAATTCATGATCCTACTTATTCTTAGGAGAAATGTCAACTAAAACACACAAAAACAAATCAAAATTGAAGGAAATAAAATAATATTTTTTGGTTGATGCTTATTATCAATCTCATAAAACACATTAAATCAATATTTGAAACATGAAAAAAGAATTATTCATTCCCCCAGACTCCTTTACACTCAGTAATCTCCTTAATCAAATACTACCACATGACAAGCTCCGGCAAGAGTACTGAAACTTGAAGTTAGTAGTGTTGGGAATTAAATTTGAATTAGTACAAGCACACAATTTTCATGGGTTCGTAGGAGGCTCCTCTAAGTTCTAACCTTTCTATTAAGATAAAAAATTAAAGTAGACGTTGGTTGATAAATATGATAGGTATATTGGGAGATATACTTAAGTTGATCCATAAAATCAACAATATTTTAAAATGCTACTAAAAAACAAGGCATTGTGCCATTTAGACTTAAAAGGTATTAGATAGTTTGTTTAAGTGGAAAATGCGAGTCATGATTAAATTCTAACATAAAATAATTTTAGGTTTATTAAGACTTAAAGTTCTTAGAAAATTTAATCACTTCAGTCTTAATTTTCTTTGTAGACACATTAAATTGAGAAGTAAAATATATTAGGGCTAAATCTAACTTTGAGTCCAACCAAGCCTCCTAGAAGCAAAAACTTTTTGACACTAGAATAACTAATATAGAAACTTATAAATTCATAAAGAGATGTTGGGTCTTGTTAGAATAACTGAGAGGGGGGGTGAATCAGTTATCCAGTGTCCCAAAAAAAAATGTATAATTCAAAACAAAATCTTCAATTTCTGCTACTCGGTAAACATAAATACTTTCTCTCTTTGTGCTTTTACCGATTGCTAGTCTAGTACTTATAAATGTTACCAATCAAATCTAACATGTAATATGCAAAGTATGATAATAAACACATATCACAATCAACACATAACACAAGAGATTTAACGTGGAAACCCTGTAAAGGGAAAAACCACCTGGGACCGGCAACCCAAAAATGTTCACTCTTTTGAAGTGAGGTCGGTAAAGACCCAACCCTGTTAAAGGTTACAAAAACACTGTTAGGTGTGACCTTGTTACAAGATTTTAGACTAGAAGTTATCATCCAACCAATATTTAGTATGGGGTTGACAGGATAACAATATTCATTCTATGAATGATACATCAAAAGACTTTCAGAGTCTACTCGATTAAGAGATTTTGACTATTTACAATGGTTAAATATGAAACAGTAAATGATTTGCCTTAATACAACTTCAATTGTAGATTACAAACTAATATTTAGCTCATACAAATCTTTCTGATCAATATTTCACTTTAGATTCAACACTGTATCAATTTACTATATGTCGATAATAACTCTCTATAGCTTGGTAACTGTTCTGCAGCTCGGTTCTTAATAACCAATATGATCAAAATGCATGAAAGCTTCTTCACGCAATAATCCTACAGTCTATTCTTCTTCTGGCATTAGTTTCATAATGAAACCCTAGTCTCTTATATAGACGAGTAAATCATTTTCTTTTTGTCCATCAGATTTTGCTGCTTAATCATCTTCACTGATTTTGCAGCTTCAAGCTTCATCGGCTAATGTGTCAATAACTCATTTCAATCTGCTCCATTAGATCTTCTTTTAATTTTGTTAGTCGTCAATCATCATAACAAACTTTATCTATTATCACTGAAATCAAGGTACTTTACAACTCATTAATCTTATCGGTTAAACTGATCATTTAATTCATTATGTTCCGCTTGGTTAACAAAGAAATGTGTCAGTGAATACAAGCTTGGTTAATACTAGGCTCGGTATACACTACACTTCGTCAGTGTATACTACAAAATGCTTCATTTACCGACAACATTACTTTGTGTCTTTCAGCTCTATTCTGCATCATAGATGAATGCAACATAATAAAGTCAATATCATATGGCCATAGACTCATCAAAAAGTTACTCAGTGTATTGCTTATCCTCATCTGACATGTACATCTTTTCTCATGTAGATTTCTTTGTTCTTCATCTCTTTTACCTTTCTTCAGATGTATCGGTATAGTAACTTACAAGATAAAACTGTCAAGCTAGTTGACATCAATGACAATATAATATTGATTTAATCATATTACATATCTAATCAACAACTTCTCAATGATCTTTAATCACAGATTCTTCATTCAGATTCCAAATCAGTTGTAGTCCAACAATCTCTCCCTTTGGCATTGATGGCAACTCAAGTAATATGAAATATACCATACACATACCAAACATATATATTCTACAACTCTATGAACAAATGATGTACAAGCTCTCCCTAGCTTAATATGTTTAATCACTATGTTACTCATCATTTGTAATGTTGTTCCTACTTTTGTTCTCTGTAACTGATCTTCAATACTCTGTCTCATTCAGATTGTCTCTCCCTTAGATAGTTCTCATCGGTGCATGTTCCTTTTCATCTTCCTTTCATATTGTTTATCTCTCCCTTTGACAACAATTCCAAAGAAACAAATAAACAAACAGTTCTATCTTCCTCTGTATCTCTGTATACTGATATCCCAATTAGTTCTTGTGCTCCAAACTTAATCACCACCTTGAACATGATTAAAAGTGTGAACTATGCTACATCAACATGTATGATCTTCTGATAAAAGTAGGCTGATGCAACATCCAGATCACCTTATTGACTGATAGATAGGGGACGGACCCCAAGTCTAGTCCTCAAGTATTCAAAAGTGTCCTTCGGTAGAGGCTTTGTAAAAATATCTGCAAGTTATTCTTTAGATGTGAAAAATTCCAATTTCACTTGCTTCTCTTGCACTTGTTCTCTTAATTAATGATACTTAATAGATATATGCTTTATTTTTGAGTGCATCACAAGATTCTTTGAAATATTTATGGCACTAGTGTTGTCACAATATATAATCACCGGGTTAGTGATTACCTCATTCATTCCTTCCAACACTTGCTTGATGTAGGCAATGTTTGAACAGTTAGTAGCAGCAACAACATACTCTGCTTCAGCTATAGACTGAGAAATACAAGCCTACTTTTTACTTGTCTAGGTTACAAGTCCTTCACCAAAGAAAAATGCTCCTCCGGTGGTGCTTTTTCTATCATCCACATTTCCAGCCCAATCAGCATTGGTGTATACCTTCAGTTCAAACTTTCTTTCCTTAGGATACCATAATCCATAATTCTCTATTTTCTTTAGGTATCTTAAGATTCTTTTAGTAGCACTCATGTGTGATTCTCTAGGATTATCAAAGAATCTAGCAACAATTCCCACAACATGTGCTATATCTGGCCTAATGTGAACTACAAACATTAGCTTACCAATCATGGATAAGTAAAGTGTTTGATTTCCCTCTGTAGTTTCATCATCCTTTGTCAATTTGCATGTAGTAGCCATTGATGTTCCCATAGGTTTAGCATCTTCCATGCCAAATGTCTTCAGTACTTCCTTTATGTATTTAGATTGTGTGATAAATATCCCATCACTCTGTTGAATCACTTGTAGTCCTAGAAAGAATTTAATCTCTCCGAACATAGACATTTCAAATTCCTTTTGCATTTCATCAGCAAATGATTTACACACATGATCTGAAGCTCCAAAAATAATATCATCTACAAATATTTCAGCAATGATAATAGTGTCATTAGTGTCACCTTTCATGTACAGATTGTTGTTTTCACTTGTTCTTATAAATCCAATACTTAACAAGTAACTATGCAGCCTTTCATACCATGCTCTCAATTCTTGCTTCAAACCATATAATGCTTTATGTAATCTACATACCATGTCTTTGTTGTCTAGATCAACAAATCCTTCAGGTTGTTCGATGTAGACCTCTTCTTCAAGTATACCATTCAGAAAAGCTGACTTCACATCCATTTGATAGACTTTGAATTTCTTATGTGTGACATATGCAAGTAGCATTCTAATTCTTTCCAATCTAGCAATAGGTGCAAATGTTTCACCATAGTCAATGCCTTCTTCTTGTGCATATGCCTTGCATACCAATCTTGCTTTATTTCTTGTGACTTCACCGTTTTCATTCAGATTGTTCCTGAATATCCACTTAGTACTGATAACATTCTTGTCTTTAGGTCAGTGTACTAAGGACCAGGTTTTGTTCTTCTTTATTTTCTCTATTTCTTCCTTCATTGCATTAATCCATTCTTCATTTTCTAATGCAATTTTCACTATTTTTGGTTCAAATTCACAAACTAGACATGTACCTTGTCTTGTTTTTCTCCTAGTTTGCATTCCAGCATGTCTGTCTCCAATAATTTGTGTCTCGGGATGATGTTTTCTAAAAAAACTAGCCAGGACTCAGTTTCTTCTTTCTTTTTCATCCTATTTAGGTTCATATCTTTGCTCGGTAGCTCCATCTTGTTCATCAGTTTGTGTTGCCTGTTGTTCTGCATTATTTTCCTGCTGACCGGTTGACATAGTTTGTTGTGTTGGTAAATACTCTGGATGTTCAATGTAAGTGAATTTACCATAGTCTTTTGGTTCCTTTGTACTTTCCTCTATGTTCTTGTCATTAAACTCATCAAAACGAACATTAGTACTTTCAATTATCTTATTTGTGACCTTATTCATATATTTATATGCTTTACTCATAGAGGAATAACCCAAAAATATCCCTTCATCTCCTTTTGAGTCAAATTTTCCTTTTCTTTCATCTTTCAAAATTGTAATAATTTGCCTAAGGAAAAGAGTAGAAACCAAGATCTAAAAGCTCAAGAGATAGCACAAACAAGAGAGACAAGATAATATGATCAAATGAAGAATTCAATAATGATCAAATGATAATGGATAATCAATTACATACAATGTAGAAGTGCCTCAATATATAGGCAATGCATGATAACTAGAAGTTATGCAAATGATAAGCTATCAACTAGACATGGTGGAATCACATGTCCACCAAAGGTGGATCATCCTCCATTATACATGAAAGTATGTGCAACATGAGAGGATGATAATGTGATAAGAGAACTAAAGGTGGATCTCACACACAAAGAGGTATGTGATGACAAATATCACACCTAAAGTGGAGATTCTCCTAACCATGTGCTAAAAGAAATGCAAACTCCTAGGTGTCTCGAAGACAACTAATATGCAAATGCATTATCCTAAGTAAACATAAGTAAAGTGTAATTAGTAAATACTTAATTACACCAACACCCCCACTTAAGTGCAACTTATGGGAATGCACTTAAGCTCACAATGCAAGATGGGTCCCGACTACTAGGCCATGTTAGGTACCCATGTACAATATGCAAGAACAATGCAATCTCTCATAAAGTGGAGAAAGAAGGAAAACCTCATGGGAAAAACCCTCCCCCCAAAAGAGAGATGAATACAATAATAGAATATGAGAGAGAAGACCTCATATGAGGAAAATATCCCCCCCATAAGATAGAATAGAGAAGTCATGTGACCCCCCCTGATGGAATAGCCCGCACCCCTAAGAGAGCTTGCAACTCAAGAAACTTGCTCTCAGTGAAGGGTTTGGTGAAGATCTCTTCAACCTGCTCTGCTATAGGACAATACTGCATCTCAATGACCTGCTCATGTATCAAATCTCTAATGAAGTGCATATGAACCTCAATGTGTTTGGTCCACTGATGTTGGACTAGATGTCTGGAGATCATTATAGCACCTTGATTATCACAATGAATGACTGTAGGTCATGGAATACTAAAACCAAACTCCTTCAGGATATGTTGAAGCCAAATAGCCTCTATAGCTATAGTAACAACCCCTTGATACTTAGCCTCAGTCAAAGAAAGAGCAATAGCATGTTGCTTCTTACTCTACCAACAAATGGGGCCTGAACTAAGGTGAAATATGTAACCTAAAGTAGACTTGCGACCATCAAGATTGCTTGCCCAATCTGAGTCTGTATATCTAACCAACTGAAGTCCTGTACCTACTGCATAGTGAATCCCATGTGTATGTTTACCCTGTATGAAGTGCAATATGTGTTTGGCTACCTTCCAATGAATCTCATGTGGCTCTTTCATGAAGTGAGAAACCATGCCAACTACAAATGATATGTCAGGGTGTGTATGTGTCAAGTAGATGAGACTTCCAACAAGCTGTCTATACAAAGTATCATCAACAAGTGGTGTAGAACACTTAGCCTCTAACTTGACACCTGATAGAAATGGAGTGGGTGCAGCCTTGAAATCACTCATGTGAAATTGAGCAAGTAGATCAAGAGCATACTTGGGCTGAGAAAGTGTGATCCTTGTTGAGGATTGTGTGATCTCAATACCAAGAAAATAGTGAAGTAAACCCAAGTCCATCATAGAAAATTTTTCCTACAAAGAAGACTTGACACTAGCAATGATGGATGAAGTACTCCCTATAATGATCAAGTCATCAACATAAAGTACAAGTATCAAGTGTGAGTCATCCTATCAAAGAATGTAGACATTAGAATTTGAATGACACCTGGTGAATCTTGCTAAGAGAAGGAAGGAATCCATCTTGGCATACCAAGCCCTAGGAGCCTATTTGAGGCCATAGATAGATTTCCTTAACCTGCAAACCATAGTAGTATCTAGAATGAATCCCTATGGTTGCTCCATATAAATCTCCTCATGAAGATCCCCATGTAGAAATGCACTCTTAACATCCATCTGATGTACAACCCAACCATGAGTTGCAGCAATAGCAAGTGTCAAACGAATGGAGTTCATCTTGGCTACAGGTGCAAAGGTCTCATTGTAGTCAATACCAAGAACCTAAGAGAAACCTTTTACAACAAGTCTTGCCTTATACTTATCCACACTTCCATCCACTGCAAACTTGGTCTGATAGATCCACTTACATCGAACCAATTTTCTTCCCTTAGGAAGAGGAACTAAGTCCCAATTTTTCTTTCTCATCAAAGAGCTATACTAATCCTCCATAGCTTTGTCCCACTCAGGAATCCCTAAAGCTTCCTTGAATGATTGTGGATTGGAAGCAATTACAATATAAGCATGTGGAAATGAGTTGTGTTGTGACCTTCTCCTCCTAGTGTCTGAAGGATTCCCCACAAGTGAACCTGTTGAATCAAGTGTTTTTTGTGCCCAACGAGGTCTAGTGGAGGATGAAGATGATGAATGAATGTCCTCAACTATGTCTTGACCCTGCAAAGGTGGAAGCCTATGAGCTGGGGTTGAAGGAGTTTCATCTTCCAAGTCACTATCATCACTATCATTATCCAAAATGGAGGAAGTAGGAGGAGTTGAAGAATCCAAGCTAGGACAATTCTCTTCAAAGTGAACACTCCTCTCAAAGAAGATTTCATGTGTCTCAGGATCCATAAGCTTGTATGCCTTAAGAGTCTCAAGATAACCAAAAAATATGCAAGGCTTGTTTTGTGGTTCCAATGCCTTATGTTTTTGTGGAGGTATGTGTGCCCAAGCTGCACAACCAAAGACTCTAAAGTGTTTTACAACTGGTTTTCTTCCACGCCAAGCTTCAAAAGGAGTAACTCAATCCAAAGCTTTATGAGGAGTTCTATTTTGTATGTGAGTGGCACAACATATAGCTTCAGCCCAAAAAGCTTGATCAAGAGACTTGGCATGAATCATACAAGTGGCCATCTCCTTAAGGGTCCTATTCTTCCTTTTTGCAACACCATTCTATTGTGGAGTGTAGGCAACTAAATGTTGAAGATCAATACCCTCAAGTGTGCAAAAGTCTATAAGCCTTGAGTTCACATATTCCCTTCCATTATCTGTCCAAAGAATCTTGATGGCTTTACTTGATTGCTTCTCAACATGAGCCTTGAAGGTGAGAAATTTATCAAACACTTCACTCTTGTGACCAAGAAAGTAGACCCAAGTGTAGTGTGAAAAGTCATCAATGAATGTGAGTACATAACGAGCCTTGCCAAAAGATGGCGCTGGAAATGGGCCCATCACATCACTATGAACCAACTCAAGAACAAATGTTTCTCTCCAAGACTTCCCCTTATCAAAATTCTCTTCGATATGTTTTCCCATTTCACATCTTGAACATACACCCTCTGAATACTTCACTTGAGGTAGACCTTTGACCATATCCTTGCTGCTAAGCTGTTGAAGATATCTATAGTTGAGATGTCCAAATATTTCATGCCAAAGTTTACTTTGTGAATTTGAGTGTGTCAACAAGGCATGTGAAAGAGTCTTAGGTACAAAATTAGAAAATGAGTAAAGCCTTGTGTCATGATTCATTTTTCCTATTGCCACCATAGAATCATCCTTAAGATTTTTTACTACAACTGAATCAGGTAGGAATTCAACTTTCTTTCCACCTCCATGGTGAGTGATTTGGTAAATTGAAAGGAGGTTTGTGCTAAGGTTTGGAACATAGATAACATCTTTGAAAGCTCCATTTTCCATCTCAACTTCCCCTTTCCCTTCAACTTCCACTTGAGTATCATCTCCTACATAGATATGAGGTATTGTAGATGGTTTCAAGAAAGAAAATTGCTCCTTTGTTGCACCCATATGATGTGTGGCACCTAAATCAAAGATCCATTCCTCTAAATTAGTTGTACTTGCCCCAAATGCTTTCCCTTTACCCTTTGAAGTGGAAGGTGATGAATCCTTTCCCTTGTAGGCATTTGGCAAATCAATGTGACGCTTCTTGATTATTTTTGTCAACTCATCAATTTGTTTCTTGTGACATTGATGCTCATCATGATTTGGCTTCTTGCAATATGCACAAATTTTCTACTCCTTCTTAGAACTATCCCCCTTGTTTGTTGTTGTTGTTGTTGTTGTTGGGAGAAAACTTTCCTTGTTGTGAGGAGGAAGATTGTTGAGTGTCTGATTGTGATTTGGCCTTCCACTTCTTTTGCTTCTTGTTGGAACCTTTACCATCTTGATTCCCTTGATTCCCATTATTAGCCACCAATGCCTTAGACTTTGAAGACTTGAGAATCTCCATACTCATCAATTTTGTTTTTTCTAAGACCAACATTTTTGATAATGATTCAAATGAAGGCTTAGTGAAGGCACTACCCATTGTTAACTTGTGAGTATTGTAACTTGAAACAAAAGCTGCATATTCAGGAGGAAGATGATTCAACAAGTGACTAATCATCTTCGCATCCTTCATGGGATTACCACAATCATCAAGTTGTGCTCTATAGTCATTGAATTTGTTGAGATAATCTTGGATTGTGTCAAATTTATTGGGATCTAATTTGAGGAGATCGGTCTCAATTTTGAATCCCATGTCTTCATCCACTTTACCAAACAATTCTTCAAGTTTATCCCAAGCATCTTTAGCATCTTTTATGGTTTTGATGTGATACATGACAGCTTGAGAGATATTCTCTTAAGACTCCTAATGCTTTATAATTTTTACTTGACCAATTTTGTAGTGCAACAGTAGCATCATCAGTAGGTTTTTAAAGTGTACCATCCACATAAGGATTTAAACCTCTAACCATTAACTTGCTCCATACATTATCTTTCCATGTAGCATAGTTATGTGGAGTTAATTTTGCAATAGAACTCATGATGCAAAAATGAAAAGAGCACAAGAAAGAGAGACACCAACACACAAGACACCCCCCCAATTCACTCAATCAAAGAACCCCCCCCAAATGATGCTTTTGGCACTTTATAGCTAGTGCATGTACAATTGCCACTTGACAAAATTGATCAAAGTGGACTTCTAATTTTGATGTTTACAACTACAAATGTGAAGCTATAGAAGACTCAAGAACAAGTGCCACAATAGGCCAAAATAGACCACTTTCTAAAAGTACTATTTCTACACAAAATTTCTCCAAACTAATATCAGATCTAGAAAGTAGATGAAAAATCATCCACTTTCAAAAAAAATTCACTTGAAAATGTGTCTGTATGAGCCCGTACGAAGCCTCTAAAGTTGCAAAAATAGGGATCAAGCAGGTACAGTCACCAAAAACTACAATTTCTACAAAATCCATGATCAAAAACTAGAAAAGAACACCACCACTAAAAAGTTCAAGAAATTCTAGCCAAAATAAAAAAAAAATTGCACTCAATTTGGAGTCCAAATGACCAAGTTATGGCCTCCCAAAGTCAGACTACCAAATCCAAAATGCAATTGGTGAGGGCTGTAAATTTTTGAAAACTCCTAACATCACCGGTTTCACTATCTTAAATTTGACATTCAAATGATCATCACAACAGTGAAAAATTACTTGGTTTTGACGTTCAAATGGTCATCAAATTTTACCAGTTGAAATGATGATGCAATCAATAGCATAAATTTGATGTCTTGGAGATCATCACCACAAAGCAAAAAATTTCCCAAATGACATCTAGATGGGCATCAAATTTAACATTGTGAAAATCTGTGAAATTTTGAAATTTTTTTAAAGAAAATGCCAGGTTTGAAAGCTGCCACCACTTGTCATATTTGTATTGGTTGGTGGCATTGTGCCCATGGTGGCGTCGTGGGCCATGGTGGTGAGTGGAGGAAACCTGGAGGGTGGAGTGGGTGTCTGGCAGCAAAAGACCGGTGGAGGTTGCGAAAAGCCCGCGTGCATAGAGCAGCCTGAGCGTAGAGGAGGGTTGTCTACTTGGGCACCGTTGTCGGAGTTATGCGGGGGCGGTGGATCAGGCTACTCGGATGGCAGGGGCCGGAGGACTATTTTCCCACGCTGGTGGAGGGTGGAGCAAAGTGGAGGCCAAGAAGGAGTTTAGCCTTGTGAGCGGAGCGGTGAGTGGGCCGCGCTGAGGATGCCTGAACTAGTGGAGTGGGTGGGAGGCCATGCTAAGGTTGCTACGTAGGAGGAGGAGGAGGGGCGCGCTCGTGTGGAGGAAGGGACCTATGGTGGTTGCAATGTGGGACTTTTGTCCCACATTCACTGCATTAACCCTATTTATTTCCTTTAAAAACCATAGCAACCAAAGATTATGTCAAATGAGCTCGATCCTGTTGTTGAAGGCTCTGCTCGCTTCTTCTGTAGTTTGCCCGATTTGACCATACACTGACCTGAGATAAAATACAATAGGCCCAAATTGTAGATTAGGCCTTAGAGGTCTGATTTGCAAAAAAAAATTGCCTCAAATTTGACTTTTGCCCAACATAGGCAAATTTATAGTCAAAATTTATGGAAATAGCCACTCGGATGCAATGGTGAGGTTTGATCTTGCTCAAAATGCTCCCACAAAATGCTAATCCCAGATTTGGTTCGTGGCCATCCAAAAGTTGAAACAATCAATTGCTCTCCAATGGCTATGCAATGAAGAATCCTTTGGCTCTGATACCATGTAAGAATTTGCCTAAGGAAAAGAGTAGAAACCAAGATCTAAAAGCTCAAGAGATAGCACAAACAAGAGAGACAAGATAATATGATCAAATGAAGAATTCAATAATGATCAAATGATAATGGATAATCAATTACATACAATGTAGAAATGCCTCAATATATAGGCAATGCATGATAACTAGAAGTTATGCAAATGATAAGCTATCAACTAGACATGGTGGAATCACATGTCCACAAAAGGTGGATCATCCTCCATTGTACATGAAAGTATGTGCAACTTGAGAGGATGATAATGTGATAAGAGCACTAAAGGTGGATCTCACACACAAAGAGGTATGTGATGACAACTATCACACCTAAAGTGGAGATTCTCCTAACCATGTGCTAAAAGAAATGCAAACTCCTAGGTGTCTCGAAGACAACTAATATGCAAATGCATTATCCTAAGTAAACTTAAGTAAAGTGTAATTAGTAAATACTTAATTACACCAAAAAAAATAAAGCATTTACTTCAAAAAATCCTGAAATAACTTACAGTAGGTTTGTGTCTAAACCATAGCTCATAATGTGTCTGGTTGGTATCCTTCTTTAGTTGTACTCGGTTAAGAACATATACAGCTATACTGACAGTTTCCCTCCAATATGTCTGAGCAACATTCCTTTGTATCGTCAATGTTATAGCACAGTTAATTATTGATCTATTCCTTCTTTCAGCAATGCCATTCTATTGAGGTGTCCTCAGTTTAGAGACCTATCTTTTAATCCCATGTTCATTAAAAAAATTAGTAAATTCATCAGAGATAAATTCACCTCCTCTATCAGATCTTAAGCATTTTATTTCTTTTCCAGTCTCTTTCTCTACCTTAGCTTTATACCATTTAAACATCTTAAAAGCTTCAGATTTCTCCTTCAAGAACATAACAGTCATCAGTCTAGTATAATCATCAACAAAAAGAATAAAGTATCTATCACCATAATAACTTTGAGTTCTCATAGGACCACATAGGTCGGTATGAACCAACTCAAGTATCTAATTTGTTGAGTAGTCTTTGCTTTTGAAACTAGACTTAGTCATCTTAAATTTTTGACATTCATGGCACATGGCATGATCAGGTTTTGACAGGTTAGGCAATCCTCTAACTCTTTTCTTTTTGCTAATCTTGATCATGTTGTCAAAGTTCACATGGCATAACCTTTTGTGCCACAACCAAGCATCTTCATCCTTTATTAACAAACAAGAAGACTGATCCATATCAAGATAGAATAGATTACCTCTGGATTGTGTACCAGTACCAACAAGTCTTCCTTCTTCATCATATATCTTCACTCTTTTGCTCTCAAAAGCTAGTCGGTGGCCTGAATTGTTCAGCTAAGCCACACTTAAGAAGTTATAGTTCAGTCCATCTACCCAATATGCATTTTCATATTTTATTTTGTTATTGAGCACAAGTGAACCTTTACCTCTTACCGTACAAGGTGCATCATTTCCCATTCTCACAGATCCTCCATTGTATTCTATAAGCTGATCAAACTTTTCTACATCGCCATTCATATGATGTGTACAACCACTGTCTATGATCCATGTATCATTTCTGCTTACTTTAGAGATCAGTGTTGTCTCTTCACATTTCTCTTCTTCTTCTGAATCATATTTCATAGCAACAAATAAAAATTCTATATCATCATCAGAATCAGTTTCAGTATCAATATCTTCGGCTATGTAACATACCTTTTTGCCTTTGTCATCTCAGTTGTCTCTGTTGTTGTGTTGGTAGCTTCTATTAACTCTTCTTCCATAGTTTCCTTCAAATCGATCTTTGGATCTATCATCATCTTTCTTCTATGGACATATAGTAGCAATGTGACCAACTTCTTTACAATTAAAGCATGCCAAAGTTAGCTTGCCTTTATACCTTCCTTTTCCTTTGGGCAATCTTCTGGCCATAAGAGCTTCAAGCTCATTAAGTTCATCATCAGTATTACCATCATTGTCATTATCTCTATTATTCCTAATAGATTTACCAATCTTTAGAGAAGACATGAAAGTAGATTCAATAGGGGGAACAACACTATTATCAAAATTATTTAGTTCAAAGGTTGTAAGTTTACCAATCAGAGTGTTAAGAGTGAGATTGGATGTAGCTCTTGTTTCATGAATTGCAGAGATCTTGATTGCATAAACTGGCAACAAAGTTTTGAGAATCTTGCTTATCACTACTTCATCATCAATGACTCCATCTGATGCTCCAATAGCATGTACTACCTCTTTCAGTCTATTTGAGTACTGCATAATGTTCTCACCTTCTTTCATCCTCATATCATCGAATCTGCCTCTCAGGCTTTCAACTCGGGCTCTTTTGACATTCACATCTCCATTGTATATCAGATTTAACTTGTCCCACATTTCTTTGGTAGTAGTGCATCCATTAATGTCTTCTAATTCAGCATTGGTAGAGGCAGCAACAAGTTCCATCATAGTAATGTTGTGTTTATGCCTTTCTCTCAATTGATCAAGGGTCAAGGGACCAGTGGGTGGTGCAATGTAGCCATTCTCCATCAATTCTATTGCAAAATTCCCAATTCCAGATATGTGCAGCTTCATCTGGCTCTGCCATACTACGAAGTTCTCTTTATTCAATTTTGGTACTTCCCTCTTATACATCTTGAGACCTTTGTGCTTAAGTCCTTAAAACTTTGTTCTAAGAAACCACAACTCTGATACCAATTGTTAGAATAACTGAGAGGGGGGGTGAATCAATTATCCAGTGTCCCAAAACAAAATATATAATTCAAAACAAAATCTTCAATTTTTGCTACTCGGTAAACATAAATACTTTCTCTATCTGTGTTTTTACCGATTGCCAGTCTAGTACTTATAACCGTTACCGATCAAATCTAACTTGTAATATGCAAAGTATGATAACAAACAAATATCACAATCAACACATAACACAAGAGATTTAACGTGGAAACCCTATAAAGGGAAAAACCACCTGGGACCGACAACCCAAAAATGTTCACTCTTCTGAAGTGTCGGTAAAGACCCAACCCTGTTAAAGGTTACAAACAAACTATTAGGTGTGACCTTGTTAGAGGATTTTAGACTAGAAGTTATCATCCAACCAGCATTTACTATGGGGTTGACAGGATAAAAATGTTCATTCTATGAATGATACATCAAAAGACTTTCAGAGTCTACTCGATTAAGAGATTTTGACTATTTACAATGATTAAATATTCAACAGTAAATGATCCGCCTTAATACAACTTTAATTGCATATTACAGACCAATATTTAGCTCATATAAATCTTTCTGATCAATATTTCTCTTCAGATTCAACACTGTATCAATTTACTGTCCGTCAGTAATAACTCTCTATAGCTTAGTTCTTACTAACTAGTATGATCAAAATACATGAAAGCTTCTTCACATGATAATCCTATAGTATATTCTTCTTCTGGCATTAGTTTCATAATGAAACCCTAGTCTCTTATATAGATGAGTAAATCATTTTCTTTCTATCCATCAGATTTTGCCACTTAATCATCTTCACTAATTTTTTCGCTTCAAGCTTCATTGGCTGATGTGTCAATAACTCGTTTCAATCTTCTCTGTTAGATCTTCTTTAAATTTTGTTAGCCGTCGATCATCATAACAAACTTTATCTATTATCATTGAAATCAAGGTACTTTACAGCTCATCAATCTTAACGGCTAAACTGATCATTTAATTCATTCTGTTCAGCTTGGCTAACAAATAAATGTGTCGGTGAATACAAGCTCAGTTAATATTGTGCTCAGTATACACTACACTCTGTCAGTGTGTACTACAAAATGCTTCATTTACCAACAACACTACTTTGTGTCTTTCAGCTCTATTTTGCATCATAGATGGATGCAACATAATAAAGTCAATATCATCCAGTCATAGACTCATCAACAAGTTACTTAGTGTATTGCTTATCCTCATCTGACATGTACATCTTTTCTCATGTAGATTTCTTTATTCTTCATCTCTTTCACCTTTCTTCAGATGTATCGGTAGAGTAACTTACAAGATAAGTATTGTGAAGCTAGTTGACATCAATGACAATATAATATTGATTTAATCATATTATATATCTAATCAACAACTTCTCAATGATCTTTAATCATAGATTCTTCATTCAGATTCCAAATCAATTGTAGTCCAATAGGTCCATGACTCTTAATTCTCCTAGGCAATTAAGAAACTTGAACCTTATAATTTGATTATTAGAATTAAAGTTGAGATATAAATTCTTATAGGAAATCTTAACATACAAAAAACAATCATTCATGCAAAGGCATTGCAACAAACTATTATGAGTGAAATCAAGACTTTGACCTAATAATTTTTAGACTCAATAAGAATATAATAAGAAGATTGGTTAATATTTCTTTGATTATTTTTCAATACTATTAGAATTAGGAAATATTGAGAGGGGGGGTGAATCAGTATTTCACAAACTTTTACTTTTTCCCACTTATGGATATAACAGATTACTTTAAAGCATAAGAAACTAAATAGCATACATACTAGTAAATGTAAAGAACTCATAACACATGATATGTTCTTGAGGAAACCCTGGCCAAGGGAAAACCCCAGTGGGGATGGTACCCATAAAGATCTACTAATCAAAAGATATCCAGTTAAGGATGTTGACCCTGTTAGGAGCCTGTTACAATCATATAGTGTATCAGTCCTGGTTAAGGGACTATAGGCCTTGTTAGAAGCCTCAACCATGTTAGGAGTTGTAGATACAAAACCTAATTACCAGATGAGCTCACTGCCCAAACAAGTAATACAAATGTTTATTGATTAAAATATGGTACTGCTTACAACTTCGCATCAACAACTTTTACTGCTATCACAATATACAACTATCACAAGTTACATACTACAAGTTACATTTCAAGTATGTTCGGTACATCTTTATTTATACAAGATACAAACATAATATCTTTCTCCTGTCAGCTTGCATATCTTTATCCAAGAGTAAACATCTAGGATGTTGTCTCTTTATAATATAAAGTCATTATTTTGACAAGCAAAATAATCCCTTAATTCATTTACTAGTTCTGTCTTCAAACCTTCTTTGTCGGCTGTACTCTGTCATCGGTAAAACAATCATAACTTTGTCTGTACTATCCATACTCTTTTGTGCATTGAGATGGAGTATCCTTAGACACCATAGAGTCTATGTTCAACTGCACAAAATCTGATCATGCTCCAATGAACGTCGCCAAAACAAACTGTATCGGGTGCTCTATAAAAAACATTGTTTCATACTTAGACAATTTTAGTCTACGATCTTCCATACTTACTTTCCAGCTTATACGATCTTCATAGGGAACATATGTTTCCATAATGACAACATCTATGTACATACCTCAGCCAAATTGCCAACAATCTCCCCCTTTGTCATTGGTGGTAACATATGAGAAAATTGGCTAAGTGTACAAGTCAAAATCTCAAAATTTGTATCAAAATTGTGGCCATAGTATAAAATAAGTATACTATCCTTATATCTCCTCAAAATATACACATAATCTATAACACTTCATAATACTCCATATAACTCCCCCTATGAGTATCCTTCCTTATCATATATAGACAATTTTCTAAGTATCTCTCCCCCTTTGACAACAATGACAAAATAAAGGGTGGAAAGGGATATACAAAATTGTGTCAAAACTTTTACCTTACTATCTTATTGCAAAGCCGGTAGGCTTGCAACACAATCTAAAAAATCTATCTTCCAAGTCTCAAAATCTTTCTCCCATGCCTTCTTTATTGATTTTGCTACATTGAGTAAAGTACTCAATCCGTATGCTACAATCTGACAAGCTTGGAGGGACTCAAAATTGAGCTTTTGAAATGCTGTCTTAGCAGTAAGACATTCATCTAGCTGCTCTTCTATTATAGTCAAGTTGATTGAGACATGCTCTCTCAAGATGTTTATTCTGATAATTTTCTTGTTCTTTTCATCATTCAAAGTCATTATATCATCACATAATTTTCTGATCTTTTTCTCAATTGTACTGATCTTTATGTTTAGGCTGGCCAAAGAGTTTGTCTTTGCTACAATTTCATCTTGCTTCTCTTTTATCTTCTTCTCTTCCCCAATTAAAATATTTTCAGATTTTGTACACTGAATGTACAAACACTTTCCAGTCTCAAGATGTTTCCTTAAGTTCTTAATGTTTCTGTCAAGGCTGTCAATGTCATTTTTGATATTCTAACTTATATTCTACAACATCTTAGCTTCATAAGCTGCCCGAGCCTTAACCTCAGCAATATCAGTCAAATTAGTGAACTCAACATCAAAGGAATTAATTACCATCTTTTCTCTTTCAAGTGGATCTGAATCAAAGACTTTTGTAGATATAATACTTTGTAGCTTCTCAGTCAAATCTTTCAGACTACCTTCCAAATTCTTAACTTTCTTGTTCTTTCCAATAATTTCGTTCAAAGAAGTGATCAACTCTAATTGATCATTTTCATCAACTTCCTTGCTCAAATCTTCAATCAATGTTCCTATTCGTTTCTCCTTTCCATTCTTAGGAGTAAGACTGATGTCTTCTTGTGGTTCAATAGGTGTATGGGCCTCTGTTTCCATTTTCACTTCAGTTTGAGTAGTCTCTATTTCAATACTCTTTTCTTGCTCTCCCAAAACCAAATTGTCAACAATGTTATCCAAACTGTTGAGTACTACATCATCTAAATCTAAAGTAACTTTTGTTCCTTCAATGTCCATAAATTCTATGCCAATGTTTATAGAAGAAGAGGGAATATCTTCAGCTTCAACTACCTCTGTTGTTGCCTCTGCTTGTTTTGAACTCTATTTCTCTACTGGTTCTACAACTGATTGATCTTTGCTATCTTTTCCTGCTACCAAGTTTTCTAGCACTTGCACAACTGCCTGTTCAGTTTCAGTCTTCACTTGTTCATACTTACCTCCCATTATTTGTATAATTCTTCTTTTGGTTCTTAATAGGGTTTCAAGTGGCTTGAGTATCTATTTAAGGTGGTCATCATCTCTTATCTCACAGAATTGTCTAATCACATTCTCTCTCATTTTAGTATCTTCTTCTTGTGCTCTCATCTTTCTTCTCACAAGTCTGTTGTACAAATCTTCTGTTATCTTTCCATGAATAGTATCAAATTTCTTGTTTGTCAAAATCATATGTGTAACCATTGCATTCTCTACATTTAATCTATCAGAGGATCCATATAAATCATAGTATTTTTTCATTTTGGTAAAATCTCCATGCTACATTATATCTTCATTAACTCTTTCTATCCTTGATTTTCATGATTTCTTCTTTATTGTCATTTCATCATCTTTTATCTCTGCAACTCTTCTAGGTACTAGTGGAACAATTATTTTTTGTCTTTTATCTGGTCCTGAAGCACTTGCCTTCTTTCTTTTGCTTGGTGCTGAAGAAAAGGGTTTCTCTGTCCGACTAATTTCTTGTTCCTTCTCAAGTTCTTCAACCTTTACCTTAACTTGAATAGGTTCTGCACTTGATGCCAAAGGTGGGACTGATAGTATCTCACTTTGCCTTATTGCTTCTGCAGTCTTTCTTGCAATATCAAATTCCTGCTCGCTCATACCTAATTCTTTTAGAATTTTCTTTATTGTAGACTCCACTCTCTTCTTTGATTGTTTCTCTTCCTTAAGTGTCTTTGCTGAATCAAAGTTTTCATCATATGTTCCAAATCTGTTGCCATGAGCATCAACTTTACTTTTCAACAATCTACTAACATATCCTTCTGTTTCAACTTCAGAGATTTCATAGCCAAGAGGGTCTATGAATTCATGTCTAGGTTCTACTGCCTCAATGTAAGTGAAATCAGTATCAACCATAAAACATATATCATCTTTGTATTTCTCAACTAGGAATGGAGGAATTCTTGATCTATTTACCACAATGTTCTGAAAAGTTTTCAACACTAACTTTACACTGTCATTAACCTTCTCAATAAGATGTTTCATGTAAACTTTATTGATTCTTGCCATAGTATTCTCACCATCATTCCATTCAATAGTGTAAGGAAATGTTCTTAGCAAGTGGAAGAACATGTAAGTAACCAATGAGGTAAATCTAAAGTGAGTGTATTTAGCTTTCTTTATCTTTTCCAAATTCTTAAACAACTATATTCTCAGAATTTCACACATATCCACAGGCTTCTTCTCCACACACATCAAATAAGTAATGTGTACCATACCTGCTGGCATATCATCTTCTCTAGAGCTTCCACAGAACTTTTTTGTCAAAATCTTACACAAGTATTTTACATCATCTTGCTTAATCTTACTAATGACTATACCTCTTCCATTGTATACTGAACTGGTGTTTTCAATCACAATCTTTCTCATGTTTTTCTCATTCAGTGGAATTGCACCAACTTTTGATAATCTAGTCACATCATGAATTAGGTCTACAATTATTTGTATAACTCTGTCTTCCAGCCAAAATTTACCATTATGTATCCTACTCAAAATGATCTTAGTACACTCCTCATCATCAAATTCATATTTCATAGAGTACTCAATGATTTCATTATTTTCTGGATGTTCATAACCTTGTTTCACTAATATATCCATGTTGTACAATTTCTTATATTCACCGTTAAAAGCACTCTCCCTTAGGGTTTCATACTTGCATCCAAGATAACTTTTAACATTCTCTGAATGAAGAACTCCGTTTGGTACAGATGATAAGGCTAAACTAGCATCTCTTTCTGAGGGTTCAACTGGATCTTTCTTAGTTCTAGGTCTGTTCTTATCCTTGATGTTGTGAATCAATGATACATCCATGATTATATCTGATTACTTTAAGCTGATTCAAGATCTTAGTCAGATAAATACCTTAAATTCACAAAATTAGGGCTTTCGCTTGATCGATGCTTCAAACTTCTACAAATCACTTCCAAACTTCTTTCTTCACTTCCAAATCACTTCTAATCACTTGATAATCACAGTAACTTTGATTTCAATCTTTTAATACTTAGCATTTACTCGATCTGACATCACATTCAATTCTTTTGCCGCTAAAATTTCAAAAAGTTGATTCTGTAAACTTGCAACCATAAATCTTCTTGTGACCTCACAAAACATAATATTTCTTTTTGCACACTTAACCATAGCATTAGTATAACATAAAAAACCTTCATCTAACTGCACAAAACTTAACTCATTCAAAATCTAATTCTATACTAATTCTAAGTTCCTAAACTACAAAAATTTACATAATTTAAGTGCTTAAATAAGGGTTAGGTAAAGACTCATTCTTACCATCAGATACATTACCTTCTTGATTACCTTCAATGCTAAATATACCTTCTTGATCTATGCCTTTAACAAATTTTACTTCATCTTCATTTCTAGAACAACCTTTCTCTTTGTTTCCTGCATTTTTATTCCTTCTTGCATAGTTTCTAGGGTTACGGTTATGATGACACCCTCCATTGTTCATTCTATAAAAATATTTCTGTGTGTCCAATCTTGTTACATATCTGACAAATGATTCCATTGGTTCCATATCTAGGTGTTTGTTGATTGATTTGTATCCTGCAATTTCTAGCAATATGTCCAATTTTGTTGCATCTAAAACATACTATTCCATTTCCTCTTTTCATGTCTTCAGTTGATCTCTGATCTGCATTGTTAGTATTTCTAGGCATTCTACTATTGTAATTATTCTCAATAACTTTAGATCTTCTACATTCAATAGCTCTATGTCCAAAACCATGACAATTATAACAATAACCATTAAGAGGTTTGAATTGTTTACTTGTACAATCTCTCTTCATATGACCAATAGTATTACAAGAAAAACATCTACCTTTGAATTCTCTTTGCATACCTTTGGATGATTCATCTTTCTTTGGTGGTTCTTGCTTTGGTGCATCTTCTTGTTTCGGTGATTCTTCTTGCTTTGGTGATTCTTCTAATTTCTTCTCATCTAACTTCTTTTCTTCACTGCTTTCACATTCATTCAGATCTGGTTTTTTACTTTCACTAACTATCTTCAATATGTTAAATCCAAGACCAATTTTGTCATAGAATGGTTTTCCATAAGATACTTGCTTATCAATCTTTTCACTATTTGAATATAGCCTCTCAAGTTGTTGTTTGGATTGAGTCAATTCACCTTTCACAATTTTGTTGTATTTCTCAAGTTCATCATATTGCAGTTTGATTTTATCAAATTCAGATGTTACCTTGCCAAGTTTAGATTTCAGATCTTCATTCTCATTCTTCAAGTTTTCATTCTCAGATCTTAAATTGTCATTTCCATCTTTCAAGCTAAGCCTCAAATTTTCTATCTTCAATTAATGTTTAAGGATCACATTTTCTTTTTCTAAATCATCACAATCTTCAACAAGAATTTCAGATTCCTTCTCAGATTTTAGATCTTCTATCTTACCTTTCAATTAGTCAATAAGATTCTTTTCATCATCATACTTTCTTTTCAAAATGTTTCTTTCATTAGTAAGCATATCAATTTGCTCAAGAGCTTCTTCAAGATTCTTCGGTAATTGATCCATATCCATAGAGATCTTACTCAAGCTACCAGGCTTTCCTTGAATGTTTCTTCTTTGAGTAACTGTTCTCTGATACCAATTGTTAGAAATAGGAAATACTGAGAGGGGGGGGTGAATCATTATTTCATAAACTTTTACTTTTGCCCACTTATGGATATAACAGATTACTTTAAAGCATAAGAAACTAAATAGCATACATAACAGTAAATGTAAAGCACTCATAATACATGATATGTTCTCAAGGAAACCCTGGCCAAGGGAAAACCTTGATGGGGATGGTACCCACAAAGATCTACTAATCAAAAGATATCTAGTTAAGGATGTTGACCTTGTTAGGAGCCTGTTACAATCATATAGTGTATCAGTCCTGGTTAAGGGACTATAGGCCTTGTTAGAAGCCTCAACCCTGTTAGGAGTTGTAGATACAAAACCTAATTACTAGATGAGCTCACTACCCAAACAAGTAATACAAATGTTTATTGATTACAATATGGTACTGCTTACAACTTCACATAAACAAATTTCACTGCTATCACAATATACAACTATCACAAGTTACATACTACAAGTTACATTTCAAGTATGTTTGGTATATCTTTATTTATACAAGAAACAAACATAATATCTTTCTCATGTTAGCTTGCATATCCTTATCCAAGAGTAAACATCTAGGATGTCATCTCTTTGTAATATAAAGTCATTATTTTGACAAGCAAAATAATCCCTTAATTCATTTACTAGTTCTGTCTTCAAAACTACTCTGTCAACTGTACTCTATCATCGGTAAAACAATCATAACTTTGTCTGTACTATCCATACTCTTTTGTGCACTAAGATGGAGTATCCTTAGACACCATAGAGTCTATGTTCAACTGTGAAAACTCTGATCATGCTCCAGTGAATGTCACCAAAACATACTGTATCAGGTGCTCTGTAAAAAACACTATTTCATACTTAGACAATTTTAGTCTACGTTCTTCCATACTTACTTTCCAGCTTATACGATCTTCATAGGGAACATATGTTGCCATAATAACAACATCTATGTACATACCTCAGCCAAATTGCCAACAAATACAAATTGAAATAATGTAATTCATGAGCCAAAAATGGATAATCTCGTATCAATTTTAACAATTTCTTTAGTTGGGGACATGAAACTATTATAGGTACACTAAGAATCTGAAATTCTATAGAGAAATAAAGCAAATAAAGGCAATAAGATAGAAGGAAATAGATTTTAATAACCCACATAAAATTTACAAGCATAAAACAGAAGCAAAAAGTAAGGAAATGCATGAAAAAATAGAACGGAAATAATATATAACATTGAGCTAATGAATGAAAGACCCAAAATTAAGATATAGAAATTTCCCCTTAAAACTTCCTATTGAAAAAAGAAATTCAAAAACTCGGTGATTTTTAGGACTACAAATATTTTACTGTCTTAAGTCTTGCCTATTTAAGTTGTGCCTGAAATCTTGTTCATAGGAAGCCCTAAATTTAATTTTATCCTAGCCCTAAGTGTTCATCTTGTTTTAAAAATTAAGTATCCCTTGGATTTTATATTTATTCATTACTTTTTGGGAGTCACTTAAGTTAGTTTTAAAACATGTGTCTTAAGTTGTCATTGAAAGTGGCCAAATCCTTTTAAGTTATGAATCCTAGCAAGACCCGTATATTTTTTTTCCTAAGTATAAAGTTCTTGTGATGTATTAAAAGAAAATCAGATTGGTTTCAATCTTACAGTGGGCATGATCCCATGATTAAAACCTGCAAGAAGGATAATGATCAAGTCATTGCACCTAAGTGACACATAGCTGATGGTGGGACTTGGTTGGGACTAAAGGAAAAGACAGGTGTTGAGCCTATTAAGTTTGATCCAACGGCAAGCATGATGCCACTAACTGAAGTTGCATGTAGTTTAGCCTTCATAGGATCATGCCTAAATAACAAGTGTTCACCCTGGGAACATGGGACCGGTTAGCCTGAGTGACGTGTGTCTGGTTTGATAAAGTAAAAGGGGGTGGGGCCTAAGAGCCATGTGGAGTTGAGATGTCACTTTTTGATTGGTCAATTTCACAACCATGAGGAGTGATGTGGAGTTTGTCAGGCTTTTGATTTTTTTTTGAGCCGCACGATGTGCTGAGATGGTTTTAATCGATGACCATGTTTTGAAATTTGTTTTATGATGTGAAATGTTATGTTTTTACCTGTTGAAGTTGTAGTTATGAAATATGATGGTGTAATTGTTGGACACTGCAATTGAAGCAATTGTTGTACTGTAATTGATATCAAACCTTAACTAGTAAGACTGTTGTTATATAAGAAAGTACTATATCTATTTGATTGGTGAGAAGGATTAGGGCGAGGTTGATAACAATAGAACCTAAGGAAAGGTTGAGTTATCTTGATAATTCAATGAGTACTTGATTATGAGGCACAATGATAAGATAATGTATTTCTTATCTAAGTAAGAACGAAGACTAAACAAGTAGGCTTAACCGAGAAAAAGTGAAGAAATCTAGTTTAAGCTGAGTGATGTTAGTGTCGACCAAGTCAGTATATGTCAAGTAAAATTAGTGTTGACCGAACATCAGTTAATTGCCGAGGAAGACAATATTAGCTGAGGAAATAGTTTTAGTGGTGACCGAGCTTCCCAGTGAAGACTGAGCAGTTGAACATAGTATTGACCAAGCATCAGTAATTTACATTTGAGGAAGAATTTAGATTCCTAGCCGACATAGTTGAATTCTTGGATTATGTAAATCATGTTGACTTTATTTATTGATTGTATGGAAGAATTTAATGCACTATAAAACATTTTATTGTAAATATTAAAGAGATTTGAGATGTTTCTACAAGGATGGATGAAGAACATAATGTTGGAAGGATTTGATGAATCTGACCTAACCCTAAGATCTATGGAGGAGAGTAAGTGATAAAATTTAGATCGACCTAATTGAGGAAGTATTAAAGAAACCTAAGCATGAAGTTGAGAAGAGAGAGGATGTTGGAGTTGTTGTTGATGTTATTGACTATATAATAAAAAAAGGCTGAAGGAGAAGGAGTTGTGATTGCTTGAAGGGATTTCTAAGTAGATCAGTGATGGAGATGGAAATGGATCAGAGTCAATAAGCTAGCATATGTGTATGAAATTGGATCTGATATTTGCAAAGTGAGTTGTATGTTTTCACATCAAACCCTGCTATTACTTTCTAACCATTGTATCAGTTGTAAATCTTTTAAACAAGGTTGACCTAACAGTCATTTGTATAAATCCTTTGAACAAGGTTGCATTCTAATGGAATGCATGTGAGTCCTATAACAAGGTGCACTCCTAACCGGGTGGTTTAAATCCTTTAACCAGGTCACACCTGACAGTTGTAACCTTTGACAGGGTTGGCTTTTCACAGAGCTCACTTTAGAAGAGTGAAAATAACAGTAACATGTTACAAAGTGTTTTTTCCCAAATTGGGTTTCCACTATAAATCCTAGTGTTAATGCTTGTGTAAATGTTTTGGTTTGAACATTTCAATGTTTTTCAAGTTAAATACCATTGGATAGTGGAGTGCACTATTATATGTTTCTGTTATGCAATCAGGAATAAATGAGTAGCTGTTGGTTATTAGATTTTATTTGTTGAAGAGTTTTGAAAGTTTATTTATACATCTAGACCTGAGAACAACTGATTCACCCCCCCCCCCCTCTTTGTTGTTCTAAATCATATTAACAATTGGTATCAGGGCTGTTGGTGCTTACAGAGAACAATTTTAAAGATACCTGAAGTAAATGATCAGGATGTATAAGAAGGAGGTACTGAAGCTAAATAAGGAGAACTTCCTTACATGTTAGAATCTAATAAAGTTGCATCTGGCTAGTATTGGTGATTCGGCAAAGTATTATGTTGAGCATGACTATGTTACACCTGTTGTACCTCTGACTATCGAGGAGATGAGAGCTAAACAAGAGCACAATCAAGCAATGTTGGAGATTGCATCTGCCCTAAGCTACCCTAAATTTGAAGACATCAAAGACTGCACAAATGCAAAGAAAATGTGGGACACTCTTGCAAACATCTATGGTGGTGACATAAATGTACTAAGGGCAAAAGTTGAGATCCTAAGAGGTAAATTTGATGAAATAAAAATGCAAGAAGGTGAGAATATTGCTCAATATTATGGTAGGATAAAAGTTGTAAATGCTATTAGAGGAGCTAATGGAACTATAGATGATGAGACTATTATTGGAAAAGTATTGAGAACATTGTGTCCTATTTATGCCATCAAAATTTCAGTAATACAAGAATCTAGATGTAACCCTAGCAATGCTCTTACTTTGAAAAGTCTTGTTGGTGAGCTTACTGATTTTAAGCTTTCTAACTATGATAACTTCACTGTTGCTAATGTTGAATCTACATTTAAGTCACAAATGGTTTTGAGTAAGTCAAAGAAGGAAAAAGAAAGATGCATCAGTGAGATTTTAAATGAAAGTGACACATCTGATGAAGAACTTGAGGATCTTGAAGCTCTTATGGCCAGAAGATTGAAAAGGGGAAAAGGAAAGTATAAAGGTAAACTCCCTATCATATGTTTCTCATGTAATAAAGTTGGTCATATAGCTACAAGATGTCCTAACAGGGATGACAAGGAAGAAGAAAGAGATAGCAAGCATAAAGACAAAAGAGAAGACAGAGGTTACCAAATTTACAAGGACTACAAGGGAAAAGGTAAGAAATCCTGCTATTTTGCTGAAGAAGAGACTAACACTGATAGTGATGATCTTGAAATTGAGGTAGTCTATGTTGCTATGAAAGATGAGTCCGATGAGGATGAGAAAACTACATTGATATCCTATGTGAACAAAAATGATAAGTGGATTATTGACAGTGGTTTTTCACACCACATGACTGGTGACAAAAGTAAGTTTGATACCTTAGATCATTATAAAGGGAGAAGTGTGAAATTTGGTAATGATGCACCATGTCCTATTAGAGGTAAAGGATTGATTAAGCAGAATGATTAGATCACTTGTGAAAATTCTTATTGGGTTGAAGGTCTTAACTATAATCTGTTGAGTGTTGCATAGCTTAATAGCATTGGTTATCGAGTGGAATTTCATCATAGGAAGGCCAAAATATTTGATGCCACTGGTGAACTGATTGGAAGTGGAGAATAGACAAGAGGTAATTTTTTCTATCTAGACCTATCTGAAGAGACATGTATGATTGCACAACTTGATGATATATGATTATGGCATAAGTGGCTATGTCATGCTAACTTTGATAATATGGTAGAAATTAGTAAAAAGAAGAAAGTGAGAGGACTGTTGAGATTGAAGAAACCTGAGAATGTAATGTGAAAACAATGTCAAGTGGGTAAGTTATGCAATCAAAGATGGTGGATCCAATTAACGACAGTCCAAACCTTGCAGCCAATAGCATTATACAGTGGAATACTCAACAAAGCAACATCAATAATTGTTTAGCACTAATTTTCATTAACATGCCTGGCTGTAAGGCCTTCCGGGTTAGGCCCAATTACAATCAAAAACAATTCTACAAGATCTACCACCAAATCCAATACAATCACTAGCTAGTTTAGCTTTGAGGACAATCAAAAGTTGATGGAAACCCTAAGGTAGATCTAAACTTGAGCTTGCAAGCCTCCAAGAAATCTCCTTGTTCCCAAGTATGCAAACCCCTAGCTCTGCTATAAACAAATATCAGATTACAATCTGATCCACGAGGTCATCAAGAACTTTTCCACAACTTCACTTCTCTGAGATCTAGATTTGCTAAGTTCTTTTCCCCCTTCTCTCTCTGCCTCAAACACCTACCCAAGACCTCCTTAAATACTATTCATCAACCACAAGTCATCCAGATGAAACCCTTAACTCTCCTAACAAATAATTAAATACCATACAAGTCAGCTTACAAAATGTATACAAACATTTAATTCAGCATGTCGGCCCAAATCAATGGCTATGAACAATAAATGCACCAAGTTAACCCAACAAATCACATAGAACTCCAGTCGGTAAGTCAGAATGACTGAGCATCAGAAAATTAACCGAGCAAGCTAAGCATCATCAAGAACCAGTGTCAGCTGAGCACCACAGGCATGACTGAGAAACACTATCATCGAGCACCAGAGACTACCAAGTTCCTTCAATGACCGAGATTCCTTCAATGATTGAGACCGTCGGTCAAGGCTGCAACTGAGTAAAAACTATCCAAAACACAAACACCTATGCAGTTTCATTGAACACATGGAATGCCCCTACCTTAACCTTGGATGGCCCTGCATCAGTAAGATGACAAAGTCTAGTTTCAAGAGAAAGACTTTTACTTCTAAGAATGCTTTAGATTTGGTCAATACTAACCTTTGTGGACCTATGGGTGTACAAAGCTATTATGGTGCTAGATATTTTATTCTATTTGTTGATGATTACACCAGAATGATGATTGTAATGTTCTTAAAAGAAAAATATGATTCTTTTCAAATTTTTAAGTGGTATTTAGCTAAGGTTGAAAAGGAGACAGGTAGGAACCTGAAGTTTCTGAGCTCTGACCAAGGTGGAGAATTCATATCCAATGAGTTCAATCTATTTTGCAATGATAGAGGGATCAAGAGATAGATGTCTGCATCTAGGACACCTCCATAGAATTTTATAGCAGAGAGAAGGAACATATCTATCATGGATTGTGCAAGGACATTAATGATCGAGAAGAATATTGCATAAAATTACTAGAGAGAAGATATAAGTACAACTATTTATACCCTGAACCGAGTATAGATAGAAAAAGGTACAAATCTGATACCTTATGAGTTATGGCATAGGTATGCACCTAATGTAAAGTACTTTAGAATTTTTGGAAGAAAATACTATTTACTAAAGGACAATAGGAATGGAAAATTTGATGCTAAAAGTGATGAGGGCATATTCCTAGGCTATTCCACAAAAAGCAAAGCTTACAAGTGTTTGAAATCTAACACTAACAAAATTGTGGAAAGTTTAAATGTCAAAGTTGATGAGTATGTAGAGAAAAATGAACTGGAAAGCAAGAGAGAACCAGAAGATTATAGATCTTTTGTATATATAGAAGAAGGAGAGGCAAGTGACAAACTTGCACGTGATGCATAGTCTCAGGTAAGCAATGTCGAGCATCAGGGAAATAATGTCAAGTGACAAGAAGAACATGTTGAGCAACATGAGAATGCTGCTAAGTATTAGGAAGAGGTTGCCAAGCATTCAAAAGTTGAATCTGACAATCTTGTTGGTGAACTTGAAGAGAAAGAAGAAAAGAGAGCAGAACTTGTTTTGGTACAATATGTAAGGAGACATCACAAGCTTGAAAAAATCATTGGAGACAAAGAAACTGGAGTTCTGACTAGAAGAAAGTTAAGAGACCCTACATGTTTACTGTGTGAATTCGAGCCTAAGACAACAAGGGAGGCATTAGAAAATGAACACTAGATCCAAGCAATGAATGAGGAGATATACCAAATAGAGAAGAATGATACCTAGATTCTGGTGCCAAGACCAAAAAACAAAAATGTCATTGGAACAAAGTGGGTGTTCAAAAATAAGTTGAATGAACATGGACAAATCACAAGGAACAAAGCTAGGTTGGTATGCAAAGGCTACACACAAGAAGAAGGAATAGATTATGGGGAGACATTTTCCCCTGTAGTAATATTGGAAGGAGTAAGAACCTTACTTGGATATGATGCCTACAAAGATTTCAAGGTATACCAAATGGATATCAAGTCTACATTTTAAAATGGTATATTAGATGAAGAAGTGTACATTGAACAACCAGAAGGATTTGTTGATCCAAATAAGAGACACATGGTTTGCAAACTGAATAAAGCACTATATGGACTAAAGCAAGCCCCCAGAGCATGGTATGAGAGGCTGCACAACTACCTAATACAGATTGGATTCTCAAGGACAAATGACACAAGAAATCTATATATGAAAGATGAAGAAGGTAAAGGAATCTTGTTGGCTAAGATTTTTGTAGATGATATTATATTTGGTGGACAAGATGCCCTATGTAAGAAATTTTCAAATGAAATGCAAACTAAATTTGAAATGAGTATGTTTGAGGAGATAAAATTCTTTGTTGGTTTACAAGTATATCAGATGGAGAAAGGTATTTTCATTACCCAGTCTAAATATGTTCATGAGATACTGAAAACCTTTGGTATGGAGGATTCAAGGCCATTAAGTACTCCCATGGCTACTAGACAAAAATTGTCTAAAAATGATGATGTTACTGAAGTAAACCAGACTTTGTATAGATCCATGATTGGAAAACTACAGTATGTTGTTCACAACAGACTAGATATTGCTCTAGCTATTGGGATTGTGGCAAGATTCTCTGTCAATCCTAAGGAAACTCACATGATGGCTATCAAGATAATAATGAGATATTTGAAAGGGACTACAGATTATGGATTATACTACAAGAAGCATGAAAGATTTGAACTGAGAGTGTATAATGATGCTAATTGGGCAGGAAATGTGGATGACAGAAAAAGTACTAGTGGTGGAGCTTTCTTTCTTAGATAGAGATTAGTTTCCTAGACAGGCAAGAAACACAATTGCATTTCCCAATCTATAGCAGAAGGTGAGTATGTGGCTGTAGCAGTGAACTGTTCAAACTTGGTATGGATAAAGCAATTATTGGTAGGCATGAAAGAAGAGATCACTGAACCGGTTGTTATCTACTATGACAACACAAGTGCTATCAACATATCTAATAATCCAATGATGCACACAAAGACCAACCACATCGCCATCAAGTATCATTACTTGAGGGAATTGGTACAAGATAAAGAGGTCAAAATGGAATATGTAAATACAAAGGAACAACTACTAGACATATTCACTAAAGATTTACCTAAAGAAGGTCATGAATATCTAAGAGGACAATTAGGGGTTCTTCCCCTAACTGAGGCTGCCTAGTCAAGCTAGGAGCACTGCATCAAATGTGCTACAAAGTGTATTTGACAAATTGATGCAAAGAAAGGTCACACTTTAGGAGCAACCTAGAGTTGTGAAAAGTACAACAAAGCTAGTAATCAACAACTACTAAACATATTCACTAAAGATTTACCTAAAGAAGGTCATGAATATCTGAGAGGACAATTAGGGGTTCTTCCCCTAACTAAGGCTGCCTAGTCAAGCTAGGAGCACTACATCAAATGTGTTGCAAAGAGTATCTGACAAATTGATGCAGAGAAAGGTCACACTGTAGGAGCAGCCTAGAGTTGTGAAAAGTACAACAAAGCTAGTAATCGGTCATAAGCAAAGATGACAAAGGGATAAATATTGTTACTAAACTGAAAAGATGATATCTACATCTGAAGGATGTATGTTCAAGTGGCTGCTTTGGTATTATTGTCAAAGAGGGAGATGAACAAGATGAAAACACATGGTGAGATTTTATGGAAGATCAAGAAAGAGGGAGAGATTCAGAGAAACGGGACAAGGCTTATTGATTCTATATCAGAATGAAGCTAAGGATATTATAAATATTTCTAATGGACAAATAAGTTTAGGATTGGTTGGTGATTCATGTGTTATTCATATGGTGTTTCCTTCAATGCCAAAGAGGGAGATTGTTGGAAACTGTAATTGAAGCAATTTTTGTATTGTCATTGATGTCAAACCTTAACTGGTAAGACTGTTGCTATATAAGAAAGTACTATATCTATTTGATTGGTGAGAAGGATTAGGGAAAGGTTGATAACAATAGCACCTAAGGTTGAGTTATCTTGATACTTCAATGAGTACTTGATTATGTGGCACAATGATAAGATAATGTATTGCTTATCTAAGTAAGAAGGAAGACTAAACAAGTAGGCTTAACCGAGCAAAACTAAAGAAATCTAGTTTAAGCTAAGTGATGTTAGTGTCGATTGAGTCAGTATATGTCGAGTAAAATTAGTGTTGACCGAACATCAATTAATTGTTGAAGAAGACAACATTAGCTGAGGAAATAATTTTAGTGGTGACTGAGCTTCCTAGTGAAGACCGAGGAGTTGAACACAGTATTGACCGAGCGTCAGTAATTTACATTTGAGGAAGAATTCAGATTCCTAGCTGACATAGTTGAATTCTTGGATTATGTAAATCGTGTTGAATTTATTTATTGATTGTATGGAAGCATTTAATGCACTATAAAATGTTTTATTGTAAATCTTAAAGAGATTTAAGATGTTTCTAGAAGGATGGATGAAGAAGATTAAGTTGGAAGGATTTGATGAATCTGACCCAACCCTAAGATCTACGGAGGAGATTAAGTAGCAAAACTTAGATCAACCTAATTGAGGAAGTATTAAGGAAACCTAAGCATGAAGTTGAGAAAAGAGAGGATGCTGGAGTTGTTGATGTTATTGATTGTATAAGTAGAAAAGGCCAAAGGAGAAGGAGTTGTGATTGCTTGAAGGGATTTCTGAGTAGATCAGTGATGGAGATGGAAATGGATCACAATTAGTAAGCCAACATATGTGTACGGAATTGGATCTAATATTTGAAAAGTGAGTTGTATGTTTTCATATCAAACCCTGATGTTACTTTCTAACCATTGTATCAGTTTTAAATCCTTTGAACAAGGTTGACCTAACAGTCATTTGTATAAATCCTTTGAACAAGGTTGCATTCTAATGGAATGTATGTAAGTCCTATAACAAGGCACACTCCTAACCAGGTCACACTTGATAGTGTGTTTGTAACCTTTGACAGGGTTGGCTTTTCACAGAGCTCACTTCAGAAGAGTGAAAATAATAGTAACATGTTACAAAGTGGTTTTTTCCAAATTGGGTTTCCACTATAAATCCTGGTGTTAATGCTTGTGTAAATGTTTTGGTTTGAACATTTATATGTTTTTCAAGTTAAATACTATTGGATAGTGGACTGCACTATTATATGTTTCTGTTATGTAATCAGTAATGATCGAGCAGCTGTTGGTTATTAGATTTGACTTGTTGAAGAATTTTAAAAGTTTATTTATACATATGGACCTGAGAACAACTGATTCACCCTCCTCTCTCTATTGTTCTAAATCATGTTAAAAATTTAGAGTTTTCCTTGGTGGTCAGGTGAGGTGGAAAAGTGAGATACCAGTCTAAAGGAAAAGAAAAGAAATCTAATTGTTGACGACCCACCATTAGAGACAAAATAGTGAGGGACACATGGTGCTTGATCATTGAGAATAGGGAGGATAGTAATCTAAAAGTGGCTAAGATAATCTATATAATCATTTGATTTTTTCTTGAATATTCCCAGACAAAGGCCCCATGATGCTGACATATGAGGTTACTGCAAGCTTGTTCAAAAGTAGTGGTTTTGGTGTGCATTTTTGTGAAAGTGATGTTTCCACTTATAACTATTTTTGTCTTATCCTAGCAATCTGTATCTTGTTGCATCTTGATTCATAACATCATTCCAATATTTTCTAGTGATATATAATGCAAGTTTTAACTATTGAAAAATGATGAGGAAAGGAATACAACTCTGGTCTTGGACCTTTCGCTATTTTTTGAGTGTACTTAGTTCTTCTTGAATGTACTGAAGCTTGATGTATTAATGAAAATGCAATTTTAAGCCTCTTTTCAATGCTTGATTGTCTTTGTATGTGTCCTTTGATTTCTTATGAATTAGGATTGTAAAGCATTTCTGATTCATCAATCTATAAGGTAGATAGTGAAATAGTTACAGGTTGCTTTCAAGGAAAGTATAAGTCCTAAAGATTATTTCAGAGGGTTTTAGGGAGGATTTATAAATCTTATGATCTTGCAATGAACTGTTGAAAGTTCTGAGTAAGGCATGGAGGTCTTTCATGGGTTTGAAATATTTTCAGTGATATGTTTTAGTGGATGTATATTCGTTAAGACCATGTTCCCTAGGATTTTAGTATTGCTCATGTTCCAAAGTTGTAGGAAAATCTTTAAATTAACTCAAATCTTTTATTTACAAGTTTTGTATTATGAATGTTTAAAATTTGTGTTAAGAAGACACATATCCACTATATGGTTTACTAAGAAATGGTAAATCAAGAAGGTACACCTACCTGAGTCTACGGAGCTCAAAGTGAAGGAGGATTTTTATCTTCATTAAGTTAGATCTCTTCTTGACAGATTGGGAGTTGGGTTACAGAGAGTCGTAGACATTACTTGCCATATAGTGATCTACAATAAAAAACCTCCAACAGTGCCAAAGCTTGCTTTATTAAATACCTAATTATTCTCACATGATGTCATCTAAATGGTTTAAATATGGTGACACTACACATCCAAAAGGTAAAGATAAACATAAACATTGTTGGTTTATAATCATGATTAGGTGTTTAGGTGGCTTGTCTGTGTGACAAGTTAGATAAGGTGGTAAATAAGATATTTTTCCTCACTCATCTAATACAACAATCTTCATTTGTTTGTACAATAGTCTTTTACTCATTATTTCTATTTGTCTAGTGTTCCTAACTAAATCTTTCATTGTATTAGAGCATGCTAATGTAAATAGAGATACAAATTATTTGCAAACAGATTCAGTATGAAGTTTTGAAGTGATCAATACTTACCCTATCTATTATAGGTAGAGACTAATGTTTTCATGTTTGAAAATCTTATTAACCTATTTTTTGAACATTGTGCAAATGTAAAAGAATATGATTTTCTCTAAAGTCTACATCATATTATTTATTAAAGTAATTTTCTTTAATAAATTTCCTCTTTTCTGATTGGCTACTCACATTAAAGCTAGCAGTTTTATGATTTTTTTGATTAAAAAATATAAGAAATTGATTATCTGGCCAATGAGAAAGAAGAAGAGTAAAAAATTTAAATATTTGTAATGTTTCATTTGAAACATGTTTTTAAATTATTTATTCTTTAAATTTAGAACTATTAATATCCCCTATAGAACACAAAAGTGACAGGTGCAAGTTGTACAAGTTTTTTAATGCTTTCTGTATACACCTAAAAATGGCTTAATTAATTAATTAAATATTTATTATTTAATTACTATTGACTTCATAAATTAATTAAATATTTATTATTTAATTATTAATTATTCCTCTATTTATTAAATAAATTATTCAATTTATTTAGTGAATTCACTATAGTCTATTCCTCTATCCTAAGTCTTCTAATTAGTCTTATTAAAGTGATTTAATTAAATACACAATCACCTAAATATGACTAAGTTTCCTAGTCCACCTCACCTACCTAGTCACCTGACACATCACTTTGGCTAAAATAAATAATTATTATTAATTAATTATTAGTAATTATCCTCACCCACACATGTCCTATTCTTAAGGGCTATGTGGCGTCATAGGACTTAGTCTCATGACCACATGTCCTCTCAACAACCAAGTCAAGAGACATTCCCTATTCCTAAGGGGCTTCTCAAGCCACCTCTAAGGGTCAAAGGTGACTCATAGGACACTTGTGCAAAGAGTCCTCATGAGGAAAAGGTCTCTCCCTCTTTCTCTCTTTGGTCTTTGTGAGACACTTGACATGTGTCTCTCCTTTCCACCTTCTTCTCCTCCATGTCAATGTGAGAGGAAAATCATCCCTATTCTTCCTCTCACATTCCAACTACATCCCTCTTTCTCTCAATTCCTTCAACCAAGTCAATCCTAGCCCTAGGATCTTCCACCTTTCATTCTCAACCGTAGGATTGTGCCACCTAGGCCTAGATCCTCCAAAACTCTATAAAAGGAGCCACATTTCCCCTTTGTGAACTAATAGGTATTTTGTAATAGGCATTCAAGCATTCAAGAAATCAAGCATCCAAACATCCAAGCATTCTAAAAGAAATCAATCCATATTATCATCATTTCATTTGCATTCCATCCATTAGATTGCATAAGCTATTGTGCACTCATTTCATAAAATCTCCACACTTTGGTAGCATCTTGGGAGAAGGCTTCATTTGGAAATCTGAGAGCTCAACCTCTTCAAGAAATTAAGGCTAGGAGAACTATGGAGACAAGCTGCATGGTAGGTGAAGGTAATTAATTGAGTTTCATCATTTTATAGTTACTTTGTATTCTTCATTGTGTTGCATTAGATTGATTTATTGCCTTTAATTAGTTAATTTATCATCTCTAGTTATTAGACATCTAATTTGCATACATTTTTGGCACTAGAAGGAGGGCCAGCCTCCATTTTTAACATTCTATTTTTTTAGTTTTCCGTGTGCAGATGTTTTTTAGGGTTTTACTGCGCATTCGTTCATGAATCCTGCACATTTATTCATCTGTTCTGCGCATGCATTTCTAATCAAATTTGTCATTTTTCTATTTTTTCATTTTCAAATTTTAATTAACATCTACGCATCCATTACATTTTCCTATGCATGCATTAATATTATCTGCGCATCCATCATTCTTTTCTGTGTATATGTTTAATTAGTCTGCACATTTATCCACTGTTATTGCGCATCTGTTATTTATAGTAGTTAGGTTTAAGTTTTTGATTTATTTTGATTTTAGCTAACCTTTGACAAGTTTCTGTTTGTTCTGGTAGCTTTTAGGTTGTTTTGCAGGATGTTGTTTTTGAAGACCCCATTGTTAAACAAATTTTCTAATGGTTTGATTGCAGATTTCCAAGGGGTTTGCAAAATAAACCATAATCTCATTTGGGCTTAAACAAAGACATGTCTTTGCTTTGTGTGTTTTCTTTAGAATAGCTCAATTGTTTGTTGTGTCTTGCTTAATAGCATATCTGTAATCCTAAAATTATAACAATGTATCCTCTCCCCTCACCATTCGTGGACCTTGGCTGTAAGAGAAACTGTTATAATTTTTAGAGGGCGATCTTTGGTGGGAAAAGAGGTACTCACCCCAAGGAATGACCCAACCGGTAACAAGCTAAAGCCAAGCCCTTCCAAACCGGTATATAAAAAATGCTAGTGTGATTAGTCTCACATTAGATAGGTGTGAATTCATTGTGGCAACCAAAATCTCCTCCAATACCCTAGTGGTGCATTAAAGTCCTACTTAGTAGAGGTGAAAGCCTTGCTTTGAAAGGATCGAGAGAGCCCCCTTAATTGGGAAAATGAATTGAACACAACCACCTGAATGGATGTCCTTATTAAAAGCTTTTGTTTAGTGGCCAAAAATCTTTTATCTATTGGCTCAAGGAGTCACTCAAGCTCATGAAGACACCCCACATTACTCATGGTTCATAGTAGAGATAGCAGTTCTTTGGGAAGTAATGACCCCTTGAATTCAAAACTTGGTGTGCCTGAGAAGTGAGTGCACTATAAGGAGGAGCTCGTGCCTCCAAGTTCCTAGGCTGTCCACTGTGGATTTGTGTGGCTGGATTTTATTATCCTAGTGGGGATTCAATAGATATCGTCCTTGCCTACCATAGGATTGTAAGCGTGTTTATGCATTCATATTAGCATAGTTAGATTAAAATCATTTTTGTCTTGCATGCGTGTGTTTATGCATTTTTCATTTTGCCAAAAAAACCAGAAAACACCAAAAAAATCCAAAAAGAATTTCAATTCTGATCAAAACTTCAGAACCTACACATATATCAAATCTTGCTACGCATTTGTTTAGACTGTCCGCGCTTTTGATTTTACTAGTTTGCATTTGTCACATCTTGCTGCGCATCTGTTTCATTTTGTGGCGCATTTATC
This sequence comes from Chamaecyparis obtusa, assembly GCA_027943335.1. Taxonomy (NCBI): domain Eukaryota; kingdom Viridiplantae; phylum Streptophyta; class Pinopsida; order Cupressales; family Cupressaceae; genus Chamaecyparis; species Chamaecyparis obtusa. The sequence goes on along the minus strand of BSBK01004688.1, from coordinate 2,192,908 downwards.
AATCTATCCTACGCATTTGTTGCTGTGCATTTACAATAGTGAGCATTTCCACAAACTTTGCAATTTCCAAAATCACTTTTTTAGATACCCATTTTTGTCCTTAGTAAGATTCTGGAAAAATAGTCAAGTTACACAGACCTCTGATCTTTAGTTTGACCATTTTCATCATTTTTCACCATTCATTCATTAAGAACTCATCAAATCATTTTCTTCCAATCTTTGAAATTCTCAATTTAGTGTTGAAACGTTACCTTATCTATCAAATTCTGATCTTTGTGAGTTTACCATATTAGGATATATCATCCTTAACCACCAAACTTTTTAGGTTATTATCTCTTGATTTCCCTTTGTCATATCATAGTGAGATCTATACCTCCTATTGACTTAGAGTTTATCAAGTTGTCTTATCATTTTTCAACACATCTCAATATCTTTTATATCAATCACTTTCTATATCTTCTCATCAAGAATCTTTCATCCCACAATCAATTTTCTCAATTTTATGGTTCAAAATCGATCTCCGAAACTTAAACAAGCCATTAATCCATAATCAATAGACAAGATGGAAGGAAATACCAACAACGAAGAAAATCCTTGGCCCAAAGCTCCTAAGAAAACTTCACTTTTTACATCCACTGATGAGCTCATCGATGATGAACTTAGGGAAGCTTCACAAGATCCTCAATTTTATCATGTCATGGAAAGACTCTTAGGCTTGGATAAAGAGATGTATTTCCTCATGCTTGCTCAACAAGGAGCTAAATTACCAAGTGATTTTGATGTTTCCCATCTTAGAGAACTAGCTCACACAAATAATCAAAAAATCCCTAAAGGTTCTCAAGATACTCATGGAGCAAAGGAAACCAATCAGCAATCCAATGCTTCTCATAGTCATGAACAACACACTATTTCTCAAAATGATCAGCAAAACCATGTTTCCCATAATCATGCTTCACAAAACAATGCTTCCCAAAACAATGTTTCCCAAAACTCTCAAGGAAACACATTATCTTTGGATCCCGTTCTACAACAAATCTAGATACTTCAACAACAAATCCGTGACATCCAAACTAGATCATCAACAAAGAAGTATTCCTTGGATGATATATGTCCTTATCATTTTGATAAGAGCATAGCAATGATTCGATTCCCTCCTCATTTTGATGTACCAAAATTTGACAAATACAAAGGGAATTCGGATCCACAAGACCACATTCATGAGTTTTGTGCTGCTTGTATTTAAGTCGCTCACAATGACACTTATCTTATGCAACTATTTCCATGAAGTTTAGGAGGACAAGCCATGGAATGGTTTTCCAAACTACCCCCAGGCATCAAATCTTTCAATGAGCTTCTTGACAAATTTGTGACTCATTATTCATGTAACATCAAACATGAAGTCACTATGCTCGATCTTTGCAATGCACATCAAAAGAATGGAGAACCCTTCCTTACTTTTTTGCAAAGATGGCGTTAATTGTTTGCCAAATATCCATGAATGATTCTTGAACAAGAAAAGATGGATATTTTTGTGCATAACCTTACATTAGAAATGAGTTATAGGTTACAATTGCAATGTCCACCAAACTTCAATAAGCTCATAGAAAATGGTATCAAGATTGAGAAAGCCATGGTCAGAAAAGGTGAGATAAAACTTTATTATAAGGACAATGCTGGATCCTCAAATTCCAATCCCAACAACTAGAACAATGACAAATCAAAATTCTCGAATAAAAACAAAAACATTGTCAATGATGGGATTGTTGATAATCATAATGTCAAACCAACACAACCCATTCTCAATCTCACAAGTCAAGCCAATGCTACTCAAGGTACTTATAGAAATCAATCATCAAATCAAAATACCAACAAAGATTCATCTAAACCATGATTTCCTTTCATGTCACCTTGAAGAAACTTTACTCCTTTAGGGGAATCTCTCGAATCAGCCTTACGGAAGTTAATCACAAAAAAACTCATTACACTTCCTGACACAAAAGATTTTGACCCTAGAGTGAAGCCTTCTTGGTGGGATGAGCATGATTATTGTGAATTTCACAGAGGCAAAGGACATAAAACCAATGATTGCAAAAGCCTCAAAAATGTAATTCAAGATCTAATTGAAAGTGGTGAAATTAATGTTGATGGCCATACCTCAAATGAATCACATATGACTTTCAAAGATCCACTTCCTGAGCATGAAAAAGGAGGTTCTTCCAATACTAAGAGTGACAATCAAGCCAATTATAATTCCACTCCTTATCGATATGTTGGTAACATTTTTGAATGTCATCCTTTTATGTATTATGTCAATGTCATTACCATCAAAGGAAAATCAGAGAGTCACCCAGTCCGTGTTACTACTCGTGCTCAATCCAAAGTTACTCTCCAAGGAGTCCAGTCTAAACCAAATGCACCTCACAACAAGTCTATTTATGTCCCAAAGACTACAACGAATATTTCCAACCAATACAATGTTTTGGAACAACTCAAGAAAACACCTGCCCAGATATCCATCTTAGACCTTTTGCGTCTATCCCCATCTCACAAAGATATCCTTGAAAAAGCTCTTTTAGAAACCCAAGTACACACAAATCTAGATCATGATCAATTTCAAGCTATGGTGGGCCATTTAACAACCCCGCATTACCTATCCTTCATTGAGAATGATGACTTAGCTATTACCCAACCTCATAATGCTCCCAGACATATTGAAGTCCTTGTCTAGAGTCACAAAATTAAATGAGTACTAATAGATGGAGGAGCTGGCTTAAATATCTGTACATTGAAACTAGTCCTTGCATTGGGATTTTTTGAAAATGTTGTTGATCCCAAGAAGAAAATCATGATAAAATCTTATGATGAGGAAGAGCAGTCATCCAAGGGGTCTATTGTTTTACCAATTAGAGTTGGTCCTATAATCAAAGATGTACCTTGCCAAGTCCTAGACATGGATGTTGCTTATAACATTCTCTTGGGACGACCATGGATTCATTCCATGCAAGCTGTACCATCAACCTATCATCAATGCTTGAAATTCCCTCATAATGATCAGGAGGTCACTATCAAAGGAGACACTAATCCTTTTCAATATTGTAGTTCTATGAAGACATTTGATTCTTTGATACCTTATAACCATACTGGATCTTCTACAACTACACCCATTGATCCTAGTAATATAGCATCAACATCAAAATCAAATGGGATCAAGATAGACATAAAAGAAAGAAGTATGGGAGAATACACTTTAGGTCAAGCTCTTTCCATCATAGAGTTACCTTTATCTCCTAGATCATATGGTAGATCTTTGATCACTAAACAACAATCGGAACCTCCTTCCACACTTGTTTATGACACATTTATAAGTGGGGGCACAATATCCAAAGAGTAGCTGAGTGTAATGCTAATCATTTTCTTAAATCATAGAAGAATGAAGAGGATATCAAACATGAATATATATCACCTGATGTCTATGGTAAAGGGTATACTTTGTTACAAAGGATGGGATACCAAGGTGCTGGACCTATAGGGTTACAAAGAGAAGGTGTTATCAAACCGATCTTGCAAAATCCAAACTATCAAAGAGACACTATAGGATTAGGATACAAAGGAGAAGGATCAAAAGAACCAAAAGGAAAAGAAAAAATCACACCTTTTGATGAGATATCTAAAGCTCTTGCTTTGCAATTCAGAAAGAATGGTATGTATGTGGATCCAGAGAAACAAAGGATAGCACAGAGAATCATTGATAGACTTGGGGATAATGATGATTTTGAATCAAATGCATATGAATGGGATTCATTATCTGATTGTAGTGAAGAGATAGGAGTTGATGTTTTCCATCACCATAGTAATGATTACCATGAGGGAGAGAGTTCAAATACTGACTCACTAGGATTAGTCCCACGTGATACTACTTTTGTCAATTGTGAGGAAAGTGACCTTTATCTTGCGATAGATGAATCAGATGAGAGTATGGAAATAGACCTCACTGATACCATCATAAACCTTGAAAACTTTTCCATTAATACTGTCTCTACCTTTGAAACTGACCCAAATGATCCGATGCCCCTTGTACATCCCAAACTTATTGATTGGGATTCTCCCAATCATCTAGAACTTGATGTATTCCATAATGATGATGCAATCATTGACTATCTTGGAATTAGAGATCAGTTACCACCAGGAGATCACAAGCCAAGATTTCTGATAGAACTCAATGACATGGCCTACTTTGGTGAGAGTGCCAATCCTTTCAGTCATAAAAATATAAAAATAATCAATAGATCTAATGGTGAAAACCACTTAGTGGCAGTATTAGATCCAAAAATAGTAAAAAGAAACGATGCATCTGATGGTGAAAACCTCTCTGAGGTGCCTGACGATGGAAGGATTGACACTCTTCCCAACTATTTGTATTGAGAGCAATCTTCTATTCTTATAGAACCAATAGTACCTCTTAACATTGGCACAAAAGAGTCTCCGCGCATCCTCAAAGTAGCAGCATCCTTGACAGAATCAGAGAAAGAAGCTTTTGCAAAAAATTTCAAAGAGAGACAAATCAACTTTGCTTGGTCCTATGTTGATATGCCTGGCTTTGATCCAAATCTCATTATGCATCATTTATCTATCAGACCAGGTGTAAAACCAGTTAAGCAAAAGCTCCGCAAGATGCATCCCCATATTGCACTAATGGTTAAAGCCAAATTGAAGAAGCTCCTAGATGTTGGATTCATTCAAACTATTGATTATGTTGAGTGGATTTCAAATATTGTCCCCGTCTCAAAACTAGACAAGTCTATTAGGATTTGTATTGATTTTTGAGATCTTAATAAGGTTTTTCTAAAAGATGACTTTCCTTTGCCAAATATTGACATTATTATTGACCTGACAGCTAGACATGAGATGTTATCATTAATGGATGGATTTTCTAGCTATAACCAAATCAAGATTGTGCTAGAAGACCAAGAAAAGATGGCTTTTACTTGTCCATGGGGTACATACTGTTGGAATGTGATGCCTTTTGGCTTCAAAAATGCTAGAGCAACTTACCAAAGAGAAATGAACACAATCTTTCATGATATGATGCACACCATTATGGAAGATTATGTTGATGACATTTTAGCAAAATCCAAAGATAGAGCTAGTCATTTGAGAGTGTTGGATAGAATATTCACCTAGATGGAAAAGTATCAGATTGGACTCAATCCGAAGAAATGTGCATTCGGAGTTACATCCAGTAAACTGTTAGGGTACATTGTCTCAGCCAAAGGAATTGAAGTGGATCCAAAAAAAGTTAAAGAAATATTGGAGATGGCTTCCCCCACTAACATCAATCAGTTAAGATCCTTGCAGGGACATCTCCAATCCATCCGAAGATTTGTTTCTCAACTACCAGATCAAAGTCATCCCTTTCAACATTTGTTACATAAAAATATCTTATTCCAATGGGATGATCAGTGTGAAGCAAATTTCAATAAAATCAAGCAATATCTACTAAATCCTCCAACTCTGATGTCACCAATTCTGAGCAAGCCACTCTTGCTCTATATTTCAGCTACAATAATTTCACTAGGTGTTGTACTGGCTCAGCAAGATCATGAAGGAAAAGAAAAGGCCATCTATTATATCAGTCACACCCTAGTGGGATATGAGCTAAAATATTCTCCTATAGAAAGAGCATGTCTGGCTATTGTTTTTACATCACAAAAGTGGCAACATTACATGTTGTCACACTCAATCTAGCTCATCACAAAGATTGATCCTTTAAAGTATCTATTAAGCAAAATAGCACTGATAGGCGGATTGGCTAAGTGGGTCATGCTACTTAGTGAATTTGATAATGAATATGTAGACATGAAGGCTATCAAAGGTCAAGTGATAGTAGATTAGCTAGCAGATGCTCCATTAACAGATGACCAACCTATACATACAGAGTTTCCTGATGCACACATTTTGGCTTTATCTACACAAACCTGGCAACTATATTTTGATGGATTGTATACTCAACAAGGTTCAGGAGCTGGTATTATTTTTGTCACACCACAACGATACACCATTCTGAAATCTTACAAGTTTCTCTTTCCTTGCACCAACAATGTAGCAGAATATGAAGCCTTGCTGATTGGGTCAAAGATGGCTTTACAATGGAAAGTAACTGAAATAAACATCTATGGGGATTCTCAGTTGATTATAAACTAGGTTAATGATGATTATCAGACTAAAGATGATAAGTTATTACCATATAAACGTATGGTTGATGACTTCAAACAATATTTCTCAGTCATCACTTTTGAGCAAATTCCTCAGCATGATAACAAGGCTACTGATGCCATGGAAATGATTGCTTCTTTGTTTGATACAGAAGATACCAAGGTCCATTTTGAGTTCTTGGTGGAATCCCTGACTTGTCCTTCATATGATGATCCTGATACGAGTATTATATGTCATCTAATTGGACATGACTCCCCAATCTATGGAAAAATTTATTCCTATTTGAAAAATGACATCCTACCCCCTGACCTATCCCGCAATAAAAAATGAACTTTTCTCTGCCAAGCCTCTCGCTATATCCTAATATCTGATACCCTTTATCGGTAAGGTCTTGACGGTACTCTCCTACGATGTCTCAAGCATAATGAAGGTCAAACTACCTTGCAAGATGTACATGAGGGTATTTGTGGGACACATTCAAGTGGTCCCTCTTTGGCTAAGAAACTCATGCATATGGGTTATTATTAGCCTACCATCGAAATAGATTCCTTTCATTTTTCTAGAACATCTAAGAAATGTCAGTTACATGGAAACCTTATTCATGCTCCAGCACAAGAGTTACATCCTTTTACAACTGCCTTGCCATTTAGTCAATGGGGGCTCGACCTCATGGGTGCTATCAACCCTCCATCTTCCAACGGTCACAAATGGATTCTCACTACAATAGAATACTTTACTAAATGGATTGAGGCTGTTCCATTAATTACCGCCACAGGGAAACAAATATCCATGTTTATCTTAAACTACATCATTTGTAGATATGGTATACCTATGTATCTCATTACTGATAATGGGAAACAGTCTCAAAATCAGGACATGGATCAACTATGCACAAAATTCCATATTACCCATAACTATTCCACCATATACTATCCCCAAGGAAATGGCCAAGCTGAGGTGTCAAATAAAACTATTGTTAAAATCCTACAAAAGACTGTTAATGACACTAGCTATGACTGGCATATCCAACTAAATCCAGCCTTATGGGCTTACTGTACCTGCATCCGTACTCCTACTAGAGCCACCCCATAATCCCTTGTCTATGGATCTGAAGCAGTCCTGCCCCTCAAGGTCAAGTTGCCTTCACTTCGTATCACTCTCAAAGATTTGATTCCTGATGAAGACTATAGAGTTGCATGGTTGACTGAACTAGAACTGCTAGATGAACGCTATCAAATAGCTTACGATCATTTGAAAGTCTATCAGTAGCATATGTCTCATCAGTATAATAGCAAGGTAAAGATCAGAGACTTTCAGTTGGGTGACTTAGTCCTTCACAAAAATCCAAAGAATCAATTGCATCATGAAAAGAAGCACAAGTTCAAACCTAATTGGTTAGGTCCTTTTGTAGTTACAATAGTTTATGGTTATGGGGCTTATCAATTGTCTACACCTGAAGGAGATCCTTTGGATGAACCTCTTAATAGTATTCATCTCAAGAAGCTCTATCCTTGAAATCCCAATGCAAGGGCTATGTATATATTTTAAAAATACAAAAAAATAAAAATAAAATCAAAAGAAAACTGCAATAAAAGCATGTGGTGAAAACTTGGAAACAAGTGCCATGTGTATCAAGTTAGCTCCTCTATCTATTAGGATTCTTCTAGTGTGTCCGTTCATTGTATATATCTACAATAAAATGGCTAGTCAGTCCCCATACCTACCATGTACATATCATAATAAAATGGCCAGTTCATACACCATTCCATTGTATCTACCCATACTAAAATTCCATCATAGCTTGATCATTTGTCATGGTCTTCATCCTAGTCTTGTTGCATCTTTCTTCATCCATAATAAGTCAGTCCATCACCTAGCTGGGGGCATGTCCTCAACCTAGTTCAGGAAGTGGATCTATGATAGTCATGACTCTTAGAGGACACAATGGAGTGATTTTCACCAGACAAAGAAAATGTAATCAAATGTTCTTTCACAATGATATCTTTATGATGAATCAGAATCTATAATCTATCCTTTGAAACATGACTGTTTATCTATTGAATCTTGACTATACATCATCACTTGAACTGATCACTATATCTTACACTATCTTTTTTGAAAAAGAAATGTATATTCATGACATGCATGTTTGAATGATTTGTTGTAAATTATGCATTCATATCTGGATTTCATTGTTATCATGTTTCCTATGCTATTCCATTATATCTTTGACATGAGTTTAAAACTCTAAAATGTCATTGATTAGGATAGCCATGATGGAGCATGGTATTTTCTTTGGTTACTGTTTGTGGGATATTTCCCCATGAAATCGAAGGAACAAATAATTGGGGTGTCTGTGCATAAGTGCCTTCATTCATTTAATAGTATTGACAACATCCAAATCATGTTGTTCTACATATGCTATTTATGGTGATACGCCAGCACATACCTTGGCTCCAAATATTTGTTCCCCGATGGAGGAGGTAATATTCCTTGTCTTTTATGCAAATGAAACTCGAGTCATCTTGGCTCAATTATACCTAGATGCTTGTCAATTTTGCACTATTAAACTCCATGCAAGAAGTGCTCAAGTCATCCTGGTTTAATTATACCATGATGCTTGCATTTTCTTGCAACATAACGAGCTCAATGATGAAACTTTAGTTCTAGTTATTATGAAGTTCTAGGATGTTACCTAAAGTTGTGGAGATACATTCATTTCATATTGCATTTCATTTAAATAGTTCATAACTTACATATCAGTGCTCTTTTTATAGAGATTTGTAGGTTACCTTTCTTATTAGGTTATTTGTTCTCTTAGTCTATTCTTCTTGTGTCAGATACATTGTTATTTAAGTTGAGGACATTTGGACCACCAAAAATATTAAGACTTTTTGCATTTAACATTTTTCACTTAAGCATTTAGAGACATATGTTATCTTCATTAGGAGTGTTCATTTGTATATACTTTAATCATTTATTATAGTGATCATTTCATCTCATTTTTTCATTAGGTACATTATCATGTTATCAGTTGTTATATTCAAACATCTTAGGTATATTATCATTTATTACATTAGCCATCAGTTGCATTACACCATCATTTATTATCCATTACATGTATTTTATCATCATGCATTTATTGTTTATTACATTGTTCATTAAGTATCCATTCATTATCCACTATCTACATTGTTTTATATCATAGCATTAGTAAACATCATTTAGGACACACATTTATATATTACCATCATATGATTATTAACCATTAAGCATCAAAAATATCAAGTTGGATATAAATCATTCTAAGACATACATTCTATGCATATCAAAGTAAATCATCACATCCTGCATATGTTAGTATGCACATGTATATAAATCATCAAAGCAAATCATGATAGAATTGCATCACTGTAAATATAGAATCAATCATATAGCATCCATCATATAAAGTCCATAAAACAACAAAAATGTCAAATGTCCAATGATATAAATCAATAACAATGTGTCCATAGTCAGTGTCGATCAAGTCAAAATATAATGATACAATGCAACATAATGGTACAATAGTGTATACAATGATCTCTCAAAATCTATGAGCCACTGCCTCCAGACTTTGTCTGCTGCTGTCTACGGGATGCAATGTGGCCCTATGCTACTGAACTCCCTAATGTTGAGGATCCACCTTGATCTCCCAAACCTATCAGTGCTCTAGGAGGGCGTGATGATACACCCTATCCACCAGCTAGTGCCCCTCTGTCATGAACTACCATCCTGATAGCCACTGAGCTCTCCCTATAACTCCCAATCCACTGATCCATCGAGACCGCCTATCTATACACCTCTCACCAGTAGGATATCTCCTTCCTGGCATGTATCATGGCTCTGATGCTATCTCCATGAGGACACAACTCCTCTGTACACTATAGCTCATCTAGTAGAATCTCCGACTCCTTGAGTCTCTCAAGCACTACATCTCACTCATGTCTCAATACTCTCATCTGTCTATCCATCCTCTCAATCTATCTCTCTAGACCTTGAACCTGGTCTACCTGCACCTATGTAACTGCTAGTCAGACTAGTAGTGCATCAATATCTGGCTCCTCCTCAACAACATCTCTCTAAAAATAGGGATCCTATCCCCCAATATCCATGTCTGCTTGCTCATCCTATGCCTGTACATCTGCCATCTCAGCATCTAGCTCATCCTGTATGTCATCATGAACCTAGCCACCCTACACAACACTGCCCTATGCCAATAAGACATGTGCCTCATCCTGTCCCTTTACCTATACCTATGCAGCTGGTCCCTATACTGGGGTAGCTAGTATCTATACCTGAGCAACTGGTACCTGTAATGGAGCTCCTGCAACTAGCTGTGTCAAAGGCTGTCTCCATCCCTATCTAGCTGAGGGAGGCATCAATCCTTCTACCTCACTTCACCTCCCCTCATCCATGGTCCTGCCCTATCCCCTCTCCCTCCATCTCCACCACCATCTCCACCATCTCCTCCTCCATCTCCTCCATCATCACCACCATCACCTCTCCCTTAGTGTCACTTATCTCTCCCTTGGCATCTCCCGTGGTGTCTATCTACTAGATCTCTCTCTGGAGGCCTAGCTGCTAGATCTGTAATCCATGGTATAGGAAAGTCTCTCAAGAACTACTCAAAATCTGCAGTCATCCCAGGGTCTACCACTATCTACCTTGTGGTCCATGCCTGAAATGGCATGTCCACGAACTTTTGTCGGGCCGTATCAAAGGATGCCATAGGTCCCTAGTCCTGTCTCTCCTGATGAGTCCTGGTGAACTCTGTCACACCCTAGGGCATGCCCTGGACTTTGCCAAACTGGCGTAGAACCCAACTGACCAACTGTCTCTCCAAAATAAAGGGCATCTACCCTATCAGCCACCATGACTCAAAGAAAAAACCTAGCTGTTATTCATCATCCCAAGGATCACAACCTAAGTACGGTCTCCATGTCACTGTATCTAAAGTATCAAATGTATACCGCCAGAACTCTAAATGGCCCAGTTTTGCCTGTGACAAAACTAAGGAATATAAATGAATGTAGGGCTGCCCTGCACCCTAAAATCTAATGGCCACTTGTCACATCACTACAATGTGCTCCCATGCCTAAACATGGAGTAGTGTCACACCTACTGATAGAGATGCACCCCCATGGTAAACCACCTGATGAAAATCATGATAAAGATGCGCTAATAAGCCCACCCCCCAAGCAAATTGGGTCCTCTCCATCATCGGCTGTAATGTGCAGCCCCATCCAATTGCAAATCCATGTGACCTCTGATCAGGGCATACAAATCCCCCATTCGCTCTTGCTAGAACAACTAGAAAAGGGTCATATAAATCGACCATATCCTCCCACCTAATCTCTCCATCCTCTATATCATCATCCCCAAAAATAGCTCTGCACTCTATGACTCTACCATGCCAATCATACTGTACTAACTCCCCTATGATAGGAAGCCTGAGGATGCGATATACATCCTCTAGTGTCACTATCATCTCCCCTATCGGAAGATGAAAGGTACTCATCTCCAAGTGCCATCGCTCTACTAATGATGTCATCATACTGAAATTCACCTAAATATCAGGCGTGTAGATCATGTAATACAACCCAGACGCTCCGATCAGTAGTCTGTCAGTCTCTGACAGTGCTGGTCTCAGATTCTGTGTAACAGGATATCTCTCCCGTGACATCAGAGTATTTGTAATATCCTCCTATTCAAGTCAACAACAATCAACCTATCAGATTTTGATAAACTGATCTATCAATCTATCTATCCTATCATATCAATTTCAAACATGTTTTATCACATTTTTCAACAAGATAATTCTATCAATTATCTACATTCAAGACTGGTTAACTAGCAACCATGCTACAATGTTGCCTATCTTAATCAAATCGAATCAAAATCAACCACCGACAGATCAAATCGACTTATCAACATCAAGTTTGACCTAATTGACTATCTACTTTGATCATATTCTACCACCTAAAACACATGCGCAACATTGAAACATGCATGCGCAACTTTCTTTCACATTTGCGCAAGTTTTCAGCTATGCGCAGTTTTCCTCCACATTTGCACAACAATTCTGTACGAATGCGTAGATTTTCATATATGTCCACTTTTATTGCATACTTGCGCAACGCTAATTTTCTACTAGTATGAATGCGCAACTTCCCTACATGAATGCACATAAGTTTTTTATTTTCTGCCCATACGTTGCTTGTTTCTGCACATTGATGCACTGAAACTATGCATTCATTCATCGTTCAAAAACAAAAAAAATTCTAATCTAATCTACCATTCCATCTACCCTAAACATGCTAAAATTCTACTCTAACATGCATCACATCATGAAATCACAAAGCAGGATCAAATCACCTACCAGTTCACCCGAATCGGGTGGTTGCTGGAAGTGTCTGACCCTCTCGAAGCGGTGATCTGACAACAAGAATGACATCCTGGGGGCTCTGCTCTCTTTTCTCTCACGCTCTGATCTCCAAATGACAAGTGTGCACAATGAGCCTATTGTGGACCCCTTAGCACTATTTATAGCCTGTGGACCCGATGTGCTTGGTGTGTGGACGCTATCTCCCATTTTTCTTCCATTCCACCCCATTTTCTACCATTCTTTTGTGAGATTGATTGTACAACTTGAAAATAAAAACAAAACCAATGAAATCAACTAAAATTCAAATAATATTTTTGTGTCAATCAATCTCTTGAGGGGGCATGCTTAGGTCATCTGAGATATTGTCTGGGGCAGGGGCAAAAATGCTTGATTTTTTTTCTTTGAAACAATGTGACCAGCACATTATTTCAAAGAGGGGCAAAATGTATACACCTAAAAATGGCTTCATTAATTAATTAAATATTTATTATTTAATTAATAATTATTCCTCTATTTATTAAATAAATTATTCAATTTATTTAGTGAATTCACTATAGTCTATTCCTCTATCCTAAGTCTTCTAATTAGTCTTATTAAAGTGATTTAATTAAATACACAATCACCTAAATATGACTAAGTTTCCTAGTCCACCTCACCTACCTAGTCACCTGACACATCACTTTGGCTAAAATAAATAATTATTATTAATTATTTATTAGTAATTATCCTCACCCACACATGGCCTATTCTTAAGGGCTATGTGGCCTCATAGGACTTAGTCTCATGACCACATGTCCTCTCAACAACCAAGTCAAGAGACATTCCCTATTCCTAAGGGGCTTCTCAAGCCACCTCTAAGGGTCAAAGGTGACTCATAGGACACTTGTCCAAAGATTCCTCATGAGGAAAAGGTCTCTCCCTCTTTCTCTCTTTGGTCTTTGTGAGACACTTGACACGCGTCTTTCCCTTCCACCTTCTTCTCCTCCATGTCAATGTGAGAGCAACATCATCCCTATTCTTCCTCTCACATTCCAACTACATCCCTCTTTCTCTCAACTCCTTCAACCAAGTCAATTCTAGCCCTAGGATCTTCCACCTTTCATTCTCAACCATAGGATTGTGCCACCTAGGCCTAGATCCTCCAAACCTCTATAAAAGGAGCCACATTTCCCCTTTGTGAGCTAATAGGTATTTTGTAATAGGCATTCAAACATTCAAGCAATCAAGCATCCAAGCATCCAAGCATTCTAAGAGCAATCAATCCATATTATCATCATTTCATTTGCATTCCATCCATTAGATTGCATAAGCTATTGTGCACTCATTTCATAAAATCTCCACACTTTGGTAGCATCTTGGGAGAAGGCTTCATTTGGAAATCTGAGAGCTCAACCTCTTCAATAAATCAAGGCTAGGAGGACAATGGAGACAAGCTGCATGGTAGGTTAAGGTAATTAATTGAGTTTCATCATTTTATAGTTACTTTGTATTCTTCATTGTGTTGCATTAGATTGATTTATTGCATTTAATTAGTTAATTTATCATCTCTAGTTATTAGACATCTAATTTGCATACACTTTCTGAATGTTGTATTTAAGACTACATATGGCACTCGTAAATGCACTCTTAAGACATACTTTTCCCATTTAGCAAGTCACAACTTATATCATACTTTAGCAGATGATAAATTCTTCCAAAATTTTAGTTGAGCCGTGACCTTGTATTTCTAGATATTTTTATATTTTTAGGTTCAGAAAGTATGAAACTATTGTATTCTTCCAAAATTTCACGTGAGCCACGACCTTGCATCAAGGTATGAATCTATTGTACTCTACTTTGAACATCCAAAAGATCTCATGTTCGAGTCTTTGTAAATGGCCACGAAAGTCTAGATGAGTGTTGCAATACAAGGCCATTCAATAGCTCCACAGAAATTGAAGGCCACAAAGAAAGTCAAGAAAATAAAGTAGTTGTAGATGTTTTTAGTCACACACCAACACAGTAGTAGTTTTAGGGTTTTTTGCTTGTTGAGACAATAAAGCTATGTCCTTTGCACATTTTTTAGGTCATTTGTAGGGGCTCTTGCTCAATGTTCATTTTCTCAAACATCATTATTCTTCTTCTGATTATCAATTCTATAATGTTAACTGCTCAAAATCACAACTTTAATATATACTCAGATTTAATTGCTAATTTTAACAGGCAATTACTGTACCTGCAAAGCCAACAATCTTTGTTCATCTAAATGGATCCTAGGCTGATTTATAAATATTCACTTCCTTGTAAAAATATTTGAACCATTTGCCAGGGTAAAATGTTGTATATGCATTAGCGATTAGATCTTTTCTGAACTCTATTTTTATGTAAAGTTCCCTATTTTCATGTCTTGTTGTAAAGTTTGAGAAACACAAGGTTTTATGTGTAAATTTTCTATACATTCAAATATCATTCAAATTTTTTGTACATTTCCAATTTGTTTTGTATGGCAACATGTATTGACGGTTTTGAAAGAAAGAGATTTCAGTGTTGTCGTGATACTAAAGTTTGGCATCAAATATTTTGTATTTTTTCTTCTCATTTTATGTTCTCAGCCTAATAGAAAATACTAATACCAGTAGTTTAGTACAACAAACAAAGTGTGTGGAGGATTTCATCACTATTTTTAATAAAGCAGTTGCATTTGTAGAGGCAACAATCTTTGTCTAGTTTAGTGTATGCTAGGCCACTTTAAAAATCTTTGCGTTGTTGTAATAATGTTACAACAATTTGTGAAGGTAAAATGTTGTATTTGTATTAGCAATTTAGATCAAGTGCAAGCTTTGTTTATCATGTGAAACCCCTTGTTTTCATGTCTTGCTATAAAGCCTAAGAAACACAAGGTTTTTTGTGTAAATCTTCTATGCATTCAATTGTAAATAATTTCAATTTTTCTACACATTTACCGGTTTGTTTTCTGAGGCAGCATGTATTGACGATTTTGAAAGTGATTTCAATGGTTTCTAATTCTAGAGTTAGGCATTAAATATTTTTTTATTTTTCTTTCTCAAATTATACTCTCATCTTAATGAAAAATATGAATACCTGTAAGTTAGAACACCATATACAGACTGGTAAAGCTAAGTGATCTTAAATGTTCACTATGGCATAAAGATAAAGCTTGCCCCCTTTCAGAGATAGTTCTTTTTTCAAGCTTTGGAGTTTTTATGTGTACAATTTATTCTGTACATAAGCATTTCTTAATGTTTTTCTATAAATGGTTTGTGAGGATTGGAAGTTTGTCTTATTGTATACCTAGATGTTAATACAAATAAATCCTTTGGTTGATTTTGTTACATAAAAGTGGTTACAAAATGCTAATAGATGGAGGAGCAACAATTAATATAGTTGAGAGATCTCATTTATCCTCATAGAAACCCTCTTGTAAGTTTAAATCTGGTGGTATATTTTATTTTATTCCCATTATAAACCATCAACAAAATCTTGCAAATCAACTTAGTTTTGATTTTTTAATATCTCTTAAAGGATCACTAGCTTTCAACATAGATGCAAAGAAATGTATTAATTGTGCTATACCTCTCATTTGGATATAATAACTCCAAAATATGTAGTAATAATATCCTGGTGTGTATACATTGTATGCAAATTATATGGTCTAGTAGGAAAAGAATTTTAATATTGACATTAATCATTTTGGTAATTTGTTTAATGAGAATTTCCTTTAGTTAAGGTTCAGGGAAATGGCAATGTTATTGATATGCAGGCTATTTGAAATAGTGATTAGTATTATTTTTTCATAAGATATGTGTGGAAAATTCAAGAGATACTTAATGGTGTTCCAGAGATACTTAATGGTGCTTCAAGTAGTTGCAATTAACTACTTGCATTACAATACTTTTACAATTGTGCTATGTCATTTTGAGTTGTGGTACATTTAAGGTGTGTATACTTGGAGTAGAAAAAAAGTCGTTACTCCACCTTTCAATTTCTCCATCATACTACAACCTTTATTTGTACAGTGAGAAATAGTATCTAAGTTTCTAGGCTCATGAAAGTACTTCTTATTCCATTTTAGATTTTATTCTTTTCAGTCACAACATGCACTATAACCATTCCAAGAAATTATTAATCAAACTTCTTAGGAATTTCTAGATAGGCTCAAGAAATTCCTGTCATATACTTTATATTGATATAGACTTTTTGTTAATATAAATATGTAATTTATTACTTATACTACCAAAAATCTCAAGCAATCTTTGCTTCAATCATTTTCAAGTGAAACCTCTTTTTTATTGCTATTTAACTCATAAAAGGATTCATCAACAACAAATTTGATGTAGTTGTTAAAACTAAAACAACATCTGGTTATCATTCTATTGCAGGCATTAGGATATAAGTCTTTCCCCTACTTCTGATTCAGCCCTCAACCATTTAGGGCTCAAAGACTAATTACTTTACAAATTTGGTACAAACCACATTTGTATTTCATGAAAAAAAAATTACATTTATATTTAATAAATTTGTGAAACAAAATGATTGTCTCATGACATTATATGGTAGTCTTTTTTATGATTGTTATTTCTTACATTGTATTTTTGGGATTAAATTTTCTAAAGACATGAGCTAAAAATAGGAAAAGGGTGGCACTGTACAATAAGTCTAGGAGCTAAGGTCAAGCCTAGTGTTTTTAAATAGGCCTTAATATCATTATGAAAACTTCATAGAACTTACAATCTCAAAGAGCATATATTTGGCTTTCCAAAGAGAAGCCAGATGGAAAGGCTAATTTTGCAGGTTCTAAATGGTTGAGCTACTCCACTACACATGAGCAAAGCTAGACAATATTAAAAATGAAAAAGAAACATATCAAGAAGGTTGTTGTATAAGTAGGAATCACATGCCAAAAAGTACACATTATTTGTTTGACAAGGAAAACATGAAGGATAGCAAGTAGGAATAATAAATATGTCCTCTCTATTTTGGATAGTGATTAATAGTAAAACCAGATACTTGATTGTTATTTTAAACGTGAAGTTGGGTTTATTCCTCAAAATTATGTGCTTTTTAGGAGGAAAACATTGTGTAGAGTGTGTTATGTGTTTTCTTTTTGCTTTTCCATTTTTAATCATAATGTTTCAACCCTCCAATTTTTACCCATCAAAGCTCTTGTTTATTATTTTTACGTTTGATCAATTTGACCCATGGATATTGCAAAACTCATCAATATTAGTTTGGCACTGTAATTTTGTGCTGGACTTGTGCTTTTTTAATGTTGACCAGGAGGAGTTTAGCTTTGTTCAGAGCTCTTCAATCCTTGTGCGTACACCTTCTCTTTCTACCTTCCACACACTTCCCCCACACCATTTTCTCCGATGTTATTTCTCTACCGTAAAGGATGTATTTTTTTTATGGAGGTCATCCATGAAATAGTTTTTGGCAACCTGATATGGGTGCCCAAGCTAACACTGAACCTCTTTGGCTAAGAGACAAGGACTGAGGGGCATCCATTCCACCAAAATTGCTCAGGGTACAATCCTGACCTCATCCTTTAAATTTTACAGCCATGCACTTAACAAGAATTTTACACTGGTCGACTCATTCAAAACCTTTCAAGTTCACCAGTAGACCAAAGGCCCATTGATAGGATGTGTTTTTTTGAGTTTTAAAAGGAATAAAAAATTCTCTGCCAACTAAGTCGTAGAGTCTTTTTATAGTCTATCCTCCCATGGCTAGTGACATTCCTCAGTCCACTTTCCTTTCTCCTTTCATATTTTGGGCATCATTAGTTATAACACTTGTTCTTGCAATTGTTCAACAATTTCAAATGAACTTTCAATGAATTCCTTACATGTATACTCTGTCATCTCTATGTTTCATGTGTTGTCTACATCATGCATTTCACTGACTATATGCCATTGGGCATGTGGCTAATGGCCCACTAGAAAGGTAATATGTGGACATCATTTCAGCATCCCCATGGTTCTATTTCATATCTTGTCAAAATTGAAACACAAATTGATGTTCCTACACCAGAATCCCTCAGTGGGAAAGAAAGCATGTGCTCTTGCATATGAGGTTGTTAATCAACACATTTTTATATGTTTTTTCTCTTGTTTCTTTTGTAATATTTTAGGAACTAGTATCACACTCCTCTAATATGACTTCTTACTACTATTTTACTCATTGTTTATGTTGAAAAATAGGATAAAACATATAATGAAAAATACGTTAATATTTATGGAAGCCAAATGAACAGATAACTAATTATTGATCTAGATGAAAAAATAAATGCAAACCATCACTTTAGAATTTACATAGAGAAACCCATTTATAAAAACTCCACACCCAAAGCTCCAATGATTTTTTCCTTCCACAATCTATGAATTACGTAACATTCTCTTCAACTCAAACACTAAATAAATAGGAATGAGAGAAATCATAAATCACAAAAAAAAGTTTTTAAATCCACTTAGACACAAATCACAAAAGATAGGAAAATTTCTCTTTCAACTTGTGCTTTTACCCACCTTTGAAAGATTTCCTTTATCTTATCATTGCTTTCTTTTATCTTTCCCCTTTTTTCATGCTTTTACTATTTTGTCAATTAAAAAAAAATATTACAAGTTGTTACAATCACATTTAGAAACTTCCAAGAAAACTAAAAATAATTACAAATTTAATTCAAAATAGAAACAACAAAGTTGAGATATTTTCTCAATAGTTTACCTTCCTTCTCCAATCCCTACTCACCCATTCAACACCATAAACAAATCTTTGGAAATTTAAGATTTCCAAGCCTTAAAAATCATCCTAATTCTTTACTTCAACAAAATCACTCATAGTCTGATAAAAATCTACATTTATAATTTAATACTGTTCTTCTTCTATGACCAAACTATTCAGCAATAAATCATTTCAAACTTCATCATTTTCATCATACCCCTCAATGTCTTTGCAATTTTTTTTATACAATATCCTAAATCCACTCTTTGTTGCAATAACTCCTTTATCCTCAACTTCATCCTTCATCTTCATTTTTTTTTTTGTCCCATCTACTTGCATCCCTTAAAGATTAACAATCCATATTTTCTCTATTGTTACAAATTGTGCCCATAGATCCACATCTTTATTTTCATTTTCTGCACCTTCTTCTACTTCCATCTTTGTAGCTTCTCCCTCTTGCATCCATTTTCCTTCATCTTGTTTAATCTCTGCTACTCCAACATATTTTTTATTTTCTTTTTCTTTTCTACTCCTTAACCACCATCCCATGTTTTTTCTATCTTTTCTTGCCTTTCATTACTCTTACCCACTTTATTTCTTGAGTCCATCTAAGCTATCCAATTTGTGTTTTTTTATTTTCCTTCTTTTCTATATATCTTCTTCTCATTTATTTTTCATCTACAAGTATCCACAATTCCATCTTGTACACGGTCTCCTCAAGCTTCTTCCAACCTAGTGTTGCACCTATCTCAATCTTCTCCTTTGGTATTTCATCAATCAATACTTTGGTTTCTCCATCTTCAATTACATCTTTTTCACCCACTATTACCCTTATCTTTTCATCTTCATTTTTTTCTTTCATGCCCCCTATAAGATTGTTGGATATTGCTAATGTATGGGTGGTGATTGAGACATTTAATATGTTTAATCACTATGTTACTGAATGGGCACTCATTATGTTGTCATTTTTGTTTTGTCACTGATGTCAACATATGCTTCTATGAAGGAATCAGACTGGTAATCACAGTGTACAGAGGGTGTACAGATGTTTCAGATGCTGTGAAGTCAGATGAGAGTTAAGATGGATGTTCTGATCTTATATCTTAGATCGCATCATTAATGGATGCATATTAAGGAAGATATAGTTGTTTTGGTAAAGACTAATCATTAGATTGTGACAATGAGGATTGACAGAATTAGTCTCTGAGTTTTTGGTATAGATTTCAGAGGGATTGGATTCAAGGTATGCAATATTGAAGGATGATGGAAAAGGTACTGGTGGATGTTCATTGGTCAAATCAAGGTATGGAATGATTGGTGATGTCATATGTGGCGTGTGCTCTGGAAATGGCTTATTCTAAAGATGACTCAGGGAATGAAGCATGTGTTTTGTTTAGCAAGCATAATTCAAGGATGTTGGTCCTTAATTGTTGTAATTTAATCATTGTAAACTTGTTCTTGATATCGTGTGTATCTTAGCAAGGGCCTATGTAATTGTTTGTAATTAGGAAAGCCTTATGGGCTGACCTATTCTTCGTAAAATGAAATAAGGTATAAATGAAAGGTCTTTTCTTTGGAAGAGACATGGATGTGATAGATGTGATATAAGGAGGTTTTGAACTTGTGTCTACTGTATATAGAGTAGAGGATTATTAGTGGACTTCATTAGAACTGATGAAGCAAAGACAGTTGCTGGAAAACAATTCAAAGATTGTGTATTTCTTCATACACACTTCTTGCAAACTAGTGAGTTTAAAAGGTGGACTTAACCTTCTTTGGGAAGTGAGCCTTGGGTAGTGAGCCCTCTTTTGTTCTTGACTCCTAACAGGGTCTTTCCTCTAACAAGGACTATGTACTCTAATGTTTCAATAAGCTCCTAATAGGGCTATATCTTCTAACAAGGATTACTATACTCTCAGTACATCATTAGTGGGTGCTAATTCCCACTGGGGTTTTTACCTTTAACAGGGTTTCCCCATAACAAAATTTTTGTGTTATTGTGTTGGCATTCATTGTGTTCATTGGATCTAATATAGATGAGCTTAAATTTTAAAGTTTAATATTATGTCATACAACTGATTCACCCCCCCCCTCTCAGTTGTATTGTGGACTGTTATTCCTAACAATTGGTATCAAAGCTTGCTGTCCTCAGAGAGAAAGCTTAACAGCTTGAGGTGATCTTGGAAAATGTCATTCTACAAGAAGGATAGTCCTAAGTTCGATCTTGAAAACTTTGACAATTGGAAAAATAAGATGCAAACACATTTTCTATGTTTGGGCATAGACTACTGGATGATTGTAAAGAAGGAAACTTTGAAGGCGGAGAATGACTTGGGGTCAGCTACTGATTATGAAAAGAAGCTATTTTTATGCAACATGGTTGCAAGAGAAGCATTGATCAGTGCAATATCTTAGGGTGAGTTTACTGAGATTAAAGATCTTTATTCTCCACATGAAATTTGGAATAGACTAGAGGCACTTTATGAAGGAGATAAGTATACCAAACAAGTGAAATTGCAAAACTAGAAGACAAAGATGGAAAAGCTGCAAATGAATGAAGATGAAATCATTAGAGCCTATGTTCAAAGGGTTATAGAAGCTGTAGTTGGAATCAGAAATTGTGGAGGCACTTATGATGAAGATGAAGTCATTGCAAAGATTCTCAAATCTCTAACTCCTGCTTATAAATTCAAGGTAATGTCAATTCAAGAAACTATCCCCCTAACTCCAAAATTTAGCAGAGAGATGTTGATTGCAAAGTTAACTACCTTTGAAGCTATGGAATTAGGAGATGCTACACCTAAAGTTGAATCTACATTCAGGGCATTTGCACACAAGAAATTTTCTACACTTCTGAGCACAAGCAAAG
This sequence comes from Chamaecyparis obtusa, assembly GCA_027943335.1. Taxonomy (NCBI): domain Eukaryota; kingdom Viridiplantae; phylum Streptophyta; class Pinopsida; order Cupressales; family Cupressaceae; genus Chamaecyparis; species Chamaecyparis obtusa. The sequence goes on along the minus strand of BSBK01004688.1, from coordinate 2,170,679 downwards.
AAGACCTAAGATAAGAGATTGGTGAATATGCTAAGGAGTGGGAGAAGATAATGGAAGAATAAAAGATGGAAGAACTTGTTGTACTAATTTCTAGAAGAGAGAAAAGAGGTAAGGGAAACTTTGAAGGAAAATTACCTTTGAAATTTTTTTCATGCAATAAGATAGGTCATTTTGAATCTAGATGTCCTACAAGAGTTCCTAAGTACAAACCTGATTATGCAAAAATTAGAACAGACAAAGAATGTTATTATGCTAGTGAAGGAATCTTTGATGATGAGGATTTAGATGATGAAGAGATTGGATTTGTTGCTATTAAAGATGAACTAGTTCATGAAGAAAAAGCCTTAGTATCTCATGTGGATAAGAAAACTGAATCGATAATTGATAGTGGATGGTATCATCACATAACTGGTGATAAGAACAAGTTTGTTAAATTACTCAATTATGATGGAGGTGTTGTAAGGTTTGGGGACAATCTCCCAAAATCTATCATAGGAGTAGGATCCATCACTCTGGATGGAAAGACTAATACAGACAATGTACTACTTGTTGAAGGACTGAAACATAATTTGTTGAGTGTAGGACAACTTATGGATAAAGACTTTCAATTGATTTTTGTTAATGGTAAGTGCTTCATCAGAAGCAAGGAAGGAAAACTAATTGCTACTGGTTCAAAATCTAGATGTAATGTTTTTGAACTAAACACATCTGGAGCCTCTTGTTTTGTTGTGAAGGTAGATGACAGTTGGTTATGACATAGAAGATTTTTTCATGTTAATTTTGATAACATTGTGAAGGCAAGTATGGCTAATGCAGTAACAGATCTACCAAAGATTGTGAAACCATCTAACACTGTATGCAAAGAATGTGTCATGGGAAAACTAGAAGTAGTCATAAAAGAAAAACATTTACATCAAAAGGGAAGTTGGATCTAATACATGTAGATCTATGTGGGCCTACAAGAACAAAGTCAAACTATGGTGAAAGGTATTTTATACTCTTTGTTGATGACTTTTCTAGAATGATGTGGGTTACTAATTTAAAAGAAAAATCAAAAGCATTTGATAAATTCAAGTTGTTTAAAGAAAAAGTTGAGAATGAGTCAGGATTGAAAATAAAGTGTTTAAGATCAAATAGAGGTGGAGAATTTGCATCAGATCTATTTAATTCATACTATGAAGAGCATGGGATAAAAAGATAAACATCTGCTCCTAGGACTCCACAATAGAATGGGATAGCAGAGCGAAGAAACATGACTATACTTGATGTTGTAAGGACAATGTTGATTAAAGGAAATGTATCTCATGTACACTTGAGAGAGGTTGTTGGAACAAAAGAGTACACATTAAATAGAAATCAAATCAGAGAAGTGTTGGAAATATTCAAGACTATCTAGGTTACTGAGAGGGGAGGGGTGAATCAGTAACTTCAAAAATTTTAATAGATTCAGATCTTAATAATATTAGATTGATAATCTGACTACATGCATGAGTAATAGAAAGAATAAAACATTCATAACACTTAGAACAAAGAGATTTGGTGACCCAAAAACCTTCCAAGTAGAAAGTAAAACTAGGGTGGGGATGATACCCACAAAACTTCAATACTGTAGTATAAAGTTTGTTGGTTAAGGCTTACAATGATCACTTCTGATGATCTGCCCTGTTAGGAGCAATAAGGACTGCTAGGTCCACCTTGTTAGAGGATTTACAAACATACAATGAAGTATGCACTCAGTTAAGAGATTTTTATAAAGACTGTTAAGTCTACCCAGTTAAAGGATTTCAAACTAATTCACCTGTTAGGATGAAACAGTAGATCTCTTGCTTGCAACTCTACTTGCTGATTGAGATTCTATGATGTACTGATCACCTTCTCTGATGGATGGATCTTTTCTGCTTCTTATACTGTTGTAGCCCTTTGTAATTCTCTTATCTCTTCCTTTCTCTCTTTTTCATACTTCTCTATCATCATACTTGGATATGACATAAAACATTGTTTATATATCAATCTAAGTCAATTCCAAAACAATTACAAAGTCAGCTCTTAAACAAGTAAACACAAATATTACTGAGTCGGCCCAAATATAATTACACGGTTACTGCAAACTAACTTGGTGACTTTCTGATACTCGGCGTCCACTGCATTACTCGGCATCGTCATGCACTCGGTAGAAGTGGAAAATCAGTCCATACTAACCACTTGGTCATAGTTTTGAACTCGGTAAACATTGGAGACTCGGTAGATAAAGTGTTACTCGATAGAAACTAAATTTCCTATTTAACCGTGCAACACTCGGTAAACACTATGAAACTTTGCGAGCTCAGTATGCACTGTTCTACTCGGTAAGCTCTACTCGGCTCGGTAAGATCTATTCTACTCGGTATGTACTAATCTGCTCGATATGTACTGATCTGCTCAGTATGTACTGATCTTCTCAGTATGTATTGATCTGCTCAGTATGTACTGATCTGCTCGGTATGTACTGTTCTGCTTGGTATGTACTGATCTGGTCGGTATGTATTGATCTGCTCAGTATGTACTGTTCAAAATAAGTGTTGTCACTAATGACAATCATGCTTAATGCCAACAATCTCCCCCTTTGGCATTAGTGACAAAAACTCTTATAGCCAGAACTTATATACAAGAATCATGCTGAATCTTTTTTTGATTTTTCAAAATTTATCTTTGTCAAACTATTGTTTATGCTTTTAATGACTCCCTTATATAGAGTACTTTCTCCCCCTTTCATAGTACACACCTTAATCTTATACACTTTCCCCTATACATTTTCTCCCCCTTTTTGACAATAATGCCAAAGGTGTATATACAAGTATTTTATAGGGAGAATCCAAAATGTGAAAGAAAATCAGAATGTACCTTCATGATTAGTGCCAGAGTTCTGTCCCAATTCTCTTGCAAAATCTTGCATGTTTGGAGTGCAATTTGGACTTCTGCAGAGAGTTCAATCATGTGGTCTGCAATGGAAAATTGATTGTCATGGAGTAATGCTTTTGAGTGAACAATGTGCTTTTGGATTATGTCCATGATGGGAAGAATCATGTTCTGAATATCTAGCAGTGTTGACTGGATTTTTGTATCTTCTTTTAATAATTCTGACTACCTATTTGATAGGAATGTGATTTTCATATGATGTGCAGAGCTTGAACTAGGTTCAAGTTGCAACCTCTGTACACTGTCCTTCAGATCCTCATCAATCTTATTCAATTTTTCCTTGACTTCCTTAGTGAGCTCGGCAACATTACATAGCTTAGCAACAAGTGAGGTAATTTTGGAATAGGAGGATTCAATATCTATCAAAACTGAAGATAATCCCCCCTGATTAATAGCAATATGCTGAGAAACATGCTCAAGCACTTTATTGTCAAATTTCTTCTCGGCTTTCTCAATAATCTTCTCTAACGCAGAGGAATCCTCATGGAACTTGTTTACTGCCTCAGCTAACTGTAACAAAATATGCTGAGAGGAGTCAACTTTAATACCTAATGCTTTGAAAAAAATATCCTTTGCATCTTCAATAATTTTATATTCCTTGTCCCTTTCTTCTTTTAGTTTCTTCTGCTTTTCTTTCTTTTGAAGGAGTTCACCAATGTTTTGCATTTGGTCTGTTGAAAGATTTGCAAAGTATAATTTTGGAATCTCTATCTCCTCATCTAAGTTTATATCCTCTTCTACATTCTTACTCAAAAATCTTGTACTCGGTTGAGCCTTGGGATCAACTATTATTGCACTTAATGCCTTTGTAGAAGTTATTGTAGATATTGTAGGACTAGCTGTGAAAAATGATAGACTACCGACTAGAATACTTGAAGGGCTCAAAACTAAAGTATTCACAATTGTAGAATCAAAAACTGAAATACTTACTGAAGTATCCAAAACTAAGGTGCTTACTGCTAGAAAACTTGACATGGAAGTAGGTACTGAAGTAGATACAGGAGACTGCAACTTGGTAAAAGAGGTGGTAGTCATTTTTGTCGATGATTCATTGAGTTGTGGTAGTGATGATTTGACATTTGATGTATCTATGGAAGTTGTCATAATCATACTTGAAGTTATCTTCATGCTAGGTGTAGCAACTTTTGCTGGAGAGTGAGGAAGTGAGGCAATGACTTCTGTAGCTATCCGAACAATATTATCTTCCTCATCACTTTTCTTGTCTACCTCAGTATCTTCTTCATGTTCATCACTATCATCATCAATATCCTTGATTATCACTGTTTCGACACTTGGTTTGTGAAGATTATAGATGTTTTTCCATGTGGCAGTGGTACTCTTCACAACCGACTCAATATCTTTGATCAAAATCAAACAACTGTTGAATTTGATTGTCATCTTAATTTCATTATCTATCAATGCCTTATTAATTTCAGCATTTTTCAAACTTGGCATTAATTGCCTCAAGGTTTGAGCATAGATGTCCTTGACAATTTGTCTTGCATTGGACCATCTTAACTTAATTTTGTTCAGCAGAGTCCTGGGATTTGAGAAGCTATCTCTTTAGGTGAGTATTTCCATCTTCCTATTTTCTTGATAATAACATCTTCAATTTCCTGCTGCTCTTCCTCAGATCTGATTTCATATCTTAGAGATTTGAAGTTTGCAATTCCACATCCTTCTTTCATATCCTTGACCTTTTCTTTTAATGAAGGAGGAGGCCTTTTGAATACTATTTCTTCACTATCTTTGCCTGCCTTGCCTCTTGCACTCCTTCTTGTAAATACTGCAGGGGGTTGCTTGAGTGCCTTGGTGATAAATACTTTTCCTTTCTTCTTTGCTGGTGCTTGTTCTTCTTCCTCCTCATCCTTTTTCTCTTCTTCCTCTTCAAAGTCCTCTCCTTTTTCTTCGGTTGACATTAGAGGTGTGCTAGCTTGTATTTTGGCCAACCTCTTTCTTCCTTTGTTAACCGCCTGTGGAAGCTTTATACTAAGCTCAATTCTCTCCTTAGCTTCTTCATATGTCCCAAAATATGGTGCCTTTGGGTTAACAAGTTGATTAATTAGGGCTTCAATAATATTCTTGGTTTCATCAATATTTACCTCATAGGGAAGAGGTTTCACATGTACAATCCTTGGTTTTGCTACCTGTATATACAGATTATCACAATCCACCATGAAACAAATATCATCTTTGTAATCTTCCACTAATTTTTGTGGAATCCAGAATCTATTGTTCATTTTCTCTTTAAATGATTCAAAATAGTTATCCATTATGCTTTCAAAATTGTCACCCATTTCTGAAATGTATTCATTCATCTGATAAAGAACCAGCACATCTTTTCTCCATACTACCATGCCTTTTGATGGGAAAAACTTCTGAGCATAGAAAAATAAACAAACCAATAGTGAGCCAAACTTACATGGATTGTTCTTTGAGGTTTTGATGCTCTCCATGTTCTTGTTGAACTATCTCAACAAAAGATCTGCTAGGTGAAATGACAAATTGTTCTTTACAATTTTATACGCTAGGTCAACTGCTTCACATGGAACATCGTTCTACTGACTTGAATTGTATATCTTGTGAGCTATGATATGTAGACCAAACTTCAATTGTGCATCAATAATTTTTCTTATCTTCATACCTCTACCATCGCACTCGGCTAGGGTTTTCTCTTCCAGTTCTGTCTGACCTAGGGTTTTTGTAGATTTTGCCTTGTCGAGCATGGGAAGACCAGTGATTCGGTGAATCATCTTCTTCGTAATCTCTATTGGTTGCTCAAGCCATATTTTTCCTTCATGTACTCAACTGAGAATGTATCTAACCCATTTTGTCTGAAAGCTCTGAGGCAAGTGTGTGATGTGAACTAAACCCTTATCTTCCAAATGTTGATGCTCTGGTTTGAGAACACCATCGACACATAGTTCCTCACAGATAGTATCTATCTCTAGGGTTCCAAGCTCTTGAATTGTAAACTTAAAATGACTGTGAATATCATTAATAAGAAGTACCTTAGGAGGAATCCGAGATTGAGCTCCACTCAGGACTAGGTTTCCAGCAACTATGGGCATGAGTTTGAAATATGGTGCTTTCCATTCTCCATGAACCAACATTTCTAAATCTTTCTTCATTTTAGCACTGGATGATGCCATGGTAGCTCGGTGAACACAGTAAATTCTTTGAGGAAAGAGAATATCTTGCCGAAATATGCTTCGAAACACTTGATTGCACTAGGAGACTTTTGTTTGCAGTGAATAGTGAACTTGATTTCACTCCTTTTGTTAAAACTTTGTCATTAATGCTTAGTACGAATTAGGGTATAGAATTAGACAGGCTGTCATCCACTATGAATTAATTTCTCGATGAAGACTCTGCAACTCGGAGATCATAAGAGTTCATACTTCTCCGACCTTACTCGGTAACCAAATGAAGTTAGGTTACTCCCGACCTTGCTCGGTGATAATTGATATCGACCTTCTAGTGATCCTGTTGTATCTTGCATACTGATTTGGATCTATCTTCCTTTCAGTTCAGGAACTGTTTTGGAATATGTCTATGAAGATACAGTTCCAGTGCTTTCTTGGAGACTAGTTAGAGCTCATAGAGCCACTCCCTTCATTAGTGACTTCAGGATTGGTTTGCTCGGTAGGTTTAGGAATCCACTTCTGTCTCATCTGCTTCCTAATGTTATTTTCTTTTGCTTTCTTTTCATCTTCAATTTTGCCTAAATTCATGCAGTTTTTAGCTATGTGACCAAGCTTAGTGCAATTATAACATCTTATGGTAGAATCCCTTTTTCTCAAGTGGTGCCTTACACAATTCATGCCAATGTGTCCATATTCTCCATAGTAATGACATCTACACCAAGTGTTGTAATCCCAACCAAACATTGCTTTAATAATTTGTTCTGCTGGATTGGGTGTTTTAGTTCTGCATTCTGATGCCTTATGACCTTGTTTGCTACATTTGTGACATATACCTTTAAATCTTGGTTTTTCCTTGCATTCATTTGCTTTATGACCAAGCTGATTGCAATTGTAGCATTTTCCATTGAATTTTTCTTTTCCATTGCTCCAACATTTGTTTGAAGTATGACCAATTTTTCCATAGTGATTACAGGTAGGTTTCTGATTCTTTTGAGTACCTTGTTTGGAGGATTCACCTTCCTCTTTGTATCCAAGTCCTGCTTTTCCTTTTTGCCTATGAAGGTTTTGTTCATACACCTGATTCATATCTTCTTGAGATTTCAACATTCTCTCATTGATTTGCCTTTCAGCATCTAGCTCACTCATCACTCTTAAATTGATTTGCTTTTCAGATCTCAGCTCTTCTCTCATATTTTCATTTTCTGATCTTAGAGTCAAGATTTCTTCATTTGCATTGGAGATTTGATCAATAAGATTTTCTAGTTGAAGATTTTTATTCTAGATTTCATTGTTCTTTCCATCTATTTCATCTTTCATCTTGTTTCTTTGTTCCAAGAGTTCACAGAATCTTGTTGACTGAATTTCCTGTTCTCTTTTCAATTTTCTCACTTCTTCTTGCAGAGATCCACTATTTTCTAGAAGTTCTTTGATTGCATTGTTTGCTTCATCTGAGCTTCTTGAAGGGAAAATGCCTTCAATCTTTTCTTCAACATACTGGTGATCATTGATCTCATTTGCAAGTTCCTTCCTTCTTTTTAGGGAAAGGGAAAGATGCTCTCTTGCTTCTTTGAGTTGAGTTATGGCCATTTCCAGATATAGCTTTTCATTCTCAATTACTTTGTTCAGTCTAAATATCTCCATTGTCCTCAATCTTTTCTCAAGCTATCAAAATTTATTCTGAGATCCACTGAGCTCTGATACCAATTGTTGGAAATATTCAAGACTATCTAGGTTACTGAGAGGGGAGGGGTGAATCAGTAACTTCAAAACTTTTAACAGATTTAGATCTTAATAATATTAGATTGATAATCTGACTGTATGCATGAGTAACAGAAAGAATAAAACATTCATAGCACTTAGAACACAGAGATTTGGTGACCCAGAAACCTTCCAAGTAGAAAGTAAAACTGGGGTGGGGATGATACCCACAAAACTTCAATACTGCAGTATAAAGTTTGCCGGTTAAGGATTACAATGATCACTTCTGATGATCTACCCTGTTAGGAGCAATAAGGACTGCTAGGTCCACCTTGTTAGAGGATTTACAAACATACAATGAAGTATGCACTTGGTTAAGAGATTTTTATAAAGACTGTTAAGTCTACCCGGTTAAAGGATTTCAAACTGATTCACCTGTTAGGATGAAACAGTAGATCTCTTGCGTGCAACTGTACTTGCTGATTGAGATTCTATGATGTACTAATCACCTTCTCTGATGGATGGATCTTTCCTGCTTCTTATACTACTATAGCCCTTTGTAATTTGCTTATCTCTTCCTTTCTCTCTTTTTCATACTTCTCTATCATCATACTTGGATATGACATAAAACATTGTTTATATATCAATCTAAGTCAATTCCAAAATAATTACAAAGTCGGGTCTTAAAAAAGTAAACACAAATATTACTGAGTCGGCCCAAATATAATTACACAGTTACTACAAACTAACGCGGTGACTTTCTGATACTCGGCGTCCACTGCATTACTCGGCATTGTCATGCACTCGGTAGAAGTGGAAACTCGGTCCATACTAACCACTTGGTCATAGTTTCAAACTCGGTAAACACTGGAGACTCGGTAGATAAAGTGTTACTCGGTAGAAACTAAATTTCCTATTTAACCGTGCAGCACTCGGTAAACACTGTGAAACTTTGCGAGCTCGATATGCACTATTCTACTCGGTAAGCTCTGCTCGGCTCAGTAAGCTCTGTTCTGCTTGGTATGGACTGATCTACTTGGTATGTACTGATCTTCTTGGTATGTACTGATCTACTCAGTATGTACTCATCTGCTCGATATGTACTATTCTACTCAGTATGTACTGATCTGCTCAGTATGTACTAATCTGCTCGGTATGTACTGTTCAGAATAAGTGTTGTCACTAATGACAATCATGCTTAATGCCAACAAGAAGGTACAAGTAAGACTCCCTATGAGATATGGTTTGATCATACTCCTACTGTGAAATATTTAAGAATTTTTGGTAGCAAATTTTATATCAAGAGGGATGACGAGATAGGGAAATTTGATGCTAGAAGTGATGAAGGTATCTTCCTTGGTTACTCTGTTAAAAGCAAGGCATACAAATGTTTCAATCTAAGTTTGAGGAAGATGGTTGAAAGTAACAATGTAAGAATACATGGGAAATTTCAAATACAGGAAAGAATGTCAGACAATAGTTAGATATCAGAGATAAAAGAAACTAATGCTACTATAGAAGAAGAACAGCTTGTTGAGGAAGAAAGTGAAAAAGAGGCTTGTGATGCTGGTACAATCAACACTACTAAGACTCCTAAAACTCCAAGGTATGTAAAAAGTAACCATCCTGAAAATCAAATTATTAGCAATACCAGTCAGGGAGTGCTAACTAGATCTAAGGTTAGAGAAGAAATTTGTTTGATTTCTCAAGTTGAGCCAAAAACTACAGATGAAGCCTTTAAAGATGAATCTTGGATAAATGCCATGAAAGAAGAATTGGATCAGATAAAGAAAAATGATTCTTGGGAATTGGTTCCAAGACCTAAAAATAAAAATGTTATAGGAACAAAATGGGTCTTTAGAAACAAAATGGATGAAGAATGAACAGTTGTAAGGAACAAAGCAAGTCTAGTATGTAAAGGATACTCACAACAAGAAGGCGTAGACTTTGAAGAAACATTTGCTCCTCTTGCTAGAATAGAGGCAATAAGATTATTCCTATCTTATGTTGCACACAAAAACTTCAAAGTGTATTAGATGGATGTTAAATCTGCATTTATGAATGGAGATCTTGAAAAAGAAGTATACATAGAACAACTAGATGGATTTCCTCTATGGGAAGAAAAAGACATGGTGTGAAAATTGAAGAAATCCCTGTATGGGTTGAAGCAAGCTCCTAGGGCTTGGTATGCAAGGTTGGATAAGTATCTACTTGGACTTGGATTCAAAAAAGGTAATGTGGACAGTAATTTGTATTTGAGAACTACTAAAGATGGAATCCTAATAGTAGAAGTGTTTGTGGATGACATTATCTTTGGAGGTAATGATGATTTATGTAAGAAGTTTACTAAAGAGATGGAAAGTGAATTTGAGATGTCCATGATAGGTGAAATGAAATTATTTATTGGGCTGCAGATAACTCAGAATGAGAATGGCATTTTCATTTCTCAAACCAAATATCTCAAAGAATTGCTCAAGAAATTTAGAATGGAAGATTGTAAACCAGTAGGAACACCTATGGTAACTAGAAACAAGCTAACAATTGATGATGAATCAAAATGTTTTTTCCAAACTTTTTATAGGTCAATGGCTGGAGGGCTAAAATATCTAACTCATACCAGACCAAATATTGCTAATGCTGTTAGAATTGTGGCTAGATATCAGGCAGAACCTAAAGAGACAGATCTTGCTGCTGTGAAAAGGATACTAAGGTATCTTAGAGAGACCATAGACTATGGTTTATGGTATGACATGAATGATAGTTTTGAACTTCATGCTTATACTAATGCTGATTGGGCAGGAAATATTGATGACAGGAAAAGTACCAATGGTGGTGCATTTTTCCTTGTGAAAAAGTTGGTTTCTTGGCTAAGCAAGAAACAAGATTATATAGCATAATCCACTGTTGAATCAGAGTATGTTGTTGCCACTATAAATTGCACATAGATTATTTGGATGAAAAAAATGTTGATAGACATTGGAATAACTTTTGATGAGCCTGTGGTTATTCATTGTGACAACACTAGTACAGTAAACATGTCAAAGAATCCAATGATGCATTCCAAAAATAAACACATTTCTATCAAGTATCACTTCTTAAGAGACAAGGTGGCAGAAAAAGAAATCAAACTAGAATATATCAGTACAAAAGAGTAGATTGTAGACATCTTCACAATGCCACTACCGAAAGGTACCTTTGAATATCTTAGAGGTATACTAGGGGTTTAGGCCCCTCCTAGTAAGAATTAAATGATGCAGACATGCATCAGTCCAGAAGTATTTAGAGCCTTATCTTTCTCTGGACTGGATGTAGGGATTTACTCCTCAGGGGGAATGATCATAGGAGAAAGTTTATATGTGAAGGTAGTTGAAGCCCCATGGCACCCTTTGCCATTTTTGTTAAAGGGGGAGTGTTGCTATGAGAAAATCCAAACTGATTGGGGAGATGGTTCAGTTGAAGAACTTTTGGGTTGATACAACTTTGGGATAAGATTTTCCCATATGTTGACATCAATGCCAAAGGGGGAGATTGTTGGATACTACTAATGCATGCATGGTGATTGAGACATTTAATATGTTTAATCACTACATTACTGAATGGGCACTCATATTGTTGTCATTTGTGTTTTGTCACTAATGTCAACATATGCTTCTATGAAGGAATTAGACTGGTAAACACAGTGTATAGAGGGTGTATGAATGTTTCAGATGTTGTGAAGTCAGATGAGAGTTCAGATGGATGTTGTGATCTTATATCTAAGATCACATTATTAATGGATGCATGTTAAGGAAGTTATAGCTATTTTGGTAAAGACTAGTCACTGGACTGTGATAGTGAGAATTGATAGAATTTGTCTCTGAGTTTTTGGTATAGATTTCAGAGGGATTGGATTCAAGGTATGCAATATTGAAGGATGATGGAAGAGGTACTAATGGATTTTCATTGGTCAATACAAGGTATAGAATGATTGGTGATGTCATCTATGGCGTGTGCTCTGGTGATGGCTTATTCTGAAGCCGACTCAGGGAATGAAGCGTGTGTTTTGTTTGGCAAGCATAATTCAAGGATGTTGGTCCTTAATTGTTGTAATGTAATCATTGTAAAAAAAAATTTGATACCATGTTTATCTTATCAAGGGCCTACGTAATTATTTGTAATTAGGAAAGCCTTATGGGCCGACCTATTCTTGGTAAAATGAAATAAGGTATAAATGAAAGGTCTTTTCTTTGGAAGAGACATGGATGTGATATATGTGATATAAGGAGGTTACGAACTTGTGTTTGTTGTATGTAGAGTAGAGGATTATTGGTGGACTTCATTGGAATTGATCAAGCAAAGACAGTTGCTGGAAAACAGTTCAAAGATTGTGTATTTCTTCATACACATTTGTTGCAAACTAGTGAGTTCAGAAGGTGGACTTAACCTTCCTTGGGCAGTGAGCCCTCTTTTGTTCTTGACTCCTAATAGGGTCTATCCTCTAACAAGGACTATTTACTCTAATGTTTCAATAAGCTCCTAACAGGGCTATATCTTCTAAAAAGGATTACTATACTCTCAGTACATCATTAGTGGGTTTTAATTCCCACCAGGGTTTTTACCTTTAACAGGGTTTCCTTGTAACCAAAATTTTGTGTTATTGTGTTGGCATTCATTGTGTTCACTGGATCTGATATAGATGAGCTTAAAGTTTAAAGTTTAATATTCTATCATACAACTGATTCACCCCCCCTCTCAGTTGTATTGTGGACTGTTATTCCTAACAAAGACATGTTCTTGGATTAAATTCTTCCTCTTCTTCACCTATAAAATCAATATTCTCTTCACATATTCCATTTACATGAAGTGTTACCTCTTGACCATGTCCAACAATAACACTTTCAACTTCTACTATCACATGCTTGACCACTAACACTATATTTTCTATAGCCTTAGATTGTTGGATCTTTATTGCTACACTTGTTCTCCATAATGCATTGTTTTATTTTTGTCATAAAACATTTTATTTATGCCTCCTTTCTTTCCAACTCACCCTATAATATGATTTCCAATTGGTCCTCATCTTTTTCACATCTTTGTTACCACCATCACTATCAAAAACACCTTCTTCACACTTTAAATGATACCCTTCAATAATCGGTTTCCTTTGCCAACTTGGTACTCTATGGCCATGGTCCTCCAATTTTGGCTTCCAATTCATAGATTGCATATGTACATATTCTTATTTTTGTGTATATGACCAAAATCAACATTCTTACTTCTATTTACCTCTACAATAGGCTTCTATTCTGATTCTCCTTCATTCTTGTCTTCACTTCTCAACTTTTCTATTTTTTGGATTTCTTTTCCTTCATCTGCAACATCTTCTAAGGCATTATATAATTCTAGGGTATCTTTGAACTCTTCAATATAATATTGGAAAATATCAAAACTAGATCCTCTTTATTTTTAGATATTTTGCAATTTACCTCTAGTGTATATGGTTTCATCATGTCTTCTTGGAAGACCATTGAAAATTGTCTCCTCTTTATTTCATCCTCAATAATTTTTTATATAGATGCTTTACTTTCCCCTTCTCTCATCACCTTCAAGGTCTTATTCTTGACCTTCCTTTCCAGTTTTCTCATAGCTACTAACACACATTTAAACACAATAATAGAAAATAAAACAAAAGACCAACATGTCTTCATAAGTACCTCCTTCATGGACACTTTCCTCTCTTCTTTACTTCTTTCCTTTAGTGCTTCTTTATCCACTTTTTATTCCTTTTCTTTTTTTTTTTTTCCTATTGTTGTCCATAATTAGAAATTCCTTCATCTCTTCTAGTATACATTCCACTCTTGACAACTTGCTATTTTCCAAACCTCTCAAGGTTCTCCTCATATACTCATCTTCTACTCTTAAGGTGACCATGCTCCTTTGTTTCTTCAAAAGAAACTTTATAGGCCATTTCATCTTCTTTCTCATTGGCCAAAACCATAAGTAATCTTGGATTCTTTCCTCAAGCCACTGCTAAACACCAAATTCTCAAAATCATTTCTCACCTCTGTTATTTCTCTTACAAGATCTACATCTTGCTTCCTGTAATTTTTCTTCATGTTCTCTTTCTTTGTAATGTGCTCCTTGTAAGTTTTTTGTTGAGTTTTTCTTTCCTTTTGTCGACTACTTGAAACCTTACCTTGGACTTGATCCTCTCATTTCTTCTTACCTAGTTTTCTAGTACCCTCTCAATCTGCAACACAAAAATCTTATGAGGAATCTATAAATATCAAACTTTAATTCTCATACATCTGCAAGATCAATAGGCATATCCAATTTCCTCACCCATATCTTTTGGGCTCTAATAACACTTGATGCTAAAAAATACCTTATCTCAACCAAATGCACTTAAACTTTCCTATAGACAACTGAAAACCAAAACAACAAATAAAAGGAAATTTTAATAGTGTACATCAGGCTTCAGGACTTCGTGAAACAAAGAAAAATAACAAATTTATCCAATAAATAACATCACCACATAATGTTAATAAAAAATTAATCCAATAAATAACATCACAACACAATGCTGAAGACTTTATCAATTTAGATGTTCTTTATTCGACAACCCCTTTTTATAAACACAAACCAAATTCTCAAGTAGAAACTCCCTGTATCAATAACATTATTGCCCAAACTTGTAGCACAATTTACATCTTCATCTATCTAAGGCCTCCCCCTCTCATTTCATAAACCCTTGGTTCTACTCTCATATTCCTCCCTCTCTCAATGCATACAATTCATCCATTATCTACTTCAATCAATCCTCAGATAGAGAGATATTTAACCCTTATCTTATCTAACATCAATGTATTTAGGTCATGATTAAGTTTTTTGGAAATTTGGCTGAGTTGAGTACATAGATGTTGTCATTATGGAAACATATGATCCACATGAAGAGCACACAGGTTAGAGAGCAAGTATGGCAGAGCGCATTGCAAATTTGTCTAAGTATGAGATAGTGTTTTCACCAATGCACCCAGACACAATTTTTGTTTGCGACATTGACTGGAGTAATTTTAGTGCTTGAACACTTGACCATATACTCTATGATGTCTATTAATGACCCATCTTAGAGTGCAAGTTAGTACAACATGTACGGAAAGAGTTATGACAGTTTTACCGAAGACAGTGTTAAGCCGACAGGATTGAATATGAAGATAGAATTGGTAAAGAGTTAAGGGATTATTTTGTTTATCAAAATAATGACTTAACAATATAAAGGGATGAAATCCTATATGTTAACCCTTAGATGAAGTTATTTTTTTAATATGGTAGCCGACCATGTAAATTTATTAGCCTTAATGACTTGTATAAATGTAATTGTAAATTGTAAAGGAAGATGCGAATGTAATAGAAAGAATGATATAGTGATATGATGTGAAAGAGCAGCAAAGAGATATTGATGCAAGTAGTATAAGGTTATGTACCTTGACCCATTTTTATAATCAGTATATTGTACATTACTTGTTTGGGTAGTGGGCTCATCTGATAATCAAATTTTGTATTGGCAACTCCTAACAAGGTTGAGGCTTCTAACAAGGCCTATAGTCCTTTAATCAGGACTGATACACTATATGATTGAAATAGACTCCTAACATGGTCAACATCCTTAATAGGATACTTTTGATTAGTTGATCTTTGTGGGTACCATCCCCACCGGGGTTTTTCCTTGGCCAAGGTTTCCTCAAGAACAGATAATGTGTTATGAGTTCTTTAGTTTTATTGCTATGCATGTTATTTAGCTTCTTATGTTATGCATGTATAAAGATAATCTGTTATATCAATAATTGGGAAAAAGTTAAAGTTTGTGGAATACTGATTCACCCCCCCCCCCCTCTCAGTATTCCCTATTTCTAAAAATTGGTATCAGAGCTTAGTTACTCGAAAAAGAATTATTCAAGGAAAGCCTAGCAGCTTGAGTAAGATCTCTATGGATATGGATCAACTTCAAAAGAATCTTGAAGAAGCTCTTGAATAGATTGATATGCTTACTAATGAAAGAGATACTCTGAAAGGAAAATATGATGATGCAAAGAACCTTATTGAGAAATTCAATAACAAGTTGGAAGAACTGAAATCAAAAAAGGAATCCAAAGTTCTTATTGAAGATTGTGATGACAATTTAGAAAAAGAAAATGAGATCCTTAAGCATGAACTGAAGATAGAAAATTTGAAACTTAGTTTAAAAAATGGAAATGGCAAGAATGAAGCAAATCTAAAGTCTGAGAATGAAATTTTAAAGACTAAAAATGAAGGACTAAAATCTAAACTTGGAAAAGTAACATCTGAACTTGAGAAAGTCAATTTGTAGTATGCTAAACTTGAGAAATACAATACAATTGTGAAAGGTGAATTGACTCAATCCAAAAAAAAACTTGAAAGGCTATATTCAACTAGTGAGAAGATTGATGAACAAATATCATATCAGAAACCATTCTATGATAAGATTGGTCTTGGATTCAATACATTCAAGATAGATGATGGAAGCAAGGAGCCAGATCTGAAAATATCTGAAAGCATAAATGAGAAGAAGTCTGATGAGATCAACAAATCTGAAGATACACCTAAAAGAGAAGAATCACTAAAGCAAGAGGAATCACCCAAAGGTATGCAAAGAGAATTCAAAGGTAGATGTTTTTCTTGTAACACTATTGATCATATGAAGAGAGATTGCACAAGTAAGCAATTTAAACCCCTTAAAGGTTATTGTTATAATTGTCATGGATTTGGACATAGAGCTATTGAATGTAGAAAACCTAAATTTATTGAGAATAACAATAATAGTAGAATGTTTAGGAATACTAACAATGCAGATAAGAAACCTACTAAAGATATGAACAGAAGAAATGGAGTAATATGTTATAGATGCAACAAGGTTGGACACATTGCTAGAAACTATAGATCACAGATTAATCCACCTGGACCAAGATATGGGAACAATGGAATTATTTGTTAGATATGTAACAAGATTGGACATACAACAAGGTTTTGTAGAAGGAACAATGGATCTTTTCAGCCTAACCCCAACCCTAGAAGTCATGCAAGAAGTAATGAAGATGCAAATAACAGATAGAAAGGATGTTGTAGTAATTTAGATGAAGTAAAGTTTGTTAAAAGCACAGATCAAGGAGACATATTCAGCACTGAAGGTAATAAGAAAGGTGAAGTATCAAGTGGTAAGAATGAATCCTTACCTGACCTATCTCAAAGTACTTAATTTATGTAAATTACAGTAGATTAGGAACTTAGAATTAGTGTAGGAGTAGATTTATGATGAAATAAGTCTTGCACAGTTAATGCAAGGTAGTTTATGATGTTCTAATGCTATGGTTAAGAGCACAAAGAAAAATATTATGCTTTGCGAGATCGCAAGAAGTTTTAAGTTTTGTAGGTTAACAGTAACAACTTTTTGGAAAGAAGCGGCAAAAGAATTGAATGCGATGTTAGATCTAAGTAAGATTGAAGTAATAAAAGGTTATGATTGGCGTTATTTGATCATCAAAATGAATAGAAGTGTTAAGGAGAGAAAAGAGTAGTGATTGGAAGCATTTTGTAATGATTTGGTGAAAGATTTGAGTGCTGAATCTACGCAAGCCCTAAAATCGGTATAAAGAATTAGAAGTAATCATGGATGCATCCTTAATTCACAATATCAGAGACAAAAATAGACCTAGAATGAAGAAGGAATTGGTAGAAGCCTTGGAAGATGATCCTAGGTTAGCATTATCATTCGTACCAGACAGAGTTTTGCATTTAGAGAATGTAAGAAGTTATCTTGGAAGCAAGTTAGAAACCATCAGTGACAATGATTTTACAAGTGAGTATCAGAAGATTTACAACCAGGATATGACACTAAAACAAGGTTTTGAACATTTAAAAGATAATGAGATCATTAAGTATGCGTCGCAGTATGAATTTGACAATGAAGAATGTACTAAGATTATTTTGAGTAGAATTCATAAAGGAAAGTTTTGGTTAGAAGATAGAGTAATAGATTTTACAATTGATTTGATTCATGAAGTCACTAGATTATCTAAAATTGGTGATATTCCTTTAAATGAGAAGAACATGAGAAAAATAGTCATTGATAACATAGATTCAACCTATAATGGTAGAGGAATTATGATTAGTAAGATCAAACAAGATGATGTGAGATACCTATGCAAGATCCTAACCACTAAGTTTTGTGCAAATTCAAGAGAGGATGACATGGCAGCAGGAATGGTACACATAGCTTATTTGATGTGTGTTGACAAGGTACCAGTTGATACGTGTGAAATTCTAAGAATTTAATTGTTTGAGAATTTGGAAAAGATCAAGAAGATAAAGTATGCACAATTTAGATTTTCATCTCTGATCACTTACATGTTTTTCCACCTATCGAGAAGATTTCCTTACACAATTGCAAATGATTGGAATGATGGACAAACTACTATGGAAAGGATCAATAAAGTGTATATGAGGCATGTTATTGACAAAGTGAATGAGAGTGCTATGTTAGTGATGAAGACATTTCAAAACTTGGTAACTAGCAGATCAAGGATTCCATAGTCTCTTGTGGAGAAGTATAAAGATGATATATGTTTCATGGTTGACACTAACTTTACCTATATTGAAGCAATGGAACCTAGAACAGAGTTCATAGACCCTCTTGGCTATGAGATAACTGGGGTAGAAATAGAAGAATATATCAGCAGGTTACTTAAGTGTAAGTTGGACACTCAGTGTAATAGATTTGGAACCTTTGAGGAGAACTTCAACTCTGCAAAGACCTTAATTGAAGAGAAGCAGTCTAAGAAGAGAGTTGAGAGCACTATAAAGAAAATCCTAAAAGACACAGGGATGACAGAGCATGATTTTTTAGTAGCAAAGAAGACATCAGCAGTAATCAGAGAGAGTGAAGTTTTGACAACTCCAACTTTATCATCTATTGCAGTACAGCAGCAAGCTACACAAGTGAAACTAAAAGTAGAGGAAATAGAGAAGGAAAAAGTAGCAAGAAAATCCACTTCCTCCACACCTAGCAAGAGAATAAAGGAAATTGCTACTGGACCTGGTAAGAGGTAGAAAACTGTGGTGCCACCAATTCCTGGAAAAATTGTAGAAATAAAAGATGATGATACCACTATCAAGAAGAAAGCTTTGAAACCCAAAGTTGAAAAGCTTAATGAGCAGATCATTGAAAATGGAGACTTTACAAGAATGAACAAGTACTACAATCTTTATGATTATTCAAATAGACTTAATTTGGAGAATGCAATTATAAAGCATATGATTTTGGCAAATAAGAAGTTTGATACTATTTAGGGAAAGATACCTGATGATTTGTACAATAAACTTGTAAATAGGAAGAAGAGAGCAACAGAGGAAGACATAACCATCACAAAAAATCTTGTCCAGAAAATTTGTGATGTGAAAGATGACGAACACATGAAGTAGATCTTGAAAGCCTTAAGCACCCATCTAAGAACCAAAAGGAGAACCATTCTAATTATGGGAGGTAGATATGAAGAAATTAATTATGAGACAAAACAAGCAATAATCAAGGTTATGGTAGAAAATGTTGGAGAGCCATCAGTTGTAGCAGAGCAAGTAGGTGAAGCAGAACAAGAGGATATTCCCTCTCCTCCAACCATTAACATTGAAGATGAAACCATGGATGTAGAAGGTACAAAGATCACCTTGGATACTGATGAAAATGTATTCAAGAACTTGGAGAACATTGTTGACAATTCAGCTCTTGATGAACCAGATACATAAGCAAAGTAGACCCAAGCTATCAGTGAAGAACCTAAAGTGACTGAGATTCAAGCACCCATTCCAACCAAAGAAGACATCAGTATTACACATGAGACTAGAAAGAAGCCAATTGGATCTTTGTTTGAGGATTTAGGAAAGGAAGTTGATGATGATGATCAGTTGGAATTGATCACATCCTTGAATAAAATCATTGGCAAGAACAAGAAAGTGAAAAATCTTGAAGGGAGTCTGAAGGAACTAACTAAGAAGTTACAAAGCATTGTAACTACACAAATTATAGAAGTAGACCCTTTGGAGAAAGCAAAGAAGGTAATGAGCACTTTTGACAATGAATTCACAAACCTATCTGATATTGCAAAAGTGAGAGCTCAAGCAGACTATGAGGTAGGAATGCTTTTGAACATTAGCCAGAATATTAGAAATGATATTATAAATCTTGTTATTTGTATCAAGAACTTGAGAAAGAATTTGGAAATAGGAAAATCTTTGTACATACAGTGTACAAAATCTGAGACCTTGACAGCAAAAGAAGATCAGAAGATAAAGTTGAAGGAAGCAGAAATTCAGAATGAATCTAACCTTCTTTCTAGCCCAAATGTGAAGGTATGTGATGTTGAGAAGAAAATTCGGAAGTTATATGATGAAATCAGAGTTTTGCAAGATGAAAGAGACAAAAAAATGAAAAGATTCACTCTTTTGAGAGAACATACATCTATGAAGTTGAACATTATTGAAGAGCAGTTGGAAGAATGTCTTTTAGCTAAGACATCTTTTCAGAAGTTTAACTTTGAAAACCTTCAAGCATGTAAAATAGCAGCTTATGGACTGAGCATCCTACTCAATGTGGTAGATTCCATTAAGAAATCATGGGAGAAGGAGATAGAAGCTATGAAAGTTGATTTTGCAAATTGTGTTACAAGCCTATTGGCTTTGCAATAATAAACTAAGGTATAATCTTTTTGTGATATAGTTTTGTAACCCTCCCTACCTTATTTTGTCATTGTTGTCAAAGGGGGAGAGATATGGTAGAAAATTGATAGTATATGATAAGGATTGATACCCTTAGGGGGAATATTGTATTAGAGATAAGATTTTTGAGGAGTTATAAGGATAGTATATATATCTTATACTATGGCCACAATTTTAACACAATTTTGAGACTTTGAACTTGTACACTTAGCTAATTTTCTCATATGTTGCCACCAATGACAAAGGGGGAGATTGTTGGAAATTTTGCTAAGTTGAGTACATAGATTTTTTCATTATGGAAACATATGATCCACATGAAGAGTGCACAGGTCAGAGAGAAAGTATGGTAGAGTGCATTGCAAATTTGTCTAAGTATGAGACAGTGTTTTCACTAGTGCACCCGGACATAGTTTTTGTTTGTGACATTTATTGGAGCAATTTCAGTGCTTTCACACTTGAACATAGACTCTATGATGTCTAATGATGACCCATCTTAGAGCACAAGTTAGTATGACATGTATGGAAAGAGTTATGACAGTTTTATCGAAGACAGTGTTAAGCCGACAGGACTGAATATGAAGACAGAATTGGTAAAGAGTTAAGGGATTATTTTGTTTATCAAAATAATGACTTAACAATATAAAGGGATGAAATACTAGATTTTAACCCTTAGATAAAGTTATTTTTATAATATGGTAGCCGACCATGTAAAGTTATTAGCCTTAATGACTTGTATAAATGTAATTGTAAATTGTAAAGGAAGATGCAAATGTAATAGAAAGAATGATATAGTGATATGATGTGAAAGAGAAATGAAGAGATATTGATGTAAGTAGTATAAGGTTATGTACCTTGACCCATTTTTCTAATTAGTATATTATACATTACTTGTTTGGGCAGTGGGCTCGTTTGGTAATCAGATTTTGTATTGATAACTCCTAACAGTGTTGAGGCTTCTAACAAGGTCTATAGTCCTTTAATCAGGACTGATACTCTATATGATTGTAATAGACTCCTAATAGGGTCAACATCCTTAACAGGATACTTTTGATTAGTGGATCTTTGTGGGTACCATCCCCACTAGGGTTTTCCCTTGGCCAGGGTTTCCTCGAGAACAAATAATGTGTTATGAGTTCTTTAGTTTTATTGCCATGCATGTTATTTAGCTTCTTATGTTATGCATGTATAAAGATAATCTGTTATATCCATAATTGGGCAAAATTTAAAGTTTTTGGAATACTAATTCACCCCCCCCCTCTTAGTATTCCCTATTTCTAACATACTTTGTGGTCATCTTTCTTATCCATGAGTTCCCCTTTCTTTATTTTATGACTTCATCAATTCCTATTTATACACCTTCTCTTTCTATCTGCAACACACTTCCCCACACCATTTTCTCCAAAGCTATTTCTCTACCACAAAGGATGTATTTGAAGGGAATTGAGGGCATCTCGAAAAATCACCTAAGATTAGTATGCTCTTCTAGTATCTAACAATTCCTTCACTAGCTTCCAACAAACTAATACAAGTACATAATACTATGCCATAAAAGAGGAAACAAACATAGTTAATTTTCCACAATTAGACCCTTAAAGGAAAGTGATTACAATTTATAGATATAATATATTTTAGTAACATTACATCATACACATTTAATATTCTAGAATCATAAAACTAGAAGAATGAGATGAAAGAGGAAACACATATATACATGGGGAAACCCCTTCTAGGTAAAAAATACCACACTCCAAAACATCAAGCCAATGTATTATTCAACAACAAGTTACATTGCATTTTTAATCTCTAAGCCTTTACATGGAGATTTTTATCATGTTTCATCCTAGAGAATATCCAACAACATAACCTTGTGAAATGAACTCCTCTTCCATCTCTCAGACATTGTAAATTAGAAAAGACACTAACATATATAGAGATCAACACAAGAGGTAGTTTCCCATGGTTTCCAAAACCATCTTTAACACTTAAGAGGTAAGTTGTTTCATAATGTAATAAACTTGCTAATTCCA
This sequence comes from Chamaecyparis obtusa, assembly GCA_027943335.1. NCBI lineage: Eukaryota > Viridiplantae > Streptophyta > Pinopsida > Cupressales > Cupressaceae > Chamaecyparis > Chamaecyparis obtusa. Next base: position 2,148,088 of record BSBK01004688.1, on the reverse strand, counting down.
TGACATGTTTCTCATAGAAACTTCTAAGGTAACAAACACCTATCTCATCCATAATGGTCATTTTTCCAAATTCAATGCAAGTACCACATAGAAATTACCATGACCAGGAATATGCACCGTCCTTACCTCACACCACTTGTCAAAAGTTAACTCCACCATAAATAACAATTACTAAAATACAACTCCAATGCACAATATAAATTTCCAAGCAAGACCCTTTGGTCAACATAGGAAATTGTCAAATCAATTTCCACACCAAATGCAAATATATGACAATATCTACCCATAACTTAATATATTTCAAGTGGGTGACAACTTCCTAGAAAATAAGGAATATTCCATCTCATCACCTTCCTTGTAGGATTCCACCTCACCAAGAGGTCTCACAAAGTGAATTACAACTTACAAAGTTAACAACTTATGACAAATCAATAATTAAATAATTCAACATGTTAGGACTCTAAGGTTGAGACACCTTAATCCCAAAATTATGTCACTTGTTGAAGACCTACCAAGATTATATGATATCAAATTCTAAGGAGCCAATAAGATGAAACCATATCATCAGAGTCATCCATGACACCACACATATCTCATAAATGCTCTTGTGCTCCATTTAGACACAAATCCAAACAACATAAGAATAAGATCCCAGTGATTACAAACGATACAAATAATTTCCACCACTTCACTATGCTCATAAGCTATATAAAAGAATCAACAACATCAACTCCAAATCCCAACACAAATGTGAATTAATCCTCTAGGAAACAAGATAAAACATCAACTAGAACAACAACCAAATTTATTGTTTTAATCCAACTGATAAACCTATGAGACTAAAAATAGCATCCATAGAAAATGCTAACCCATCCAATCAATCATACCTCAAATGTATCAAACATCAGAAAACTCATGCCACCAACATAACCAACCCATAAATTGGAACCTCAAGCTCCATGTGCAATCTAGTCAATGAAGACCAAACACGTATAGGAAATCTGAGTGCTTGGGTAATGTCAAATCTACAAGATCAAAGGAATACCAATTCTAGTAATCACAACACATAGAAAGTGTAACCATGTAGTAACAAGGACCATCCATAAAGATATATAATTATTATAACAAAACTTCTATAAGAAAAATATCTCTCATCCACTTTCCACAACTCTCCCATGTTTGAAGGAAAGAGATAAAATGACCACTATGTCATCACCAAAAAATAATAAACTACAAGTGATAATACATGATTAGAAAAGAGTGATCACCATAGTTTCAACTAAGATCTCAAAAAATAATGTCAAGGGAATCTGAACATCCAAGAAGATAATTAAGACCAAAGAGATAACTTGCAAATGATAAGTATGTAGCATGTCCTTCTACAAAAACCTCTAAATGCCAACTATACCAAGTATGATCTCCTTCACAACCCCAAGAGAAAATCCACAATAACATCAAAAACCGTTCAACCTCAAGAGATAAAACATAACATAATATCAAGTATCTACATAGATGTAAGCTTCTTAAAGAAGATCAAACTACTCCATTCCCATTTTAGGAAATCATCCCACCACCATCTCCTACTATCATCATAAATGAAATTTCACCTCAAGGAAATATCCATGCTATCCATCTCTCCTAATGAATCCTCTAGAAGCATTTGATTGCAAATCAATATCCATGACTATGAAAGAAAATCATAAAGCACTTGAAAGAAACTGGGGAATACCTCTCAAGTGATAAACTACTGAGTAGACCAAGAGTGGGTAATGAGAATGATCCTCCAAGATATGCAAGTAATCATGACTTATCCAATAACAATATCCTCATAGGTTTCTGTTGAACTTGCGCCCAACCAAGGTGTAGGCTCCTTAGACTTCCTACTAAAATCTCATTAAGAGTATCCATCTCAACATCATATCTATCATTTCAGGAGTATTGTAGTCTCACCAAAGTCTCCAAGTATCCATGAGCACCTCTAATCAATCAATCCATGCCAAACTCCATATGCAACACAACACTATCATGAAGTATCAAGAAAATAATCAATATACTCAATACCAGGAAATTTAAACCAATATCAAATTCAAAGATCCAACCATGGAATTGTGAACATAAACATGACAACATGATCTAAACCATCTCCTCCATAGAGATAACATGCTCCATATGATCATATCAAATAATTGCATCATGCCACAACTCTAAAATAGTAATCAAGAGAAAACCATGACATAAAATCCACCATGATAACATGTCAAATGAAAGCATAATACAAAACCTCTACCAAGGACCCCTTAAGTCATCAAGATGTCAACATCTACAATCACATGAAGATACCATCTCCAACTAGTGAACCAAAAAATGTGAAAGACCCTTTTGCAACAATAGGATCTAAGGCATCCTCCAAAAACATTTGCATCACTAAAGAAGTTCATTCATCACCATGTGATGAATATACAATCACTACTAATGCTCCTACTAAATCATGACACTAGTCTTCCCAAGGACATGACAAACCATCCAAAAAAATTTAAAATCATCTAGGTCATTGCATCACACCAAGTGAAACAAAGATTTCTAAACTAAAGAAATACACCATGCTATAGGATCCCATAGCCAAATATACATGTACTCACGTATCATCCATCCTCTCATCCCAAAGAAACTATACAAATGACCACAAACAAGGCCATCTAACAAGTCTACATCAACACTAAATCAAATCTCAAGAATATAGACAATCCACATCTACGTTAGCCCACTACAATTAAATGGGTGGCCTACCCACCTGACTACATAACTTGTAGATCCAATCATTGCAACTTCAAAACCCAATATTGTTAGGAATAGTCCCAAGAGATAACTGAGAGGGGGGGGGGGTGAATCAGTTATCTACAATATTCAATTAATTATCCAATTAAGCATAGAATAACATTAACCATAAACAATATATGAGAACACTTAACACAACACAACAATTTTGGTTACAGGGAAACCCAAATAGGTAAAAATGCCAGTGGGAATTGACACCCAGTAATAATCTACACTAGTGTATTATGATCCCTAATAGAATACCTTACAACCCTATTAGGAGTTGATATTTACAATGCATTTAGTACAGTGACCTGGTCAAGGGTTAGACCATGTTAGGAGTCTTTTATAATTAACCCTGTTAGGGGTGAGGATGCACTGTCTGAGAGCACACTCCTCAAAGGGGTGAAGGTTGCAACCTTTTGTTTAACAGATACACACTATATCTAGATCTTGGTGAACTATGCATAGACCTACTATCTGGATCAATTCCAATGAATAACATATACTCTTTACTTGGTCACATAGACCTTCTACTGATGGCTCAACACTTTGCACTCTCTGCTCTGCTCTTATCTTTCAACTCTAAACCATGCTTAGCAATCACAAATGACTACCTATAAATATCTTTCCTCTAAATGATATAATTAAGTCAGCCTATTAGAACCATCTTGAAGTCATATTAGAGAAACAATACAACTCTCTAATAGCACCTCATTCAGCTCTACTAAGAACGCAACATAAATTAGGACTTCATAATTCCAAGTGAGAAGACACCACGCTACACACAGTCAGCTCCACTAAATTAACTCCAACTTTCTTCTCATGATGAATTACATCATGCACTCTTAACCAAACTTGATTAAATCTCCTACAAACATAAATCCAAGTGTGCATACCGAGATGATAGGCCCAACTACCACATTCATATAGACACTTTTGGCTCTTCCAGATAAACTCAAGAAACTTCAACTGTCAACTAGAGAATTCATAACTAAACCTATACAACATATCAAACTCTACATCCATGAACATGACATCATACATATGTCTACAACCTAAATATAAAGGCACAAGACTCTACTACAACCGTACTACAAATCACATAGAGAACTATTCTTGGGACCTATTAGTAACACTCACTGATATACATAGCTATACAACTATCTTTACTCAGAATCAACCTCTATGACTATGATATCATGCTGATAACATATCTATGCAACATATGTTGAAGGCACTCCCCATCAGACTTCCATGCATGCTTCTTACTATATTTTGTCATCAATGATAAACATATAGACAACAATCTGGCTTGTTGGAAAATCACCAACAATCTCCCCTTTGGCATTGATGGAAATATATGGAATGAAAAACATTACCAATCCAAATGATCAATTCTTTTATAACATTCTCCATTTCCTCAACAAAACTCCCCCAAGGATGGATTCTCCATCAACTACTGCTACTCCTCCTTTCTTCATATTCAATACTAAATATGCTCCCCCTTACTATATACCTTCTTTTTATGTGTTGTTTCTTTTCTTGTTTTTCATGACTTCATATATACTCCCCCTTTGACATCAATCAAAAAGGGTGCCAACACATTTAAGCACTCGTACTACTCCAGAGGTAGAGTAGTCAACCCTTCATCAGTCACTAAGGACTAATGCACTCTTGTTATCTTTAATCAAATTTAGGGAAGGGAATTACTCCCAACTTCTCCCTGAGATACTCAAAAGTATCCTTAGGTAAAGGCTTTGTGAATATGTCTACTAGCTGATATTTTGTACTCACATAATCCACCATTACTTCTTTCTCTCATACTTTCTCTCTTAGGAAGTGATACTTTATCTCAATATGTTTTATCTTTGCATGCATTTGATGCAGGGGCATTCTGGGGTAATGTCAGGGCATTCTTGGTCCTCGATGAAATTGCATGGGTGTTTTGTTAATATGATTTAGAACAACAAAGAGGGGGGGGTGAATCAGTTCTTCTTAGGTACTGATGTATAAAATTACTTCAAAAACTTTTCCTTAAATCAGATCAAGCAACCAAAACAAACTCAGTCATCACTAATTCAATAATAGAGACATATAACTCAGCAGTCCACTACCCAGTTGTATCTAACTTGTAAAACACAGAAATGTTCAAACCAAAACATTCACACAAGTATTGACACCAGGATTTATAGTGGAAACCCAATATGGGAAAAACCACTTTGTAACATGCTACTATTATTTTCACTCTTCTAAAGTGAGCTCGGTTAAAAGCCAACCTTGTCAAAGGTTACAATACACACTGTCAAGTGTGACTCAGTTAAAGGATTTCAATGACCCTGTTAAAAGTGAGCCTGGTCAGAGGACTTGCATACACTCCATTAGAATGCAACCTTGTTCAAAGGATTTAACATATGGCTGTTAGGTCAACCTCTGTTAAAAGGATTTTGACTGTTACAATGGTTAGAAAGTAGCAGTAGTATTGATCTGAAAACATACAACTCACTTTTCAAATATGAGATCCAATTCCATACATAAATGTTGGTTTACTAACTTTGAAACTTTGCCATCTCCATTTCTAATTTTCTCAAAACTTTCCTTCAAGCAATCACCACACTTTTCCTTCAGCCTTTTCGCTTATACGGTCAATAAAACTTTACTGTTCTTCCAGCATCTACTTCACCCATGCATACACATACCTAATGCTTTGGTTCCCTTAATACTTTCCTCTATTAGGTTAACTTATCTTTTTCCACTTAATCTCCTTCGTAGATCATATGGTTAGGTCAAATACATTGAATCTACCGGCTTCATGTTCTTCATCTCCTCTTCTAGAATCATCTCAAATCTCATAAAGATTTACAATAAAATGTATTACAATGCATTAAATGCTTCCATACAATCAATAAATAAAGTCAAAAAATTTTACATAATCCAAGAATTCGACAATGTTGGCTCCAAATCTGAATTCTCTTCAAATATAAAATTGTTGATGCTTGGTCAATATTGTGATCATCCACTCGGTCTCCATGTAAAATGCTCAGTCACTACTAAAATTGTTTCCTCAGCAAATACTGTCTTCCTCAGCAATTTACTAATACTCAGTCGACACTAGACTTTTTTCTCGGCATCCACTAACTCAGTCAACTCTGTCATAACTCGGCTTAAACATGATTTCTTCATTTTTTCTCGGTTAAGCCTACCAGTTTAGTCTTCAATCTTACTAAGATAAACAATACATTGTCTCATCATTGTACAACATAATCAAGTACACTTTGTAGTATCAAGATAACTCAACCTTTCCTTAGGTGCTATTGTTACCAACCTTTCTTTCTCTTCTCACCATAGATATAGTACTTTCCTAAGTAGCAACAATCTTACCAATTAAGGTTTGACATCAATGACAATACAACAATTTTTTCAATTGTAGTTTCCAACAATCTCCCTCTTTGGCATTGATGGAAACACCATATGATATCACCTGAATAACACATGGATTACCAACCAATCCAAAAACTTATCTGTCCATCAGAGAAAATTTATAATATCCTTAGCTTCATTCTGATTCAGAATCAGTAAATCTCACTTCTGTGAACATCAAAAGTATTTGGATCTCCCTCTATCTTGATCTTTCATTTCAGTTCAATCTCCCTTACTTTCAGTGTCATGTGTTATAGTATCATTTCAGTTCAATCTCCATTACTTTCAGTGTCATGTGTTATACTATCATTTCAGTTCAATCTCCCTCTTTGACAAAAATGCCAAAGCAGCAACTCAAACATACATCCAATAGATTTAGATATATCTGTTCAGCACAGTGTTTCTCCCTCTGTCATCTTGCTTATGACTGATTTGTTGTCTTTGCTTCTTCTTCACAGCTCTAGGATAGTCCTAAAGTGTGACAATCTTCTACATCAATGTGTCAAATGTTCTATTGTAGCATATTTGATGCAATGCTTCTAGCTTGGCTAGGCAGCCTCAGTTAGGGGAAGGACCCCTAATTGACTTCTCAGGTACTCATGAGCTTCTTCAGGTAAAGCTTTAGTGAATATGTCTGCCAATTGTTCTTTTGTATTCACATATTCCATTCAAACTTCCTTGTCTTGTACCAATTCCCTCAAATAGTGATACTTGATTGCTATATGCTTGGTCTTAGTGTGCATCACTGGATTCTTAGAAATATTGATAGCACTTGTGTTGTCACAGAAAATAACAATAGGTTCAGTGATTTCTTCTTTCATTCCTATCAACAACTATTTTATCCATATCAAATTTGAACAGTTTACTGCAGCAGCAACATAATTGGCTTCAGCAGTAGATTGGGAAATGCAATTTTGTTTCTTGCTTGTCCACGAGACTAATCTCTATCCAAGAAAGAAAGCTCCACCACTAGTGCTCTTTCTGTCATCTACATTTCCTACCCAATCAGCATCAGTATATACTCTAAGTTCAAATTTGTTATTCTTCTTGTAGTATAACCCATAGTCAGTAGTTCCTTTCAAGTATCTCATGATTCTTTTCACCGCCATCATCTGTGTTTCCTTAGGATTGGTAGAGAATCTTGCCACAATCCAAATAGCTAATGCAATATCAGGTCTACTATGTACAACATACTACAATTTTCCAATCATGGATCTATACAAAGTCTAGTTAACTTCTGCAGCATCATCATTCTTAGATAAATTTTGTCCAGTAACCATAGGAGTTCCCACTGGTCTAGCATCTTCCATTCCAAAATTTTTTAGTATTTCATTAACATACTTAGACTATGTAATGAAAATACCTTTCTTCATCTGATATACTTGTAAACCAACAAAGAATTTGTTCTCACCAAACATACTCATCTCAAATTTAGTTTACATTTCATGTGAAAAACTTTTACACAATGCATCTTGTCCACCAAAAATAATGTCATCAACAAAAATTTTGGACAACAAAATACCTCTACCTTCTTCATCTTTCATATACAGATTGCATACCATGTGTTTAGTTTGCATACCATGTGTCTTTTGTTTGGATCAATAAAACCTTCTAGTTGTTCTATGTAAACTTCTTCTTCCAGTATACCATTTAAAAATGTAGACTTGACATCCATTCGATATACCTTGAAATCTTTATAAGAAACATATGCAAGCAGAGTTCTTACTCCTTCCAATCTAGCTATAGGGGACAATATCTCCCCATAATAAATTCCTTCTTCTTGTGTGTAGCCTTTGCACACCAATCTAGCTTTGTTCCTAGTGATTTCACCTTTTTCATTCAACTTGTTTCGAAATACCCACTTTGTTCCTCTAACATTCCTATTTGCAGGTCTCGGCACCAGAGTCCAGGTTTCATTTTTCTCAATTTGGTCAATTTCTTCATTCATTTCTTGTATCCAGTCTTCATTTTATAATGCCTCTTTAGTTGTCTTAGGTTCAAATTCACATAGTAAGCATGTTGGATCTTTTGTCTTGCTTCTGGTCTGAATTCCAATGTCTCTATCTCCAATTATCTATTCAAGCTTGTGATGTCTTCTTACATATTTTTCAAAAATAGGTTCAGCATTTTTCTCTTCTATTTCATCAGGTTCCCCAACAAGATTGTCAGATTCAGCCTCTGAATGCTCAACAACCTCTTCCTGATCCTTGGAAATATTATCTTGTAGCTCAGCATGTTCTTGTTCTCTCTCGGCACTATTTTCCTGACACTCAGCATCATCTGTCTATCGCTTGGCATTGCTTGCCCAAGACTCGGCATCAGGTGCATGTCTGTTACCTGCCTCTTCTATTTCCTCCATGTACACAAAATATCTATAATCTTCTGGTTCTCTTTTGCTATCAACCTCATTTCATTCTGCATACTCATAAATTTTTACATTCACACTTTCCACAATTTTGTTAGTGTTAGAGTTCAAACACTTATAAGCTTTACTATTTGTGGAGTAGCCTAGGAATATGCCTTCATCACTTTTAGCATCAAACTTTCCATTCCTATTGTCTTTCAATATGTAACACTTGCTTCCAAAGATTCTAAAGTATTTAACACTTAGTGCATGCCCATACCATAATTCAAAGGGTGTCAGATTTGTACCTTTCTTGATCTGTACCTGGTTAAGAGTGTAAATAGCTGTACTTATAGCTTCTTTCTAGTATTTTTATGCCACATTATTTTCAATCAATAATGTCCTTGCATAGTCCAAAATAGATCTATTCCTTCTTTCTGCTATGCCATTCTATGGAGGTGTCCTAGGTGCAGACATCTATTTTTTGATTCCTCTATCATTGCAAAATAGATTAAATTCATTTGATGTAAATTCTCCACCATGATCAGATCTAAGACATTTCAGGTTCCTACCTGTCTCCTTCTCAACATTAGCCAAATAGCACTTAAAAATTTGAAAAGCATCAGATTTTTCTTTTAGGAACATTACATGCATCATCCTGGTATGATCATCAACAAACAAGATAAAATATCTAGCACCACAGTAACTTTGTATACCCATAGGTCCACAAAGGTCAATATGAACCAAATCTAAAATGTGTTCAAATGTAAAGGTTTTTCTCTTGAAACTTGACTTAGTCATTTTTCCCAACTGACATTCTTTGCACATCACATTCTTAGGTTTCTTCAATCTAGGTAGGCCTCTTACTTTCTTCTTCTTACTTATCTCTACCAGATTGTCAAAGTTAACATGACATAGCCTCTTATGCCATAACCAAATGTCATCAAGTTGTGCAAACATACATATTTCTTCAAATAGGTCAAAATAGACCAAATTACCTCTAGTCTGCTCACCACTTCCAATCAGTTCACCAGTAGCATCAAATATCTTAGCTTTCTTGTGATGAAATTCCACTCGGTAACTAGTTCTTTTGAGTTGAGCAACACTTAACAAATTATAATTCAATCCTTCAACCCAATAAGCATTTTCACAAGAGATCTTATTAGTCAGTTTAATCAATCCTTTTCCTCTACTAGGACATGGTGCATTATTACCAAATGTTACAGTTTTACCTTTATAATGATGTAGGGTCTCAAACTTAATCTAGTCACCAGTCATGTGATGTGAACAACCACTATCAATAATCCATTTATCATTCTTGTTCACATAGGAAATCAATGCAGTTTTCTCATCCTCATCAGATTCATCTTTCATTGCAACATAGACTACCTCAATTTCAAAATCATCACTATCAGTTTCAGTCTCTTCTTCAGCAATGTAATAGGATTTCTTACCTTTTTATTTGTAGTCTTTGTACCTCCGGTAGCCTTTGTCATCTCTTCTATCTTTATGTTTGTTGTTTCTTTCTTCATCTTTATCCTTCTTGTTAGGACATCTAGCAGCTATATGACCAACCTTGTTACATGCAAAACATATAATAGGGAGTTTACCTTTGTATTTTCCTTTTCCTCTTCTCAGTCTTCTAGCCATAAGAGCTTCTAGATCTTCAAGATCTTCGTTAAAAGTGTCACTGTCATCTTCACTTTCACTTTTACTTTCACTGATGCATCTTTCTTTTTCCTTCTTAGGCTTGTTTAGGACTAACTATGACTTAAACACAAATTCAACATTTCCAATACTACCAACAGTGAAATTATCATAATTAGACAGTTCAAAAGCAGTCAGCTTGCCAATCAAACCTTCCAAAGTTAGCACATTTGCAGAGTTACATCTAGATTCCTGAATAGCTGAGATCTTAATAGCATATATAGGACACAAATTTCTTGACACTTTTCCAATTATAGTCTCATCGTCAATAGTTCCATTTGCTCCACTAATAGCATTCACAACTTCTTTTATTTTACCACAATATTGTGCAATGTTTTCATCTTCATTCATTCTTATTTCATCAAAATTACCTCTAAGACTCTCAGCTTTGGCTTTCAGTACATATAGATCACCACCATAGATCTTTGCAAGAGTGTCCCACATATCTTTAGTAGTTGTGTAGTCCATAATGTCCTCAAATTCTGGATAGCTTAAGGCAGATGCAATTTCCATCATTGCTTGATTGTGTTCTTGCTTAGCTCTCATTTCCTTGGTAGTCAAAGGTGCAATAGGTGTGACATAGTCATGCTCAATGTAGTACTTTGCAGAGTCACCAATACTGGCCAAATGCAGCATCATCAAGCTTTTCCATGCAGGGAAGTTTTCCTTATTCAGCTTTGGTACCTCCTTCTTATACATCTTGATCATTTGCTTCAAGTCCCTTTAAACTTTCTTTCTATAGACACCAATAAGCAAAACTGCTCTAATACCAATTTTTAATATGATTTAGAACAACAGAGAGTGGGGGGTGAATCAGTTGTTCTCAGGTCCTGATGTATAAAATTACTTCAAAAACTTTTCCTTAAATCAGATCAAGCAACCAAAACAAACTCGATCATCACTGATTCAATAATAGAAACATATAACTCAACAGTCCACTACCTAGCTATATCTAACGTGTAAAACATAGAAATGTTCAAATCAAAACATTCACACAAGTATTAACACTAGGATTTATAGTGGAAACCCAATATGGGAAAAACCAATTTGTAACATGCTACTATTATTTTCACTCTTCTGAAGTGAGCTCGGTTAAAAGCCAAACCTGTTAAAGGTTACAATACACACTGTCAAGTGTGACCCGATTAAAGGATTTCAATCACCCTGTTAAAAGTGAGCCTGGTCAAAGGACTTACATACACTCCATTAGAATGCAACCTTGTTCAAAGGATTTAACATATGACTATTAGGTCAACCTCTGTTAAAAGGATTTTGACTGTTACAATGGTTAGAAAGTAGCAGTAGTATTGATCTGAAAACATACAACTCACTTTGCAAATATGAGATCCAATTCCATAAATAAATGCTGGTTTACTGACTTTGAAACTTTACCATCTCCATTTCTAATTTGCTTGAAACTTTCCTTCAAGCAATCACCACACTTTTCCTTCAGCCTTTTCTCTTATACAGTCAATAAAACTTTACTGTTCTTCCAGCATCTACTTCACCCATGCATACACATACCTAATGCTTCAGTTCCCTTAATATTTTCCTCTGTTAGGTTAACTTATCTTTTTCTGCTTAATCTCCTTCATAGATCTTAGGGTTAGGTCAAATACATTGAATCTACCCGCTTCATGTTCTTCATCTCCTCTTCTAGAATCATCTCAAATCTCATAAAGATTTACAATAAAACATATTACAAAGCATTAAATGCTTCCATACAATCAATAAATAAAGTGAACACATTTTACATATCCAAGAATTCAACAATGTCAGCTCCAAATCTAAATTCTCTTCAAATATAAAATTGTTGATGCTCGGTCAATACTGTGATCATCCACTCGGTCTCCATGTAAAACGCTCGGTCACTACTAAAAATGTTTCCTCAGCAAATATTGTCTTCCTCCGCAATTTACTAATACACGGTCGACACTAGATTTTTGCTCGACATCCACTTACTCGGTCGACTCTGTCATAACTCGGCTTAAACATGATTTCTTCATTTTTTCTTGGTTAAGCCTACCAGTTTAGTCTTCAATCTTACTAAGATAAACAATACATTGTCTCATCAATGTACAACATAATCAAGGACACTTTGTAGTATCAAGATAACTCAACCTTTCCTTAGGTGCTATTGTTACCAACCTTTCATTCCCTTCTCACCATAGATATAGTACTTTCCTAAGTAGCAACAGTCTTACCAGTTAAGGTTTGACATCAATGACAATACAACAATTGTTTCAATTGTAGTTTCGAACATGTTTGTATTTTGGCTGGTGTTACTCGGTTGTAGCCTTGACTGATGGTCTCAGTCATTGAAGGAAGCTTAGTTACTAAAGGAACTCAATAGTCTCTGGCACTTGGTGAAACTGTTACTCGGTCATGCCTTTGGTGCTCAGTTGACACTGGTGCTCGACAATGCCTGGTGTGCTCGGTTATTTCACTGTTGCTCGGTAGTTCTGACTTACCGACTAGAGTTCTGTGTGATTTGTTGGGCTGACTTGGTCCATTTATTATTGGTAGCTATTGTTACAGGCCGACATGCTAAATTAAATGTTTGTATATAATTTGTAAGCTGACTTGTATGGCAATTAATATTTATTTGTGGGAGTTAATGGTTTCATCCAGCCAAATTTTGGCTGATGATTAGTATTTAAGTGGTGTTTGGGTAGTTGTTTAGGGAGGAGATCTAGGATATCAGATGAGAAGCCTGAAAGCTGGAGCTGGAAAAGTTGTGGAAAAGATCTTGCATGATCTTGCAAATTAGATTATTATATGATAGTTTGCATTTTTAGAGCTAGTGGTTTGCTCACTTGGGAACAAGGAGATTTCTTGGAGGCTTGCGAGCTCAAGTTTAGATCTACCTTTGGGTTTCCATCACCTTTTGATTGTTTTCAGAGCTGAACTAGCTAAGATTGTATTAGATCTATGTGTTGATCTTGCAGGATTACTATTATTTGTATATGGCCCTAACCCGAAAGGCCTTGCAACTAGGCATGTTAATAAAAATTGATTTGAAACATCTTGTGTTGTGTATTTCCACTATGTAATTCTGAAGCTACAAGGTTTGGACTATCCTTAATTAGATGCTTCTCACCTTGGTTTGCATCAGGTGGTATCAGAGTAGAGTTGATCTTATGGAAGCAGACATGATCCTATTGTAGCGAAAGTTGACCTAGCAAGGCTGATCTTGTGAAGTTGATATTGTTGACGAAGTGATCATATGATCTTGATTGCAGATCCGTGGCACTGAACTTGTGAAATTGTGCCCTAGTTTTTTGCAAGATTGTAGGTTGTGATCTGACTTGAATACAACTTGGAGATTGTCACAAGGTGGTCGGTGAGGGTTTGTTGCTGAGGGTTTTTGCATATCTTTAAGGATGCCTCTGATAAGATTGGACCCTAGTGTTATTTATGATCTTTGTGATACTGTGGAATCCTAGATCATAGAAAAGGTGAAGTCAGATTTTAGATCTAAGATGGAGTTGATGAAAAATAACATGGTTTCTAAGATCATGAGAGTTGTTACTGGTATACCTTGGAATGTTGGTATTGAGGATGGCTATGAAGAAGCTACTAAAGACTTTGAACCTGCTGGATCTAGTGGTGATGACTGGAGGGACACATCTAGTGAGGATAGAACTGCTCAGTTACCTAGATCTAGAGCTTGTTTTAGTAATGGTTATCGAATGGAAGTTTCTACTTTCTCTGGTACTTTGAAGCCCAACAATCTGATGGATTGGAGTGGTGAACTTGAAGATTTCTTTGAGCTAGAATAAATTGAAGATCCTCTTCGGGTGAGATTGGCATAGACTAAGTTGAAAGGACATGCTGTTCTATGGTGGAAAGAACTTCAAAGAGATAGAGAAGATGAAGGTGAAATGAAAATCAATCAGTGGAGGTTGATGGTGACAAAATTGAAAGCTAAGTTCATACCGGTTGACTATGAGCTTGAATTGTTTAAGAAATTGTAGAATCTGAAGTAGAAGGATTTGTCTGTTGAAGATTATATCGAGGAATTCTACAAGCTTACTATTCGGTCTGGACACAAAGAACTTGGTAAGGAAAAGGTAGCTCGGTATGTGAATGGTCTGAGATTCAATATTTAGGATGAGCTTGGTATGCTAAAGATTGATTCTATTGAAGATGCTTATCAATATGCTATGAAGGCAGAAGATAAGTTAAAGAGGAAACAACATGGTAACTCCTGAGGGAAGGAGAAGATTGATCACTTGGTGAAGGATAAACTGACTGATGCAAAAGATGAATAGAAACCTGTGGAACCAAAGAAGAAGATAGGTAGAGTTATCTTTAAGGGTACTTTCTATAACTATGGAGAGGAAGGACACCATTCTTTTGGGTGCACACAAAAGAAGGTTGACTGACAAACTGTTGTGGTAAATGAGAACATTCAGAATAAACTTGAATCATAGAACTTGCTTCTTCGGTGAACATTGCTCGGTATAAAGGAGGAACCTTGTTAGAGGAGTAACTTGTTTAGGACTCAATGCAAATCTGAAGGTAAACTTTGTGATGTAATTATTGACAGTGGTAGTACTTGATAACCTTGTTGCTGAGGACATGGTTAGGAAACTTGGTTTCAATAGAATGAGACATCCACATCCTTATAGGATTAGCTGATTGCAAGATGATCATTCTCTAGAAGTTAGAGAACAATGCTTCATTGATGTTCAAATTGGCCAATATAAGGATCTTGTGCTATGTGACATTGTGAAGATGAATAGTTGTGATATATTGCTCGGTAGACCCTGGAAATATGATTGTATAGCTATTTATGATTGTGTGAAGAATATATTTATTGTTGAGAAGGATGACATGAAGTTTTCACTAATGCCTTTGATGGATACAACACTCGATAAGAGAATCTTGAGTATTGGTTCCTGAGTTGAGTTGGTAGGTCTAGAGAAAATGAATGATCAATTTGGAAAACTGACCTGTGTGTTGTCTACAAAAGACTTGAAGAGACAGAGGAAACTAAAGTGGAAGAAAATGCAAGCTGAGAAGATGGAGGACTTGTATGTGAAGAACCAATTCGGGGTTTATGTGTTGAACCTTGGAAGATGTTCTTCTCACATATGAACATCTTTTGGAACTTGGGGTGTCTATTGTAGGGGCACTCTAGGGTAATGTAGGGGCATTCTTGGTCCTCAGTGAAACTACATGGGTGCTTATATATTGGCCGATGTTACTCATTTGCAGCCTTGACCAATAGTCTTGGTCATTGAATGAAGCTCGATGGCTGAAGGAACTTGGTAGTCTCTGGAACTTGGTGAAAGTGATACTTGGTCATGCCTATGTTGCTCAGTCGACATTGGTGCTCGGTGATGCCTAGTGTGCTTGGTTATTTCACTGTTGCTCGGTAGTTCTAACTTATCAAATGGAGTTCTGTGTGATTTGTTGGGCTGAGTTGGTGCATTTATTGTAGGTAGGTGTTGTTACAAGCTGACATGTTGAATTAAATGTTTGTATACAATTTGTAAGCTGACTTGTATGGTATTTAATATTTGTTTGTGGGAGTTAATGGTTTCATCCAACCAACTTGTGGCTGATTATTAGTATTTAAGGGGTGTTTGGGTAGCTGTTTAGGGAGGAGATTTGGGATATCAGATGAGAAGCCTGAAAGTTGGAGTTGGCAAAGTTGTGGAAAAGATCTTGCATGATAATGCAGATCAGATTGTTATCTGATAGTTTGCATTTGTAGAGCTAGTGGTTTGCACACTTGGGAACAAGGAGATTACTTGGACGCTTGTGAACTCAAGTTTAGATCTTCCTTAGGTTTTCCTTCAACTTCTAATTGTCTTCAGAGCTAAACTAGTTGAGATTGTATTGGATTTGTGTGTGGATCTTGTAGGATTACTATTGTTTGTAATTGCCCCTAACCCGAAAGGCCTTATAGTCGGGCATGTTAATGAAAATTGATTTGAAACATCTTGTGTTGTGTATTTCCGCTATGTAATTCTGAAGTTTCAAGGTTTGGACTTTCCTTAATTGGATCCTTCTCACCTTGGTCTGCGTCAGCATTATAGGGTTCTTTGACATATTGATGGTGCTAGTGTTGTCATAATGAATAACAATAAGGTAATCAATCTAAATGCAAAAATATTTTATCATCTTCTTGATCCACACAATTTTAGAGCAATTCAATGCCGCTGCAACATACTTTGCTTCTATTGTTGACTGAGAAATACAATTCTACTTTTTACTTGTCTAAGTAACAAGTCTTTCTCCAAGGAATATAGCACCTCTAGAGGTACTCTTTCTATCATCCATGCATCCTGCCCAATATGCATCTGTATATACATGAAGCTTTACATTCTCAAAATTAGGATACCATAAACCATAGTCTAGGGTTCCATTTAAGTATCTGAATATTCTTTTTACTGCCATGAGATGACTTTGCTTAGGTTCTACTACAAATCTTCCAACAATACCAACTACATTGGAAATGTCTATTCTGCTTTGAGTAAGATATATAAATTTTCCAATCATAGACTTATATAAGGTCATATCTACTGTTGGTGAATCATCTTCTTTTGAAATCTTACATCATGTTATCATAGGGGTACTTACTAGCTTGCAATCATCCATCTTGAAATTCCTCAAGATCTCTTTCACATACTTAGTCTAATTTATGAATATACCTTTGTCTATCTACTGCACATTCAATCCCAAAAAGTACTTGATAGGTCCAATCATGCTCATTTCAAATTCACTCTGCATTTCTTTGGCAAAATCTACACTAAGTTTGTCATTACCACCAAAGATAATCTCATCAACAAATATAGAAACTAACAGTAATCCATCAGATGTCTCTCTTATGAATAACTTACAATCTATTACACCTATCTTGAATTCAATCTTGGTTAAGAACTATCAAGTCTTTCATACCATGCTCTAGGGGCTTACTTGGGTCCATAGAGGGCTTTCTTCAATCTACATACCATATCAAGTTTGTCTGACAAGGTGAATCCTTTAGGCTGCTCTATGTATACTTCTTCCTTTAATTCTCCATTCAAGAATGCTGACTTAACATCTATCTAGTAAACCTTAAAGTTTTTGTATGTAGCATAGGCTAGAAACAACTTTATAGCTTCTAATCTGCTTACTGTGGAAAATGTGTCAGAGTAATCAATTCCTTCTCTTTGTGCATACCCTTTACATACCAATCTAGCTTTGTTTTTTAACTATTGTACCATCTTCATTCATCTTATTTCTGAATATCCACTTGGTTCCAATCACATTCTTATTAGTAGGCCTAGGGACCAATTCCCATGTATCATTCTTAATTATCTGATATAATTCTTCCTTCATTGCTTCATGCCAATCTAAATCATTACATGCATCTTCAACACTTAAGGGCTCAATCTGTGATAGTAAACATACCTCTTCATTTACTGTGAAACTCTTTGCTTTTGATCTTGTCGTGACCTTACTATTCTAATCTCCAATGACGTCTTCCTTTGAATGACATCTAGATGTGAATTTAGGAACATTAGGTGTGACTCTCTCATCTAACTTCTGAGATTCTTCATCATTGGTTTTAGGGTCATTGAACAATACATCAATGCTATCAAACATTTCATCTACCATTGTTTCTCTAGAGGCGGATTTAGGTTCTTCTTCAATTATAGGTGCATAATCATGATATCTTTCTTGAATCATAAATTTCTCATCAATCTTGACATAATCACTTTCAATGATCTTCTTTAATCTCAAATTATAACATCTATAAGCTTTACTTTTAGTGGAATAACCAAGAGAAATACCTTCATCATTTCTTGCATCAAACTTGCCAATTGCTTCATCTCTCTTGATGTAGCACTTGCTTCCAAAGATTCTAAAGTATTTGACTATAGGTACATTCCCAAACTATAGCTCATAAGGTGTCTTCTCTATGCCTGGTCTCAATTGAATACTATTGATAGTGTAGACTGTTGTAGTGACTGCATCTCTCCAATAGGTGTGTGCAACCTTTCCTTCAATCATGATGGTGCGCGTTGTGTCCAGTATGATCCTATTCCTTCTTTCTACAATTCCATTCTGCTGAGGGGTTCTAGGAGCACTTAGCTATCTCTTTATCCCATGTTCTTTGCAGTATTCATAAAATCTGTCAGAGGTGAATTCTCCTCCTCTATCTGATATGAGACACTTTATCTTTAACCCAAATTCATTTTCTACCTTAGCTTTGAATAATTTGAACTTGTCAAAGGCTTCTGATTTATTCTTTAAGAACACAACCCACATCATTCTAGAATAATCATCAACAAACAAAATGAAATACCTCTCACCATAGTATGATCTTGTTTGAGTTGGTCCACATAGGTCTTTATGAATCAGATCCAAGTTCTTCTCTGCCGAATTGTGCTTTCTTCTGAATGAATTCCTTACATGATTTCCCATTACACATTCCCTACATATTGCATCAACTAGTTTTGCAATGCTAGGAAGATCTCTTACTATCTTTACATTACTTATCTTTACTATGTTATCAAAATTGATATGACATAGTCTCTTGTGCCATAGCCAACTGTCATCTACTTTAGCAACAAAATAACTTGCTTCTGGATTAAGCTAAAAAACATTACCTTTAGTCTTTGATCATGATGCAGTCATTTCTCCTTCCTTCTTGTTAACGATGCACTTGTTGTCTTTGAAGTCCAATCGGTAACTGTAATACCCAAAAATTGGCACCTTACAATTCTAATCAATTTTGGTGCATTTCTTCAATTTCTACATCATCAAAGTCCTATTGTACTAGACAATTATGTCTCCTATTTGACTTTATTTGACTTGGTGTCAAATGCAAAAAACCCTAAATTTGCATTAATCATACACTATATTTAATTCCTAAATATTTGGTATTTATTGGCTAAAAATCCCTATGATTAATTAATTTAATTCTAAAAGTCCTAGTGCTTTTAAATTAAATTAATTTCACCCCCTTTAGCTAATACACATCAAGGGAATTAAATAATTATTTGGTTATTTGAATAGACATCTTTATTTGGATTTAATTATTCAATATTAATCGAAGAGTCACCCATATGTGGCAATATTCATTCATTTAATTAAATAATTCATCAATTTGTCTCACCTTCCTTCCTGGAGATGAAGAGTCAGCTATTTCTTTCCAAGAAACTCTTCATCCTTCTCTCAGGCTCCTCTATATTATGAAGCTTCTTTTCTTCATTTTGGAGAGGCAATTTTAGAGTACCAAAACTATAGTGGATTTTTGTCTCAACTTTCTCATAATTTCAAATCTTTTTATTGCATATTAGTATAATTTCATGTTAGTAGCATTTAATGGCATTTTCATCTTAATATAGTTTACTTATTTTGTTAGTAGCTTAATTCTCATTTCATTTTCAAAGCATCTTAGATTAAATTTGCATTCTCATTCTTAGATTACAATTGCATCTTCATTCTAGATTAATTGCAATTTGATTATCTTCATAGTATCTTTCAAATCCTCCATTTTAGAATTGGTCTAATGGTTGTTGGCTCTCATTCTGAGAGTAATTCAAATACCCCATCTAAATAGGAGGCAACAAGTTGATTCGATTGTGTGTGAATTGGACAATTCATGTTCATTTTCATATACAATGATTGAGCAATGACTATGTTGTGTCTATGGTTGAATTAGAGGTCAACATTCAGGCATAAACATTTTCGCGCCCACTGTGGGGTAGAAAATTGATTTTTGGCCTCACTCTTGAAAATTTTCTGATAAAAATTTTGCACTCTACCATAGGTCCGTACTTCACTATGTACAGACTCTTGTGTGATATTTCTAAGTGTGTCGTGTGAAGTTTTGCTTTCATTAGCATTCTCTCATGTGAAAAAGCACTATCTCGCATAGGTACCTATATTTTCTCGTGCGATGCCTTGAACTTCCTCGTGCGAGACAGGCAATTAGTTTTTAAAAAATTTCTCAGTTTCTACAAATTTCCTATTACTATTTCCTGACATCTATCATTTTCTATTGTTTTTATATCTCTATTTTTCTGATAGCATAGCAATGGGTTGCATGACGCTTGTCAAAGACATAAACTTTCTAACAATTTTCTTGTAGGATGGTTGTTAAAGATTATCTTAAAATGTTGTGCTTGTTTACTGTTCTACATGCACATAGTATAACTAGGGCCTTGCAAATATTTCTTAAGGGTCTTGATAGCAGGATAGGGTAATAGGCTCTTCATTACATGGAAGTGATGCCCAAGGATGAATCTGAGACCTAGATTTTGCTAGCATGATAGATACCTAGGGAAGCAAGGAAAGGTAGTGAATCTTTGGCACATCTACTATTAGGGGATTATGCTCTTCTCTCTTTGAGAGGACTAGAAACCCACAAGCTTGTGGATTGGTTGAGAAGGAACTAGCTCAGTGATGAATATGTCTTGTGTGTTTGGGTAAGGTGAAGAGGTAGAGAAGTATGCTTTTCTCTCTTTGAGAGAATCAGAAAATCCAGCCCTCAAATTCAAGCCAAGTTTGTGTCACTTTTAGAGGGCCTACCAAGAGTTGAACCTCTGAGAATGACCTAGGTGAGTACACACCTATTGCCAGTGATTCCACCTCACTATAATAAAGAAATATTTGTTGAGTCTAAAGACTCCAAATCTATGTTAACTTGTTTCTCATGATTTTGACTATCATCTTGAGAAAGCTCTATCTATTGTACTGAGGGATGCCACTCCTAGCCCTGCTTGCAGGGTTGTATGAATTTTAGGTGTTGGTGTGTTTGTGAGGCCTCAACCTTGTATCAGGGGCATCAAAGGTTAGTGTGAATGGAATCCCACTAAAAAATTTCTTAGTTAGTTGCCTACCTAAATCACCTCCAAAAGGAGACATAATCTTTGTGTAGGGAGGGGGAAGAATCTCTCCCCTAGATTCTCACCATAGGAATGCACCAGTACATTTGAAGGTGGTATATGACACTAGCCCCTACTTTAAGGGTAACCTTTGAACATATATTATTGAGTCCTTGGAAACACCAAAAACATAGGCACCATCTAGGGGGTGACATGACTATGTGAGGTGAACGCATGCACATAAGTTGTGAGGCACGAATTTTGTCTTCTCTACCATTTTCTTTGTAGGGATAACTAAGTGATTGTTTCAAGTCTTAAACTATCCATCATGATTAAACAAAGACTCCCATGATTCTGCCAAGTTGCTTTGTCCTTGGTAGAACTATTTGCGACTACTTCTTGCATCACTATTGCTTGGTTCAAAATTTATACTTGTAAACGATTGCTTGCAACATTCAAACAAAGATTGCTGATTCAAACTATCCGAAACTGGAAATTTTGTTAGAGAACAGTCCACACTGTGTCTCAAAAATTGATTTTTGTCTCGAAATCTATGTCAAACTATCAAACTTTGGTATTTTCCCGTGCAAGATTTTAGAATCTGAGCATTTCCTCGCATGAGATAGCATTTTTTTGCATGAAGCCTAGCATTTTCTCATGTGAACCAACACTTTCTCACATGAACCTGTACCCTGATTTCCAAAATAGCGAGTTATTTCCTGTTGACTGATCAACTTTTTGCCTATTCTAATTTTTGCTTGAGATCTATCTGCCTATTCTCCACTATTTGAAACTGAGTGTCTCGAGCTGTGAACTGACCGATTACTACTTAAACTCATATTATCTCTTTTTTATTTGTCCTATCTTATTGTGCTTTTGTACCTTGTGATGCGATAGTCACATCTCAGCTGTTCTAGCCATACTCTTGATGATTCATGCTTGGTGTATCTCACATCTTGGCTATTATAGCCTTTATCTCCTTTTCACTATTCCTAGAGATAGAGTTCTAGCATAGTCCCAAGTCCTCTCTCGATACTTAATCTTCATCTATAACTATTACGACTAGAAGTGGCAACACTTTCCCTATTTGTGGTACTATACAAGGTAGAGGTAGATCTCATAATCAAGAAATAGGTCATCCCAAAACTGTCGTGCAATCTGAGTATTGTGAGGAATCCTCAAGTTCCTCTTTGTTGAGTACTTTGAAATAAAACCCATCTCAATCATCACCTCTAGTGTTCTAGGAGTGTTACAATCTATTGTTTCAAGCACAACCTGACTTATCATTTCAAGAATAGAACAACTCATTATTTCAGAACAACTCATTGTTTGAGAGCTTTGGAAGGCCACTTCCTCGGACTAGTCCTATTATTGAACCTATCAACCCTACCAAAGATTTCGACCCATTTGAACCTATCAACCCTTTTGATCATGTTAATGTGCCAAAGGTTACCTTAGCCGCACCCTTTCGACATTGTTAACATCATTTTACTGAGCCTGCACACACTGCACAATCCTACATTGACAAGATGGGAGATCCATTCGACTTCTAACCAGGCAAATACAACCAAAGTCATGAACAATCTCAAAATGATCAACATTATGATCAATCCCAAAATGATCAATCTCAAAACAAAACTCAAGGTGACTGACAAGAATATCACTATCGCCCTCGTCCACATGACTAGAGTCAAGATCAAGCCCCAAGCATTTATGAGATTCTTTGTAATGACGATGAGGTAATAACTCAAAATGACATAGATGCTATGAAAGCCAACAAGAGTCTTATCAAGATGATGGAGATCCTCCTTCTAGAAGAGAAGGAAAAATACTTTCTTGAGCTAGCCAAACAAGGGGCCAAATTACCCCCAGATTATCAAGTCGAGATGCTTGTGGCCAAAGAAGAAGAAACTGAGACTGCTAAGTTGTAAAAGATGATCCAAGACATGCAAGATCAAATCAACCAACTTGCGAAGGACAAGGATAAACCTGTATAATAGTTCACAATGGAAAGCATTTTTCCTTTCCCCTTCTATAAGAGTCTTCACATGCCATCTTTTCCCAAAGGCATAGAGCTACCTAAATATGACAAATACTTGGGTACTACTGATCCCTAAGATAACTTGTGAGAGTTTGGCACTCTATCTATGGAATTCATACATGACCAGACGCACCTCATGAGTCTCTTTCCTCATAGCTTGGGTGGACCAGCTATGGAGTAGTGGTTTACTCAATTACCTGCC
This sequence comes from Chamaecyparis obtusa, assembly GCA_027943335.1. Lineage (NCBI taxonomy): Eukaryota > Viridiplantae > Streptophyta > Pinopsida > Cupressales > Cupressaceae > Chamaecyparis > Chamaecyparis obtusa. The sequence goes on along the minus strand of BSBK01004688.1, from coordinate 2,124,728 downwards.
GGCATTAAGACTTTTGATGAAATTGCTAATCTATTTCTCCAACATTATTTGCACAATATTCAACATTCAATCAACATCTAAGATCTTTTCAATTTGAAATAGTGACAAGGGGAACCTTTCCTAGCATTTCTCTAGAGATGGAGACAACTATGTATAAAGTATCCTCGCAAACTACCAAAATCTGAGAGGCTCGACATCTTTTTGGAAAATCTTGTCCCAGATTTCAGATATCAAGTACAATTACAAGGTCCCCTAACCTTTGATAGCACGATTAAGAAAGCTTTGTGAATAGAAGCATTTATGATCAAGAAAGGAGAGTTGACTTTGAACAAAGATAACAAACAAGGGTCTTCCTCCTCAAACAAAAATAAAGGGAAGTTTTTCAACAAGAATAGAGATGTTGTGAATGATGGGGTGGTTGACAATGTGACCCCAAAGCCTATGAAATCTATTTTCAATCTTTCCTCTAGTATACAGGTGGTCAAAGCTATTGAAAAGGCTCCAACAGATACTCAACAACCTTCGAGATTCACTAAAAACAAGCCTTGGGCCTCTCGACCCAAGCGTGAGTTCACTTCCTTAGGAGAACCTCTTGATGTGGTTTATAAGACTCTCATGCAAAACCATATACTCACTCCTTTGGAAAAGTGTTTCTATGATCCACAACTGTGACCTCATTGGTGGAATGACAATGCATATTGTGATTATCACCAAAACAATAGATGTAAGACTTCTACTTGTCTCCAATTGCGCCATAAGATCCAAGATCTGATAGACAATGGTGACATTATTGTGGACAGCCATAACAATAATTTAGATCACCAGGCATTTAAAGATCCCTTCCCTCCTCATGAGAAAGGTGAATCTTCCAAGACTAAGAATACCAATGCCAAGGTCAACTACACGTACACTACCAATGAAAATGTCATTAACATAATTGAACCTGTTGAATTTGAGTATTGCAATGTGATTACTATCAAGAGGAGTGAGGATCCTCCTAAGCCTAAGACCGCATTTTTCTTGTGAGGCCCTGGGTCTCACTCTTCCAAACCTGAACCATCTCAGGATTGTGCAAATGTTGTTACTCTCTCTCGCATGAAAATCACCATTAAGGGTCCTGACCCTTCTACATCCACTCTGAAGCAACCTGCGGATAAAGCTATTGTCAGCCCTACCAACAAGAACTCAAAATTGGTCCCTACACCTAGCATAGCTAACTACAACATTCTAGACTAGCTACAATGTACCAACGCTTAGATCACTATCTTTGATTTTTTGAAGATCTCACCTACCCATAGGGAGATTCTTGATAAAGCCCTCACAGAGACAAATGTCCCAAAATATTTGGATCTTGATCAGTTTCAATCCATGGTGGGTCACCTAACCTCACCTCATTTTTTGTCCTTTTCTAAAGAAGATGGCCACTCGCTGAGCCATCTGTACAATGCTCCTTTACATATAGAAGTCATGATAGGCCCAAATCATGTCTGTCGCATCCTCATTAACAATGGTGTTGGCCTTAATATTTTCTCTGCTAAATTGCTTACTCAAGTAGGCTATGATGAAGATTGCATAGATGCCCACAAGAAAATCATTATCAAGACATATGATGAAGAGGAAAGAAAATCTAAAGGTTTGGTTATGTTGCCAATCTGGGTCAGACCTGTGGAGAGGGATGTTATCTGTCAAGTTCTAGACATTCACCTTGCCTACAATATACTATTGGGAAGACCATGGATTTGCAAAATGTAGGCAGTCCCATCTACATATCACCAATGTATCAAGTTCCCATTCCATGGTGTAGAAGTGGCAGTTCCTGCCAATACCAACTATTCTTGCAATACACTCACATAGTCTGCAGATAGTTTCATTCCAACTAATAGAGAGTCCACTGAATTCTATGATGCCAAACTCAAATAAATGGAATAGACTTTGAAACTCAAAGATACAGGCATGGGAGGGTATCAAATTGAACTTTTGTTATCATTGACAGCTTTGCCTCCATCTCCACATTCTTATGGGAGACCCTCTAAGAGAAATAAACCCTCTGCCAGTTCTCCTCAAACAATCTATGATGGTGCCTTTGTATAGGCTACAATGCCATTATAGGATGAAGATGAGGAAAGGGCTATTACAGCTTGGCTTTACAAAGGAAAAGAAACATCTAAACAAATCACTCCTGCTTGTGACTTAGAAAAAGAGCCATATTGTGAAGCCTTCAAGATCATGAAGTGCTTTGGTTACAAAGGGAGTTTTTCTATAGGAGTGAATGACAACAATTTTCTTAAACCAATTGAAGCCACGGGTCCTAGGACTAAGGACACCACAGGTTTAGGCTTCAAGAAAATCCCATTTCATCTAGGGATTAACAAATTTGTAATAGAACCAGAATGCTAGCCTGAATCTAAAGACATTGCTTTAGCTAATAAATTAGAGAACATCTCTGATGAGGATACTTTTCCATATCCTAATCCTCTAGACCTTACTGCATTCTTTACAAAACTATATGATCCTATCATACCTGTCCATCTGGTAGAGACTGATAGTGATTCAGATGACACTGCTTCAGTACAACAACTAACATATGACCAATGGAGAACAATGCAAATTGACAATCCTGGTCTTCAAGGTGAACAATACATACCACCATATTTTCAAGAGTGATTTGAACATGATCAAAATAAAAAAACTATAAATACTACAAGAGATGAAAATGAGTCAGATGGTACAGCCAGTGTTGATGGAATTCCCACATCAAGCATCACTGATTCTCATGAATATGAGTTCAACTCTCTGTCTGATGCTACTTTTGATAAATATATAGATACTATTCATGTGTATGAAAACCTTCTTCAAGTAGGTGAAGGGTCTAGTGTTAGGATGACTGAGTGTGAATCTACTAACACTAACATTCCCTCTCCTTCTATTGTGACATATTGAAGGGACTCAAACGCACCTTTGGATGAGATTTCTTTAGGTCTCAACTTGCTCATCTGTGCTTTCGATGACTATACTGTGAATGCACTTGAACAAGCCACTACTCTTTCACTCTGCCATCTTGAACTTATCAATTGTAACTCTCCCTCTCCAGCTAGTGAAGTCCTTATGTTCCATAATGACTACACTTTGGCTTGTCATCTTAATGTTATCGAACCTATAACATTTTCCACTAGTGAAAGCAGTGTCAACATGACCAAAGCTAATGTCAAGTATCTTAGTCATCAAATTAAAAGAAAAAAGAATAGGCACTTTGATGGTAAAAACCACATTGTGGTAGTGTCAGAGCCAAAAAAAAGTAAAAATAAAAGATGTATCTAAGGGTCAAAACCTCTCTGAGGTGCCCAAGGATGCAGAGATACTTGATACACTTCCCCATCATTTTCAAGAAATATCATCAGTATTGATTGAGCCAACCCAACCAGTGAAGTTGGGTACAGAAGCTGTACCTTAGATTATTCATCTAGCATAGTCACTATCTACGGAAGAAAAAGAAGAGTACACCAAATTCTTTCGAAATAAGAAAATCAATTTTGCATGGACTTACTCTGATATGCTTGGATTGGATGCCAATCTAATCATGCATCATTTATCTATTGCACCAGGCATTAAGCCTGTCAAACAAAAGCTTCGAAAGATGCATCCACATGTGGCACTTTTGGTCAAGACTAAATTAGAAAAACTTCTCAAAGATGGTTTCTGTAGAATGGATCTCTAATATTGTTCCATTTACAAAACATGATAAGTCTATCCATGTGTGCACGAACTTCAGAGACCTAAATAAAGCATGTCCTAAAGATGATTTTCTCTTACCTAATATTGACATGATAGCAAACATGATAGCTGGCTACCAAATGTACTATCTAATGGATAAATTTTCTAGTTATAATCAAATAAAAATCACACCAGAAGACCAGGAAAAGACTGCCTTGACATGTGCTTGGGGAACATTTTGTTAGAATGTCATGCCCTTTGGACTAGAAAATGATAGAGCTACATATCAGAGAGCTATTACAACCATCTTTCATGACATGATGCACAAAACAATGGAAGATTATGTAGACAAAAATTTGGCTAAAAGCATGCAATGGAAAACACATCTTACAAATTTAGGTCCTATACTTAATCGAATGGAACAATTCAGTCTGAGGCTCAACCCAAAAAAGTGTGCATTTGGTGTCACTTCTGGCAAATTGTTGGGTTATATCATATTTGCTAAAGGCATTGAGGTAGATCCTGAGAAAGTTCAAGCTATTATGGACATGCCTCCACCAAAGAATATTAGTCAGATGAGAGGACTTCAAGGAAGACTATAATCTATTTGGTGTTTTATTGTACAATTGGCCGATAAGTGACAACCATTCATCAAGACTTTGCATAAAGGTGTGACCTATGAATGGAATGAAGAATGTAAGAAAGGATTCCAATAGATCAAACAATATCTTGCTAATCCACTAATCTTGATACCTCCTATTCATAGGAAGCCACTCATTCTCTACATTTCAACTACAAACACATCTCTGGGTGCACTACTAGCTCAATAGGATTAGAATAACAAAGAAAGACCTATATACTATATCAGTAGAACTTTGGTCTCTTATGAGATGAATTATTCTATCATTGAAAAAGCTTGTTTAGCGGTAGTGTTTGCTTCATAGAAACTATGGCACAATATGCTTGCGCACACTACAAGACTAATTGATAAAATTGATCCATTAAAGTACTTACTCAGCAAAGCTGCCCTTATGGGTAGATTAGGAAAATGGGTCATGATACTTAGTGAGTTTGACATTGAGTATGTGGAGAGGAAAGCTATTAAAGGGCAAGCTATTGTAGATCAACTGGTTGAAGCACCTATAACAAATTATCAATCATTGAGCATTGAATTTCTAGATGAGTCCATAATGCTTCTTACACATCAGACATGGACTATGTTCTTTGATGGCTCATTTACCCAGCAGGGTTCAGGTGCCGGAATATTATTCATTACACCACAAAAATACTCTCTACCGAAAGCTTATAAAATGTTGTTTCCTTGCACAAACAACACTACTGAGTATGAAGCCCTCATAAATGTCATAAAGATAGTTGTTGAATGGTGTATGGATGAACTTAATGTCTTTAGAGACTCCCAATTGGTCATTAATTAGGTTAATGATATCTACCAAACTAAAGATGAAAATCTAGTGCCCTATAAACGAATGGTTGATGATCTAAAGAAGTTCTTTGTACACATCACTTTCTAGCAGAATCCAAGAGTAGATAATAAAGTAGTGGATGCCATGGCTACTCTCGCCTCTCTATTAAAAATGCCATAAAATGACTTCTGACATGAGTTCCTGGTGGAAACATTATGCTACCCAGCCTACAATAATCATGAATCTAGGATGATCTATTCAGTCATTGGACATGATTCATCCCACTACCATCATATTTACTCCTACCTCTGGGACCAAATTATCCCAGACAATTATACCCAGAACAAAAAATGCCACCTAATCCATAGTGCTTAATGTTATGTCATTGTAGCTAACAACTTGTATAGATGAGGTCTAGACAGTACCCTCCTTAGGTGTCTAGAACCCGATGAGTCCAAACGTGTGTTAGCTAAGGTGCATGAAGGCATTTGTGGTTCTCATTTGAGCGGTCTGACATTGGCTTGTAAACTTATTAGAGCTAGTTACTATTGGCCAGAGATGGAAAAGGAAGCTACACAATATGCCAAATCCTATAAACAATGGTAGCTCCATGGAAATCTGATCCATGCTCCTGCTAAGGAGCTCATTCCCTTCATCTGCTTCTGGTCATTTTAGTAATGGGCCTTTGATTTGGTGGGTTAGATACATCTGTCTTCTTCAAGAGGACATAATTTCATTATCACTGCCATGGATTATTTTACTAAGTGGGCTGAGGCAGTGCCTCTCACCATAGCTAATGGCAAGTCTGTAGCAAGATTCATACTGAATTACATCATTTGTAGATATGGTGTACCCTCCTCAATAATGACTAACAATGTGGGGCAGTTCAAGAAAAAAGATCTGAAGGAGTTGTGTACTAAGTTCAGAATTATTCAACATTGGTCCTTGATCTATTATCCTCAGGGTAATGGACAGGCTGAAGCTTTCAACAAGACAATTCTCAAGATCTTGCACAGAATAGTTCACAAATCTGGTAGAGATTGGCACCTCCAAATTAATTTGGCTTTATGGGCCTATAGAACAAGCATTCCAACTCCAACAGGGGCCACACCCTTTGCCTTAGTCTATGGCATGGATTTTGTGTTTCCAATTGAGGTCAAGATTCCTACATTACAAGTCTCTCTGAAGAACCTCATTATTGATGAAGACATTAGAATATCCCGGCTACAAGAGCTAGAGTTACTGGATGAACGTTGGCAAGTGGCGTTCAATCATCTAAGAGCATACCAAAAAAGGATGTCTAAGAGCTACAATAAGAAGGTTAGACCAAGGGAATTCCAAGTGGGTGATCTCATCCTGAGAGAGAACCCCAAGAATCAACAACAGTGGATACAGAAGGGAAAGTTTGAACCAAACTAGCTTGGTCTATATGTTATCACTACAACATTTGGGTCTGGTGCTTATCAACTCTCTACTACTAAAGGAGAACAACTCAAAGAGCTGATCAACACTCTACACCTCAAGTGGTTCTACAACTAAGACATTTTCTGTGTACTCATGTACATACTTATTGATCCTAAAAAAATCCAAAAAATGGTATATTGTCAAAAAAATCCTAAAAATTGCAAAATGTCCTAAAAAAATGATCATCTTAGTGAAAACCTGGTAAACAGGCACTTTGATGTATCTATTATCCTGGTGAAAACCTAGTAAATAGGCAACTTGATAATACTAAAAAAAAAATCAAAAATACAAAAATACAAAAGAATAAAAAATACAAAAATACAAAAAAATGAAAATTTCAAAAAAAAAAAATCAAAAAGAAAAAAGTACAAAAAAAATTGGCAAAAGAAAAATGTGTCATTGATGAAAACCTAGAAAACAGGTGTCATGGTAGCAAAAATAGAATCTCTACCAAGATGATGAAAACCTAGTAAATAGGCACCTCTTGTTCCCTAATGCTATACCTATTTCAGCACCGCTTGGCCTTGCATAGTTGTTCCTTGCTTTGTTGCTTTAGTTTGCTTTCCTATTTCCTGCTTTAGTTTCTTTCCTGCTTTGGTTTGCTAGCTCATGCATTCACTCTCAATTATATTCAAGATTTTGCTTGACTCAACATGGATTGAAACTGGTCACACTTGGGGGCATCTTCCTAGTCTAGGGGACATTGTCCTATCGCTTTCAGAGTATTTCCTTTGCATCAGTCACCAGTGTTCTCACTGTGTCTATCTACTAATGTCTAGCTATTATTGAGATTTCTCATCTTAAAGATCTCTCATGTATTGGTCGCCAATGGTTCTCACTGTGTCTACCTACTGATACCTAGCTATCGCTTGGATCTCTCTCCTTAGGGATCCATCATACATCAATCACCAGGGGCTCCCACTATGTTTGCCTACTGATATTTCATTCACTCTTAGATCTCTCTCCTTGAGGATCTCTTGTATCAGTCACCAGCGTTTCTCACTGAATTTGCCTATTGATACTTCATTAGTACTCTGATATCTGCTTTGAGACTTTCTCTCTTCTGACATTCACCAGTGGTCCTCACTACGTCTGCCTGTTGTCGCCATCCTATTAAAACTTCTCGCGTTGTATTTTCCGATCCGACATCAATCCTCTTAAAACTAAAACTGAAAATTAGATTTGTAACCTGCTGAAGCATGTTGAGCTTTTCTTTCAAGTGCTTATTTTGTTGCTTTATCATTTCCCCTTGAGCGAATCTAAGATGTCTGTCTTGACTGAGAGACGTGAAGACTGGGGGCTTGATCTTTTCTTTGCTTTCTATTTGTTGGTTTAGTTCCAATGATCCAAAGGATCTATAATAGAGGGGTGTCTACTATGAGAGCCTTCATCTTGTGTTGGATGGCCATGTGTACCTCGACTCCTTTTATATGGAAACTTTGGTGAGGTTGGTTCTTCTCCTTGTCTATTTTGAGTGACTTCTTTCTGCTACAAGTGAAATTGAAAACGCTCATCCTACTAAGTGAATGTAAGGGTCACTGCGAGCATTCTTTAGCAAAAGGAGGAACTCTCACATGTCTGGTGTGTTTATATGCAAGCAACATTCATGTCATTCTAGCAGTTGTGCTTTGATGCTTATGTTAACTTGCTAAATTAAAAGGAATAGGTGTTCAAATCATTCTGGCTTCTTGTGCCTTAATGCTTACACCTCATTCTGACAAATCTAAGACTAATGTCATATTCATATTCTCATGATTGCAATGTTAGTGAGGGTTGTGTGGCATCCTAAAAATGTCCATTGCTAAAAACTCTATGATGATAATAAAACAAGTCCAACAACCAAGTCCTAGGGCTTGCATGTAGCTTAGGCTCACATTTTCATTCTAGGATTTCATTGAGACAATGTTTTGGTGCTCATTTGATTGTCTTCTTCTGGATTCATTCGTCGAGGTTCTTATCTTTTCTCCTAGGTTCATCTTGACTACACAAGTGTCCAATCTTCATTCTCGATCTTCAAAATTTCTTTTGTTAGTACCTATCATGTATTGCAACATCCTACATAAGATGATTAGTACCATATATGATGCAGGAGCATCTCAGGTCCTTGGCAATCCTATGTCACCAAAAAGAATTTGAAGTTTGTCTATGTTGGTCGATTCTTGCTTTGACCGATTTGGTCAGTAGTTGGTCAATTTCCTTTGGTTATCGAGGATGGTCAATTATCTCCTAGGTGGTCAGTTGTTTCATTGGCGCTCGGTGATGCTTATATATTGCTCAGTTATCCTTTCTTACCAAGTAGTTTATTTCGAGTTTCTATTGTGGCTGACTTGTGCATTTATTTTGGGTCATGGATTTAATGTTGGAATCCATCATTGGGAAGCATGTGGTCCTAGATCAGACCATTCCTTCCATTGATTATGGATCTGAAGGCTGACTTAGTTCGGTAGACTCTTGTATAAATGTAGTTGTTTGGTTAGAGTTTAGGGAAGGAGTTTTGATAGAAGATAGAAGAGATTAGATTGGATATTTTTGACAGATCCTCGCATGTTTGAGGACTTCTGTAATTCATTGTAATATCAGGTCGTACTCAAGAAGGCCTTACAACCCGGCATGTATGATTCTATTTGATGAAAATATATGAAAGTCACTACATTCTCTCTCACATTGTTGTTGTGTTGCTTCTGCATGTTGTTGAGCAAGCTGGATCATTAGGGTGTGCCATTGATTGGCCCCTCATGAACCCTATCTTGTGTCAATATACATTACATATCCATTGTATTTCCATTTGCATCCATAAACTCATATGCATACTTTCTATATCTACATATTCACATTCATGTGCATCCATTATAAGCATAAATTAAATCATACATTACATTTATTCATCTACCATCTATCATTACATTTCACATTGCATACTCATACCTAAAATAAAATAGGTGCATAGTCATTTGCATGTTAAAAAAAAATATCATGTACATCTCATATCTAATCCATACATCTAATCATATAGGAAGCATCTCATAAACATCAACAAAAAAGAAATATATACACAAGTACGATGATATCAAAATTAGGGCTCATATATATCAATCAATCAATGTCAGTGTACAAAAGAATGGTGCTACTCGAGCACAATATACCAAAAATGGGGCAATGTGTCTATCTACTATCTAGCTCTTCCCACTACCACCTAGAGGAGGTGGAGGTGTAGGCATCGCTCTTTGTGGGGGAGGTCCCTATGGTGGTGCCTATGGAGGTGGTCCCTGTGGAATGACTCGTGCCCCAACATACTCTAAAAAAGGTAGAACCTACTCCACTAAATCTAGCACTACACCCACATATGCTGCATAATAATAGGCTGACTACACAGCCTCATATCTCACCTCCAGCTATGCTCTAGCTAGTGCCTCCTGGAGCCCTTTGATCTTTCGATCTCACTCTGATACCTGGGTCTCCTAGATGATGACATGTGTGTGGAATTCATCACTCTCCCGTTGTATCTATCTAATCCTCTCTCAGCTCTTTTAGAGAGCCTCTTGTAGTTGTGGTACCTGCCCTCTCGTAGGTGCATCCTACATATCTATATCGTCTACCTGGGCCCCCTTGTCAGGAGGCGGCTTCTAAGAAGTGTCCCCTATCCTTTGCCTAGTGGACCTATCATGGGTCCCACTACTCGTTGCACCTGTGTCTGATCCCATCTGCCTCACAAGAATGTCTACCTACTAGGTCCTCAGCCTCAATACCCTCTACTGCTACTACTGAGCAACCTACTGATGTCCAGGTTGTTGCTGTGGTATCTGCTATTGTGTAGGTACCTACTGCTACTGCTATTGTCCATGCTATTGTTGTGTAGGTTGCACTACCTGGTGATCCCTCTGGCTCATGCCAATAGGATCTGTAAACCTAGGGTATGGGTGGGCCAAAATGTGATCCTTGTATGTAGGTGTCACCCCTGCATTTGTCAGCCCTGCTAAGTAATCCCACCGAGCTGGTGGTACCCATGCATCAATCATGATCCTACCCTGATCTAACCTAGGCTGCTAGCCCTTCTTCATCTCATTGATGAATCAGGCATAAGTGCAATACTCCTAGGCGACGTCCTGCAGTCTCCCAAACTGTCGTAGAACTTGTGTGAGTAGGAAGCGCTCAATGATAGTGATGGTACATCCAATTAGAGGACCTAAGAAGAACATTTGTGGAAGCTCGTGTTGAGCATCATCCCATGGCTCCATCACTACCCATGGCCGCTATATAACTACTACCATATCATCTAGCTTCCCACGCCACTCCTCTATCTTACCCAGCGCTCGCTAAGTTATCAAACCTACATATGTATATATGTACAGCTCTAAGGGTTTTCATATATCACGGGAAAGTAGCCTACATACAGGGAGATGCTCCCAGGCCTATATCTGTAAAACCAAAACTCATGTGGCCATGGTCCGTGCACTCTGATACATGATCTCATGCATCTTATTGTACATCTGAGAGAGCATGCACTTGCCTCATCCAAACCTCACAGCTGGCCTATCCAACATGCACCCCCAGTTGCACTCTAATCCATGATATCCCTGATCTGGTACCAAGTAACAACTTAGAAATATGGCCAAAATGACTGCTAATCTATGACCAATGCCATACCTACTGATCAAGTCCTCCCACAAGACGGGTCGGCCCATTACCAGCTCATCCTAAAAAATGGCCCTCAGTGCCAGTGTGCCCACTCTCGGCTGAATCTTGTACTCCATGCGATCCCTATGGAATGGTATCCTTGGAATCTTATAGATGTTCTCGAGAGTGACTGTCATCTCTCCCATCGGTAAGTGGAACGTGTTCATCTCCAAGTGGAAATGCTCAACTAGTGCACCTAATAGACTGTGATTTACCTGAATGTTAGGTATATCACGTAAATACGATAATCCTAGCCCATCGATGTGGGCTCCCTCAAAATCACTCAATCTCTGTACCAGCTCACTAATGATTAGGTGGTGAGACTAAAAGGAAACATCTGGGAAGTCAACCTGCAAAGCCAGTGATGATATTCGATCAATATCTCAAATGTGATGGCTTTTCAAAGCAATAATAACAAGTGAGGCTATGCATCTATCCTAAACATGACTCTTGGACATTCTAATTGGTTGATTTTATAAAAAATTGGACAAAAACTCTACCAGGTTGTAGTAGATTTTCGCATGAGATTTCTCTATCATGCGAGATAGAATCTCTTATCACGTGAGATTTCCTCACTAGGGATGAATTCTCACACAGTGCCACCTTTCATCTCATGCTAGCTCATGGAGATGCCCCGTGTGAGGAAGCCCTAACCTAGGTGAGGAAACCATTCTCTTGTGCAAGGGGCAACTGAGGCCAACATGAGGAAACTATTTCCTCGCATGAACATTGACAAACTAAGCCTAAAACATGCCTAAATCTAGCCTAAATGACCTAAAAAGCATTAAAACTTGAAATGCAAGATGGTTTTTGACAACTCACAGGTGCGTCATACTTCGGTGGTTGGCTGTGTTGTTAGGAGCGCTTGAATCAATTCACATGCATTGACACATTCTCCATCTCTCTCAGAGCTCTCAAATTTGCTATAAGACAAAAGTGAATAATGATTTGAAAATGACCCCTTCGGGCCTTATATAGCCTTTCACCTAATTTTCAAAAGTGCTCCATTTTGCGTGAAAATTGCACCCTTGGCTAAATCAACTGTTCTGAATCCATTTTTAGGATTGAAATCAAAATCTAACATCTCTGGATAGCTCAAAATCATGTTTTAAATTCTAGAACCATCGAGATCAGACACTTGTGCAGTCGACCTTCTGGTGTCATTTTCTTGCTAGAATCTCATCTCATCATCATTTTCTTGAGATCTTTAATGTTTTCATCTAAAGTCAACTCTAGTCAAATTTGGTCAACCATGGTCAAACTTGGTCAAGAGGACCTCCAAATCGCTCCAAATCACTTCTACAACTTCTCAATTCTTTTTTAATCTATTCTAAGTTCCTCTAGATCTCTAATTTGATCTCTATCTGCAACATATTGCTATCAATCATCTTTCTAACATGTCATCTTTCAATTTCGCTCTTGAGGGGGCAGGATGATTGCATCATTGAATCTTGTCAAATCAATTTTTGAATCAGTCTGATCTGAATCAAAAGTCCTCATTGCTAGGGGCATCTCATCTCTAGGGGCATCTTTGTGCCTCACATCTTGTCATCTATCTTTTAGGTATCTAAGAAATCTAACTCAGATCCTCGAGGATCAAGCTTCATTCTGGAGATGGTTCTCGAAATCTCATTAGGTATTAGGGCAATTTAACCCTATTTCTTGAAAGTTAATCTTCGTTCTGGAGATGGCTCTCGAGATCTCTTTTGGACTATTATTTGGGCAATCTAACCCGGGTCTCGAAGGACTAAGCTTCATTCTAGAGATAGTCCTAAATTTGCATCAATGATCATTCGATCAATGGGTATTGGGGCAATCTAACCCTAATTCCAATCTTCTCTCAAGTGGCAATCCGATCGTTATCTTCACAATCAAACTTAGACTTCAGAGAATCATGCTTCATTCTGAAGTTGGTTCTACATCTCGATTTGATCGGTGTCTTTGCGATCTAACCTTGACTTTCGAGGGTTAAGCTCCGTTCTGGAGATAACCTTGAAAATTCCATCATCTGTCACATCAGACTATTCTTTGAATCAATGTTCTGCTCGCACATCAATTCAAAGAGGGGCAAAATGTAATACCCCAAAATTGACACCTTACAATTCTAATCAATTTTGGTGCATTTCTTCAATTTCTACATCATCAAAGTCCTATTGTACTAGGTAATTCTATCTCCTATTTGACTTTATTTGACTTGGTGTCAAATGCAAAAACCCCTAAATTTGCATTAACCATACACTATATTTAATTCCTAAATATTCAGCATTTATTGGCTAAAAATCCCTATGATTAATTAATTTAATTCTAAAAGTCCTAGTGTTTTTAAATTAAATTAATTTTACCCCCTTTAGCAAATACACATCAAGGGAATTAAATAATTATTTGGTTGTTTGAATGGACATCTTTATTTGGATTTAATTATTCAATATTAATCAATGAGTCACCCATATGTGGCAATATTCATTCATTTAATTAAATAATTCATCAATTTGTCTCACCTTCCTTCCTGGAGATGAAGAGTCAGCCGTTTCTTTCCAAGAAACTCTTCATCCTTCTCCCCGGCTCCTCTATATTATGAACTTTCTTTTCTTCATTTTGGAGAGGCAATTTTAGAGTACCAAAACTATAGTGGATTTTTGTCTCAACTTTCTCATAATTTCAAATCTTTTTATAGCATATTAGTATAATTTCATGTTAGTAGCATTTAGTGGCATTTTCATCTTAATATAGTTTTCTTATTTTGTTAGTAGCTTAATTCTCATTTCATTTTCAAAGCTTCTTAGATTAAATTTGCATTCTCATTCTTAGATTACAATTGCATCTTCATTCTAGATTAATTGCAATTTGATTATCTTCATAGTATCTTTCAAATCCTCCATTTTAGAATTGGTCTAATGGTTGTTGGCTCTCATTTTGAGAGTAATTCAAACACCCCATCTAAATAGGAGGTAACGGGTTGATTTGATTGAGTGTACAAATTGGACAATTCATGTTCATTTTCATATATAATGATTGAGCAATAACTATGTTGTGTCTATGGCTGAATTAGAGGTCAACATTCAGGCATAAACAGTAACCTTTGTCAAGAAGTTGTCCAACACGCAGTAGGTTACGCTACAAACCATCAACATATAGAACATCATCAGTGTTGTTCTTTCCATCCAAGGTGATGGCTCCTATACCAATGATAGGTTTAGGAGTGTTATCTTCAAATCTAACCATGCCTCCTTTGTATCTATCCAAATGAACAAATTTATCTTTGTCTCCTATCATGTGATGTTAGCAACCACTGTCAATGATCCAATCTATCCTAATGTCTGCTTGTGAAATCAGTGCTAACTCTTTTGTATTATTTTCATCTTCAAGAGAAATTAATCCAATTTCCTCCTCTATTGATTCTTCATCTAATACTCCATCTCCAGCATAGTAACATTCCTTTGTATACTTAGGCTTGTAGTTATTTTTAAACTTCTTAACTCTTGTAGGACACTTAGATGCAAAGTGACCAATCTTATTACATGAAAAGCATTTGAATGGAAATTGACCTTCATATTTTCCTTTTCCTTTCTTTTCTCTTTTAGAAATCATAGCAATGAAATCATCTAGAGCTTTCTCTTCATCATCATCATCAAAATTACTAGAGGTGTTTAGGATTTCTTACCATGGACTGAAGCTTTGAAGGCAGTTTCACTTTTAGGCTCTATCTTTAGACTTGATATCTTAAATGCAGCAATCTTGCTGATTAAGGTCTCTCTTTTAAAGTTTTCTAAAAATTGCATAGTCTCATCAAGGATGTTTATCTTGCTCTCATATTCTGGTGTCAAAGTAGTCATCAGCTTGTCCATGATGTCTTCTTCTAAAATTTCTCCACCATTGTTTCTAATTCCATCAACTGCTTCATTAATCCTTTGATTGTAGGCTCTAATGTTCTCTTCAGGTAGCATCTCCAATTTATTGTACTTTTTCTTCCATGTCTTTCTATGTGCATTCTTAGCTTGGATGTCTCCTTCAAACATATCTTCTAGATACTTCCAACTCTTGTAGGCTTTGTCTAGCTTCTTAACCTCTGAAAACTCACTATCAGAAAAGGCACTGATGAGTGCTTCTTTGGCAATAGCATTTTAAGTGAATAGCTCTTTTTTCTTAAAAGTTGCATCTTCCTTTGCAAGATTTGATAAAGAAGGAATCTCAGTTTCTTTAGTAGCCACCTCAAAGATCTCAAAGGCAATGGATTGCAAATGTGTCATCATCTTGTTCTTCCAGTCAAGATAATTCTCTCCATCAAACTTAGGAATTTCTTTTCTAAAGTATGCCATCTGATCAACCTCAAGTTGTTAAAATCTCTCTCCGAGGCACTTGGCTCTAATACCAATTGTTAGGAATAGTCCCAAGAGATAAATTAGAGGGGGGGGGGGGGGGGTGAATCATTTATCTACAAGATTCAATTCTTTATCCAATCAAGCATAGAATAACATTAACCATAAACATAATATGAGAACAATTAACACAACACAACAATTTTGGTTACGGGGAAACACAAATAGGTAAAAACCTCGGTGGGAATTGACACCCTCTAATAATCTGCACTAGTGTATTATGATCGCTGTTAGAAGACCTTACAACCCTATTAGGAGTTGGTCTTTACAATGCATTTAGTACAGTGACCTGGTCAAGGGTTAGACCCTGTTAGGAGTCTTTTATAATTAACCCTATTAGGGGTGAGGACGCACTGTCCAAGAGCACACTGCTCAAAGGGGTGAAGGCTGCAACCTTATGTTTAACACATACACACTATATCTAAATATCGGTGAACTATGCATAGACCTGCTATCTAGATCAGTCCTAATGAATATCATATACTCTTTACTTGGTCACATAGACCTTCTGTTGATGGCTCAACACTTCACACTCTCTACTTTGCTCTTATCTTTTAACTCTGAACCATGCTTAGCAATCACAAATGACTACCTATAAATATCTTTCCTCTAAATGATATAATCAAGACAGCCTGTTAGAACCATCTTGAAATCATATTAGAGAAACAATACAACTCTCCAATAACACCTCAGTCAGCTCTAGTAAGCACACAACATAAATTAGGACTTCATAATTCCAAGTGAGTAGACGCCACACTACACACAGTTGGCTCCACCAAATTAACTCCAACTTTCTTCTCATGATGAATTACGTCATGCACTCTTAACCAAACCTACTTAACTCTCCTACAAACATAAATCCAAGTGTGCATACCAAGATGATATGCACAACTACCACACTCATATAAACACTATCAAATCTTCCAGATAAACTCAGGAAACTGCAACTATCAACTGGAGACTTCATAACTAAACTTGTACTGCATATCAAACTCTGCATCCATGAACATGACATCATACATATGTCTACAACCTAAATATAAAGGTGCAAGGCTCTACTATAACCATACTACAAATCACATACAGAATTGTTCCTAGGACCTGTCAAGAATACTCACTGATATATATAGCTATACAACTGTCTTTACTCAGAATCACCATCTATGACTATGATATCATGCTAATAATATATGTATGCAACATATGTTGAAGACACTCTCCATTAGACTTCCACACATGCTTCTTACCATATGTTATCATCAATGACAAACATATAGACAACAATCTGGCTTGCTGGCAAATCTCCAACTAATATCACATTGGTGACATGCAAAATGAGATCTCAAAGAGAAAAATCATGTAGACAACATAACTCAAGCACCAGATCAAGCACAAATATAATTTTATAATTATGTCCCCATCAAGAACCATAGTCCAGAATCCAAAAAGTATCACCAAAGAAATATTGAGTGACTAATCACATACCAATATCCCCATCCAGAGAAAGAATCATACCTCCTCTCACTATGCACAAAGCATACATGTAGAACTACAACTATCTCATCTAGTAACACCCCAAAGGAACCAGGGTCTAAAAGATAGCTCTTCAGTAGAGCCATAAAACCACAAGTTTTTTTCTTGACCATGCAAAACCTGCAAAGTCACTATGTTCAAGAACACTCATGCAAATCCATAGCCACTTTTCATCTTGAAGACTCAAAAATCCAAAAACACTAAACAATTGAACCAGAACAATGGATTATCATAGATGAGCATCACCATAGATTTTTAAGAAAAAACTATAAACCCCTCAGATCCAAAGAACGTGAATCAAAGCCATGCAAGTACAAACACCCAAGAGGAAAAATTAGTACAAGAGCTCCAGGCCCACTTGTAGACCTAATCCAAACCATTACTAGTTCATGCATCTCAAAGAGATAGGTTATTCTAAAAGCTTCTAGATCATCCATAGATCAACTTCATAGGCTCTATGCATTCAGGGTAACACAAGAAACACCTTCCAATAACCATGCATAAGGAATTATTATACTATCAAACAGGAGCTCTAGATCAATGTCATTTCAACAAGACCAACTCATTTTCTCTGTCTTCACCATCCTTAAAAAAATGTCATCTATCTCCTAAAAAAATTAAATCAACTAAAATACTTTCACTCATCAAAGGATTAATTATTAGCTAATTTATTCAAAACGAATTCCTTCAAGCTTTCCAAGCTAAGAGACATTAACAGAAGAAATACCTAGAACTAGAAACACTATGAATCCTCATATGAAAGCAGCATGCAAATCACATAATTGATCTCTAATACCAATTGAAGGGAAAAGAGGGCATCTCATAAAGACACCTAAGACCAATAGCTTCCAACAAACTAATACAAGTACATACTACTGTGTCATAAAAGTTTAGTCTACACAATAAGTTCTCCTTACCTTTGAGCTCAAAACCATGTGGTTGTTGCATATATATTTCTTCTTCCAAATCACCATGGAGAAAGGTTGTTTTAACAACAAGTTGTTCCAAATCCAAATCTTCAATAGCCACAATACTTAAAACAGTGCATATAGAAGTCATTTTTGCAAATGGAGAAAAGATCTCATCGAAATCAATGCCCCTTTTCTAGGCAAATCCCTTTACAACTAACTTGGATTTAAATCATTTCTTACCTACATTGTCCTCTTTCAGCCTATAAACCCATTTATTTGGAAAAGCCTCTTTACTTGCAAGAAACTTACATAATTCCCAAGTCTAATTTTTCAACAAGGATTCCATTTCTTCTTCCAAGTTTAAAGCTCCCACTAAACCTTTGTATCCACTTGCACAAATTCCACATATCCTTTTAGTTCACCAACATCTATTAATAAAATAGAATACAATGAGGGAGAGAACCTTTCAAGAGGTCTACTGAGCCTTTTTGATCATCTAACATTCATTGGAGTTTGTGGTATTTGGTGTTTTTGTTGTTGTGGAGCATGAGGAACAATTGGAACATCATCTTCTAGAGTATCATCCAACACTATATCATCATTTTCTTTCTTTTCATGATGCTACCACTAATATTTATACAACACTTTCTCATTGAATATGACATCCCTACTTCTCACAATTTTATGAGTTTCAACATCCCAAAGTCTATAGCCAAATTCATCAATTCCATATCCAACAGATATACATTTCTTTGACTTAGCTTCCATCTTGGTTCTATTTTCAGAATCTATGTGTGCAAATGATTCACAATCAAAGATTATGAGAAAATAATAACTTACCTTATTACCTATCCACACTTCCTCTGGAATACCACAACCAAAATTACTAGAGGGACCTCTATTGATTAAATAAATAGTAGTGTTAAAAAACTTTTCTTACATGTTTAAGGACAACCTAGCATGCAACCTCATCCTCCTTCCATGCTCTATTATTGTTGTACTCATGCATTCAACCACTCCATTTTCTTGTGGATTCTTTGGAACTATTTTGTACCTATGAATACCATTAGAGGAAAAATAATCTTCAAACTCTTTTCTGCAATACTCACCACCATTATCAGATCTGAGACATTTTAGTCTTTTACCAGTCTCATTCTCAACAAAGCTTTTCCATTTTAAAAAAATTTCAAATACATCAGATTTCTACCCAAGGAAATAAATCCCTACTTTCCCAGTTGCATCATCAATGAATGTAACATAATATAGAGAGCCACTAAGGGAAGATACCTGAGATGGTCCTCATACTTCTGTATGCACAAGCTCTAATTTCTCACATTTCTTTTCCTTCCCACTTTTCAAAAAACTAACTCTCTTTTATTTTCCATGGACACAACTTTCATAGAAATTCATATTGACACATTTTAGACCTAGTAAGACTTTCTTTGAAAGAAGTAATTTCATACCTTTTTCACTCATGTTCCCAAGTCTATTGTGCCATAGTGTTGTTTAAAAATCCACAGTGACTATTTCATGTTCTACCTTCTCAACTACAACAACTATTCCTGAACATTGACTTTTCTCTGTAACAATAAAGTAGAAGGAACATTATGACCTGTACAAAGATATAATATGCCTACTTCACACCTTTTGCTACTACTAATGAACCTTTTGAACCTTTCCAATTTTTATCATTAAAAGTAACTGTGCAACCTTCACCACCTAGTTTCCCTACTGAAATGAAATTCCTACTCAGCTTTGGAACATGCCTTACATTTTGTAGTGTCCAATGATTCCTATTCTACAACTTAATCTTAATTCTTCCCTTTCCAACAATTTGACAAGGTTAAATATCTCCCAAATAGACTAGCCTAAAATCCCCTTCGATATAATCAAAAAAATAACTTCTATGGGGTGTAGCATGAAATGAGGCCCCTGAATCTAGAACCCATGAATCATCAACATTTTCTAGGGAAAGAAGCAAAACATCCTCTTCAAATTTATTACTTACCACATTTACCTCCTTATTGCCTTGCTGTTTATCTCATTTATTCTTTAAAGGCTAACAATATTTCTTCTTATGACATGGTTACCCATAATACTAGCAAAATTTTGGTCCTCTGGATTGAGACCTCTTGCTCTTTGATTTTCCTTATGATTTTCCACGACTTCCAAAATTATTTTTTCTCTCCCTTGATTTGCCTCTACTTTATGAATTCAAAAAATTACCTAATGTGGATACACTTGGGTTTTTTCTACAAATTTCCTTACTCAGAATAACACCAACAAAATCATCAAACTTTAGGGTATTTTAACTAGAAACATAGGTACTAACAACCATTACCAAGCCATTCCAGCTTTCAGGCAAAGAACACAAAATCAAAAGAGCCCTAATTGCTTCATCAAAATTGACATTAACTGGAGATAATTTACTTGTAACTATATTAAACTTGAAATGATCAGTAACTAACCCACCTTCTACCATTTTCATATTAAATAAATGCTTTATAAGAAATACCTTACTCAAAGTGGAAGGTTTTTAATATAACTTCGCTAGGGTTTCCATCAACTCTTCAGTTGTCTTATCTTGTGTAATATTAAATGCCACCAATTGTGCCATGCATAAATGAATAATGCTAAGTGCCTTTTTGTCTAAAATATTCCCATCCTCATTAGAAATTCTTGTCAGTTTCTTGGATTTTTCTCCCAATGGCCACCATAAATCCTTCTAATAGAGATAGTCCTCCATTTTTGTTTTCCATAACTGAAAGTTCTTCCCATTAAACTTATCAACCTTCAACATACCCTTGTCTACCATTACTCCTACTCAACCATGAGACTCCCACTCAATCATAAGACCTTCCTGTAGAGGATAACTAAAAACAACCCTCTCTAATACTACTTGTTAGGATTAGAAGATAGAAATATAACAATTACATGCAAATATAACTAATAATGCAAATGAATAAAGCACACATAAGTAGAACAATAAGACACAAATATTTAACGTGGTTCACCCAATCTTGGGCTACGTCCACCAAATAGAGACTTAAATCTTATTATTCAGTAATTTTATCTTGTTACAGTATGCAATCCCTTGCAACTTAATATGACTACAAGAAGCTATGAAATTCTCATCATGAAAAACCCTATCCCTAAGCCATTATAACAAGACTTATGTTGGTTAACAAGTTAACCCTAAAATATTTGACAAGTCAACCTAGGGAAAAGCTTGACGAATCAACCTAGTGAAATATTTGAAAATTCAACTAAAAAATGCTTGATGAGTTAACCCTGAACCCCACAATAAATGGAAAGTGTACAGTAAGTGCCTGATCAGTCACCAAAAACTAACACTTGCATTATTCTTGTCTTAATCATATCTAATCACATTGACCTTGAAGGAGAAAATCAATTCAAGTGCCCACCTATCCTACAGGATTGAAATTGGTCCTAATAGGTTGTTCCACCCAAATCATCATTAATAGAATTTACTAGTATTTCCTTACTTTTCAATCATTTTATCAAATGATGAATATAAGTACAAATCCAAAAAAAATGAAAACCAAATTTATGTATAAACCTAGAATGCAAAAACCATGATGAGAATAGCTTCTTGGATCTACTTTCCAAATTCAAACTCAATAAATCATAATAAAGAACTTATAGCTTGAACCAAGCATCAGCCTACTAGAGACACGAATCCCTAATTACATTTGCAGACACCATCCTGTAGGAGATACTAATCCCCTAATGCAAAATTTGAGTACCAACTCAATATATGTGACACCAATAAAAAATAGATTATAAGAGATATATAATGTAGACCTTCTTGAGATTAAATAATAATATTTTCCTAATTTTGTCAACTTTAGAACATCCCCCACTATAGATAAGATCTTCAAAAAAACTACATATATAATAATTGAGTAGATAGTTTGCACAAGTTTTTTCATTGGTATCATGCTACTCGAGATTATTAGGTTCAACATACTCACACATCAACAATACACTTTTCAAACACACTTCACCTCAGAATAAATGCAATCATCACTTTATATGCATTCAAGTTGTGATTACAATGCACCAATATATTACAATTTGGTCTTGATGCAAAAGTATTAATTAAACATGTATTAATTAATTAATATCACATGGTACTTTTAGAGTAAGAAGACATTATGCATTATCCAACATATACTCAACATTCCCCAATGAATATTCACATACTACATACAACTGACACACATTATAGTCTTTTGACCCACATCTATCCAAGACATCAAAATAGTCAATCAATTGGAACAATAAAGACATCTAGATCTTGAAGCTTAGCTTGTGCAACTCTATCTTAACTTCCAAATTGAAAGCCTTAAAAAATTACCATGGTGGAATGTAGTATAGAACAAATTGCAAGTGTATACACATTATCTAAGTAACAGACTACAATAACATACTGCAAACAATTTTGGATCACTTTAAACAACTAGAATAGATGAATGATGATATTAGTAACATTGTGTAGATCTAGATCAACATAGCTTGTCATTGTCCTTTAAAAACTCAAATGAAAAGACATATCTACATGACATTAGTAACTAAAATTACTGTAACTACCAACTATTTGAAATCAAGTACAATTGCATTTAATTCTTGTCAACTCATTTGACACCATTTAGTGACTCCATTGAAATCAATGACAACATAATGTTTGATAATACAACTCACACATAAGATATCTAACCCACTTCTAAATAATTATTTAGTGTGCCTAGACACATCCTAATGCTTCAACAAAAACAAATATCTATTTAATATAAATAAATTAATCTATGTTATGGAAGGTGTACAACACTTACTCCTAACACTTTAATAGAGAATTTGGATAATGGAATTAGGGAAAAAGGTTTCCTTAATGGGTTGGCCAGGAGAAGAGGGTGGTTAATAATTAGAGAGAGAAGTATTTTTCTTAGTCTTAGTGGTTTGAACCTAACTATATCCTTTTACTTAATGTTTTTGATAGTTGATGATGAAGGGAAGAAGAGGAGAAATTGGGTAAGTGTTTGGTGATGAAGTGATAGGGACTAGTTAAGAGGTGGGTTATGAACTATTAGATTTGAAATTATCTATTCTACAACTAGGAGATCTTCTTAGTGGAAGTAAAAACAAAAATAAAACTTATTAATTTCATGATTGGAAAATCTATCTCAAAAGCGAGACTATATAACTCCATGTTGTTTGATAGGTACTATTTTACTATTTTGATGCATGATCTTAGGTAGACACTTATAATTATAAACTTATCAATGTAATTATCTAACTTTATTATTATTCTTAACTCAAGGTAGAAATGAATTTAAAAAATAGCTAGAAATAAAGTTTGAGAAAGGGAAATCATATTCACTTAGGTTGATTCACTTCTAGCTCATTATAAAAAAATGGTATGGTGAGAGTGAAATTTGAACACTTTCAAAGGAATTTTTTTTAGTAACCTTTGAATGAAAGTCCTAGACATGCCACATATTATTGATCTTCAATTGGACATAAAACCTTTTTATTAAATGTACCTTTAATCCAAGATCTATTTTTAATTAAAACATTTTATGGACATTTTTTCGGGTGACCTTCTAGTGAAGGACCTTCAATTAAAGGTCACCTTCTAATAAAGGATTTTTAACCCAAAATTATTATTGAGATGTTATTTACCCTTGCATTAGAAGATAATTAGCATTTTTTCAATCTAAGTGATGTCCAAAGACTATATGCAATACGAGTCTTAGAAGCCTAACTAGGAGCCTCCTATTCTAAAAGTGTAATTGTGCATGAGTATCCTATTTGAAAAGTGTAATTATGCATGCCAAATCCAAATAATTTAATTTAAACTACTAAGGGAATTTCTTATGCTTGCTTACTAAGAAATGAAATGTTGAAAGGAAATAAGGAAACACTTATGCTTGCTAAGAAATATAATACTAAAAATAAATTATTATGAGAAATCAAATGTAGTACTAATCTAGAACCAAGCTACCAAGATAATTTTTTTGAATACTTTCTTTTGTGTTTAGATCTAGAAAATAATTGCTCAGACAATAAATGTACATATAGTTTACAAAACACACCTGATGTCCATAAATTTATAGAATAAAAACTCACACACGTAAAGAAGAAAAATACCACAAAGTATTCACATGCACTATTATCAGCTCATTTTCCTTCTAGGCGAGTGGTTAATTCCTCTAGAAGAATAAGAGAATTAAGGATCCCATGAAATAACTTAACATGTATAGGTAACATGAATTAAGGGATTCATTTAATAGCTAAATATAGAAGAAATTGTATAGCATTCAAAAATTATAGAAACAATCTCTTGCAAAACAATCAAACCTCTCATCTCTAGATTGGTTACCCCTTTATATGTAGAATGTTGATATTCCTTGAAATTATTCATTTAGCCTAGCTTTAAGCACATGTATATAGTATGATTTTATTCTCCTAGGAACCTACTACTTTATGACTATTATAGAATTTTAAATGAAATATTTTTCATAAAAATGCATGCCAAAGGAGAAAGCGGAGTTTGAATATTTAGACTTGATTGGCTTCACGAGGACTTATTATTTTTCTTAACTTGCATATTGATGGAATTACAAATAGAGATAAGTCGTTATGATGGTGTAGAACATAACTTTTTTTAAATTATGATTATGCAACTCCTCAAATTTTTGTTTGATATATACAAAGTTATATTACGAAGTTTGCAAATTTTCATTTATCATTTATGGAACTCGTTTTCACCAGGGCCAAAGTTTGTCTTCATTGGCTCTAGAATTGTAAATGGCTCCAAAGTTATTTTCATTGGATCCAAAGTTGTCCTCACTAGCTCCACAGTTGTCTTCACTAGTTCCTCCTCATGTAGAATCATTTCTCCTATATTCCTTTGAATTTATTGCACCTATTTCTTACAACATATCTTCACTTGCAAGGATTCCACTCTATTTTCTTTTCTCCTCCATCTTCCTCCTATACTCGTGTAGCACAAACATTAGACCTTTCTCTCTATTTTTCATTCTTCTAGCATACACCAACTTGAACACTTCACCTCCTTGTAACCTCCAAAATTATCCTACATGGAATCTACTCCTCTCCTCTATCTTCCTTCTATGTTCTTCTTGTGTGTTCTATTAGTGTCATTTGCGAGACTACCACATGCTTATAAATGAAATTATGGTTAGCACTTTAATAACATGCCTAATGGTGTTAAAAGTAATTGGTTGCATAGATTTAAACCTTAATCTCTGATATTTAAACCAAACAACCCTACCACTATAAACACAACTTCTTTAACCAATTCTCTAAAATCATATATAGATATGTAAAACAAATTATTAATGCTAAATACTTTCTAGATTCGATTGTGCTAAACTTTTTTGACCATCAACATTTTGGATCACAGTGATCTTTCTATCTAATATTTATATATATTGTGGAAATTTAATAGCTTTAATAATGTATTGTTAAAATTAATCAAATTAATTAATTAAATTTTTAAACTAATCTTTGTAAGAATTGAACACCAATGGATATAAATGGGATGTAAAAATCTATGAATCACTTTTATAAAGAGGTGATTGGAACTGAAAGGAAAACTGATTTATAGATAAACAAACTTCATAACAACATTTTAATCCTTTAAGAATTAGTAAGGGAGATGATTTGTGACATTTCTATGAGGATTCAATTGTGTAGCTTTTTGAGTCAAACTCCTTGACCCATGTTTCATGAGTAGTGGTTCACACAAACCCATCTCTCATGAGAATGAATGGAACACTCAGCTCTCATTGGATCCTCATAGAAAGGAGGACACATGGAAACATTCACTAATTCATCATATTTATATAATCCAAATTTATGAGGATGTCCACTTGCAAAGAAATGTCATTGGCCAGAATTTTCTCCACCTCCTACTATTTCAACAGCTATTAGTGAAGAAGAGCAGAGCAAAGAAAGTGTATCTTGTAAGATCGGAGTTGGACTATCATATGAAGTGGGTTTTGTAGTAGTGGTGCCATATACTGTATTGAAAAAGAAATGTGGGCATACATACTTCAAGGGAGTTGACGTGGTCTTGAAATTATTTTTCCCTTGGCTTCGCAATTTGACAATATGAAAGTATATTTTTTCTATTGAGGTTAGTCAATATAAATATATCATACCTTTGTTGGGGGTATTCAATTGGTCATTTATTTTTTAAGATTATTCTAAATTCTATATTTTTAATATTTATTTGTTTTGATGATTCAAGTACATCTTAGAACTAATGTAAGGATTTTTCATGTATACAAATAATTTTTGAATTGAGTGAAATATTTTATTATTCATTATTATTGAAAATCACTTATTCAACTAATTAATTATACTCAATTTTTCTAGGTGTTGAATCACTATTATAAAAGAAAATTAGAGGTGTTACATATTTTTGACCTTCAGTTCACATGAACTCATACTCCTCTTTATTTTGATGTGCTCTCCTTAATTTTCTATTTTCACACACACACACACACACACACACACACACACAAAATTTTATACTTTAATTATAAACATGTTCTTGCTATTAAAAAATAACAAAAATAAGGGTGTTTTCCCTTATATAACTAGCCCAAAATTAATTTTCTATTTTCACACACACACAAGTTTATACTTTAATTATAAACATGTTATTGGTATTAAAAAACAACAAAAGTAAGGGTTTTATCCCTTATATAACTAGCCCAAAAGGCTTAGAATGAAAGAGCACCATGAGCATGTTAACAACACGTCATCAACACACCAGAAATATCAAAAACCAATCAAAGAAAAATGATCAGTGCTCAACATATTAACCATGCTAACATATCTACTACTAGTCTTTCTATAAGATCTAACATAATTAGCTATAGTACTACTGTCCCAATATAGGGCCATCCTAACCAGAAGCATAAAGCTTGCAATATTCTTAAACAAGAAATAATATCTTAAGATCTAGAAGCCTAAATAATAGCATAAGAAAGAGAGACAAAATCATATGATCAATTAATTGACTAGATTAAATAATGAACAATAATAAAATGATAATGGACGAGTACAATGTAGATGTGTTTGAATATATAGGCAATGCATGATAACTAGGAGATAAGAAAGAGATAACCTATCACCCACACTAGGTGACATCACGTGTCCACCAAAGGTGGGTCATCCTCCATTGTACAATGAAGTATGTGCAAACATGTGCAACAATGTGAAGATGATAATGTGATAAGTGTACTAAGGCACGGATCTCACACATAAAGTGGAATGAGACAACAACTATCAACATCTAAAGTGAAATTTCTCGTACATCATATGGTAAAATAAGATGCAAATTCATAGGTGTCTAATATGCAAATTACTATGTATGCATTATCCTAAGTAAGTTTAAGTAAAGTGCAATTAAGAATATTTACTTACACAAACACCCCTCGTTAAGTGCAACTTAGGGGAATGCACTTAAAGATCACAATGATAGATGACAATGCTCATTTGAAGTGGACATGCTTGGCACCTTAGCATCCCATCATGCATCTAAATTTGGTTTTGGATGACACTCTTCTTTTCAACTAGCAATTTGCAATTCATATTTTAAATTTTCTTGGTGGACATTTATTTTTGTGCTACCTATTTTCATTTTGACCAACAACCACTTTATTTTTAGTTGACAGACCAGATCGGCCTTATAGTACTTTGGAATTGACTTTCTTTGAGTAGGTGAATTGCCTTATTTTAAAATTTTATGTTCAAATTTTTGATGGTAGAAATTCTTACAAACAATAACAAAAGATTAATTTTTCCTTATAAGTGAAAAAAAATATTGCATGTAAATGTATCATCTTAAAATGGAAGCACTTCCATGTTAATAGCATTTAGCCTTCCGATCGAGTAAGTGGCTTGGGGTCATGTCGAATGCCTTGAATGGATACTCAACTTAGATCTGGCTTTTTCCCTTGTTCTACCCCATTTTCCACTTCTTCCTAGCATCTTGGACTATGAACCTGAGATTCTTGACCTCAGGATCAAGGTTGACCTTTTAGGTCAAACTCGACCCCAATCCTGACCTGGTCAAGATCAACCTCAATCCCAACCTGGTCAGAATCAACCTTGACCTTGACTTGGTCAGCATCAACTTCATCCTTGACCCTAGGGTCCGGGATCCTCAGGGTTAGCTTCTGGTTTCGGGGTTTCATCAAAATCTTGTCTTTTTCCTCTTCGGGGCCACTATTTCTCGGATTAAGTGTCGAATTCTCAAATTAATATTTGAGGTGGACCTCTCTCAAGATTTGTATAGGATTCCTAATTTATTATTGGAGATTAGCCTTTCTCAAGTTTTGTGCCTAATGCTCAAATTAACTTTAGGTTGGCCTTACCTCGAATTTTGTGACAAGGCTCTTAAATAATTATTTTATTTCTATATTAAGGGTGGTCCCCTGTCATGTCCCCTTTTCAAATAATTATAAATAATAACTTTTGCTAGGGCTGGCAGGCTCAAAAAGTAAAGTTTTAGAAAAAGAGGCTAATATTTGGAAAGCAATGAAATAATAAATGTTAAATATTATTAAAATATGTCTAATTCACCCCTCTTGGTCGTGAGTTAGGGTTATGCCCTCTTTAAAAGTGGTTTGGAGGCATATCGGGCTCATTCTAGAACTTGATTTTTGCTCATTGCTTTGTTGTTTTTCAGAGGCTACCAAACCTGTGGAGAAGGAGACCCAAAGATGGGAGTTTGCAAGTTTTTAGGATGGCTAAGGACGGGAGTTTGAGGCCATTCCATGTGCAAGCTCATGCAGAGTTTTCCCTTGTGTTCAACAGTGTGGATTTATGAGTTTTTTGGCCGTTATGCTGGCAAAATTTTTGTAAAAATGTCTACTTTCAGATTTATCAATAATATGTGAAGCTGTGAAGATTTTGGCACTATTTCGGGCAGACCTGATTTGGGTTTTATTGAGAAATTGTATAATCTTTCAAAGTGTTGATTGTTTAATTTAATAATCTGATTAGAAGCTTTAAATATCATATAAAATCAGTAAGGGGACATTTCAAAGGTATCAGAGCTATGATCTTGCCAGCCTGAGGGTTTGTAGAAGTTTGTATGCAACTAAGTGAAAGAGAAAATAGATATTTGCAGCGAGAAAAGAATAAAGAAATTTTGATCAAACCTCCAATTGAAAATAAAAGTACAAAATCCAAGGAAGGGACAAGTATGGCTGATCCAGATGAGATGGCAAAAAAATTCTTCCAGGACATCTAGAATACTCAGAAGCAAACAGTGGATAGTTTGGTAGAAACTAGAGAGGCTTTGTGATTATTGACAGAAAAACTTCAAGGAGTTGTATCTACTAATGAGAAAGGGAGCACTTCAGAGGAGCCAAGAAATCTGAAACCCACACCCTTTAAATCAGCAAAAACTATTTTCTTGCCTGCAGATGAGCCACCAGTACCAAATCCAGCCCTTAGTCCTATGGAAGAGGTTACAGGTAACTTGATTGCATTAAGAGCTACTTACAATGGCTTAGATGATGACTTTCGTAGTTCGGTTCCTTTTAGAGAATATGTGGATATGATGAACACTTTGATGCCCAAGAAAGAGTACAGGAGGGAGCAGGACATAAGTGGAAGAGAGCTCAAAAATAAAATAAGCAAGTTTACAACACCTACTTTTGATGGAACAAATAAAATTTCAGCTAGAGCATGGCTACAAAAATTACAGACCTTCTTCATGCTTAACCCCATGAAGGAGAGTGATGTCGTTCAATTCGCAAGTCTACACTTGGAAGATGCAGCTTATGATTGGTGGTATCATGGAATGACTACTCAAGGTCATGATTAGGTAACTACATTTGATGATTTTAGTCAAAGAGTGATAGATAGATTTGATCTCAAGGATGATGAAGAGTATTTTAAATAATTGTCAAAGTTGAGACAAACCAAATCAGTTAATGAGTATGTAGAAGAATTTCAAAAAGTGGTTTTTATTGTACCTAATATGAGTGAAAAGAGAATTATTTATCTTTTTCTTGATGGTTTGGAAGATTCTGTTAAGGGTTTGATTAAGGCTTTCTCAGCCTCAACTTTACAGGAAGCTATCAAAAGAAGTTTGCAGCTTGAAACTTGTGTGCCTATGAAACCAATCACTAATCAAAAACCCCCAAATCTTTGGCAACATAAGGGAAATTTTTAGAAAAAGACTTTCCCAGCACTGCCACCAAAGAATGTGACAAATGTAGCAAAAAAGAAGGTAGATGAAGAGACTAGGAGTGAACTATGAAGGAAAAAGCTTTGTTTCACTTGTAGAGAGCCATGGGTTCCAGGACATAGATGTTTGGGGAAAGGTCAAGTGCACTATATTGAAGTTGC
The DNA here is from genome assembly GCA_027943335.1 of Chamaecyparis obtusa. Taxonomy (NCBI): domain Eukaryota; kingdom Viridiplantae; phylum Streptophyta; class Pinopsida; order Cupressales; family Cupressaceae; genus Chamaecyparis; species Chamaecyparis obtusa. The sequence continues at coordinate 2,094,212 of BSBK01004688.1, read as the reverse complement.
TTCAAAATCTGATTTATATAAGCATGAGGAATTTCATGACACTAAGGAGGAGGAAGAAGAAGAGAAAGAAAAAGAAATCAGCAAGGATGGCACTTTAGCAACATTATCAGGAGTCCCAAGATACCATCCCTTTCAAATTCAAGGGGTACTAGCAGGGCAAAGGTTGACGGTTCTTCTTGATAGTGGGGCAACTCACAATTTTATTGATGAGGGATTTGTCATGAAAAGAGGGCTTAAAACAGAAGATTTTGAGGGACTCAATGTTATGGTAGCTGATGGATTCACTATGCCTTGCACACGGGTGGTGAAACAACTCAGAATGACCTTAGGAGATTATGCGTTATGTCATGACTTCTATGTTGTTGGCATTGGGGAGACAGATATTGTATTGGGTGTTCAATGGTTGCACTCTATTGGAGGCTATTACATGAACCATCAAACTATGGAGTTTAAATTTCATTCCAATGGGAAAGAAGTCTTATTGAGAGGCTTATCAAATGGAGCACCTAAGGTGGTCACTACAAAGAGGATGGAGAGGAATTTTTGAAGAGGACAAGTAGCATGGGTAGTAGGAGTCATAATCCATCCAACAAGCTCTCCAAAGAATCAAGGTAATTTCCATTTTGAAATTCAAAATATTCTTGATAAGCATAGTATAGTTTTCAAGGATTTGCCTCCGGGATTACCACCATATAGAGGTTTTGAGCATGTTATAGAGTTAGAATAGGGTACCAAACCAATTATAATAACTCCATACCACCATCCAAGAGGTTATAAGGAAGAAATAGAAAAAACTATTAAGGAACTCCTGGACATGGGATTCATAAGGCCTAGCTCTAGTCCATTTGCATCATCTGTGGTACTTGTCAAGAGAAGGGATGGTATAATGAAAATGTGTATAGACTACAGGGCTCTAAACAAGAAGACCATAAAGAATAGGTATCCCATACCACGCATAGATGAACTCATTGATGAGTTACATGGTGCTGTATACTTCTCAAAAATTGACTTAAGGTCAGGGTACCATCAAATCCATATGAGGAGGGAAGATGTGGAAAAGACTAATTTCAAATGTCACTATGGGCACTTTGAATCTCTTGTTATGCCATTTGGCCTCACTAATGCACTAGCAACATTCCAATCTTGTATGAATAAGGTATTTAGCAAGCATCTTCGAAAATTTGTTTTGGTGTTCTTTGATGATATCTTGATTTACAGTACAACATGGAAAGAGCATCTAGAGCACATAGACATTATTTTGGAAATCTTGGAGCAGCAATCCTTCTATCCTAAGCTATCAAAATGTGAGTTTGGTTTGACTGAGATCCTATATTTGGGACATATTATAAGTTTTAGGGGAGTACAGGTTGATCAACAAAAAATTCAGGCAATTTTGGATTGGCCTCCACCTACTAATCTTACATAGTTGAGAGGTTTCTTCAGGTTGTGTAGCTACTATAGGAGGTTTTTCAAGGGATTTTCTTAGCTTGCTACCCCCTTGATTGATTTCACAAAGAAAGGAGCTTTTATTTGGATAGAAGATGCACAAAAAACATTTGATAAGCTTAAGGAGGTAATGAGTTCATGCCCTGTGCTTGCAATTCCAGATTTCTCTTTACCTTTTGTTGTTGAATGTGATGCTTCTGGAGAAGGTATAGGGGCTGTCCTAACTCAAAGGGGACATCCAATAGCATTTGAGAGCAGAAAATTAAATTAATTAGAGAAAGGTTACTCCATCTATGATAAGGAAATGTTGGCAATCATGCATGCACTTCATAAGTTTAGACAATATTTGGTATGTGGGAGATTCATTGTAAAGACAGACCATAATAGCCTCAAGTTCTTCTTGAACCAAAGGGATTTGAATGATCGTCAACAAAAATGGGTAAGAAAATTGCAAGCTTATGATTTTGATATTGAATACGTGAAAGGAAAGAATAATGTGGTTGCTGATGCTCTCTCAAGAAAGCCCACTTTGTGTTCCTTAACATCTATCTCTGTTGATTGGAAAGTCTCCATAATTTTAGAGTATGCTAAAGATTCCTTTGCCACCAAGATTTTGGATAAGTTAGTGGATGATAACACGTACCAAGTTGTTGATGAATTGATTTACTACAAGAACAGGATCTTGTTAGTGCCAAGATCAAAAATTAAGGAAAAGATATTAAGGGCCTTTCATGACACACCTTTGGCTAGTCATCAAGGATACTTCAAGACATACAGGAAACTTAAAGAGTGGTTTGCATGGAAGGGTATGAAGGAGGATGTCCTTAAACACATTAAGGAATGCATGGCATGCCAACAAAACAAGAGTGAGCAAATTTTTCCTGCAGGGTTGTTGCAGCCACTTCCTATTCCTGAACAAAAATGGGAAAGTATTTCCATGGACCTCATCACTAGGTTGCCCAAGGTTCAAGGTAAGGATTGCATATATGTGGTGGTAGATAGACTAACTAAGTATGCACATTTCTTTCCCATCACATCTGATTACAAGGCATCACAAGTGGCAGAATTGTTCTTCAAGGAAATTTTCAGGTTACATGGCTTGCGTAGAAACATTGTCAGTGACAGGGACAGTAGATTCCTCAGCTCTTTTTGGAAGGAGCTCTTTCATTTGGCAGGAACTGAACTCACTCCTAGTACTAGCTATCATCCTCAAACAGATGGACAAATAGAGATAGTTAATAAATGGATAGAGGGATATTTGAGGAACTATGTTTCAAATCAGCAACATGCTTGGGTGAAATGGTTGCACCTAGGGGAGTATTGTTACAATACATCTCATCACATGTCTATTGGTATGCCTCTTTTTCATGCTCTTTATGGTTATGATGCCCTTTCCTTTGTTGATCTAGTACTTTTAGATAGTAGAGTACCTGCAGCAAGTGATTTTGTTAAGCAAAGCCAAGACATAATAAGGTCCCTCAAGGATAATCTACAACATGCACAGAACCAATAGAAGTTGTATGCTAATAGGAAAAGGACTGAAAGATCTTTTGATGTGGGAGATTTGGTATTTGTCAGATTGCAACCATATAAGCAAAGCACCTTGAAGAAGAGTGGGGCAGAGAAGCTCAAGCCAAGGTTCTATGGGCCTTATAAGATCATCAGGAAGGTAGGAGGGGTAGCTTATGAATTGGAGCTCCCACCAAACAGCAAAATACATAATGTTTTCCATGTCTCTTGCTTGAAGAAGGTTCTAGGCTAGCAAACCATAGTATCTACAGAATTACGACCTCTTGATGATGAAGGGAAATTGGTCCTAATACCAGAAGAGGTTTTGGATACAAGAGAGAAAAGATTGAGAAATAGGAGCATCACAGAGCATTTGGTCAAATGGAAAGGATTACCATTGGAGGATGCAACTTGGGAAGGAGCACATATTCTTGAGCATCCCAACCTTCATTGCTTGAGAACAAGCAATATTTGGGAGGGAGGACTTGTCATGTCCCCTTTTCAAATAATTAAAAATAATAACTTTTGCTAAGGCTGGCAGGCTCAAAAAGTAAAGTTTCAGAAAAAGGGGCTAATATTTGGAAAGCAATGAAATAATAAATGTTAAATATTATTAAAATATGTCTAATTCACCCCTCTTGGTCGTGAGTTAGGGTTATGCCCTCTTTAAAAGTGGTTTGGAGGCATTTTGGGCTCATTCTAGAACTTGATTTTTGCTCATTGCTTTGTTGTTCTTCAGAGGCTGCCAAACCTGTGGAGAAGGAGACCCAAAGACGGGAGTTTGCAGGTTTCCAGGAAGGCTAAGGATGGAAGTTTGAGGCCATTCCATGTGCAAGCTCATACAGAGTTTTCCCTTGTGCTAAACAGTGTGGATTTATGAGTTTTCGGGCCGCTATGTTGGCAAAATTTCTATAAAAATGTCTACTTTCAGATTTATCAATAATATGTGAAGCTATGAAGATTTTGGCACTATTTCGGGCATACCCAATTTGGGTTTTATTGAGAAATTATATAATCTTTCAAAGTGTTGATTGTTTAATTTAATAATCTGATTAGAGACTTTAAATATCATATAAAATCAGTAAGGGGACATTTCATCCCCTTCTAGACTTTTGTGTCAAGAATTCAATTTAATTTTCTCTCCATGTACACCTCTCTAGAGTTTTGTGCCATGGGCCCTTAATTATTATTTTCTACGAGGCCCCTCTTGTGTCCTAGATCACTATAAAAAGGAGCCTTCCTCTCTCATTTTCTCTATCTCATCTCTCATCTCGCAATCTCTCAAGCTCTCAAGCAAGAAGATCAAGCATTCAAGCCTTCAAGCATTCAAGAATTTAATTCATCAAGGAGATCCATTAGAAGCCATTGAAGGATTCAAGCTCTATGGAGCTCTCTTGTTGAAGATTCCTCCATTTCCATTCAAGCCTCTTCCTAATTCAAGATCCATTCAAGATTGGTGTTGAAGATATAAAGACAATTGATTTGAGACATCCTACATTTGATTCTACATTCATCCATTCTTGTGGATTCAAAGATTCAAATCCTCTACAAGGGTTTCAACTCAAGCAAGGTGAATTGTTCCATTTACTTTGTTTATTCCAAAAATTTCAATTCAATTTCAAGGTTAATTCCTAAATTGGGGTTTGACTAAGGAAAACCCCTTCTCCCCAAAAAAACAAAACCATTTTTCTTACAGGTATAGGTGTGAAATTTTGGATTTGAGATCGGATTTGGATACCCTTTTCGGTGAACTTCTAAGATCTGTGAACAAAGTCAAAATTGACCTTTAGAATAAAAATTTAGCCTTTGACCTTTTATGAGGGTCAAAGTCAACTTGATCTGATCTTAGAAAAAGATTTCTAGGTTTTGTAGATCTCGCAATTTCGATTCAAATTATGAGAATCAACAATTTTTGAGATCGTTTGACAGGGTTTTCAGCTGATTAGTTTTCAAAGTTAAGTACCTTTATTTCTTAATTTCAATATTAATCATCTACATTTACTCTTCATATCAATACAATTTCATGTAAGTGTAAAATATTGTCTTTGGGGTCTCTTTTATGTGCAAAACATTGTTCTAGGACCCCATCGCATATTTTATATCTTACAACAAATAAAAACACATATAATGACATCACTTAGGCAATGCACTGTCCCTTTTTATAGTTGCATGTGCAGGTACTGACATCATCATTCACGGACCAAAATTTGATGGCCATCAACCCATCAATCTCTTTGATTCTTTTGTCATAAAGAGCAACTTGTATTTTTTTGCCCATAACTTTCACATATAGTGTCAAAATTAGGAAAATGAGATATCATCGAAAAACTCTTTCCAAGCTCTATCTAGATCAAAGATTTGAATTTCTGATTTTTCTTTTTTAAAGGTGTTTTTTTTCTATTAAAGCCATAAGTTTTTTTCGCACTTTGGGAACCATATCTTGCGCATCCAGACTCCATTTTGGGAAAATGATATATCATTGGAAATATTGTTCTATGACCTTTCCAGTGTTGTGAGTCATCTTTCCAGATTCTTCTCCATGTATATTTTATTTAAAGTTTTTTGTATTTTTGCACTCTAGTGAATAACAGGGATGTTTTAGGTCCTAGGATGTCTTCCTTTTGTGGGATGGCTCTTCTTTGGTTGTTATTTTATTTTAGAAGCCTTTCTCTCTTCTTTGAGCAATGTATACTTCATTTTGTAGCATTCTTTTATGCACATGCACTGAGATAAAGTGTCATTCTATTGCATGTATGAGATCTTGCACATATTTGTGCTCTTTGTACTTGCACTCAATTATAAAGTTCCAAAGGGGGTTTGATGATTGCCTTTGTTTTCCATCCACCTTTTTCATGTGAGTGTTCCTCCAATGACATTAGCCTCATGCATCTCTATTTGTATATGTACTCTCTTTGCACCTTCGATGTTTTTGGTTCTTCATCATGCAGTTCATATTGGACGTTCTTTTCAGTGTATCTGTCATTACTCCCTTTTTAGCATTGTGGGTGGATTTATAGTAATTGTTCTTTTCCTTCTTTGGTTCAATAGTGTGAGCTATCTATTCAATATTTATTCCTATGTACTAGGTGAATGCATTGGATGGGTACCTATGCATTTCGGTGAGATGGATCATTTGCCATATAGACACTTTTTTTCCTATTTTTAGAGGCACTCTTCCATCTTTGATTGATCAACTCTTTAGGCTTTGGTGTTTTATACCATCAGTATCTTTGAGTTTAGATTTTTTCCTCTATTTGCCTCATGATTTGAGTAGTGTCATATGAGGGCACTCATGCAGATTGCAGTCTTCTCTACCTAGTCATGTTCTATTTTATTGGAGGATCTTCAAATCAATAGTTACTTCTTGACAAATGTTTCTTCTTCTTGCTTCAGTGATGTTGTACATGTTCATCCTTGTTCCTATTTTCTGGAACATTCCCTAGTTTTGGAGGCTTCTTTAGTCCTTAAGACTAGTCTTCGTCTCTTTTTGGAGTAGAGTTTTTCCCTTGTGGTTTTTTCTAATTCTCCTCTTTTATAGACTATGTTTTGTACTTGGGTACCTGATCAGGCCTTTTGTTACTGGGACCCATTTTCTTTCAGTAGTTCTTTCTAAGATTTTTAGCTTCTCCCAAAATTTATCTTAAGGGGGGGTGTTAGAGTAATAAGTTGTTTGCTTATTAATTAAATCATATTGATTTAATTATTAAGTCACTTATTATCTCTTTCTACTTAAGCTAAACTTTAGGCATATAATAATTAATTATTTTATTAATTATTATCATGCAACCTAGGTTTGTTCACCCTTTTAGGGTTTCAGATCTCCTTTATAAGGATTGATCTCTCTTGTAATCTTATTGAGAATACATTCATTTTTTTTATTGCAACTTTTATTTTTTTGCACATCAAGAATGTCTCCTCTTTCATGGATCCTTGTGTTCAGGGCTCCATATCTTTGGTTTCTCTCTTTCAGTGATAGGTGTTTGCATGCGGGTGTTCTTGGGAGTTGTGGGTTATTTTCTCATCAACTCCAAGAAAATAGACCATAGAAATAGGTGATCAATACTCTTTTCCACATGTATTAATTGGAAAAGAAAATGGAGAAATTAATTATAAATTTTAAAATGCATTTAACATTCACAAGCATTAACTACATCCAAATTAGTGTTCCATGTTCATCTCATTCGATATCATTTGTCAAATAGATCTCATACACTCCTTTCAATTTGATATGTCCCCATTTTCTTCCTCCTTCCTCTGACCTCTCATTCCTTCCTTTATTCACTTCCTTCCACTTAATTGTCCATCAATTACCATTTTCAAACTATCCAAAACTAGCCCAAAACTAATTACATAACCATCTTTTCATAAATTGCATTTGTTTTAAATAAGAAAATCAGAAATTTGCTCAATGCTCTTGTATCAAACTCCCTAGGACACTAAATAATTTATGGTCTCTTGCTAATGAAGGTAACAATATAATTTAGCTTCACTTTCTTTTTTATCTTCCTCTAATTATCTTGTCTTCGCATCCCTTCTTGTGCCCCCTCCAAATTTAATCTAAGCTTACATTTTCTCTTTTTGAGTTTGTCTATTTGCATTTGTTTACTCTCCACTTTCTTTTGATATATTTTCCTTCTAGTTTCTTTATCAACTTCAAATTGCCTCAATGTTGTCTCATCTCTATAGTCATTAATCGATATCATCCCAAAGAAAAATAAAACTTCATAACCTACAATTTATAACAAAAGCTACCTCACAAGTCTTTACTTCTACAATGATAGCTTTTAACAATAGATCATTTCCATCTCCAACATCCTTTGATTATTTCATTATACTCTCAATTGAACCTTTTTCACTTTCTTTCTCTATTATAATCTCTTTCACTAAGTTTTCACTTCCATCGTCAATATGTTCTTTCAAACTTAACTTTTCCTTTAATTTCACATTCGCCTTTGCAAACACAAAGTTGTCTTCCTCTTCATAACAATTAGCATCTTAAGAATGGAGAGAATGAACCAGATGTTGGAAATATATGTTTGGTTGTATGTTGTCATTGATGTTAAACATTATGTTCTGGAGATTTTTATGGTTTCTCAAACATTGTGGTGTGAAATTCTTCTACATGTAGTCTTATCGCATTGCCTATATATCTAGGCATTCCTACATTATATGTAATAAATCAATCAATCTATTATTCTATTTGATTATTTGATCATTGATCATATCATATTTGTCTCTCTTGTGCTATCTCTTGAGTTTCTAGATCTTGGTGTGTATTCTTTGCCTTAGGAAAATTCTTACATGGTATTAGAGTCATAGGAGTCTTCATTATATATCCGTTTGAGAGCCATTGTTGCTTCAACTTTTAGAGGGTCATGATTCAGATTAGGGATATCAATAGTTTTTGGGAGTGTCTAGAGTAAGATCTAACCTCGCCATTACATCAGGGTGGTCGTTTCTATAAATTTTAACTATAAATTTTCCTATATTAGGCAAAAGTCAAATCTGAGGAAATTTTTTTTTTGCAAATTAGACTTGGCAAGTCCGATCTGCGATATGGTACGAATTTTCAAATTTTTATTTCTATTTTTCTAGTTAATTTTGAATCTGGGTTTTATTCTGTATTTTGGGCAACATTTGTTGGGTTGTTTCAAGGTCCCCACCCCTAGTTGTCAATTCATTAGATTTGCAAGTGCATCAATGTGTCAGATCTGTACACTAGTATGAGGCTACGAAAGAGACCGCATAGTCAAACCCCAACTTGCATGTACACAAGCCGACCTGCACAGTCCACTTCCAAGCAGTCCAAAACCTTGCCTGGAGATTTCTTTGTTATACCTTTGAAGGCATTTGTATTTAAACATCTACTAATTTCCCGCTCCCATGCGTGTGGGACTAAACGTCTATTAGTTTTTAAAAATTATTGAGCTCTACCTCCAAGTCGGTGAGCCAGAGCATACACATACCAAGCCTAGCTAGAGAACACAACTGCAAGTCACCCAGTTAAGGTCACAATCTCGACTAATGATCCAAACTGAGCTAGGCTCATTTGATAATTGACTGGGCGTTGGGGTTCTTAAATTGGGAAAATATCCCAAGTACAATGAATGTGGGATAAATATACCACATCTCCCGCTGCGCATTCCACCACCGTTGTGCCACCATAGCTGGTGGCTCAGCCTGCCAACCGAGCACGACATATCAGCTCAACCAGTCACCCCGTAGGTAGCCACGTGGAAGCCACATAAGCCAATGGTACCAAATAGAAATGTAACACATGTAACTCAACAAAAAATGGTATTTTAAAAAAAAAATTACATTTTTCGCCATTTTTGCATGGCTAAATTTCACGTTCGTCTCGACATCATCTGGGAAATTTTTGATCTGAGATGACGGTCTCCAAGAGGTCAAATTTAAGCTAGCGATTTCATCAACATTTCATGAGGTTAAAATTGATGGTCATTTGACCGTCAATTCTGGAGTTTTTACATTGTTGTGACGACCATTTGACCATCAAATTTAGGATAATATATTGATGAAATCATCAGTTTTCAAAAATTTGTAGCCCTCACCATATGCAGTTATGATTTGGCAATCTGACTTTGGGAGGCCATAACTTGGTCATCCAAACTCCAAATTGAGTGCAATTTTTTTTTTGATTTTGGGTAGAATTTCCTAAACTTTTCAGTGGTGCGGCTATTTTATGGTTTTGGTGCATGGATTTTTTAGAAATTGCAATTTCTGGTGACTATACCTATTTGATCCCTATTTTTGCAACTTTAGAGGCTTCGTTCGGGCCCATACAGACACATTTTTAGGTGTAATTACTTTTGAAAGTGCATGATTTTTTGTCTACTTTCTAGATTTGGTATCAGTTTGGAAAAATTTTGAGTGGACATAGTACTTTCAGAATATGGTCTATTTTAGCCTCTTTTGGCACTTGTAATTGATTAAATCTTTGAGGGATCATGTCTTATCTTCTTGAGTCTACTATAGCTTCATATTTTCTATTGTAATCATCAAAATTAGAAGTCTACTTTGGTCCATTTTGACAAGTGGCAATTGTACATGCACTATATATAAAGTGCCCAAATCATCCATTTTTATTTTTTTTTATTTTGTGGGGGGCGGGGGGGGCAGGGTGGGGGGTGGTTCTTTGATTGAGTGATTTGGGGGGAGTGCCTTGTGTGGTGTCTCTTTCTCTCTAGTTCTCTTTCAGTTTTTCATTATGGGTCCTTATGGATTTCCATCATTAACTCCATATAGCTATGCTACATGGAAAGAAAATGTATGGAGCAAGCTAATGGAGAGTTAGAGATTCTCAAGCCTTTGGAATTATAAGAACATGTGTTACTCAAGATCTCTTATTTCATATTTCCTCCTTGGGCAATGCCAAGGATGCTTGGGATAAACTTGAAGATGTGTATGGTAAAGTGAATGAGGATAAGGAATTCATAATTCAAGAAAACCTTCTCAAATTAGATCCTAAGAACTTTGGCACAATTCAAGATTTCATCAACAAAGCCAATGAGTTTAGATCACAAGTCAAGGATTGTGGAATCTCTATCAAGGATTCATAATTGATTCATCATATGATGAGAAATATTTCTTCAAAATATGTAGCCTTTGTGTCAAGCTACAATACTCACAAGATGACTATGGGACTTGTGCCATTATTACACCCTCATTTGAGGCATTTGGAGAAAAGTTGATATTGGAGCAAACCAAATAATCAAATGAGACATGATATTGTAGATCTCTTTGTTAGCTATCTAATTGTATAATTTATTTTGAATTATGATTATGTTAAGCTTTTCATCTCTAATTTGTTTTGTATGTATGTCTGATTTTTGTCAAAAACCAATGTGTAGTATTTTGGGCATAGATTTTGGCTTGTTCGTCGAATTTTGCAACAAGTTACTATTTTAGAAATTAGACTCTATTATACACACTTTAAAAAAAATAAACTTTGATTTTTTATTAGTTTTCAATGATTTCTAGGGGGAGCACACATAAATTTCATGTTTTCAAGATGTGTGCACTTCAGAAATTCATAAAAAATTATACATTCATCAAAAAAATTAGTTAAAAAATTTGGGATAAACTACGTGGTGTTAGCTAACTTCTCACTGGAGCGATTAAAAAAATTCAAAAAAAAAGTTAACATTTTAGGGGGGGCACACCAGATGCTATGTTATGTTTTTTTACAAAAAAATAGGACCACTTTTTGTGCTCTCCCTTTTTTAGGGTCTTAATTTGCACCATTTTCAAAATAAATTAGTAGTTTAGAAACTAGATTTAGAGTATTACAACTCTTGTTCTTTTGGCATCTTAAAATTTTTTGGTAAAATGGTCAGCGCTCCCCTCGGGATTCGTGGCATGGCTTAACCACCTCTTGTGTCTTCTATAATTCTAGTGGTTGTATCAGGCATTAACAGGTTGATCTTTTGGTGCAACGACAACCACTACTTGTAACAAGTGGTATCAGAGCTTGGCCACAGGTTTGAATCCCCTTGGGTAACGTTGAGGGGGAGATTGTTGGCAAAATGGTCAGCGCTCCCCTCGAGATTTGTGACATGACTTAACCGCCTCCTGTATCTTCTATAAGTCTAGTGGTTGTATCGAACATTAACAAGTCGATCTTTTGGTGCAACGACAATCACTACTTGTAACAAGATTTTAAGTCTAAGTATCTTCAATTTCTCATTGAAGTTTAGAGTTTGTTGATTTCAGAAAAAATGTGGAATCTTATATCCCCTTTTTGGTTCCCCATATTTGTACGCTTACCCATGATGACAACAGTAAACCATTTTATTAGCATTTGGATGAGATGAGTGATTTCTTATGCACTGTGAAGTTTTTAAGAAACACACATTCACTATCATGAAGGAAAAATAACAAAGATAGGTTAGAGATGCAGTGTTATAAGACTGTGTAGAAAAACACAAGGTTTTAAAGAATCAATGAATAAATATCTATGAAATCCTGATACGATAGAGCATCGATGGATAAATATCTAAGAAAATATTTTGAAAGATTTTCTATTGAACTCGTCTAGCATGTGTGCCTCTACGTCAACTGTGCCTCCAACCAATTTTTTGAATGTGCCTACGTATTAAATAATGAACCCGCATAGATTAAATTTTTTTAACATTGCTTTTGTCGTCAGAATTTTGACAAAGACAGGCAATGTTTTAAAAAAAAAATTCAAATTTGCCTTGTAAAATCCAACAAAGCAAAAGAAATCCCATAGCTCATCGGAAAATGCACCCAAATGAGTTAGCGACATATGAGACACCAATCAAAAACAAAATATAAGAGAGATATAATGTAGACCTTCAAGACTAAATACTGAAATTATTCCTCATCTAATATTCAAAGAACCCCCCTCGATACATAACATCTTCAAACAAAATCACAAATAATAATTGAGTAGACAGTTTGCACATTTTTTTTACTAGTATCATGCTACTCACTCAACATCATTTCCCACATACTCACACATCATAATACTATTTAAAAATACACTTACACACCTTGGAATGAATCTAATCATATATATATATATATATATATATATATATATATATATATATATATATATATATATATATATATATATATATATAGACACACACACACACACACATATCTGTGTGTATGTGTATTAAAAAGTTATGATTACCATTCTAAGATATTATAATTTAGCCTCCACGAAAGAATTGATTGAATGTGTAATCAACTAGATTGTAAAGCCCAAATGTTACTTTGGGAGTAAGAAGATGCTATGCATTCTCTAGAACATATACACAATTAATCCTGATGAATATTTGATACAACTGGCACATGTTACAATCTTTTAGCACATTCATCCAAAACATGAGCACAGTCAACCAACTAGCACAGTAAATAATTTGTCACTTCTACCTTCTTATAGGATGATCGTTATCTTGTACAACTCAGGAATATGACACATCTTACTTAGCTTAACTTTCAAACTGCAAGCCACAAAACATTACTATGGAAGAATGCAGTATAGAACAAGTAGCCAATGTATACACAATGTCTAAGTTATAGACCTCAATAACCAACTACAAACACTTCTGGATCACTTTCAACAATTGGAATAGATGTATGATGATATTAGTAGCATTTTGTAGAGCTATAAACATAGCTTGTCACCATCCTTTCAAAACTCAAATGATCAAACATAGACATGAGACAATTAATTGAAATTATTGTAACTCTTTCCACACACCAATTACATTTGATTTCCACTGACTCCTTTGACATCAATGATTGACACATTCGACATCAATAACAACATAGTGTTTAACAATACAACCCACACACAAAATGTCAAACCCAATGTTAGCCATATCTTTTCTTGCAAGGAATCCACTCTATTTTCTTGTTTCGGCCATCTTTGTTCTATATTCCTCCAATACAAACATTAGACCTTTCTCTCTATCTTACATTCTTCTACCATGCACGAGCTTGAACACTTCACCTCCTAACCTTCAAAATTCTCCTACATGAAATCTACTCCTCTCATCCATCCTCCCATGTTTTCTTGTGCTCCATTAGTATCATCTACGAGACTACCACATACTTCAAATTAAGACATAATTTCCACTTTGACATGCCTATTAATATTAAAAGTAATCACTTCTAGAAATTTAAACCTTAATTTCTAATATGAAAATCAAACAACCCTACTACTACAATCACAACCTCTTTAAACTATTTCTCTAAAATTATATATCTATATGTAAAAAAAGATTAATTGAAATGAATCAAATTAATTAATTAAATTTAAAACTAATCTTTAGAAGAATTGAACCCCGCCAAATATAAATGGGATGTAAAAATCCGCGAATCACATGTGCAAGGAGGCGATTGGAAGCGAAAAACGAGCGTCTATGTGAGAAAATTGATTTAAAGACAAACAGACTTAGCACAAAATTTAAATCCTTGGAGAGTTAGTGAGGGAGACGATATTTCCACTATCTATCGCAGTGATGGGGAAGAACGCTGGAAACATGATTTTTTCTCAATTCCATGATTTATGGTGACGAAAAATATTGCATTTCAAATCTGATGGTGTCCACTCATGACACAATTTCCACAATTATTCAGCCGTGCAATAAAGAAATGTGTACTCAATTATTACATATTGGAATCTCTAATTTGTGGGTCTGCAGTACGCACAATTTCCACAAGTAATCAGCCGTGCACTGACTGCTGCGTACTGCGTACCACTTCACTTCTTTACAATCTTTTGTTATCGTCAAGTCCAGTCAATACAAGACTCTTCGTGTGTCTGCGAAGTCTTTGACAGTGCAATTGCATCGAAATTCTTTGTAGAATTCATTTCAGACGTCTCCTCTACTTATAACATACTTCCACGATTTACAGTACCGCTCCTAAGATCAACTTGTAATTCCATAATTATTGACGAAGAAAAACATTGAATTTCAAATCGACAGGTCTGTAGTCTGACATAATTTCCACAAATAATTAGAAATAATATGACCTAACGAAAGAAATGTCTACTCAGACGGCGCAATTATAATCAGAATGTCTCTACGAAAATTGTGTGTTAGTGCATCGAAACTGTTGGTCGCCTCACATTGTTGACCACCGCTTAGCCCCTTCTTTATAATCACTTCCCCTTTTCTTCTTTAGGGAAACTCTCTTCTCTCTCTAATCTCTCTTCTTTAAACCATTTATGCCCCGTTTGCTTGCGGGAATTAAGAAATGTCGGATTTGATCAAATACTAGAAATGGTCAAATCATGGATTTGATATTCCTATTTTTCATTTCGGGAATATAGTTTGGACTCTTTAGTTGACTTGGAATATAGTTTGGACTGTTTGGTTGACCTGAAATATGAACGAGAATATGCATTTCCTTTGTTTGGTTCCACATTTTGAAGCTAGAATTGAATTTGGAGTATGAATTTTTTATTTTTTTGAATTGTTTTAATATTTTTTAATTTAATAGTTTATTTTTATTAATTTATCTATTCATTTGTTTATTTTGGTTTTATTTAATTTTATATAGAAAATCTTAAACAATTCTATTTTAAAAAAATGTAATAATTTTTAAACTTTTTTTAATAAGGTTAATTTTTAATTTTTTTAAATTTTATATAGAAAATCATATCCAAGTGATAACCAACACAAATATCATAACTTTACCAAAATATGTCCAATGTGTTTACATGAGATTCTACAAAAGTTTCAGTATCTAGAATAGCCCTCTGTTAACTACATTTACGCATATGGTCCCAACAAAGTAGTGTGATTACAACACAAAGAAGGCATCGCATAAACATTATTTATGCTCTTGCCATTGAAGCAATCTTGACGACACTAACTGCCTCTCGAGCCTTGCACAAGTTACACTAATTTCCTATATCAAGTGTAGATGTAGACAGGGTTTCATTGACCCACTGAAAGTAGTGACATACACTATTTCCCTACAACACCAAATCTACATTAGTTCTTCCTAAAATGATTAGTTGAACTACTTTATTTTTAAACATAAAATATATTTCCATTAACTACCTTTTTCGTATTTGGGCAACCCCAAAATTGACGTCCAAGATTGCTTGTTGTGCATGAAGTCTTCAACATGTAGTGACCAGAACCGCATTGACACATAGGCACATTGAGCGAAGTCATCAACGCTATTTCAATAAATATTGCACTGTCATTCCAACATATCATTTTGTTTACTTGATTATTTAGTTCATTTAGACTAATCATAATTGCAATAAAAAGAAACATACTAATGTAGACAACATCTCAAATCAGATTGCAACATGAGAAGGTTCAACATGCTCGCTACTTTTATTTTCATTTTTATTATGATTGTATAATTTATTATTTATTATTTTTGTTGTGGTGGTGGAGTGGGTGTTACTTTTCTCCACCGTCCTTACAATTGCTCTCATTACTTCTTCTCCGCTTCAAACAATTGGGAGTTCCCAAGATAGACAATATGGTCTAAGCCTATACCCTTTTTGAGCCTGGAAGGATTGTGGTTTTCTGATACATGGCTTCAATTTCTCTCGAATCAAGTACTACTTGCATGATCATCTGCAACTACTCTACTTCTTGGTCATGGCCACTTCTTGCACAGCTAATTTATGCTGTGTTGTCTTCGTTGCCCTGCATGCTTTGTCCTTGTTATATGTGTATTGTCTTAAAATGGAAGCACTTCCATGATAAGAGTGTTTAGCCCTCTGAGTATGTGGTCTAGGGTCATGTTAAGCACCTTGATTAGGTCTTTGCATGTATTTGGCTTTTCCCCCTATTATGCTTCTCTCTGCACCCATTTTTCACTTCATATTTGCATTTCCTAGCATTCTAGGCTGGGGTCCTAAGGTTTTTGACCTCAATGTCAAAGTCGACCTTGAGGGTCAAAGTTGACCTTGATTCTAACCTAGGGCAGAGTTGACCTCATCCCTGGCCCCTAGTTCAAATTTCAAGTTTTTCTGATTTTCGGGCATCGGGTTTCAGAAAGTTTCTTTTTCCCGCCTCTGGGTCAGCCATTTCAGGTTTCAAAATGGTAAATCCTTAAATTACATTTAATATGGGTCCATTTCTAAGGGTTAAGGTTAATTTGGATTTAATTCTCCAATGTCAGCCTTCTCTAGAGGTTTGTTCCCTAGTTCACTATAAAAGGAGGCCATCCTCTCTCATTTTCTCATCCACAATAAGCAATTGCCATCTCATCTCAAGAAATTTCATGAGAAAGCTCTCAAGTGCAATCAAGTGAATTCAAGCATTCAAGCAAGCCTTCAAGCATTCAAGTGTTCAAGCATTCATCCATCAAAGAGATCCATTGTTAGCCATTGAAGGATTCAATCTCTTTGGAGCCCCCTTGAAGATCCATCCTTCTACATTCATCCTAGTCTCCTCATATGCAAAGATCTATTCAAGATTGGTGTTGAAGATCAAATTCCATTGATTTGGGACATCCTACACTCATTCTACATCCATTGGAGCATCCCTACTTGTGGATTTGAGGATTCAAATCCTCTACAAGGACTTCAACATAAGCGAGGTGAATTGTTTCATTTGCTTTGTTTATGCACATTACATTTCAATTCAATTTCAAGGTTAATTCTTACATTGGGGTTTGACCAAGGCAAACCTCCTATACAAACAACAAAACCCCCTTTTTCTTGCAGGTGCAGGTGCAGAACTTCGGATCTGAGATTGGATTTGGATACCCTTTTCGGTGAACTTCCAAGATTTGTGAACAAAGTCAAAGTCGACCTTCAGAATAAGAATGTAGCCTTTGACCTTTTATGAGGGTCAAAGACTACCTGTTGTCAGAAAGACAAAAGATTTCTGGGTTTTCTTCATCTTGGCATTTCCAGTCTGAAACAAGTTGCAGAATTGCTTGAAAGTATAGACATAAAAAATAGGCATTTTCTAGATTTTCCCTATTGTGAGGTTAGTATTTGTATTTCAGATTTCAAGAACAATTCTACTATAGGAAATATAAGGTTTTTCTCTCTCTTTCATATTCTCCATAGATTGATTTGATTGTGTATTAACCTTTTGGTTGATCAAATTGGATCTCTCCTTTGAGAATTTGGATTTAGAAGTGGATCTCATATTTCCCCCATACATTACATTGAATAAATGTGATTCCATTTCAACATCTATTCATTTTGGTGAACCCGACATACTTACTCTCCTTTCTTTTGTGGAATTGGATGCCCTATTGTGTTTTGTGGTGTTAGATTTCATTTTATCTTGTTACTATCAGATTTCTCCTTTGTGTTAGATCTTGCATGTTAATTAGATTTCAAAAATACAAACATATTCATGCTTTATGTGGTAGTGATCAAGGTGTTAAGCTATTGCGTGGTATTACTCACCTCGTGCATTCAAATGTTAAGCCTTTAGCTCAAGAAGCTCAAGATTTAGGGTTGATTCCTCCTATCACTAGTGTTGAACCCTCTTCTAAACCTTTACCTAGTATTCCTACCTATACTCCTTTGGTGACTATGACGGTTCCCTTTTTTCCTATGAGTGTTCCTCATGTGTCTCTTCCTACATCACAACCTTCATATCATAATGTTCCTTTTACTTATTCCAATCTGATTCCAACTATAGTTCCTAGTGTTCCTCCAGTTGTGTCTTCTATTCCTGTAGCTTATTACACTTTACCTAGTGTGTCTAATGTTGCTATTCCTCCTATTTCCTCTAATGATTCAACAATTGTCAGTTTGGCTCAAACTGTGTCATCCTTACAACAACAACTTGCTTCCTTAACTCAAAACAAGTTTAGTATTCCTACATGTGACATGGGAAGTCCTTTGTCCTTGGATATTATTTGTACTCCTGTTCCTCAGCAAATTGATATGCCTCGTCTTGAGAATTATAATGGAAAAGGAGATCTCATTCATCATGTTAAAACATTCCAAATCTTTTGTAGTGATTATGCTCATGACCATAGGATTTTAGCCAAATTGTTTGCTAGAACCTTCCATGACAAGGCCTTACAATGGTATTGTTCCTTGCCTCCTTATTCTATTGATTCCTTTCCCAAACTTGCTAATGCCTTTATTCAACAATTTCAAAACAACATTGGCCCACAAGTTTCTTTGACTAATTTGATGCATTGTAAACAAAGTGCTAAGGAAAAATTGATTGAATTTATTGATAGATTTAAGAATTTGCATGCTCAAATTTCCTATCTTGTTCCTAATATTGATATTCAACGTATGTTTATTTCAAATTTGCAAAAGGATATTAGAGATAAGCTTCTGCTTACTGAATTTACCTCTTTTCAACAACTTTGTGCAGCACTTCATCATTATCAATTACAAGTGAGTCAATTTGAGAGAAACACTCCAATGGCTTCTGTTCTAGGTGATAAGAGTGATGCTGCTCCTAATCCAAACAAATTTAAAACATTCAACAACTATGTCAAGATAAACAAACAAGCGAATGCAATTGCTGATCAAGTTGATGTTGCATCTCACAATGCCACTTCTGCATCCACTGCTTTTTGATTAAATTGTATATTTACTCCTCTTTTTGAATCTTTACATGCTATTATGAATAGGTTGTTAACTGCTAATATGATTACTTTACCTCCTATTCAACCTCTTTTCTACCTGCTATGATTGCATCTAAATCTTTTGATCAAATTTTTTTTTGTCAATATCATTGTCAAAATGGTCATGATACTGAGAAGTGTTATTCTTTAAAACATAAGGTTCAAGACTTAATTGACTCTAATGCCTTATCTATTGATAATCTTGATGGTAGTGGGAATAAATATATCTCTCCTCCTAATCAAAACCTTCAAATCTATACGAATCCTTTACGTATGCATGATACTAATACCATTGCTCAGCCATCTGCTATGGAAATTGTGTATGATTCAAAGATGGATGATCTCAATCATGTTGTTAATCAAGTGGAGCATGTTGTTCAATCTATATCTCCACCTCAACTTCAACCTCAACCTCAGATTCAACCTCAAGTTCAATCTCAACCTCTACCAAAACCTAAGCCTAAATTGAAAATTCAACCTAAACTTCGACAACAACCTAAGAATAAAAGACTTTGGGAACTTTTGATTACCTTTGATGACTATGAGACTATTAAAGCTCCTGATGGTCCCCTTTACATTTATGCTAGGATTTCTCAAAAACCTACTCGTGGTTGTCTCGTTGATCCTACATCCTTAATTAATGTGATTACTGAAGAAAATCTTTTTATGAAAATATTACAACGCGATTCTTATGATACATTGGATGTGTGGATTCAAACTTGTAATGTTTTTATTTATCCATCATTTGGTTCTATTACTTTATCGGTTGAACTTTGTGGAAAAATTGTGAACACTACCTTTGTTGTTGTTCCTACTTCTGATCAATTTCAAGTTAAGCTAGGTTTGGCTTGGTTAAATGTCATGCATACTATTGCTTCACCTATCCATAAGTGTATTAAATTCATTCATGATGAAGAAGTGAATATGGTTAATCATAGTTTATATCAACCTTCTAGGCCTAGAGATTATGCTGCTCTTGATTTCTTTTGGCCTTCATTACCTAATTTATGTCCTCCTTGACCTGATAATATTTTTTCATTCATATCAAGCTTATAAACATCGTAAGATTCTTGAATTAAGCATACCTCCTATGGATCTTAATCGTGGTCTTTTGCCTACACCTTCTATACCTCCTTTAACTATGGCTTCTAGTTCTGTTAATCAAGTTCCTTCTATCGATCTTCCTAAAGAACCTGTCAAAGATCCTGTGATAGTTCCTCCTATTGTTGATAATCCTATTGATCTTCCTAAAGAACCTGTGAAGGATCCTATGATTGTTCCTCCTAGTTCTCAACCTATTTCAAATAAATCAAAACATAATGAATCTGCTAATGAACGTCATAAGAAGCATCATGCTCATGCTAAAGCTTGTAATTATGTTCTTCAAAGATCTATACCTTCTTCAAATAAATCTATGCATGATGTGTTATAAGAAGTTGTTACTAATAATGATGTTAAGATGCATGATTATGATGATTCTATTCATATCTTAGATCCTATTTTGATTAATTTGGATGAAGAAGATACTCTTGATGATACTAATGATGTTAATGATGAATATGATACTATTGACATTGACATTGATTTATCTAATATGCTTTCATCACAATTAACTCTTACACCTAGTGTCGAACATTGTGATTCTCAAGAGGATCCTTTTTTGGAACTAGCTATTATTCCTACTGTGTTGGATATAGTCCCTCTTGTGAGTTACCCACCTTTCCTAAATGATATACAATGAGATGGGGAGAGTAGGCGGCATGCTTGATTGGCTTGTCTTTCGTGGTAGCTTTTTTGTGTGTTTGCTTGCTATATTGTGCTTCTCCTATAATGTGTTTTCTAAATGGTGTTAGATTCTTTTATACGATCCTTGTTACTCAATTAGTACAAGGTGATGAAGGAATCATAACTATTGTTCAAATTCCTCTATATGTATCTCTTTTCTTCTATGCGTTGTTCAATGTTATGTTGTAATTGTGTTATTGTTTGTAAATGTTTCCTTGTGTAATCTACTTGGATTCGAGATGTGGTTTCACTAATTATTTTTGGTCTCCATGTCATGGTTTGAAAAGATTCTCCTTCATATATCTTATTTGATCTTTCCTCCTTTGTGATTGTAGTTCTACTTTCTTTGGGGAATGATGTCAATTCATTTTCAATAATATCATATATATATTATCTTATGATCATACTGACCCCATGGTAGGTAGATCCCTTCTGTGTTCTTTGTATGTTTCTATGATATTTCCCTTGATTTGTCTTCATCTAGTAGAATTTTGACGTGGAAATGTAATCAGTGGAGTTGTTTATGTTTTCATTAAAGCCATTGCTCCTGTTAAAGTGTCAGCAATGACTTTAATGTGGGGGCATACGCTCTGCTCACTTATTGCACACACACACTTTTTGATATGCACATATTTTTCAAGATACTTTTCTCCTTTTTTGGATTAGTGACTAATCCTTAAAGCATGGATTTATATTTTAGGATCTCTTGATCCCTCCAATTTCAAATACACATATATTTTGGATCCCTTAAGGTCGGAGGTGTCCTTAAGATGGGATCTCTTTTATTTTTGGTTTTATATTGGAATAGAATATTCCTAACGGTGAATCCTTGATGGGTTGACTAGTGAGTAGTCACATTCACTAGGCAGTTCAATTCCATCTTTCCAGTTGCGTTGTTTTCTTGTGTGGTTCACAATGGGACATAAGTTCGCATTGGGTGAGGTAATCACACCCTCTTTTTCTCTCTAGAGATGTCTCTCTTATTGTGATCTAGGAGTTGACGAAGACTTGAGTCCTTGGGGGATTGAGGTTTCTTTTTGTCCCTTGGATTACAATAAGATTATCTTTTCATTTTGATCTCCTTTACCAAGAGTTTGCATCGAGTCCATACTCTTGGGGACTTAATGCATCATCTTAAAATGGAAGCACTTCCATGATAAGAGCATTTAGCCCTCTGAGTAAGTGGTCTAGGGTCATGTTAAGCATCTTGATCGGGTCTTTGCACATATTTGGCTTTTCCCCCTATTCTGCTTCCCTCTGCACCCATTTTCTAGTTCATATATGCATTTCCTAGCATTCTAGGCTGGGGTCCTAAGGTTTTTGACCTCAAGGTCAAAGTTGACCTTGAGGGTCAAAGTCAACCTTGACTCTAATCTAGGTTAGGGTTGACCTCAACCTGACATAGGGTAGAGTTGACCTTGTCCCTGACCCCTAGTTCAAATTTCAAGTTTTTCTGATTTTCGGGCATTGGGTTTCAGAAAGTTTCTTTCTCCCGCCTTTGAGCTGGCCATTTCAAGTTTTGGAATGGTAAATCCTTAAATTACATTTAATATGGGTCTATTTCTAAGGGTTAAGGTTAATTGGGATTTAATTCTCCAATGTCAGCCTTCTCTAGAGGTTTGTGCCCTAGTTCACTATAAAAGGAGGCCTTCATCTCTCATTTTCTCATCCACAATCAAGCAATTGTCATCTCATCTCAAGCAATTTCATGAAAAAGCTCTCAAGTGCAAGCAAGTGAATTCAAGCATTCAAGCAAGCCTTCAAGCATTCATCCATCAAGAAGATCCATTGTGAGCCATTGAAGGATTCAATCTCTTTGGAGCCCCCTTAAAGATCCATCCTTCTACATTCATCCTAGCCTCCTCATATCCAAAGATCTATTCAAGATTGGTGTTGAAGATCAAATGCCATTGATTTGAGACATCCTACACTCATTCTACATCCATTGGAGCATCCCTACTTGTGGATTTGAGGATTTGAATCCTCTATAAGGACTTCAACATAAGCGAAGTGAATTGTTTCATTTGCTTTGTTTATGCATATTACATTTCAATTCAATTTCAAGGTTAATTCCTAAATTGGGGTTTGACCAAGGTAAACCCCCCATACAAACAACAAAACCCCCTTTTTCTTGTAGGTGTAGGTGCGAAACTTCAGATCTAAGAGTTGATTTGGATACCCTTTTCAGTGAACTTCTGAGATTTGTGAACAAAGTCAAAGTTGACCTTCAGAATAAGAATGTAGCCTTTGACCTTTTATGAGGGTCAAAGACTACCTACTGTCAGAAAGACAAAATATTTCTAAGTTTTCTTCATCTCAGCATTTCCAGTCTGAAATAGGTTGTAGAATCGCTTGAAAGTACACACAAACATCAGAAATTGGCATTTTCTAGATTTTCCCTATTGTGAGGTTAGTATTTGTATTTCAATTATTTCAGATTTCAAGCACAATTCTACTATAGGAAATATAAGTTTTTTCTCTCTCTCTTTCATATTCTCCATAGATTGATTCGATTGTGTATTAACCTTTTGGTTGATAAAATTGGATCTCTCCTTTGAGAATTTGGATTTAGAAGCGGATCTCATATTTCTCCTATACATTACATTGAATAGATGTGATTCCATTTCAACATCATTCAATATGTTGACTAAACTTGAATTGAGGGACATCGAAGCAGTTGATTTCTCACCACTATATTTCCTAGCCTGAAAAGGGCATAGTATAGTAGAATCATCTTACCCGGGTACTACAAATAGTTTGAAGTGGTGAAGAAGTAATGAGAGGAATTGTAAGGATGATGGAGAATAATTCTTAAACTTAGAACTAAACTATCATAAGAACAATATTTACTCTTAAACTACAAGAGAATAAGACATGTGACACAAATGGTATGTTCCTACCATTTTCTAGATACATCTTTTGGTAGATTACTGACGTTAAAATAGATAACCCAACTAGATTTGATTGATAGGGTACTTGCATAATTTCCTTACCTAAGCCCTCGACAAGATATCTTGCAGTCCTCGAATTGTCTTATGATGCAATCTACAACATACAAATTCATTCAAATACACTTCATAAAATGTTATAAACTCCACATAATCAAATCTACTCTAACAATTCATGGTTGATTAAAGAGACTTTGTATGATATATTGAAAAGATCTAATAATACATCTATACTTCTAGATAGAAGATGGGGAAGAACAAAATCCAACAACAAAATGGTGGTATGAAGACACATCATTAAGTAAAAAAAAATACAAGCCTTGATATCCAACTGAAGCTTCCTGTATCCTAGTCATAACGTATCGGCCAACAAAGTTCCCATAATAAATGTAATACAACAAGGAGTAACATCAGAAATATGTGTAGTCATTAGAAATATGGATTGTAAGTTAAAATCATGAGCAATATATGTGCACTCTCAAAACTGTCCATTTTGAATTCTCCGTGAACACATGTATATGGAAACAAAATTGTAAATTACCTATATTTCTTATTATCACAACAGTAAATTATAAATTACAAAAAGAATCTATACACACTAAAGAATGAATTGCCACAAAAGCATTTGCAACATTTTACAACACTATCAAGTAAAGCTATCATAGAGCATAAAAACCAACAAACATGATATAAGGAATCTAGTGGCACTAAATGCCTTAAGAGCTTTGAATCAATAACATAGACAATATCAATACAAAGATTCTTTATAAAATAGACCTCCTACAATTCATACAAATATGATTTGCCTTCACGAAACATTAGCTTTGAGATAAGTGATTTTCCACCAATCACAAGTGTCCACATATAGCAATTTAATTTATACTCATCATTTCCAATAAAATGGTATAGAAAATCAATCAAATAAACTTTTTATGTCCATAGACCAATCTTAATAGATCAACATTAACCTTTTTCATTGTCAAGATGTGATTTGCAAGAAAAAGATCTATACATGCCTTAAATGGAGAATCTACCTTGGATTTATAAATTAGGTGCCAAGAAAAAGGGATGAGATCTTTCAATAGACACACAAGTCATTCACATACCATAATGGGTACAGGTTAGCATATTAAATTTAGTTTTAATCTCATGTAACTCATTTGTAGGTCTATAGCACACACAACAATAGCCTTCCAACATGGAAATATGTATCAACTTCAAGTCAACCTTAAGAAGTGACAACAGTCAATGTTATCCCATCTCTAGATATGAGAATGAAATAGAATTGTGGAAGAGAATTGGCCAATATGTATACCCACAACTTCAAAATACACCTAAATGAACATATGCAGTCGCCAATTAAATATGCATGGACCCCTTAAACTCCAACAAGCACAAAGTTACTACCAATGTATAAAGGAAAGGTGCCTACATTATCAAACTTGAATTATGACCAAGGAAATGAAGAAAATACACATTTCACAACCCCTAAGGCATGACCAAACACATGTACACAAGACTTGGAAACTTGCACAACTAACTACCAAGGGTGTGGAGTTCCACCAAGAAGATATAACACTTAAAACTTATTTTTTCAATGAAATGTAAAATAATGTAAAACTTATTTTATTCAATGAAATGTAAATCTATTTGTAAGAGCCCTATCTCTGCCCGTCAGGACATAGTCCATGTTTGTGCTCTTGAATTCTTCTTCCAATGAAAAGTGTGATTGGAATGGATTAGGACAATGGTGGTTATTCATTCCTCTTTTATTTTGAATAGTTTTTATGAAGTTTGAAAGTATTTGAATCCCTAATTTTAGTGACTATTCATGTACAATCAGGGTGTGCAACAACCAATTAACTTGACATAATGGTGTATTGGTGAGATCCCTCACTACCATGGATGGTAGGGGATGTAGAGTGGCATGATTTTATGTATTGAATGCTTTTAAACAATTTTATTTGTAGGGATGAACATGGAAGAGATGAAAGGATCTCTGATTGCATTGGAAGTGTTGATTGAAGGGTCACTTACCCTTGGACTAGTCAAGGTATGAATTATTTGTCCACATGAGGACCATGTTTTATCTGCCTATACCATCTACCTATCCCTATACACAAATATACCATTTCCTATCCCTAAGGACTTTCTCAATCTCATATGGCATTTCAACACATGGCTCCAAGATAAAACCAGAACGCATATCCTTGAGGATGATTAATGTGTGGGCTTTCTATCAATATTTACTACAAAAGAAAACAAACAGTGATATGCTAAAATATAATGAAATATTTTATGCTATGATATAATATTGATTACTTGGCCTTCCAAACTGGTGCCTTATCCTTTGATCTAAAATAGAGTCAAAGCTCACAAAAGTAAAGCGAGAACATATGAAACTAAAATGGACATTGGTGTGCATGTGTACATATCACTGAAATTAAAGTGTCTTCTCTATATATGGAAAAAAAATTATAAATTACCTATATTTATTATTATCACAACAATTCAGATATATACTAATTGAAATAACAGTAAAAACTAATATGAAAAATATAAAATTTGGGTAGAGCAGCCATACATACGAGTACTCTTGGAACAATTTTGAAGAATTCAAAATGTATATTTATGATACTTTGCAATAGAACAACATAATTTATCACTATAATTGATCTTCATCATGTATTACTCCTTGGTGTATTCCATTTATATTTTATAATGCAACAAGGCTAACCAAGTCAAGAAAAACACAAGCAGGAACAACAACTATATTCATTTTTAAGTAAATCATGAATGCAATCTATAATGCATGAAATAACAGTACAAACAATATCATCATGGATGGAGTAGGTGTTGGAGTGATATATATTAGAGCATATATAGTAGAGAAGAAATATATACTAGAGCATATATAGTAGAGCAGTCATATACAGTAGAGTAACCATATGTACAAGAGCAATGCTAATTTGGGTAGAGAAAATATGATAAACAAAACAATGTCACACCGATATCAACTGTATGATGCTAATAAAACAAGTATCTTGGCTAACCTAGGATATACTTGGTTAAGGGATTTAGATATATGAAACATGTTAGGGTCTTGTGATCTGGAAATACAAACTCCTTTTCTTGATCAAATCCTTTGTAATGTATTCAATCTGTCATAAAAAAATTCTAGAATACCTTAGCTTGACCGCACCATCACAATCACAATCTACACACACAAATCTTTGATTTCATGACATAAATATCACTGTTCAAGCCCTAAAACTTCCACCGACCTAAATCTCATCCAACACATTAGAAATCACCCTTTCAATCTTTGTGCCTAGAGAGATCGCACCAAAAAACATATCTCAATATAACAATCAAATATTTTTTAAATAATTTATTTATGTCAAAATATGTAATAACAAAATTTTACATAAAATTGATAAAAATATAAAAACATATTTACAATCAATTACATAAAACTAATAAAACTTAATCACTTATCTTATTCATCTCAAATCCAATTTAAAAACAAAAATAAATTACCTCTTTCAATCGTTAATAAGTAGGAGATATTTTCCACAGCATGCCAAATTATGATATTGCTATCATGAGTCAACTATGTAGTTTTCAAGTCAAACTCATTGACCCATGTTTCATGAGTAGTGGTTCAAATGAACCCATCTCTCATGAGAATGAATGGAACACTTAGCACTCATTGGATCTAGGTGATGCTCATAGAGGTGAAGCACTGAGACTTCTCGGGAGGATTGAGAATTATGTAATCACCTGTGCTTTGGTTATGTGCAACACATTTAAATCTTGCAAGGGATTAGGATCCACTACCATGACATTGTGCCTGTATGAACACATCAACGAATAAAGTTCAAAATTGAAGTAAATTATAACTATCATCATTTCATCTTCCTCCTTTCCCTCTCTCTTTGCATGGAATACAAATCATTCCCTTTGGTTTGTAAGTCAAGAAAATTGTAAATGCCACTTTGGTACTAATATTTTTAATTAAATTTTATTGGTTTTGTAACTAGCGATAGTGGAAACCAATCAATATTTTAAATTTTATTGGTTTTAGTTTTGTAACTGCTTATATGCAACACTATTAATATTTTAAATTTTATTTATTTTGTAATTGTTGCAAGTCATCAAATTAAACTACTGATATATTTTAAACATATTATAAATATATAAAATAAAAAGTTCTCATTTATTTATTATATTTATTATTTTAAGATATATATTCGTATTTATTATTTTAAATGAATATATTTAAGATACATGTTCTTATTTATTATTTTAAAATAAATATATATGTAAGTTAAAGTATACAATAGAAAATTTTTTATTAAAATTGAAAAAAGTATATTTATCATCAAATATTTTTTAAATAAATTTTTTTATGTTAAAATATGTAATAACAAAATTTTATATAAAATTGATAAAATATATTTACAATCAATCACATAAAACTAATAAAACTTAATCACTTATCTTATTCATCTCAAATCCAATTTCAAAACAAAAATAAATTATCTCTTTCAATCATTTTAATCTCTTCTTAAAATTAAAATTAAATTTTTTTTTATCTATTCAATTACATACATATTATCTATTGTCTTTCTTTATTAAAAAATAT
The DNA here is from genome assembly GCA_027943335.1 of Chamaecyparis obtusa. Lineage (NCBI taxonomy): Eukaryota > Viridiplantae > Streptophyta > Pinopsida > Cupressales > Cupressaceae > Chamaecyparis > Chamaecyparis obtusa. The sequence goes on along the minus strand of BSBK01004688.1, from coordinate 2,065,787 downwards.
TCATACATATTTTATCTATCTTTTATATAATTTTTTTTTAATAGTAACAATTATTAATTTTTAGAATACCAAAACAAAACACTTCAATTTTAAACATATTATAATAAATAAAACTAAAAGCTTTCATTTTTTTATTGAATTTTTCATAAATTAAAAAAAATTATTATAAAATGCACAACCAAAACAAAACACCATAATTTAAAAATAAAATTCACAATGTTAAATTAAACAGAAAATGTCTCTTATAAGTTGCACAAGAACACCAATCTCCAATATATGATGTAACGGACATGCTTAGTGATGCGAGCCATGACAGGAGTGTATGAAACCACATTTACGTGATGAATGACACCCATGATCATAGACACGTGGAATATTTGATTATCTTTTATTTTTTGAAAAGAACTAAATTTTAGGCGAAGAATGTTGTGGGCTCAGCTCGCGAAAATTTCATATGCTAAAGCATTCAATAAAGTAACTGAGTTCATATAAGTTATCGCTGCATGTTAAAAATATCCATAAAAAAATCCTTGTGTTGAGCTTTCCCAACGAAAAATATTTTATTTCAGATCTGAACTAAAATGACACAATTTCCACAAGTAATCAGCTGCAATAACTTGAAATGTATGTGTGGTCTAGTCAATGCAGGAGTAGTTGCCCTCTCATTACCCCCTTGCTTCTGCTGCTCAAAGAAATAGGAATAGGAAGCAAACTTAAATTGCTCTTCTCATTCCTATGCTGACCACATCCCTGCCATTTGGTACTCCTGACAAGTCAATACAATCCTCACGACGTATTTTCTGAGGTAGGTAGTGATTGTGAGTAATATAATAAAAAATGTACAATCTTTTGTGATGATCAAATGTTTTTCACATACTTACCTACTTGACTTGGCATGTATCTACGAAAATTGTGTGTTAGTGCATCAAAATTGTTGGTTGCCTAACATTGATGTCGACCTCCACTCAAGCCATGCTCCTTTATAATGACTTCCCATCTCCTTACCCTACCAATTCACTCTAAACCTAGTGATGGCACCCATGGCCAAGTTATTTGTGTTTGTTGTTGTTATTCCCCTATTTCTTCTCTACTTCTACCATAGATGTATTCACAGGGAATGGGAAGCTCTTCTTCAATTCAAGGTAGGCCTAAATTACTCCTCTGATCCCTACACCAATCTGAGATTGTGGGAGAAGGGAGGAGATTGCTGCCTCTAGGACAACATTACTTGCCATAACACCACCCATCATGTACTCACTATTGTCATTATGTTCCATGGCAATGGAGGACATTTCATGTCTGAGAGCTTGTGCACCCTCACTTTTCTTGCCACCATAAGCCTAGCTGAATCCATAGGCTTCTCTGCAAATGGATTAACAGGTACTCTTCCTCATTGCTTCTGCAACTTCACTTTTCTTACAACCATAAGCCTACTTGATTTGGGATTATCAGGTACACTTCCTGGCTATTTAGGGAAACTCTCTTCTCTCACACAAGTAGATTTATCTTCAAATAGTTTGATTCAAAACATTCCATTGTCCTTAGGAAACATGACTTTACCACAAAACTATATTTATCTTGGAATAGTTTGAGTGGGAATATTCCATTGTCCTTTGGAAACATGTCTTCCCAAAGGCCCCGTTTGTTTGTAGGAATTGGAGCGGAATTGGCGGCATCACTTCCTAATTTTTAGCAAATCTGCCATTTGGGAGAGTAAAATGCAATTCGAGGTTTAGGGTTCAAAATTGGCTTTTGGCCCTAAAATGGGCAACACCATCTTCCCACCTAATAGGTGGAATTTGAAATCAAATCTAGGTTTTGAAAAAATGTGAACCCCATTTAATTGTCCGGTCAGGTCCGTTTCTGCATGGAAGATTTGTCCGCCATGGCCAAATACAAGGCTATTGTTTTCAGTTGTGAATAGTAGAGAAAAGATATCAACGGTGAATGCAATATCAAGCTTATAATATAATTAGGTCTATGGATTATTGATATTGCATTAGCCTGGAAAGTAATAACTTCTACGTAAAGCTTCAAATCTGGAACGACCCTGTGGCAATTCCTCTATTTCACTACTAGATCACAAACCTACCAGAAATCCCTTACCCTGTATGTTCCATATTTTCCATTTTTGTCATAAAATGGAAAGCTTAATGGATCTGCATAATGTCTTTCATTACTGAATGTGCATATTTTTTTATCTCCCGACAGTCTTTTGGTGCATGCATTGCCTTTTTTCTAAGGTTTGAATACGATGAACAGGATCCTGCAATGCACCATTGAACCGTGGATTATAAGCAACATCCAGTGATATTTCATTATTTGACTGAGAAGCCATACTACCATCAAAGGACAATGAGCTCCCTTTGTAGATCTAGATCCATGGCCATTGAAAAGTGGAAAAGGGTTTCAATTAGAAGAGATTGCCAAAGGAGAATCGGGCAGGTGGAGGATCTGTTGTTGGAGATTTCATATAGGTGGAGGAGATCTCTTTGTCACTAGCACACAAGTCCTATTGTAAATTCTATCACATGCATTTTCTACATCTTAATTTTATGCCTAGATGCCCCAAATCGAACAATGTGAATTGTGGAACTGAGGTCTTCCAATTCTAATTTCAAAATTGGCCACCAAACGTAGAAAATAGATTGCCTTGGTCATCTTCCAGGTCAACCAAATGGTCCAAACTATATTCCAAATACCCAAAACTAGAATTTCAAAACCTTGTTTTGAGATAATCAAGTTTTGAACCAAATTCCAATTTTGCAAACAAACGAGGCCTAAACTACTTAGATATTTCTTATAATAAACTAACAGGAACCATTCCCTCTTCTCTTTCTAATCTATCTTCTCTAAAACACTTAGATTTGCCCAATAATCAACTTGCAGGAAGCATTCCCTCATCTCTCTCTAATTTTTCTTCTTTAGGTTTATTATATCTTTCTTCCAATCACTTGAGTGGTTGTATCCCTGAGTCGTTGGGAGATCTATATGCACTGCATTTGTTGGATCTTTCACGCAACCAACTAAATGGAACTCTTCCCCTCTCATTTTCAAAGCTCTCCTCCCTTACTCAATTCTATGGTGAGAGGAATGCATTCAATTTGAGGAACTCTTTTTCAAACCTACTTGTTAGGAATGAATGCTTGGCAGTCATTTTGTATCAGTTGTTGTTGCATTCATGACTATGATTGTCATTGATGTCAAGATAGTGATCTTCTGGAGACTAGCAGAGAAGTAGATAGTGTTTTGATTAGTGCACATGTTATATTATAGTTGGAGCTATGTGATGTTGAGGTTATGCTCTTTGATATGTTATATGTCTATGGTTAAGAGCGCAGATAGTAATTCATTTATTCTTGGAAGTTATGAGCATTTTGGTAGAAGCAGTATTTAGGCAGTGTTCCTGAGTAGTGGTTTGTGGAAATTAGATGATATCTCCTAATTGGGATGGAATCTAGTTTTTCACAGTTAAAGGGAAGTTTGAGACACATCGATGGTGACATGGTTCATAGTGAAAACTTTGAGGTCACACAAGTGAAGAGTTATTGTATTTGGAAGCCGACAGTTTTATGTAATTTTTTATGTAGCATGTGGAAACTTTTATTTTTGTAATTGTATGCCGACTCATTTGTAATTATTTGAGTGTGGTATAAAGGAAGGAATGGTTTTCCTTGTTTTAAAGAAGAGAAAATGATGATATGTGTAAGGATGTATGAATTGTGATGCGAATGTATGCATGAAGTGAAGAAGAGAGCCAATGCAGTGGTGAAGGAAGACATGCAAAGTACAAAGATCTGGAATTGAGATCTTGTGTAGCAGTGAGTGTAGTTTGGCATAGTGAGAAGGAGGTAACATATTTCATATTATTCTATTGAATAATCTTAAGGTTAGTTGGATAGTGTGTTCAGTGATCTTGTCTTGAAGCTGTTTGGGTAGTGGGTCCTTTTGTCTTCCATAACTCTTAACAGGGTTAGAATCTTTTAACAGGGATTCAAAATCTCCTAACAGGGATTCATATGTACTAAATGTATTTCATAAGACTCCTAATAGAGTCCATCTTTCACAAGAAATATTCATATTAGTGCATCTTTTGTGGGCATCATTCCCATTGGGGCTTACTCTTTGATCAAGAGGTTCCCTAGTCAACATATCTTGTGTCATTGTATTATTGTGTATGAATATCTTTCTATGGTTAGTAATTATATTGCTTACATGGTTAAATGTTGTTGAATTGGATAAAAGTTATAATTGTTTGATAATTGATTCACCCCCCCTCCCCCCTCTCAGTTATCTTGGTGGACTTTACTTTCTAACAATTGGTATCAGAGTAGTAGGTCCTTGAAAGAAAAGTTTAACAACTTAAGGAGATCTATGGTGAATTTTAGGAAAGAAAGCCCTAAGTTTGATGGAGTAAATTTTGACAGCTGGAAAGAGAAGATGAAGACACATCTATTGTGTTTAGGACTAGGTTATTGGTTAATCACAAAGAACAACAAAACTATCATTGAAGAGGACAATCTTGAGACAGCATCTAAAGATGAGCTAGATCTATTCATGTGTAACATACTTGTAAGAGAAGCACTTTTGACAACACTTTTGAAGAATGAGTACAGTCAGGTAAAATTTTTAACTAAAGCTCATGATATTTGGAAAGCTTTGCAATCTACTTTTGAAGGTGATGAACATGCAAAGAAGGCTAGATTACATAATTGGATTTGTGCATTTGAAGATATAAGAATGATGGAAGGTGAATCTGTTAGAAGCTATATTGGTAGAATGTCAAAAATTGTTGCAAGAATAAAAACATTGTGGAGGAGAAAAGATAAAGAATGAAGTGATATGGAAGATACTAAGGACATTGACTCTTGTATTTAAATAGACAACATAGATGATTGAACAAGTTATACCTTGTACTGCAAAATTTTCAAGAGAGACTCTTCTTGGAAGATTGGAAGTAGCAGAAATGAACCTGAGGTTATTAGGAGACTTACCTAGAATGGATATAGCATTAAGTGCTCTTAGCATTTGACCTAATTTGTCAAGAAGTACCAGTGTGAGTGGAGATTATGCTTGTAGTAGCAAATCTAGAAATGAAGAAGATAAGAAGATTGAAGAAGGTAGTTCCTCAATGTTTTCAATGCTTTTCATGATTCTCTCCCCTATTGACATCAATGACAAAAATTCCATCACTATGTCAAACAATAGCTCAATGTCAAAAGACACTGTTTAGAAAATAAATTCACAAGAGTCCTCATGACTTAGCTTAGATACACATACTCCCCCATAGAGGAAGTACCAACATCTAGTCCAGAAGAAAGATAAGTGCATAAACCACTGGACGGATGCAACCATCTGCATCTTTACTCAAGAGTAGCTTGGGGCATAACCCCAAGCATACCTCTTAGATACTCAAATGTATCCTTCAGCAAGGGATTAGTAAATATGTCTACTATCTATTCCTTTGTGCTAATGTACTCCAATCTGACTTCTTTATCTACAACTTTCTCTCTTACAACATGATACTTGATCTCTATATGCTTAGTCTTAGAATGCAATACATGATTCTTAGACATACTAACTCTACTAGTATTGTCACAATGTATGACAATAGGCTCATCAAACTTAATTTCAATATCCTTTAGCATTTGCTTCATCCAAATTATTTGGTTACAATTGTTTGCTGCTGCTACATACTTTGCTTCTGCTGTACTCTATGAAATACAATTTTGCTTCTTGCTCAACCAAGAAACTAATCTTCCTTCATCGCTTCTAGGATCAAACTTTCCTATATCATCATCTCTCTTAATATAACATTTGCTTCCAAAAATTCTAAAATACTTAACTGAGGGTGCATGTCCAAACCATAATTCATAAGGTGTCTTATCTGTGTCTACTCTGATTTGTACTCTGTTCATTGTATATACTACTGTATTCACTGCTTCTCTCTAAAATGTCTTTGCCAAATCACTTTCAAACAACATAGCTCTTGCTACTTTAGTCACTGATCTATTTCTTCTTTCTACAATACCATTTTGTTCTAGGGGCTAAAAACTGTCTCTTAATACCATTCACTTCACAAAAGGTGTTACTTTAGAAGTAAATTCTCCTCCTCTATCAGATCTCAAACATTTAATTCTCATTCCTGATTCATTCTCAACTTTGTTCTTAATTACCTTAAAATTATCAAATGCTTCAGATTTTTCTTTCAAAAATGTAACCCACATCATTCTTGTAAAATCATCAACATGAATCATAAAATACCTTTCTCCATAGAATCCTCTAGTCCTTGTAGGACCACTCAAGTCTGTATGAACAATCTCCAACTTCTCTATAGATGTGAACTTCTTGCTAGGAAATGAACTCCTTTTCTGCTTAGCCATCACACATTCCTTGCAAATCATGTTAGTAGGCTTCATAATCTTAGGTAAATCTCTTACTGCAAGTGTAGAACTCACTTTCACAATATTATCAAAGTTTATATGACATAACCTTCTATGCCATAACCAACTGTCATCAATCTTAGTCATCAAGCATGTCATCTCAGTAGGGTTCAACTAAAATACATTACCTCTAGTTCTAGATCCTATTCCAATCAAATTTCCATCTTTATCCTTAATCACACAAGTTTTCTTTTCAAACAAAACTTGATATCCCTTATCAACTAACTGTCCAACACTCAATAGATTATGTTTCAATCCATCCACAAAGTAAACATCATTAGTATTAGTCTTTCCATCAAGAGTAATAGATCCTATACCTTTAATCAAACAAGGTGCATTGTTACCAACTCTAACAACTCCTCCATCATGATTGCTAAAATTTATGAACTTTCCTTTATCACTAGTCATATGATGTGAAAAACCACTCTCTATAATCCAATCAGCTCTCTTTTCAACTTGGGAAACTAAGGCTTTTTCTTCTTTAATATCAGATTCTGAATTTTCTTCTTTAATGGCTACAAATCCTATATCATCGAAGTTATCATTATCACTGTCACTCAAATGTATTTCAATTCCTTCTTCAATTTCTTCATCATTTTCATAATGACATTCTTTAGGTCTTCTATACTTAAAATTGTTTCTATACTTCTTAACTCTCTTAGGACACTTAGATGCATAATGACCATATTCTTGACAAGTCCAACATTTAAAGATTTTCTTACCATTTGGTTCTCTTTTCACAAGCAAGGCAATACCTTCTTCAATCTTCTTATCTTCTTCAGATTTGGATCTGCTGCTACTGGCATAATCTCCACTCACACTTGTACTTCTTGACAAAGTAGGTCTGATGCTAAGAGCACTGAATGCTATCTCCATTGTCGATAGTTCTCCTGATAATCTAAAATTCATTTCTGCTGCTTCTAATCTTCCAAGAAGAGTCTCTCTTGAAAAGTTCTTTGTACAAGGTATCACTTGTTCAATCATTTGTGTAGTCTGAATACTGGTGTCAATGTTCTCAGAATTTTCCATATCACTTCATTCTTTGATTTTTCACCTCCACAAGACTTTAGTCCTGCAACAATTTTTGACATCCTACGAATATAGCTTCTAACAGATTCATCTTCCATTATTCTTATGTCTTCAAATGCACAAATCCAATTATGTAACCTAGCTTTCTTTGCATGTTCATCACCTTCAAAGGTTGAATTTAAAGCTTTCCAAATATCATAAGCTTTAATTAAACTATTTACCTGACTGTATTCATTCTCTAGAAGTGCTGATAAAAGTGCTTCTCTTGCAAGTATGTTGCACATAAAGGTGTCTCTTTCATCATTAGAACAAGTCTCAAGTCTGTCTTCCTCAATGATAGTTTTGGCATTCTTTGTAATCAACCAATAACCTAGTCCTAAACACAATAGATGTGTCTTCATCTTTTCTTTCCAGCTGTCAAAATTTACTCCATGAAACTTAGGGCTTTCTTTCCTGAAATTCACCATAGATCTCCTTCATTTGTTAAACTTCTCTTTCAAGGACCTGTCGCTCTAATACCAATTGTTAGAAAGTAAAGATCCTCAAGATAATTGAGAAGGGGGGGGTGAATCAGTTATCTGATAATTAAACCATTTATCAACTTCAATAGCATTAAACCATATAATCAATGTAGTAACCAACCATAGAAAGATAATCATACACAATGACACAATAACACAAGATATGTTGACTAGGGAACCTCTTGATCAGAGAGTAAACCCTGGTGGGAATGATGCCCACAAAATGATGCACTAATATGAAAATTCCTTGTGAAAGGATGGACCCTGTTAGGAGTCTTATGAAATACATTTAGTACATATGAATCCCTATTAGGAGATTTTGAATCCCTGTTAAAAGATTCTAACCCGGTTAAGAGTTATAGAAGATTGAAGGACCCACTACCCAAATAGCTTCAAGGCAAGATCTCTTAACTCACTGTCCAACAGATCTTAAGATTATTCAATAGAATAATATGAAATATGTTACCTCCTTCACACTATGCCAAAACTACACTCTCTGCTACACAAGATCACAAATTCAGATCTCTGTACTTCGCAAGTCTTCCTTCATCACTGAATTAGCTCTTTTCTTCACCTCATGCATAAATTTTCATCACAACTTTCACAATCCCATAATTCCATTACATAACAAGGAAAAAATTCCTTCCTTTATACCACACTCAAATAATTACAAATGAGTCGGCATGGAAATACAAAATAATAATTTCAACACGTTACACCAAGAATTACATAAAACTGTCAGCTTCCAAATGTAATAACTCTTCACACATGTCACCTCAAAGTTTGTGTAGTGAACCACATCACTACCAATGTATCTCAAACTTCCCTTTAACTACAAAAAATCAGATTCCATCCCAATTAGGAGATATCCTCCGATTACCAAAAACCGCTACTTAGGAACACTGCCAGAATACTGCTTCCACCAAAATGCTTATAACTTTCATGAATGAATGAATTTATTTTTTCACTCTTAACCATAGGTTAATAACAAAAAAAATAACATACCATCAATTGTGCATAATCCCAAATGCAATATCCCATATGCACAAAACAAAACTATGCATGCTACTCTGCTAAACTCTAGAATATCACTATGTTGACATCAATGACAATCATAGTCATGAATGCAACAACCATTGCTACAGAATGATTGAAAAACATCAAGCATTCATTCCTAATATCCTCCACTTGGTGCTAGTAGGAGGAATCCATTGGTAGAGTGGCTATTGACACACTCACTTGGTAACATTTGTGGCCCGATTTTGAGAGAGATATCTCTTCTAGCACTTCTGACAGAGATAGATAGAGGAGTTCCATGATCTCCAGTAGAGAGGTCTTATTGTGGCCCAGTATGAGAGCCAATTTCTTGAGCTCCTACCATATGTAGAGCATATGAAGGATGAGAAACTGCATATCCATTGTTTCTTCAAGTGACTTAATATGTCTCTCCAGGGCACAGTACTTCTAGCTTTTCCTACCACCTTCAGATATGCACTTGAGACAACACTTGTAGCTAAGGATATTTGTACTAGATAGGAGTCCTGAGATCGGTCTTAGCATTGAAACTCTTCATCCTAATAGTCAAGATAGCATAAATCCTCTTGGAAGGGGAAATAGAACCATTCAGTAGGATCCTTTAAGGGTCAACAGTCTCAGGAGTAGGGATCTTAGTAGGGTTCTAGACAGAGGCATTCAAAGGGTTACCAGGGCTCTAAGCCCAAATAGTGGTAGTCTTAGGGCCCTAAATAGGATTAGAGGACACAGGCCCCTCAAACACAGTCAGCTAGGACTCAGCATCCCTTTAGGGGTGGATACAGTGGATCTAGTAGGACAGGAGGGTCACAACAGTCTAGGACTTAGGGAGTGTAGTTTTAGACTCATGGGCCATGTTACACATGTGGTGGTATGGGTCATATTATGAGAGAGTTCCCATAAGGATAGTCAACTAGTGGTCAGAGAGGGGCTACCTCAGAGCCTACAGTTAGAGATATAGGTAGATCCCATAGAGTGTTTGCAGTGGTTGATAACTACCAGGCCGAGCATCAGGCCATAGTCATAGAGGCCACAGGTATGATTCAGGGTATCAGTGTTTCTATCTTGTTTGATTTAGGGGCCACAGACTCCTTTATATATCCTTATGTAGTGGATCATTGCAGGCTGGTGGTAGTTAGACAGGATGTAGGTTGGGAGGTCGAGTTAGCTTCAGGAGCTAGGGTGTCTGTTGGTTCCTTAGTCCATAGTTGTCAGATGTAGATAGGAGACTTGATCATGATGTTTGATCTCCGCATCACCCCTCTAGTTTCTTATGATGTAGTTCTTGGCATGGATTGTCTATGTGCCCATAGGACCAAGATGGATTGTCGTCAGAAGAGGGTTGAGTGCGTTGATGATCATGGTACTTCCATGGTGATATTTGGAGTATAGAGACCCGTATCCCTTTGCATGATTTCTGCCATGTAGCTTAGGCGGTGCATGCAGAAGGTGTGTTTGCTATTTTCCATCACCATTAGTGATAGAGAGGAGGATTCAGAGGGGGAGCCTTCACTTAATGATTATCCTATTCTTCAGGAGTTTATAGATGTATTTCCTACCGAGTTACCTAGTATGCCTCCACCTAGGGTAGTTGATTTCCATGTAGACCTTGTACCAGGAGCTGAGCCTATATCTAGAGCACCTTATAGGATGACCACACATGAGCTCAATGAGCTCAAGATTTAATTAGAAGAGCTCTTGGAGAAAGGGCATATCTGACCTAGTGTATGACCTTGGGGTGCACCAATGATTTTTGTGAAGAAGAAGGATGATCACTTAGATTGTGCATTGATTATTGGCAGTTGAATAAAGTAACAATTAAGAACCAATACCCACTCCCCAGGATCAATGATTTATTTGATCAATTGTAGGGTGCCTGAGTATTCTTGAAGATAGATCTGAAGTCAGGGTACCATCAGTTGCAGATTGTGGGAAGTGATATCCACAAGACTACTTTTTGTATAAGTTATGGTCACTATGAGTTCACAGTGGTACCATTTGGCCTCACGAATGCTCCAGCTATGTTCATGAGCCTCATGAATGGGGTATTTCATACATTCTTGGATAAGTTTTTGGTAGTGTTCCTTGATGATATTCTAATATATTCTCATAATGAGGAGGAGCATGAGGAGCATCTGAGATAGGTTTTGTAGCATTTGAGAGAGAATCAGTTATATGGAAGCTTGTCAAAATGTTCCTTCTTTAGACCCAAGGTGCATTATCTTGGTGATTTTATATCCAACGATGGGATCTCTATAGACCCATTGAAGATTAGAGCCATTATGGATTGGCCAGCACCCACCAGTGTCACTAAGGTCAGGGGTTTTATGGGGTTAGTAGGTTATTACAGATGCTTTTTGGTAGGATTTTCTAAGATAGCTCATCCCATCACTTCCCTTCAGAGAAAGGGGAAGAAGTATGAATGGACAGAGAGGTGTGAGAGATCTTTTCAGGAGCTCAAGAGAGCCCTCACTAGTGCTCTAATTTTAGTAGTGCCAGATCCTTCAGCAGACTTTGTGGTGTGCACTGATACTTCTTTGAATGGATTAGGAGTAGTTCTTATGTAGGATGGTCATCCTTTAGCCTTCAAGTCTAGGAAGTTGAAGACTCACAAGATCAGTTATCCTACTCATGACCTAGAGCTTGTAGCAGTAGTTCATGCCTTGGTGAGATGGTGATACTTTCTTCTAGGTCACTGATTTGAGCTCCATTCAGATCACCAGAGTCTTCAGTACATCTTTACATAGCCTAATCTTAATGCCATGTAGAGGAGATAGATGGAGTTTTTGTGTGAGTATGATTTTGATGTTCATTACATCAAAGGGAAGGAGAATGTGGTTGTAGATGCCCTGAGTAGGAGGCGGCACGAGCTCTCCTCTATGACTTCTAGTACAGACTTGAGGGAGCATATTTTGCATCACTTGCCAGAGGATGGATTCTATGTGGGGGTTTGTCAAATTGTTCATTCTTAGAGACCCTTTGAGGGGAGATTTGCAAAGTATTCCTTAGAGTCCAATGGACTCCTACATCATAGAGGATGCATCTATGTACCCTCTATAGGAGACTTGCGAGATTTTATTGTGCTTGAGGCTCATAGAGCACCTTATGTAGCTCACCTAGGAGTTAAGAAGTTACATGCCAATCTGAGATAGTTATATCATTGGCCGAGCATGAGATTGCAAATTGCCAGCATAGTGGCTAGGTGCCTAGAGTGTCAGAGGGTGAAAGCAGAGCACAGTCATCCAGGTGGGCTCCTAAAGCCGCATGAGATTGTTGAGTGGAAGTGGGATGTTATATCCATGGACTTCATTGTTGGTCTCCCTATGTCTTCTCGCCACCATGATGCCATCTTGGTGACAGTTGACACATTGACCAAGGTTGCCCACTTTTCACCCGTGCATACTACATTCACAACACGAGACACAGCTCAGGTGTTCTTATGGGATATTGTCAGACTTCATGTCATTCCCCATAAGATCACCTCAGATAGAGACTCCTTGTTCACATCAGCTTTTTGGAGAGAGTTACAGGCAGCATTGGGTACTAGGCTCAATTTCAGTACGATATACCACCCTTAGATAGATGGACAGACAGAGAGGGTTAACCAAGTGTTAGAGGATATGTTACGTATGTATGTGATGGACCATCAGGTCAAGTGGGAGGAATACCTACATCTGGTAGAGTTTACTTATAATAATGGGCATCATTCTTCTATTGGTATGCCACCATATTAGGCCTTGTATGGTAGACCATGTAGGACACCACTTAGTTGGGATAGGATCAAGGATAGAGTATCTATTGGACCTCAGTTGGTCAAGGATATGGAGTAGTAGGCGGTCTTGACTAGACAATGCCTTAGAGAAGCTCAGGATCGACAGAAGAAGTATGCAAATGTGAAGAGGGTTGATCATGAGTATATGGTTGGAGATAGGGTCTTCTTGAGAGTGAGACCACATAAGAGTCCAATCCATTTTGGAAAGAGCTCTAAGTTAGCACCTCACTTTGTTGGATCTTTTGAGATATTGGAGAGGATAGGACCAGTTGCCTACCATTTAGCATTTCCACCCAGCCTGTCACGCATCCACGATGTGTTTCATGTATCTATGTTATAGAAATATATTTATGATGAGTCTCACATTATAGATTAGGATGCCTTGTAGGTGGATTCAGACAGACAGATAGCCTTGGAGCCCATTTTCATTTTGGGCCAATGGACCCTGGCACTTTGAGGTAGAAAGCTGGACCAGGTTAGGGTCCAGTGGGATTGTTATGATGAGGTCACAGCTTCATGGGAGGATGCAACACATATGAGATCACAATACCCATATCTTTTTGATAAAATCTAGGAGGAAGTTCATGCCTAGGGGGGGAGGATGTGAGGCCTCACCCTGACCCATCATAGCATCTTTTCTCATTCGCATTTTGATACATTGATACACTTGTTATATTATACTAACAAAGATTCGAGATACTATATTTTGATGATGATTATTATATTATGTGGATTAGAATCTAGAGTATGTCATGATTTTGATTATACATGTTTAGTAAAGTGAATTGATGAGAATATTGGATCATGTTTAGATTTGATTTCTACACATATGACATGTCATGATGATTATGTACTTATGATGTTCAAACATTATTGAATGAAAATTTGCAATTAGGATTGAATTCTGCATATGGATTTATGGGTTAAATGATGAATTAGATATGTATATTTAATGTGATTTACTATCTTGAACTACTAATGCTTGATGCTTAGTGTGCAGGTAAGAGAACCATGGAAATTATTCAGAGAACCAAGGTTAAACATATGTGAACTAAGTAAGCCAAGGTTTAATCTAATAATGATTAAAAGCCTTGTAATAATGTGAACTCATTGTAAAAGTGAATTTTCATGTGTGTTATTAGTTAACTTCATGTTGTCATTTAGGACATGACATTTTGTATGTAATGTGCAATCATTGTGTCACTTGACACTTGTTATGTGCTCATCTTAATTCAGCTTTGTTTCTAGCCACTTCTAGAGGCCAATAAGGAGTTCTAAGGGTCATTTTTGGCATTATTTAATACCTAAGTGATAGGGGTATGGGCTAGGAAGGTTTTGAGCATGTCCATAATTCCCTAGTGACCTTAGTAACCCATTTTATGACCCATTTACCCTTAGCTACGAAATTGGATAAGTCTTGACCTCTACCCAACTTCACCCTTGATGGTGGATGGGTAGAAATTTGGAGGCCTTTTTAGAGGCCCTTGGTAGAGTTAGTGGGTGTTCACCCACTCTCTACATTTAGAGACTTTAGGGTTTTGGATGAAGAAAGGATAATTAGATTAGCTCTTCTCAAATATTATTTTCCATCACACTTGTGAAGGTTGGTTACTCACTTCCATGGAGGTTTTCTTACTTGTTCAATAGATTAGCTTGTATTCTTACTCTCTCATGCATTTGAATTTTATTCTTGTTGTGATATTGTGTTGTATGGGATGGGGTTTTGATGTTGGATTCACGCTATTTCCTTTTTAACTTCCTTGAATGAGGGAGTGCATGTTCATGGGAGTGAGGCATTACTCACCCTTTGGGAAGGGAAGAAGTAGCCTTTGGGTGAAGGGGTTAGTTGGGCTCTCCATGTGGTGAGAGTCTCTTCTCTTGGAGAAGAGGGACAAATTCATGGTGTATGAGCACCTTGAAGCCATTGGTATCCTTGCATCTTGAGGATGTAGATGAGCAAAGTATGTGTATGGAGATTTTGTTTATGTAGCCTTGAAGAGGCAATGAAATACTAATGTTGAGAAATGTTGAATACCATGGCATTCTCCCCTTGGAAAAGCCCACCTTCACCCTCTTTCAATGAGCTTGTAAGACTCATTTGTGTAGCCTTGGGAGGGAGTAAATGGTTGTATATGCATATATGTATTTTGTGAGCATTTTGTTGTTGAAGAATACCCATTTGGCCTTGGTTCTCCAAGCTTGGGGGTAGTCTCATAGAGACCTAGGATGGGAGGTGAGCATCCCATGGTTCTTCCCCTTTTATTGTAGGTAATGATGCCAAGACTCATGTAGAAGAAGCTTTGAAGGAGCTCTCTCTTGGATGTGATTGTTGAGAAACACCATATGTTGTTGTTATGTTGACCCTTGTAGTCATATTCTCCTCTTGTGGCATATTGTAATGAGGTTTCATGCTTTTGGCCATTGTGAAGTTGTAAGTGTTTTGTAATGAAGAAAGGTTACTGTCTCAATTTTGAGTTTTCATTGGGTATCTTTACCAATTTGTATCATCTTGTTGTAAATATGAATACTTCTCCATCATAAAAATATGCATTGTATTTGAAGAGATAACTATTTTGAGAATGATGAACCTTACCTTCATATCTATTAGATCTTACTCCTTAAGATAATGGTGTTATTCTTATTGTGAAATTATATTCAAGTGGATAGAATAAGAATGCAATAGTTCAATAACATATAAAATCTCATCAATGAATGAACCTTGAAATCAATTGATATTTATTGTGATGGTTTAAGCTCAATATAATCAATCCTCTCCTTAAATAATTACCATTGCAAAATGAGCACCACCTTACTTGAAAATCAACAATTCCACCTTATTCTTCCTTTTAAAAAAAACATGATAAACAATGTGCAATCAAATTAAATGATACCTTAGTATATCATTCATATCCATCATAATGCAATACATTAAAGGAGCTATTAAATTCATGATTTTTGATCTCTCTTATCAAATAAGAAATTGGAAGGAAAACCCATGTATTGAAAATAACCTTCCCCAAAAAATTTATTTAGAGCAATTTAGCTCTCTGGAATTTGTATGGGGAAGGAAAATATTCTCTTACCATAGAGAATATTCCCTTCCCTTTTTGTTTAGACTCCCTAATTAAGGTTAGTAGCCTAAACTACCCCTTCACCATGCTTACACCACTAACTCATGTGTTTTTGAATAAAATAAACCTAAAGTTCTTTAATGCTTTCCATGACTCTTCCCACTTGATTTTGTGGGCCCCACAACATGTCCAATCCCTTTCTTATGTAGGTCCTAGTGGGCATGACAGGAAAGAATGCTTGATTACAAATCAGATGAAGGAACTCATCCTCAGCCTAGCATTGAAACTACTGAATTATTTTATGAGACTGACAGTGAATTGTTGAATGAGAGTCATGCTGAAGAAACCAGAGAGGAATCTAGAGAAGAATCTACAGTTGAAGCAAGATCTGAGACTATAACACCAAATAGATACATATAAAGACATCATCTTGTTGATCAAGTTATTGGAAGTTTGGATAGAGGAGTCCTAACTCAGAATAAGGTACATTTATGTTTAATTTCTCAAATTGAACCTAAATCTACTAATGAAGCTTGTGAAGATGAACATTGGGTTAATGCTATGAAAGAAGAACTAGAATAGATTGAAAGGAACAAGACATGGGAATTGGTCCCTAGACCTAAAGACAAGAATGTGATTGGAACTAAATGGGTATTTAGAAACAAGATGAATGAACAAGGAGAAGTAGTAAGAAACAAATCAAGATTGGTATGTAAAGGATACTCACAGCAAGAAGGAATTGACTATGAAGAAAATTTTGCACCTATAGCAAGACTTGAAGCAGTGAGAATGTTTTTAGCTTATGTGGCTTTTAAGAAATTCAAATTGTATTAGATGGATGTGAAGTCTGCATATCTGAATGGTGAATTAGAAGAAGAAGTCTACATTGAGCAGCTTGAAGGTTTTCCTTTGACTCAAGAAGGAGACATGGTATGTAAAATGAAAAAAGCACTATATGGACTAAAGCAAGCACCTAGAACTTGGTATGCAAGACTGGATAAATATTTGATAAAATTGGGATTTACTAAAGGAATAGCTGATAGTAATCTGTACACAAAAGAAATTGAAAATGGAGTGTTAGTTATTGTTATTTTTGTTGATGACATTATTTTTGGAGGAGAAGATGAAGCTAGTGAAAAATTTGCTGAGAAAATGAAGAATGAATTTGAAATGAGTATGATTGGAGAAATGAAATACTTTTTGGGATTACAGATAACACAGAGAAGTGATGGTATCTTTGTAAGTTAGACAAAGTACTTGAATGATTTGCTGAAAAGATTTGGAATGGAGAACTGTAAACCAGTTGGAACACCTATGGTTATAGGACATAAACTATCTAGCACAAATGAGACACCAGCAGTTGAGTAGAAGAAATATAGATCTATGATTGGTGGATTATAGTATTTGACACATACAAGACCTAATATAGCACATTCAATTGGAATTGTGGCAAGATTTCAAGCTGAACCTAGAGAATCACACTATGCTGCAGTAAAGAGAATACTAAGATATTTAAGAGGCACAATGGACTATGGATTGTGGTATGAAAAATCTAATGACTTTACCCTATGTGCATATACAGATGCTGATTGGGGAGGTAGTGTTGATGATAAGAAAAGCATCAGTGGTGGAGCCTTTTTTCTTGGAGGAAGATTAGTTTCTTGGCTAAGCAAGAATTAGAATTGTATTTCACAGAGTACAACAGAAGTAGAATATGTAGCAGCAGCAAACAATTGTAACCAGATAATTTGGATGAAGCAGATGTTGAAGGATATTGGAATCAAATTTTTTGAGTCTATTGTCATACATTGTGACAATACTAGTACAGTTAGTATGTCTAAGAATCATGTATTACATTCTAAGACAAAGCATATTGAGATCAAGTATCATGTTGTAAGAGAGAAAGTTGCAAAGAAAGAAGTTAGACTAGAGTACATAAGCACAAAGGAGCAGATAACATATATATTTACTAAGCCCTTGCCTAAGGATACATTTGAGTATCTGAGAGGTGTGCTTGGGGTTATGCCCCAACCTACTCTTGAGTAATGATGTAGTTGGTTGCATCCATCCAGTGGTATATGAACCCTATTTTTCTTTTGGATTAGATGTTGGTAATTCCTCTATGGGGGAGTATGTGTATCTGAGCTGAGTCATGATGACTCTTGTGAATGTATTTTCTGAATAGTGTCTTTTGACATTGAGTTGTTGTTGACATAGTGATGAAATTTCTATCATTGATGTCAATGGGGGAGAAGTGTACATGAAAAACCCCATGTACCATTTGTTGGAGAGAATTGAATAGGAAAATGAAGCAAGATTTGATTGATGAAGAGGACTTGAAATATTTTCAGAGCAGCAGTGTTGCAGTTGTAGACACCTAAAAATCCTTTAGAAAATAAAGTATTTTTATTTTCTGAAAAATCTCTGATGACATCATCATTTATTAATTAATTAATTATTTAATTAATTAATTTATTTTTATGTTATTAAATCCCTTTTTCTTAATTAAAAATATTTAATTAAGAAATCCCTCCCAAAAATGTTTAAATCTTATTTAAACATTAATCCCCTATTTATTAATTATTTTAATTAATAAATTGACCAAAAATCCCCCAAAAAATAATTAATTTATTTTTTGACCAAAACTTGGCCAATTTCCTTAAGACCACTAACCTCTTCCAAAATCTTCTAATCCCTTCTTAATTTCGATTAAAAGGCTAATCCCATCTTTTCTAACCCTAATCTCAACTCAAAATATTTAATTAAGATTAAATATTTAATTTTCATATTTATTGAAAATATTTCAATAAATTTTCCCAAACTTAAGCTTTTGGAATGAATAAACTTTTATTCCATAAAACCTAGGAGAATTCTAGACTCTTCTAGAAACTTCTCAACCCAACCTCTTCACCCATCCTAATCCTAAAATCCCCTAATCCTAATCCTAATCCCCTTTCTAATCTTGTCACATTCCATTAGCAAAAGGTTTACCAAAACTTATGCTAACCTCCTCTTAGTCATCCTCCTTAGTCAACAAAGATGGCCACCTCTTGGCCACCTCTTGCAAATGCATTTAAGGATGCATTTAAGCCTTCCTCATCTTTCTTACATGCATTCATTATGCATTTAAGACCTTCTTATCCCTTCCTTGCCACCTCTTGGCCTTGGGCACATTTACCAAATTGTGCACATGCCCTCAAACTTTCAACTCAATCCTCCCTTGACACTTGTCAGGACACTTGTCCTTGACTCAACCCTAACCTTAGCCCTAACTCTGACTCATCCTTTTTAACCAAGCCCTTCCCTTTTCCTATAAATACCCTCATTTCCTAAGGCAAACCATCTTTCAACTCTCAAACTCAATAGCAAAGTTATAATGTCATTTTCATTCTAGCATAAGCATAAACTCATCATTTTAGATTATTTTCAAGTTTAAATCACATCTAAATTAGCTTAAATAGATTAACATAGATTCATTTCTTGTTTTAATCTTAGTTCTTTTATTTAGCTTTGCATATTTGTGTGTTCTTGAGGCCTTTGAGGCAAAATAGGTTCCTCATACCTATTTTGTGTCATTTTGGGTCTTCTTGATCCTCAAATCATCCTACTTTGCATGCTCCAAGTGCTTGAGTTTGCACACCCACATCCCTCTATATCTAAGCATATCAAACGGTGCATGGGCGCATCCGTTTTAAGCTTAAACTGAGGTGGCTTTGATTTTAGTTTGCTAACCATTAAATTTGATTTGATAATATGCTATGACATTTGTTTGTCTTTGGCCTTCAAAACAGGTTTAGGTGCACTCTCAAATCCTAGTCTACATTCTGGCACGCCCGGTGGGACCCACTTCACGGGTTCTTTGCAAACATTCTGATGGGTTTTAGACCATTTTCAGATTTTTCAAGCTTATAGGTGGACGGAGCACTTCGATCCCTTCTTCTTGTTCTTGTCTATATTCTTCTTCCTCTTCTTGTCTATATTCTTCTTCTATTCCATCTCCTTCTTCTTCTTCTTCTAGCAAGGAGGTCATGGCCATTTTTTTTCAAAAATAATAATAAAATCCATAAGGAAGCAAAATCATACACACCTTATTTTAGTGCTTAAAATGAACCCCCAAATCATTCTTGAATGCATTAAGGACTAAAATTTGCAAAATTTGTTCTAACAAACAAAACAAAAAAATTAATCAAGGTATTTGCATCCTTGCAACATCAAGGATTTTTAACAATGCATTCATGCAAAGTAGGAATGATCATATCTTTTTGGGCATAAAAAGAACATCAAATCTGCATTCAAACGAGTCAAAACAAAATCTTGAATGAAGCTAAAAGGAAGAACTTAGGTCCTAAAGCGTCATTTTCCATTTGAAAAGCAAACACAATCTTGAATGCCTTAAAGATCAAAACAAAGCTTTTTTAAAAGTTCTTAATCAACACGCACACTCAATCTTGAATGCCCAAGTCAAAAAACTTGCAAACGCTCGATTTACTTTTTGGAGAAAGGAACAAATCAAAATCTAAACACGTGTGTCTTCATTTTTCAAAGTTCAAACAAACTTAATCAAATTTGGGAAAATGAACAAAATCTGCTTGATGTGCATGTAGGAGTTTTTCAATTTTTGCATAATCCTTGTTAGAGTAAGCAACGTGGAACATTTGAACTTGGATAAGTTCACCTGTTCTGCTTTTAGCGAGGCCTGTCCAAGGAGAAGCGCTTCCTCCTCAGAGAACGACCTCAAACCGGTATCCCCCCCGGCCGGTATACAAATAAGTGAATACCAAAAGAATCACTTACATCTCCTAATCGCCGGGCGTTCGTGCCAAACACGTGTCTGGGGATGGTAAACATTCCTCTCCCCCAGCATAATTGGCAAGGCTCTTAAGTGAGTCACGGATGATCAGCATAACCAGGTATGGAGACACCACGGAATCATTAGCAACCTGATAAAATAGAGGCTACCCTATCTACATCCGAAAGTATCAAAATCCTTGTGCAAGGACCGATTCCAAGGGGTTTACCGGGTCGCCTCAAGATTACTCACCATTTGTATTCCCTTCTGGGGGATACCAAGCTGTGGGCAAGCGATTTTGATACTCACCTTCCTTAGGTAGATCTGTTTGAAGTGCTTGATAGTCAAAGACTCCGTGAAAACACTTGTTGAAACATTCACTTTCAAAGCTTTGTCAGAGTCAGTTGCCTTTGTTTGTATCCCGCAAGGTTGCTTTGTCCCTTGCGGAGATTGCTTTGACTTTAACTTTTGCCATTGGAAACCTTTGCCTCAAAATTAGAAGCCTCTTTTTCAAGTGATGCCCAGCAAGAACAAACATCCTAAAGCAAAGTTGCCCAAATCCCAAGCCTATCAAGAGCAAAAAGTTATCAAGAAGAACACCAAGACCTATCAATCCATTATCCAAGCAACCCAAGTAGAGGAGAAGTCCCAAGCCAGACTTGAGAACATTGCCCATAACGCCCACATCAAACAGTTCACCTTCCGTTTCCGAGTTAACCATCACTTTGTCAACCTTGAGCCAGAAGATTAGCCAATTCCTTATTCATGTCTTGTTCCATCTTCAGATCTTGAAATCTTGTCTCAACAGCCTTGCATCTTAGTTTCATCCTAGTTTCACCCTTTGCATCAGCATCAAAACCTTAGTTGCATTTCAAAACATCATAAAGTTGCATTTGCATTCATCTTCCTACCAGCATTCTAAAATCAGTCCTTGTCATTTGCACTTGCATCATCCTTCAAGAGCATTGTCCCTTCACCCTTCAATACCTTTTCCACCAGCATCCCCCCATCAGCTTTCCATATCTTTCCAGCAGATCCATCATCTTTTGTTCCAAATCTAGAGATCCACCAACACTTAGTGTTCTACCTTTTGAGTTGTTCCTATCCTATATCCAAGATCAGAGACCATTATCCTCTTTTTTGGCACAACGTGTTGTCATAAAGAAATCAAACCTTGTCCTTGCATAGCCATCATCTCGAGCAAGAGATTGGAGTGCATTGATAAGAAACTTGTTGACCGAAGATCATCAGTCTATCTTAGGTTGACCCCATCATATCTCTGATCCTCCATTTGGGAAAAATAGCAGCTCATTTGTTGACCACTCAGTAATCTTTCACTAGCTTTCCACCAGCAACCTATCTTTCCTCCACCATCTTGATCCATATCAATTCCATCCAGCTTCCATCATCGCCATCTTGATCCATCCTTGCATTGCATCCTAGAAAGTCATCATATTTAGAAGTTCATCAACTTTGCATCCATCAACATCTTTTAGCCAAACATCTTGCATCCATTTAGCACTTGCATCTCCATGCCTGTTGAGACCAGATCTCAGAAAAGAAGAAGCATGAATCCTTATCCACCAACAACCTCATCCGATCCCAACCTTTTCACCAATGCCATGATGACCTACAATCCCCAGATCCAAGCCAGTAACCCATGTGAAGATCCAAACATCCCTTCATCCCTGTTGGCAATCCAAGCATTCGCAAATCCTCCAGATAGCCCACCAGCGACCAATGCCCTTATACCGCAACATCAGCAGAGCACGTTTGTTCACTACCTGCCAGAAAGTACCTCCATCCCACCATCTCTCTATCCACGCATCCCCATCAAAACTATCCAAGTTCCAGCACAAGCGTATTCTCTGTTCCCCGATCCTATCATGCAAACACCCCAGGAGCTTTCCACCATTCCCCTTTTCTTGCAAGGAAGCCTCACCAGTCCCACAACACAAGCTACAGTGCCATCCGCTCCATCTCATACCCCTTTTGCTTCATCATCTGCTATGGCTGCCCAAGCCCAAATCCAAACCCAAAGTCAGCTTCCACCTCTCACACAAGCTTTTACACCGCCATCATCCGCAAGTCAAGCAACATCTTTCACCATCAAAGGAGCACCGCCACCCTTCACCCCCCAAGCACCTATACCTTCTTCTTTGGGGTTAGCGCAATCGCTCCCCATTCCAACCTCATCTTTCTCTTGGGTGTTTCCTTCATTTTCCTCTTCACAAGCATGCACTCAACCACAACCTCAACAAGCTCCTTTATATCAACCATCATTCATGTCCCAAGCTCCCATTGCTCCTACCATTCCATCATCCGCTGCAGTGCACCCTAACACAAGCTCTCAGTGGGGCCTTACACAAGAAGAAATGAAGGCATGGGGGATCCCATCTCAATCCCCTACATCTATGGTTGCAAGTCAACAAACTGCCTTCGCCCAAGCAGCACAGTAGCAATTACCCCAAACACCGCCGGCTTCAAGCTATTCATCCCAAATCCCAAATACCTTCCAGAAAGTTCCACCACTTCAACAGCCAACTTTCCCTAGCTATCTTACCCCATCACCCTTTGCTTCTAGCTTCCCCACATTTGTTCCACCTCTAAACAACGCAGGCATGCACCCAGCTTATATCAGCCAAAACCAAAGCCAACCTCAACAACTACCACCATCATACCCGCAAGCAACATCATTCCAACAGCCTCCCCCACAGCAACCACATGTCCCCTTTTAGCAAACACCCATCATTCCTCCACAACAGCAAGTCCCTTGCTATCAGCCTCAGCAACAAATTCCTATCATCCCCCAGCAACAACAAGTTCCCACCCATCAGTTACAACAACAAGTTCCAAATGACCACTATCAGCAAGCAGTCCCACAACAACCGCCAGTTCAACAACAGCAAGTAGCCCAACAACATCAAGAGGTCTCATATCATTTACCACAATATCCCCCTATGCCACACCACCAATATCCCCAACAACCATTGCCCCAAAATCAGTTCCAACCTATTTATCCACAGCAAACGCCATATCTAGTTCCACAGCCTCCATCGCAAGCAAAAGTTCCAGTTCCCTCGCCACTCAATGCTGAGTGGGAAGCAATGAAAAATGCTCTAAAAGAGCTACAAAGTGGAACAGAGAATAAAACATACAAGTTCGAAGAGGTGTGCTCATATCCCTTCGATCGGTCCATAGCAACTATCCCTTTCCCCAAGCATTTTGAGATGCCCAAGTTCGATAAGTATCGGGGGAAAGGAGATCCAGTAAACCATATCAAAGAGTTCTACATGGCGTGCCAAGAAGTAGCTTACAGCGATAACTATCTCTTGCGCCTGTTTCCCAAAAGCTTGGGAGGAACTGCTGTTGAGTGGTTTTACAAAATACCACATGGGACAATAAAAACCTTTGCTGAACTCTCTGAGAAGTTCATCACACACTATGCCCATAATGTGGAGAATGAGTTGTCCTTGCTAGACCTATGCAACTCAAAGCAGAAAGACGGAAAAAGCCTTGCAGAATACTTGCAAAGATGGCAGAATCTTACAACCAGGTTATCATATCAGCCGCCAGAGAAGCATCTAACAAAGATCTTCATTGATAACCTGCATCCAAAGCTATCCCATCACATGCGAATGAACTGTCTCCAGACATACCAAGACATCAAGAGCAAAGGCATAGGCATCGAGAAAGCTCTCCTAGACGAAGGCACTATTCGTCACTTCAAGGATGATTCCAAGAACAAACCCAACAATGATAAATCTCGTTACTGGAATCGTAACAAAAATGTTGTTACAGATGGAGCCACTGACACTAAGAATGTACAATTTGTTGTGGCTAGTCCTACACCAGCTCAAACATACCAACCGCCACAAGCGCCCATCTATCAGCAACCACCAGCTCCCGCATATCAAGCACCTATTTATCAGCAGCCTCCTCAAGCTCATCAACCACCTGTGCAACAGTATCAGCAGCAATACCAATAGCAACAGCCAGCACGTCAAGGCAATCCTGTTAACGCAGTTAACATTGCCCCAAGGCAGAACAAACCCAATAATCAGAACAATCCAAAGAGGACTTTCACACCTTTGGGTGAGCCTCTGGATCAGATCTTTTATTGGCTAGCCAAGGCAAATATGATCACATATCCACCCATCCCACAGAAGGATGACAACGCACCAAAGTCTGATTGGTATAAAGAACATGAATACTGTGATTACCATCATGTGAAGGGGCACACAACATTGAAGTGCATGTGGCTTAAGCACTACATCCAGGATCTCATCGATCGCAAGGAAATCTAGGTCGATGCACCAACTCAAGCTTCACCCAATGCCGGTTTGCAAATATATCAAAATGTGTTCCCTCAACACGATACCGGGAAGAATCAAGCCAACACCAATCAGCCCCAAAATCGTGGCAAAGGCAAGCAAGAAGATCACACAGCGGCCTACATCAACTATGACAAGTATGTCGGATGCATAACTCAAGTTGAGCCCATCCAAGATGAGCCCACCATCAATACCATCCACGTCAGAGGGTCGGATCGACAATGTGCTGCAACTACCCGCAGTGGTAGGATAACTGTTGCCGGTGCTCCTCCGAGGTCAGCTGCTCCTCCAAGGCCAACATCTACTGCATCCATAGCATAGTCTAACACCAGGCCATCATCAAATGCACGCGCAACACAGCATAATGCACCAAGTGCACAATACAATATCATAGAGCATCTTGGGAACATGCCAGCCCAAATATCTATCTTGGATTTGCTCCGCACATCACCCATCCATCAGGAGATCCTGGACAAAGCTCTAAAAGAAGGCCATGTCCCCACGAACATTAACACAACTCAGTTTGAAACTCTTGTGGGACACCTATCAGCAGCATGTGCCCTGTCCTTCAAAGAATCTGATATACCAGATGTCGCTCCTGACCATACTCTCCCTCTCCGCATTGCTGTCATGGTCAGAGATTTCGCCATCAAACAAGTTCTAGTGGATAATGGCTCAGCCCTCAACTTGTGCACATTAAAATTCATCAAGAAGATCGGGTTCACGGAGGCCGACATACAACGTGAGCAAATTACTATCAAAGCATATGATAACTTGGAGCGTACCTCTGAAGGTACTATGACTTTGCCTATCCAGCTAGGCCCAGCAACGCAAGATACTCTCTGCCACATTGTTGATCTTGACCTACCATTAAATATCCTCCTCGGTCGTCCATGGATCCATTCCATTAAGGCCGTACCATCTACTTACCATCAGTGCATCAAGTTTCCACATCAAGGCACTGAGGTTACCATCCACGCTGACCCTAACCCCTTTGCATACTGCCTTGCGATGGAAGCATCTTTCCCTCATTCTACTCATTGTCCTGGAACCGATATTGGTACTTCTATTGCTAGCTCATCCCGATCCCATCGCGATCCAGAGACCATCCTCTCTTC
Organism: Chamaecyparis obtusa; assembly: GCA_027943335.1. Classification (NCBI taxonomy): domain Eukaryota; kingdom Viridiplantae; phylum Streptophyta; class Pinopsida; order Cupressales; family Cupressaceae; genus Chamaecyparis; species Chamaecyparis obtusa. The sequence goes on along the minus strand of BSBK01004688.1, from coordinate 2,039,678 downwards.
CACCTTATCATCCGTCAAGATCAACAACCAGGGTTGTGGCGAATACAGCCTCAGTGATGCATTTGTTGTAGGAGCTCTTCCACGTGATCCACATACTCAAGGGCGCCCAAGTTGTCAAAACAAGCCTGCTGAGGAACATTATAAGCTCAAGCAAATCAGAAACATGACTTTTGAGTCTCATGGTACCATCAACAGCAAAGAAATGGATCCAGATATTAACAAATGGTTATACAAAGATCCCCCATCACGTGACACACAACTTCTTGAGTACTTCAAAGAGAAATACCCAATCCCCTACAAAAATGTCACAGAACACTATAATTATCAAGGTGGTGGTCTAGGACCACAAGAGGACGGAAATTTGTTTCCTATCATACCATCCCAGAATCCAGAACAGCAAGGACTTGGCTTTAATACCTCTCGCCTGCTTGAACAAGAGCCCAATACCACAACTGCGGGCACTAACATGACCAACGTGAACTTTTCAAATAGCCAGGATGACCTTGTGGAAATCGAAGACATCCCTGAAGAGAAAGACATCTGATCCTATGACGATATCTTTGCCGACGACACCCTCCTGGGGACTTCTGTTCTCCAACAACTCTCCATTAACCTCATAGATCTTCCCCTCACAAACCCCAACCTCATAGATTGGGACCAACCAAGCATCGCACACATCGACGAGTTCCAAAGTGCACAAGCACTCCTAGAATTCATGGGGGCATCAGATCCAGCAGTCAACCAGGATCCAACATCAGCCTCTGTCTATCAGCTTCACCCAGAAGGATATTTTGGGGAAGAGGAAAGCTTTAGTCGCAAAAATGAAATAGAAAAAGAACATCATGAGTCTTTATGTGAAAACCCCCTTGGGGCACATTCTGATTCCAAAATAGTAAAAATAAAGGGCGTATCTTCTAGTGAAAACCTGGCAATTCAGGCGCTAGAAGATGAAGCCTTGCCTCTTCCCCCTGTCCAAGATTATAGACGAGAGCAATCGCCGATCATCATAGAAGAGACCAAGCCAATCAACTTGGGAACAGAAGAATGTCCAAAGATCACCTACATTGCAGTCAACCTAACAGAAGGAGAAGAAATCGCTCTCAGTGCCTTGCTCAAGGAATCCATTATCAACTTCGCATGGTCATACGCCCATATGCCTGGGCTTGATCCAAACCTTGTTGTTCATCACCTATCAGTAGATCCAAATGTTAAGCCAGTGAAGCAGAAGCTAAGGAAAATGCATCCAAAGGTAGCATTGCTCGTCAAAGTAGAGCTTGAGAAGCTCCTCCAAGCTAAGATTATCAGAGCTATAGATTATTCAGAGTGGATCTCTAACATGGTGCTAGTCACAAAGCCTTCTGGCGACATCAGAATCTGTACTGATTTCAGGGACTTGAACAAGGCATGTCCTAAGGATGACTTCCCATTGCCAAACATAGACATGCTTGTAGACCTCACAGCGGGTCATGAGATGTTATCATTAATGGATGGATTTTCAGGCTACAACCAAATTCATATAGCAGAAGCAGATCAACATAAAACAGCATTCACAACCCCATGGGGTACCTTCTGCTACAACATGATGCCATTTGGGCTAAAGAATGCAGGAGCAACATATCAACGAGCAATGACAGCGATCTTCCATGACATGATCCACAAGATCCTTGAAGACTATGTGGATGATATCCTTGCAAAATCCAAAACAAGGGATGAACACCTCAACATCTTAGAGCGTGTGTTTGATTGTCTGAATCATTATCGCTTAAAGCTTAATCCTAAGAAATGTGTCTTTGGTGTTACATCTGGCAAGATTCTAGGCTTCATCATCTCTAGACGAGGCATAGAGATCGATCCTAAAAAAGTAAAAGCAATAACAGAGATGCCTCCACCAAGAAATCTCAAACAGCTCAGAAGCCTACAGGGAAAGCTTCAATCAGTACGGCGGTTCATCTCTCAGCTAGCGGACAAGTGCCAACCATTCTCACATCTCTTATGCAAAAACACCAACTTCAAGTGGGATCCCATATGTCAAAGAAGCTTTGATAAGCTCAAGGAGTATCTAGCTAACGCTCCGATCCTTGTACCACTAGTTCCAGGACGCCCACTCATCCTTTACATCTCAACAACAGCTACAGCACTAGGGGCACTCCTAGCACAGCATGATGATGAAAATAGAGAACGAGCTATCTACTACATCAGTCGCACTCTTGTGGGCTATGAGCTTAATTATTCACCTATGGAAAAAGCATGCCTTGCAGTGGTCTTTACCACTCAAAAGCTTAGACATTACATGCTCAGTCACACAATCAAGCTCATTTCAAAGGTGGACCCCCTCAAATATCTACTATCAAAGACAACTCTCACAGGCCGTATGGCAAAATGGGTCATGATACTCAGTGAGTTTGACATCCAGTATATTGATCGCAAAGCAATCAAAGGGCAAGTCATTGCCGATCAACTAGCAGAAGCACCACTGGTGGATGCCTATCCACTAATCATGGAATTCCCTGATGAACACTTATGCATGATTGAAGAGCAGCCCATGTGGAAACTATACTTTGATGGCTCCTACACATCACATGGATCAGGGGCAGGAATCCTATTCGTCACACCTCAAGGTGACTACATCCCAAAATTATTCAAATTGGGATTCCCATGTACCAACAACATTGCAGAATATGAGGCACTCATCTTAGGTCTTAGAACAGCCATTCAGTGGAATATCATAGAATTACAAGTATTTGGAGATTCACAGCTGATTATCAAACAAGTCCTAGATGAATATCAAACAAAGGATGACAAGTTGCTACCTTACAAAGAGCTGGTGGAAAAACTGCAAGAGCATTTCCTACATCTACAGTTCACACAGATCCCAAGACTTCAGAACAAAGCAGCGGACGCAATGGCAACCATTGGATCCTTGTTAGAAATCCCACGCGACGCATCACAATATGAATTCCTAGTCGAGCAGCTACATACGCCAGCTTATGAGAACGCTGATGCAGAAATGGTATGTGTCTTGGTTGGTCCCCAATCCCCATGGTACCACGACATCCATGCATATCTAAAAAATGGTATCATATCTCCCCATCTCACCAATAACCAACGCCAAAACCTTATTCGCAGAGCTTCCCGCTATACTCTTGTAGCCAACACCCTATATCGTCGTGGGTATCACAATGTCCTATCTAGATGTTTAGATTCAAACGAGGCCGTCCTGGCCTTACAAGAAGTTCACGCTGGAATTTGCGGTGCCCACACAAGTGACATGGTTCTAGCAAAGCAGCTGCTTAGAGTTGGATATTATTGGCCAACAATGGAACATGATGCATGTGATTTTGTCAAGAAATGTCTCCCATGTCAATAGCATGCCAATTTGATACATGCACCAGCACAAGATCTACAGCTTATTGCACCACCATGGCCTTTTTCATGTTGGGGCCTTGACCTCGTTGGCTTGATCACCCCCCTCTCTTCGGATGGACACAAGTATATCATAACAGCCACAGAGTACTTTACCAAATGGGTTGAAGTGATTCCACTCACCCTTACTACTGGCATCCAAATATCCAAGTTCATCCTCTATCATATCATTTGTCGCTTCGGCATACCATCTACCATCTTCACAGACCATGGCACACCTTTTGAAAACTAGCATGTGGATGATCTATGTGCCAGACTCCACATCCATCACCGTTTCTCCAGTCCATATTTCCCTCAAGGAAATGGCCAAGCTGAGGCAACTAACAAAACTATCTTGAAAATCCTCAAGAAGGTTGTCAATGATTCTGGTCATGACTGGCACCTCCAAATCAATCCCGCCCTTTGGGCCTACCGCACTTCTTATCGCACTCCCACAGGCACCACCCCATACTCCCTTGTATATGGTGCTGAAGTTGTTCTACCGATTGAGGTTGAGCTCCCCTCATTGCGAGTCTCCATGAAGAACTACACCACTGATGAAGATTATCGTGTAGCCCGTCTCACACAGCTAGACCTGTTAGATGAAAAGAGACAGCAAGCATATGATCACCTGGTGGCATACCAAAATCGACTCAAAAGGAGTTATAACAAAAAGGTCCATCCTAGACAATTCCAGGTCGGTGACATGGTCCTTAAAGAAAATCAGAAGGTCCTAGCAAATAGAGAAAAGAAAGGCAAGTTTGAGCCTACTTGGTTGGGCCCCTATGTTGTCACCGCATCCTTCGGCTCGGGAGCCTATCAGCTATCAACACCAGAAGGTGAGCCCTTGAATGATCCTATCAACATCATCCATCTGAAGAGGTTCTATGCCTGAACCTGATCCTGCATATATCAGAAAATCCAAAAATATTCAAAAAAGCAAAAAAAGCAAAAAAAGAAAAGAGAAAGAGAAAATAATCGTCCAACGGTGAAAACTTGGCAATTCAAGCGCCTTGGACAAGTATGTTGGTGAAAACCTGGTAAACAGGTGCCAACATAGTAAACTGGGCTTTTTTTATCTATTCAGTTGTCCTTTCAGCTACCATCCTCATCCTCCATCCATAACAGATCTCCCAGCAGTTCCATCTCCCCTATCTTCCAAGCATTCAGCTTCCATCTTCCTCCAACCCATCTGCAATCCATATCCTATTCCAAATCTTTGTACCATATCTTGTACCATATCCCTTTCCCTTTCCTGTACAACGCTTTCCTCCCTGTATTTATCCTTCTTGTCTCCGTCCTAGTGAGAGTCCCGCTGAGTGTGATCTTCCTATCCCCAATCCTGAGCTTCTGTACATATCCCTTGTGCATATCGTTCCTCCTTGTTGTACATAACCTTTGTCCGTCCTGCAGCAGCATTTGATCAAATATCTTGTCCCATCCCCAGCCTCAGAAAATTTGTAGTCCCACTCGGGCCTTGTGCTTCAGCAACATCGATTGATGACTTATCCTTGCTCACCGTGATTATTCCTTGAACTTCAGCTTTTGCCAGCGAACAACTACACTTATTCTCTCACCAACCCATGGGTCCTTGAGGATATATCGTTCCTCCTGTCTGACCTAATCCTCCATCCTGGTCCTTGAGGATATATCATTCCTTCTGTCTGACCAATCTTCCCACCATCAATCAAACCTAATCTCTCTCCTTGGCAAAGGCTGTCTTTTTGGAGTTATCATTTTGATCTTGGATTTTTGTCCTTTTGATCTTGTTAATCTTTTTGGCTTCTCATTATCCCACCAGGGTCACCACGATTCATTATATCACGGTGTGCTGCGTGTGCGGATAATCTGGGGCAAGGTCTTTTGATCTTTCGCTTCTGCCTGTGAGTCAGTTGTGTGTTTGTGGTTCCTTCAGCATCGGTTTCGCCATGTCGCTTCTGCACTTCATGTGTGATGTTGGGGCAACCCTGTGTGTTTGTTTAGTGTCAGTCCTCGTCAGTCCTCTGCAACGCTGGTGACAAGGCCTCGTGATCCCAGTATCCTTGGCAGGTCTCTAGCATTGCTATATTAAATTTAGGTTGTGCACTCCCGTTTGCACTTGGAGCTATCTAGTCCCTTGCATTTATCATATAGATTAATCTTGCATCTTTACATATAGCTGCATCTTGCATCTTGCATTTCCATCTCATCTTGCATATCATCCATATTTGTTCTTAGAAGTGAGGTTATTTATCTCCCCTTTCTTCCTAGGCCCTTCCTTCCTCGTCCCGCCGGGCACACTCTGTCCCAGGGCGTAATCCCTCTTTCTCCTTGTCCCACTGGGCACATCTTCCATGATTTTGTCCCACCGGGGCATGTATCCTCTTTCTTCCAGTCCACCCGGGCATCGTACCCTCTTCTTCTAATTCTAGCCTTGGGCATCTTATTTTCTTGTCTTTGAAGCCATGCCACTTGCGGCATCGCATCAAAGAGGGGCAAAATGTAGACACCTAAAAATCCTTTAGAAAATAAAGTATTTTTATTTTCTGAAAAATCTCTGATGACATCATCATTTATTAATTAATTATTTATTTAATTAATTAATTTATTTTTATGTTATTAAATCCCTTTTTCTTAATTAAAAATATTTAATTAAGAAATCCCTCCCAAAAATGTTTAAATCTTATTTAAACATTAATCCCCTATTTATTAATTATTTTAATTAATAAATTGACCAAAAATCCCCCAAAAAATAATTAATTTATTTTTTGACCAAAACTTGGCCAATTTCCTTAAGACCACTAACCTCTTCCAAAATCTTCTAATCCTTTCTTAATTTCGATTAAAAGGCTAATCCCATCTTTTCTAACCCTAATCTCAACTCAAAATATTTAATTAAGATTAAATATTTAATTTTCATATTTATTGAAATATTTCAATAAATTTTCCCAAACTTAAGCTTTTGGAATGAATAAACTTTTATTCCATAAAACCTAGGAGAATTCTAGACTCTTCTAGAAACTTCTCAACCCAACCTCTTCACCCATCCTAATCCTAAAATCCCCTAATCCTAATCCTAATCCCCTTTCTAATCTTGTCACATTCCATTAGCAAAAGGTTTACCAAAACTTATGCTAACCTCCTCTTAGTCATCCTCCTTAGTCAACAAAGATGGCCACCTCTTGGCCACCTCTTGCAAATGCATTTAAGGATGCATTTAAGCCTTCCTCATCTTTCTTACATGCATTCATTATGCATTTAAGACCTTCTTATCCCTTCCTTGCCACCTCTTGGCCTTGGGCACATTTACACAATTGTGCACATGCCCTCAAACTTTCAACTCAATCCTCCCTTGACACTTGTCAGGACACTTGTCCTTGACTCAACCCTAACCTTAGCCCTAACTCTGACTCATCCTTTTTAACCAAGCCCTTCCCTTTTCCTATAAATACCCTCACTTCCTAAGGCAAACCATCTTTCAACTCTCAAACTCAATAGCAAAGTTATAATGTCATTTTCATTCTAGCATAAGCATAAACTCATCATTTTAGATTATTTTCAAGTTTAAATCACATCTAAATTAGCTTAAATAGATTAACATAGATTCATTTCTTGTTTTAATCTTAGTTCTTTTATTTAGCTTTGCATATTTGTGTGTTCTTGAGGCCTTTGAGGCAAAATAGGTTCCTCATACCTATTTTGTGTCATTTTGGGTCTTCTTGATCCTCAAATCATCCTACTTTGCATGCTCCAAGTGCTTGAGTTTGCACACCCACATCCCTCTATATCTAAGCATATCAAACGGTGCATGGGCGCATCCGTTTTAAGCTTAAACTGAGGTGGCTTTGATTTTAGTTTGCTAACCATTAAATTTGATTTGATAATATGCTATGACATTTGTTTGTCTTTGGCCTTCAAAACAGGTTTAGGTGCACTCTCAAATCCTAGTCTACAGCAGTATTGGATTTTTGGAACATTGGATGTTTTTCATCTATGTTTCCATCAATGCCAATGGGGGAGATTGTTAGGAATGTATGCTTGGCAATCATTCTATATCTGTTGTTGTTACATTTATGACTATGATTATCATTGATGTCAACACAGTGATCTTCTAGAGACTAGCAGAGAAGCAGACAGTGTTTTGATTAGCGCATGTGTTATATTACAGTTGGAGCTATACAATGTTGAGGTTATGCTCTTTGATATGTTATATGTCTATGGTTAAGAGTGCAGACAGTAATTCATTTATTCTTGGAAGTTATGAGCATTTTGGTAGAAGCAGTATTCAGGGAGTGTTCTTGAGTAGCAGTTTGTGGAAATCGGATGATATCTCCTAATCGGGATGGAATCTGGTTTTGCACAGTTAAATGGAAGTTTGAGACACATTGATAGTGACATGGTTCATAGTGAAAACTTTGAGGTCACATGAGTGAAGAGTTATTGTATTTGGAAGCTGACAGTTTTATCTAATTTTTGATGTAGCATGTGGAAACTTTTATTTTTGTAATTGTATGCTGACTCATTTGTAATTATTTGTGGTATATGTGTGTGTGAATTTTGTACCTGATCTGTAGGACACAACACTTTAGTAAAACATTAGAGGTTAGCGAAATTAAAATTTGATAAGAATATAAAAGCTAAGCTAACCAAGTGATTTAATGCCTTCTAAGAGGTGCAAGTATGGATTCTTAGATTGGACCGAGATCAGTGACCTTGACGACACTTGAATGAAGGATTTGAATGCAATTCTAGATATGAAATTAAACTATATTTTTGGGATTTTTAGATGCAATTATGATGAAAACAAGAAATGAATCTATGATTTATATGAGAAATTGATATGAAATCTATCTAACAATGATATGAAAATAAATCTAAATGAATGTAAAAACTAGATTGATCTCACAATAATATCGATTTGCAAGAAGCTTTGATTCTCCAAATTCCAATTCTCCAGCATGATTGTGCAAATTCAAGAGATATGAGCTTTGACAATTTGGTAGAGTAAGTTTGCAAAATTTGTGGATGATTTGTGAAGAGATGAGCCTTGATTTTATAGAAATCTAGGGCTTTGGGTGTGCATGGAAAAAGCCATAAATCACTCTTGATAAACTCAGGTTGATTTTTGAGTTTATCAAAAGATATAAGATAAATAACTCAGATAACTATGCAAAAATAGCTTTTTGACTCAAATTAGAGTTGAGTTCCCAAAAAGTTAACTCTCTCATTGATTTTTTGATGTTGAGTTCAACTGCTTTTTGAATTTGCATAATAAATATGAATTAAATAAATAATTAAATTGATTTATCCTCAACTTGACTGATTTTTGAAAATTAAATAATTGATTTATTGGTTAATCAATTATAAATCAAACTTTTATTAAAAACTATATTATGAAATAATGACAATTTGCTTTAATTAATTAAATAAGAATTTAATCAATTATTCATAGGATTTTGGATTTATTGTCAATAATTAAATAATACAATTAATAAATAAAATTTAATTTAATTAAACAATTAAGTGGCAAGATTAAATCTAATTAATTAAATATTTAGAATATTCAATTAATCAAACTTTAGGATAAATATGATTTATCGCCAAATAATAATTAAATTAAAGATAATTAGATAATTAAGAATATCGCTAGGAATATTCCCCGATGCAGAATTTAGGATAATCAATTAGGATTCGATGATGTTTAGATGTGCCTTAGGTTAGGACTTTGATGTCGATTTCATTCGACGTGTCGATATAGGAGGTTAATGAACCTATAGTCCATTTTTGGGGTATTACATTTTGCCGCTCTTTGAATTACTGTGCGAAGCTCAGTGGTTCAAAGATAGTCTGTGTTTGATAGATGATCTGATATGGGAAGTTATGAAACTAATTTGAAAGATGAACCAATCCCGAGATGGAAACCGATTGAAAGATATGAAGATACAAGCTTTGAGATGTTAGGTCCTGAATGACCAAAGATAACGTTTACAATAGCAATGATGAATCGATGATTACGAAAAAGTGTCAAAACACCTAATTCTAAACCTTATGATTATGAAGAAGTGAGTGACCAATTCCAGACCCAATTGTCCTTATATTGAATCACATCGGTATCACCTCTGAACCCTTCAGTTACTGAAGAACCAAGGAAATAACTCTAACGAACCAATGATTACAAAAAGCTGATATAGTTCACAAGATTAAGAGAATACTAGATTGATATGGATCTCAATGAATTTGATATGCCCCAAGCGATGATAGATTTTCCCCAAGCGACGAGGACTTTTGATGAATTAGTAACTAGACGTGATTTTTGTCTTGATCACTAAGGAAAGATATGATTTGAATTTGTTATACAGATTTTGAATGATATGCAATACCATGCCCCCTTCAGGATTAAAATTGAAATCTGACAAGAAAAGTCAGCGATATATTTTAGAAGCATGTTGGTTGATTTGAGAAGTGGTTACACACGTCCGAGAATGCATTCTACATCATTCGGTGGTCCAAAAGACCAAGTTTGACTAGGTTTGACCATGAGTGGACCATAGTTGACCAAGTTGAAATTTTGATAGGTTGATGTAAGATAATCAGTTAAGTTGAGTACTAGATTTCTATGAGGATTGAAAGTCAATTGTGCAAGCAGTAGACCATCCTAGGTCCAAAAATTTTAAATCATAATTTTGACATAGTAAACTATCTTAGATTTCAATTTTGATCCTGAAAATGGATTCAGAACGTCAAAATTAGCGAGGGGTGCAATTTTCATGGAAAATGGAGCACTTTTGAAAATTAGGTCAAAAGCTATATAAAGGCCCAAAGGGTCATTTTCAATTCATTTCAACCATTTGACTTTAGAAACTTTGTGGAGCCCTCTGAGTGAGAAAATGGCCGAAGTGAGAGAACTGAAGGTACCTATGAGTTCCCACCGATTTGAGTGTAGTCGGAGACACTAGAGACCTCGGCAGTATGGACATCCAGTAAGTGGACCTCTTTGCCTCTCCAAAAATTCAAATTTTTCATGTTTTATAGGATTTTTAGGATTTTTCGTATGCTATTTGATTTTCAATTTTTGTATGTATGAAAACTCATATGATTCCTCTCCCAAACTTGTACGAAACTTCAATTTGAATTCCTTTGTCATTTCATACATGCCCAAGTGTCGTATGAGAGGGACCCATGAGTCGTATGACATTTCATCGGGTCCCTCAAAACTCGTACGATGACAGGTCCCATGTTGTATGATTATGGATTGTCGTATGATACCATGTGGAATGTCATATGACATTTGACACCAGTCTGAAATGTCATATGAAAAATAGTGAGTGAAAAATTAGTATTTAGGTAAAAAATTTGACATTTCCAATCCTTGTGCCTGATTGCTGACTCTTTTTTCTACCTTCTGAAATACCAAACTGTTCAATTTCTACCCCATTAGCCTATTTTTGAACCAAATGTCTAATAGGATGTCCCTTTTCTATGCTGTGTAGGTTCAATTTCTAGATGTACATGTTTGACAGTCATATCCTGCAACACAGAGATTATGTGTCGCACTTCCTGATCCCATGAGAGTTCATCTAGCTTCTTGTGGATTCGAGTATTTGATACATTTACCTAATATTAGGGTAAATCATGGACTTTTGACTACGCTGATTAATAGATTCCATTCAGAGATGCAGACATTTCACTTGCCGACGGGGGAGATCACTGTGACTCCTGAGGATGTATAGAGGATATTACACATCCCATTCCATAGCAGTCAGCGTCCTGAGTATGTGAGTATAGGACAGACCGGTCTTCATGCATTTAGGCATCTATTTGGAGATGATACACAATTAACTATGTCCATTTCTTGGGAGACCCTCATTCAGAGATATGGACAGACCCACCGTTTAGAGTGCATCATTGCCGGTATGGTGGGAGAGATCATTATGTCAGGCCATCAGTAGAATGGCTTTCTAATAGGATGGTCTCCAATGGTAGCACTTCTCATGGCTACTCTGACTGAGCTTGCTTGGGGTCAGTGCCTTCTTGCACACATGTTTTCAGCAATGCATGAGATCGTGTATCAGGATTGAAAGAGCTTCACCTCTAGAGCTCTTGTTTTATAGATATGGGCTTGGGAGCATATCCCAATATTGAGACCAGTCTTCCAAATGCAGAGGTAGCCATAGGAGCCTGTGATATATGCTTATGCTAGTTACGTCACACAGGTCCGCATGAGACACACGGAGTACTGGTGGCATTTCTTAGATGACATGATGTATTTAGTATGGAGGCCATATTTATAGATAGAGGCCTGATCCATTGTGAGGAAGTAGTTTTCTTTCTTTTACCAGAGTCGTGTTCTGATTGATCATTCCTCCATCATTTTGGAGAGATTTCTGATTACCAAGGTTTGGTGTCAGTATGGATGCATTCAGGATGCCCCATAGGACTACATAGCATATGCCCATATAGTGCATGAGATTGGGCTTGGATGGATAGCTCAGCTTACATATTCCTTATGTTCAGATGAGTATAGTCACATCATTGGTAGGGATTGGGACTACCTTCCACAGGTGGTTGATGCAGGAGTCACAGATGGGTTCATATCTTGGCTTGTAGATCACCCTATATATAGGTTCTTAGATCCCACTGAGTTGATACCCTCCATGGAGGAGGTGATGGATGTGAGAGGTGCCCCATCTGTATAGGGACTGAGACCATAGGTAGTGCAGCCCACACCACTGAGACCTAGAGTGATGGCTCCTCCTCAGAGACCATTAGGATAGATGAGACCTCCTTGCCCCTCTTCATCCATAGAAGTTACATCTATAGGGTCATAGAGATGGACCTAGGGAGAGAGCAGTACACTGGGTGGTGTTGGTACAATAGAGGATGTACTCAGATCGAAGCAGGTGGTAGGTGATGACACAGGTGCAGACACTAGTTTTCATTTGGGTGTCAAGATCAGATGTCATAAGGCATAGAGAGTTGATGGTATAGAGCAGGCTGTCCCTAATATGGACATGCTAGTAGGTGGTCCTGATCCTACTGTTCCTTTGACACAATAGGAGACCATTAGGTGCTTGAGAGTTCAGATCCGGGATCTGAAGATTAGCAGTACTTGGTGGGAGGAGTGTTTCTTGGAGGCTGATAGGGTGAGATTAGAGTAGAGGGATGAGATTAGGAGACTATAGATAGAGGTCACTCACCAGTCATCCCAAGCTTCATACTATGTATCTACTTAGTATGTTGTAGTTCTTTCTACGCAGAGAGTGCCTACATATTCATAGTATATGGCAGCATCAGAGGGAGCCAGGGCACCGTGGGCAGAGGTGATACCAAATGCACCACCACTTCATGCACCAGATACAGAGGAGCATGCTAATAGTTGATTCATTTTCTTGTTCTTATTGTAATACACTATACTCTTTTTGATCTTGTTTCTCTAATATACTATTCTGACTCTGATAGCTCACATGAGCTCATTCTTTTGTATACTATGCTAGTAGTGCACCCTTGACTTAGTTTGATATTTTTGATATATATGAGATCAAGATTTTGGTTATGACATCATTTGTACTTGTCATGCTTTTGATTTACTTGTCATGCTTTTGATTTATGATGATATCATGTGATGTTTATGCTATGAGTAGAGTAGAATGTATGTATGGATCAATGTATGCCTGTTTCTAGGTTTTCACCAAGGCACTTTTTTTTGTTTTTCTCATTTTTTTTCAATTTTTTCAATTTTTGATAGTTTTTACTTTTTTTGTGAATCATCAAGGCACCTATTGCTAGGTTTTCATTAAGATGTTCATTTTTTCAGGACTTTTTCAGATTTTTATGATTTTTTCAAGATATTTTACTATAGACTGAATGCCTTAGGCATAGAATTTCTTCAGATGGAGAACATTGATTGGTTCTCATAGCTGTTCTCCTTCAATCGTTGAGAGTTGATAGGCACTAGAGCCAAAAGTAGCAGTGATTACAAAGGGACCTAGCCAGTTGGGTTCAAACTTCCCCTTGCATTCTTGATGTGATTGATTTTTAGTATTTTCTCTCAAGACTAGGTCATCAACCTAAAATTCTCTGTGTCTAACTTTCTTGTTGTAGCCTCTAGACATTATTTTCTAATATACTCTAAGATGATCATACAATACTTGTCTGCACTCATCTAGTAGTTCAAGCTCTTGCAACCTAGACACTCGGTAGTCTTCATCCATTACTAGACCCTGCATTCTGATTTGTAGTGATGGGATTTCAACCTCAATAGGTAGTACCGCTTTAGACCCATAAAATAAAGCAAAAAGAGTAGCCCCAGTAGGCATTCTGATACTCATTCTATAGACCCAAAGAGATGGATTGATCATAAGATGCTAGTCTCTTCCTATTTTTTTGACTATTCTATGCAAGATTTTCAAGAGATTCTTATTGGAAGCCTCTGCTTGTCCATTCCCTTGTGGATAATAGATAGAAGGCCAATGTTGTGTGATCTTAAACTGGGCACAGAGATCATCTAGGTCTTTGTTCTTGAATTTTCCTCCATTGTCTATGATGATAGAATGAGGGATCCCATATTTCCATATTATGTAATTCAGGATGAACATAGCTATCTATTTCCCAGTTGCTTGCATCAAGGGAATTGCTTCTACCCATTTTGTGAAATAGTCTATGGCTGTAATGATATGGGTATGTCCGTTAGAAGAGTGTGGATAGATAGCTCCTATGAGATCGAAAGCCCATTGTTGGAAAGGCCATTGTGTAGTAAAGGGAATTAGGTCTCTCCCTGGAGCATGAATCAAGTTACCATGTACTTGACACTTCTGACAATTCTTAGCAAATGTGATCACCTCTTTTTCCATTTCTGGCCAATAGTACCCAACCCTAATAAGTTTTTGAGCTAGTGTTAAACTGTTAGAATGTGACCCACAAATACCCTCATGGACCTCCTCTAATGCACATTGAGACTCTCCCTATTCTAAACATCTAAGTAGTGTACCATCTAGACCTCATTTGTATAGATCATTACCAATGATGACATATCGGGAGGCAGTGCAAATAAGGTTTCATTTCTCAAATCGGTTAAAGGAATTAGGGATGATTTGGTCTTTGAGATAGGAAAATAGGTTTTTGTATTGGGAGGAATCATGACTTACAATAGTGCAGATCATGTGGGTCTTAGGGGAATCATATGCAGGATATGAGAGTGCTTCCACCAGGAACTCATAGCGTAGCTCATGTTTAGGCTACTATAAAAGTGTAGATAGTGTTGTCATTGCATCGGCAGCCTTATTCTCCATTCTGGGTATTTTCTCTAATGTGATAGATATGAAGTATTTCTTGAGATCATCTACCATTCTTTTGTATGGAATGAGATTTTCATTTTTTGTCTGATACACATCATTGACTTGGTGAATAACCAATTGTGAGTCTCCATGAATGTGTAGTTCTGTGACTCTCCACTCAATTGCTATCTTCATGCCATTAAGGAGGGCTTCATATTTAGTAATATTGTTTGTGCAAGGAAACTTTAATCTGAAAGCTTTTGGTATCGAGTATCCTTGAGGAGTTATGAACAATATGCCAGCTCCAAATCCATTCTATGTATAGGAGCCATCAAAGAAGAGTTACCATTCTCTAGAAGAAGAAAGAGTCATAATGGAGGAATCTAGAAATTCCATATGCATTGGTTTATCATCAAATAAGGGTGCTTTAGCTAACTAATCTACAATCACCTATCCTTTGATAGCCTTTCTTTCAATGTATTCAATGTCAAATTCGCTCAAAAGCATGACCCATTTAGCTAATCTACGTGTGAGGGAAGCTTTGCTTAGTAGGTACTTTAGTGGATCGATTTTAGCTACCAAATGAGTGGTATGAGCTAACATGTAGTGTCTCAGTTTCTATGATGCATAGATCACAGCTAGACAAGCTTTCCCGATCATTGAATAGTTCTTTTCATATGCAACCAATGTTCTACTAATATAGTATATGGTTTGTTCCTTCTTGTCCTCATCATGTTGTGCTAGCAATGCCCCCAGTGATGTATCTGTTGCAGAGACATATAAGATTAATGGTTTCTTATGTATAGGAGGCATCAAGATAGGAGGATTGGATAGATATTGTTTGATATGGTCAAAGTTCTTTGCACACTCTCCATTCCATGCAAAAGTCACACCTTTATGTAATGTCTTCATGAAAGGTTGTGAGATGTCAGCAAGCTATGATATGAATCTTTTGATTGATTGTACCCTTCCTTGCAATGTCCTCATTTGACTGATATTTTTGGGAGGTTGCATCTCCATAATGGCTTTGAATTTAGCTGGATTGACTTCAATGCCCTTCTTTGAAACTATGTATCCTAAGATTTTTCCAGAAGTAACACCAAAAGCACACTTCTTAGGATTTAGTCGGAGACTAAATTTTTCCATTCTATCCATGATCGGGCTCAAATCCTTTAGATGTTTAGTTTGAAGCATAGATTTTCCTAAAGTATCATAAATGTAGTCCTCCATAGTCCTATGCATCATATCATGAAAAATAGATGTCATGGATCTTTGATATGTAGCACCCGCATTCTTAAGCCCAAATGGCATGACATTCCACTAGAAGGTACCCCATGTACATGTGAAAGTAGTTTTCTCTTGATCTTTTGGAGCTATTTTTATTTGGTTGTATCTAGAAAAACCATCCATTAAGGAATAAATCTTGAAACCCACAATCATGTCCACTATCATATCAATGTTAGGTAGTGGAAAATCATCCTTCAGGCATGGTCGATTCACATCCCTAAAGTTTATGCACACTCTGATTGAACCATCTAGTTTTGAAATAGGTACAATATTAGAGATCCATTTGGCATATTCTATAACATGGATGAATCCAGCTTTCAGTAGCTTCTCTAATTCAGATTTGACCAAGAGTGCAACATGAGGGTGCATCTTTCTCAACTTTTTCTTGACAAGTTTGACATTTGGAGCTATAGAAAAATGATGCATTATAAGATCAGGATCCAACCCTGGCATATCTAAATATTTCCATGCAAAATTGATCTTTTTCTCAGTAAGGAATATAGTAAATTGTTGCCTCTTTTCTTCTGATAAAGATTGTGCCACATGGATCAACTATGGTTCTTCTACTGTTCCCAAGTTGATAGATTGAGTGGGCTCAATTAGAATTGGAGATTTGTCCTATAAATGACTTAGAAGGACATCAAATATCTCATCCTTAGGTGCCTTAGAGAGGTTTTCACCTTCGGATACATCTTTTATTTTTACTTTTGTAGGTTCTGAGACTGCCACAAAGTGGTTTTCACCCTCAGAACTCCTTTTCTTTTTATTTTTATTCTTTTGACTAAGATATTTGATGTCCAACTCGGTCATGCTGACACTTAGCTCACTAATGGAAGTCCTCATAGGCTCAACTGCATTGAGGTAGCAAGCAAGGGCATAGTCATTAGGAAAGGTATAAATACCTTGTCTCAGATTTGTGGAAGTTTGGTCAAGAAGATCAAGACATTGGATAGTCAAAGTGGGGAGGGATTGTGATATGGTTTTTACAGATATGGATCTATCATCATTGGTACTAACCCGATGCTCAAGTTCAAAGGTGATATTACAAATTAAGCCATTCAATTCATGAATAGGCTCAATGTCATTGTGGAGGTCCAATTCAGCCATTGGTGGATCAGACTCGTTAAGTTCATTACTTCGCCCTAGACCTATGTTGGGTTGAGATGCGTATTGGTGAATAACCTTGACATGTTTCTCTATGATAAGCTCATCCTCTTCTAGAATGGCTTCCCATTCATATTCATTAGACCCATCTTCTGATTCAGGACTTTTAGGAAATCTTATGATATGAGTAAAGTTAGGATGGATACCCAAAAAGGGATTACCTTTCATTTCTGATTTGAACTTGTATTCATGGGAATCTATTTTAGAAGAATCACCACTTTCCTCTTGGTCTATTTGATTAGCTTTGAGATTAGATGGTTCTTATGTGGCAACTATCTCTTGTTCCTTAGTAGGTTCTTGTGTTTCTACTACATTGATTCTTCTTATTGGATCACCCTCGTCTCTAAGGAGGTCTTTGATGTATTGAGGAAAGCATTCAAAGGGAATGAGTTCTGAGCTGTTGGAATCACTATCTGATGATTCAGTGTCTTGTTTCTTAAGAAGGGCCTCACCTGGTGCAATTTTCTCTATAACATGGGAATAGTTGGCTTTGAGATGGAAGGGTTTCTTCTTAAAGCCTAGGCCAATAGTATCTTTGTTTTCCCTACTAGTATGTGAGATAGGTGTCACAAGACCCTTTCCTCTCACTCCTAGAGGTCCTTTTCTTGAATATCCCATCTTAGCTATCAATTTATCACCTGGGCCATATGACTTAGAAGGGATTGTTGGTACTATAGAATTACTGGTTTGATCATCTTGGGATTTAGGTTCATCTCTATATAGCCATGCCAGCATAGCTACATCCTCTTCAAACTCTTGCTTGGAGACTTGTTCTGCTACAAAATTCCCTTTATATGCATCAAGAGGTTGCTTAGACTCTGGTGTGGATTGTTTCAATGATTGTCCATAAGACTTAGGGGAGATGGGGAGAGATGTCAAAGACAAGACTGGCTATATAGTATATTCTCCCATACCCTTTTCTTTGATATTGACCTCCTTGGTAATGACTTCCATCTTGGATGTGGATGCTTCTTTTTCTATATCAAGGGAAGATTATTTGTTGTTAGGCACAAGTTTATCTACTCCTTTCAATGTATTACAAGTAGTGGCTATGTCTATTGGAATAGTGACCTCTACCCCTTCATAAGGAAATTTAAAGCATTGATGGAATGTAGAAGGAATAGCTTGCATTTCATGTATCCAAGGTCTCCCTAGAAGGATGTTGTAAGCCAAAGGTAAATCAAGCACTTGACATGTAGTATCCTTGATAACTGGACCTGCTCTGATAGGTAAGACAATGGTGCCTTTGGAAGATCTTTCTTGTTCATCATAGGCTTTTATGGTTATCCTCTTTCTAGGATCAATAGCCAATTTAGAATATCCAAACTATGTAATCAAGCTATAAGAACAAATGTTTAGGCCAGCACCCCCATCTATCAACACACATTTGACTTGACAGTTCTAGATCAAGACTTCTATATGCAAGGTTTGATTATGTGGGTGACTCAAGGAGTTGTCATCTTCCTCTGAGAAGGAGATATATTGCGGAGATGTAAGATGTCCAACCATAGTTTGGAACCTATCTAAATCAAGGTCTTCAAGAACATTAGAGCTGAGCAAAGCTTTGTCTAGAATAGCTTTGTGAGCTGGAGATATTTGAAGCAACTCAAACATGGAGATTTTTGCATTAGTGTGTTGTAGTTGTTGAACGATGCTATCAGATGTAGGCCTTGTATATTTAGAATCAGAATATTTTGAAACAACCTTCTGTTTGGAAGTGGATGAAAGATTGAAGGGAATCTTAGGGACATTTGATGAATCTGGGGTTTGTCCTTTTAGATGTGCCTAAGCTTGTGATCGAGTAACTACATTAGCTGACTATTGATTTCTATCTCTTTGCACAGTTGTGATGACATTGCAATGCTTGGAGGGATAGGGTTCAACCATATTGATGACAATATTATTTCCAAGGTAAGCGTAGTTGACTTTTGCCCCCATATTAGGCTGACAAGATGAGACTCCTTGGCCATGCTTTGGAAATGGTTTTGTGAATGCTGTATGATCATTATTTCTTTTATGGTTGTCAATTGTGATATCTTCATTATCAATCAGATCTTGAATGATATGTTTCAGATATAAGAAGTTATTAGTTTTATGTCCTTTACCTGAATGGAAGTCACAGAATTCATTCTCTCTCCACCACTTTGGTTTGGGTTCATTATCTGGTGGTCGAATCATAGGCAAATATATGATGTTATTAGCCAACAGAGTTTTCATGGTTGACTCCAAAGATTCTCCAAGAGGATTGAATTTTCATTTATTATCATAGGACCAAGGTTTGTACTCTGGCTTCTTTCGAGATGGTTATGATGTCTTTTGTTTTGAAGCTTTGATGGCTTGTGAACCAATGGTTAGATTAAAATCTAGTGCCTTGGATGGGGCATGAATAGTATTGACAACACCATCTGAGACAATGCCTTTGTTCTTGTTCCAATTTTTATTCTTGTCTTTGGAACCAGATCTAGATTCATACTTGTCCTTTTGAAGTGCGATTTCTTCCTTTTCACAAGCACTTTCTCAATTTTGATTGTGTGGTCTACCATTTTATCAAAAGATGTATGATCGTGCATTTGTAAATGGTAGTTGATCTCTGGAACAAGGTTATTGATGAAAATTTCTAATTTTTCTGCCTCTAGAATAGGTCTAGCATAGAGGGAGAATTTCTTCTGCCATCTCTTGAGGAATGTCAGGAATGGTTCTCCTGGATATTGTTTGAGATTGCAAATGTCAATCATGGTGATGTGATGTTGTATATTGTAGGAGTATTATTGATAAAACAATTTGATCAACTCCTCAAAATTTTTGATAGTAGGAGGTAATTTAGAGAACCAATGAATAGATGCTCCTCCTAGAGATCAAGGAAAGAGATGCATTAGATAAGTTGGTTCATGCATAAATTCCATGGATTGTGTACAAAACTCTCTAACATGATATTGAGGATCAGAGTGCCCATCATACTTATCATATTTTGGCATCTCCACTCTTTTTGGAAATGGTGGCATGTACAAGTCTCTGTCAAATAGAAAAGGACATAGAGCTTCCATGGAAAATTCCTTGGGTTCCTTTTCTTTTTCAAGTTTATTAAGTTTGACCTGCATGGCATGCATCTGTTTCATCATAGCAGTGAGTGGAGTTTCTTCCTCATGTGTAACGATAGTTTCAACAGTGAAGTTAGGAGGAAGTTTGGTCCCTTGATGAGCTAGCTCTAGGAAGTAGGTTTCTCTATCCTCTTTCAAGAAATGGCTCATCATTTTCTTGAATTCGTCATCATTTTGATATTGAGCAATCTCTTCAGGTGTAGGTTCTTGATCACCCCCATGTTGAGATTGAGCTCATTGAGAGCCATGGTTTGTCCCTGCTTGAGACATGGTAGGAGTTTTAAGACTCCCTGGGATAGATTGAGGAGGTGTTTGCTGATTACCTCTGTGAGTTGATGGAGGAGATATGTAACCAATTTTTAATCAAAAGTTTCCAAGACCATCGTCTTCGTAAAGAATAGAATTGTAGAGTTGTTCAAGAGTTGGGCTATGGATAGTGGTCAGAGGCAAGTTCTGAGATGCTTCTCCTAGTTTCCTGTGTGAGGAAGCTCTGGTTTCCACCATTAA
Source organism: Chamaecyparis obtusa (assembly GCA_027943335.1). Classification (NCBI taxonomy): domain Eukaryota; kingdom Viridiplantae; phylum Streptophyta; class Pinopsida; order Cupressales; family Cupressaceae; genus Chamaecyparis; species Chamaecyparis obtusa. The sequence continues at coordinate 2,018,968 of BSBK01004688.1, read as the reverse complement.
CCTCAGGTGAAGTAGAAGAATGAGAGGGAGACAACTGAATAATGAATCAAATCAAGAAGATGAGATGATGCAACCTTGTCAAGGTTTGATTGATTGAAGCTTATATTTGACTTAGGTGAAGGATACTATGCCCTAGATGCATGGGTAGACGCCCAAAAGATAGTGGACATGAGTTCTCAACACTTTAGTCAGTTTGAAGATTGATTGACGATTGGATAGTTATGACAAGGCTTTGACACAAGATAGAAAAAGACTCAAATCATTTAGATAGAAGGCTAAATCAGATTCAAAAGGACACCTTTAGAAAAATATTGGATTTGCAATAGCTACTGCTTTGTTCCTGACACAGTGATTGGTTTTGACAGATTCTGGACATAGGCTGAAAAAGTTGAAAATCTGGCAATTCTGACAACTTTATGACACTTTCCTCAAAATTTTCAAATCACACTTTGCAAGCTCATATGACAGTGGGTATGCTATGAAATGACAATTGCTAAGCTCGTACGACAATGTGTTTAAGACCAAATGATAGTTGACAGCAGTTTTGACTTTCTTTAGAATTTTCTGGCAACAAGACTTGTACGACAGTGAGTCTAGTACCATACGGCAGTGGGTTCCTAACCATACGATAATTGACCAAAACTCGTACAACTGTAAAATTCTGTGAGATGACTTTTGACTCTAGAAAGGAATTTCACTTCAAATTTTGCAATTTTAGAGTTTTCAATTTTGGATTGTTTGCAAATTGTACTGTCCAGATTTTAAGATAATACTAGATTCATTCATTTTTAGTAACCAAGTAGATAAACAAGCATGAAAAATAGCAAGCAAGTGATTTCAAGCACATCTAAAAACAATGAACAAGGGAAAAAGCAACCTTGTGCATGAACAATCAAGTGACTAAATTTTGCTAATCCCTAGGTGTGCTGATTGTGTATGTTCCAAAAAGTCTTTCAATAATGCACATATTCCTAAAAATGAAAATTTGGCCTCTGTAGGGTTTTTGGTAATGGTCTAACTCTGTAACTTTTATGATCCAAAGGGGTGAAATCCAATCCCAATGCACTAGGGTTTTGACATAGTCTGAGAATTTAATCAATCAGGAGCTGCTAGGGAGATTTGACAACTCGACAATGAACCACGCATATGAAGATTTCTTCCACAAGGACATTTATATAGCGGCTGTCACTACCATGGTAAAAATGGCTATTACCGCTTGAGGTTCCATCATCATGGTTGACCCAATTAAGGGAATGTCTACTATAGTTAACCCTCTCTAAAGGTGACTCACAAAGATATACCACTTGGAGACTTGGTTCCAGATTCAAGGATCTGAGTTTCTGATACTACCCAAAAAGGGAGTAGAGCATAGTCCTCTAGCCTTTTCAATTTTAACCCAGACATAGCAGATAGATTAATCTGACACCCTAAGACTAAGATTGCCTCACAAAGATATATGACATCCACTCCTTAGGATCTATCAACCTCTCTGGAGAGAGAATGCATTGATCAAAATTTGAAGACACATGGATCTAGTAGAACGTGAGATACCCAAAGTAACCTTTCCCTACCTACAAGGGTTCCTTCATCAAGAAGAGTTTCGCTGGAAAATCATTCTCTCAAGAGCCATGAATAGTGTTCATAGGGCCTAATTATCTAGGTGTAAGAAAGATGCTGAAAGCAAATCTATGTTCATTTTAGCCCAAATCAAAATATGTGATATGAAAATGAGAAAGACACCCAAGCCAAGCACGCGAGAGTTCGTTTTAAGTCCAAATTAAAAGATTATCAGTTGTGAAGATTACCTAAATTCCTCACAACGTGCTTAGTAGATTCTTACCTATTTTTAGCAATTCTTGCACTTATTCCACTCCAAGTCAGTAGAAATCAATCAAAAACTGAGAGATGCAATTGTTAAGATTAGCTATTAGCCGAAATCTAGAAACCAAATCTGACAAATTGCTTTGAAAAGTGAAACAACAGTCAAAACCTGTAGTCAAAACTTGTACAATAGTGGGTATACCATCATACGATAGTCTGAAAACTCGTACGACACTGGGTGTCTGATGAAACAATAGTTGAGTTCTCAAATGACTTTGGGTTCCTGATCAAATGATTCTCGAAAAACTCAACTATCATACGACAGTGGGTTTCTGATGAAATGAGTTTCTAACAAAAATCATATGAAATTTGTATGGACAGAAGGTAAAAATCATAGTTTTGCACAAAAATCAAGAAGAAAAAGATAGAAGACAATAGAATTGAATTTGAAACCCGTTGCAGGGCCCCACGGTGGGTGCCAAAAATGTATGTGTGAATTTTGTACGTGATCTATAGGACACAACACTTCAGTAAAACATTAGAGGTTAGCGAAATTGAAATTTGATAAGAATATAAAAGCTAAGCTAACCAAGTGATTTAATGCTTTTTAAGAGGTGCGAGTATGGATTCTCAGATTGGACCAAGATCAGTGACCTTGACGACACTTGAATGAAGGATTTGAATGCAATTCTAGATATGAAATTAAACTATATTTTTGGGATTTTTAGATGCAATTATGATGAAAACTAGAAATGAATCTATGATTTAGATGAGAAATTGATATGAAATCTATCTAACAATGATATGAAAATGAATCTAAATGAATGTAAAAACTAGATTGATCTCACAATAATATCGATTCGCAAGAAGCTTTGATTCTCCAAATTCCAATTCTCCAATGTGATTGTGCAAATTCAAGAGATATGAGCTTTGACAATTTGGTAGAGTAAGTTTGCAAAATTTGTGGATGATTTGTGAAGAGATGAGCCTTGATTTTATAGAAATCCAGGGCTTTGGGTGTGCATGGAAAAAGCCATAAATCACTCTTGATAAACTTAGGTTGATTTTTGAGTTTATCAAAAGATATAAGATAGATAACTTAGATAACTATGCAAAAATAGCTTTCTGACTCAAATTAGAGTTGAGTTCCCAAAAATTTAACTCTCATTGATTTTTTGATGTTGAGTTCAACTGCTTTTTGAATTTGCATAATAAATATGAATTAAATAAATAATTAAATTGATTTATCCTCAACTTGACTGATTTTTGAAAATTAAATAATTAATTTATTGGTTAATCAATTATAAATCAAACTTTTATTAAAAACTATATTATGAAATAATGACAATTTGCTTTAATTAATTAAATAAGAATTTAATCAATTATTCATAGGATTTTGGATTTATTGTCAATAATTAAATAATACAATTAATAAATAAAGTTAAATTTAATTAAACAATTAAGTGGAAAGATTAAATCTAATTAATTAAATATTTAGAATATTCAATTAATCAAACTTTAGGATAAATATGATTTATTGCCAAATAATCATTAAATTAAAGATAATTAGATAATTAGGAATATCGCTAGGAATATTCCCTGATGCAGAATTTAGGATAATCAATTATGATTCGATGATGTTCAAATGTGCCTTAGGTTAGGACTTTGATGTCGATTTCATTTGATGTGTCGATATAGGAGGTTAATGAACCTATAGCCCATTTTTGGGGTATTACAGTATAAAGGAAGGAATGTTTTTCCTTGTTGTAAAGAAGAGACAATGATGATATGTGTAAGGATGTATGAATTGTGATGCAAATGTATGCATGAAGTGAAGAAGACAGCCAATGTAGTGGTGAAGGAAGACATGCGAAGTACAAAGATTTGGAATTGAGATCTTGTGTAGTAGTGAGTGTGGTTTGGCATAGTGAAAAGGATGTAACATATTTCATGTTATTCTATTGAATAATCTTAAGGTCAGTTGGACAGTGTGTTCATTGATCTTGCCTTGAAGCTGGTTGGGCAATGGGTCCTTCTGTCTTCCATAACTCTTAACAGGGTTAGAATCTTTTAACAGGGATTCAAGATCTCCTAACAGGGATTCATATGTACTGAATGTATTTCATAAGACTCCTAATAGAGTCCATCCTTTCACAAGGAATATTCATATTAGTGCATCTTTTGTGGGCATCATTCCCACTGGGGTTTACTCTTTGATCAAGAGGTTCCCTAGTCAACATATCTTGTGTCATTGTATAATTGTGTATGAATATCTTTCTACGGTTGGTAATTATATTCCTTACATGGTTAAATGTTGTTGAATTGGATAAAAGTTATAATTGTTTGATAACTAATTCACCCCCCCATCTTAGTTATCTTGGTGGACTTTACTTTCTAACACTACCCTCTTCACTTAAATCACTCTCTCTCACATTCAACAGTGGTTAGATTATTTCAGAGCCTTTCTTTCACAACCTTAGAAAATTAAGGTTTCTAAGCCTATCCAATTGTGTATTTTAGGCCAGCCCCACCTGGGTTCCCTCATTCCAGTTGAATAGCTTACTTTTGACATCCTGCAAGATGGGTGATCAAATTTCATTGTGGATTTTGACTTAGTCTCACTTGAAGGGTTGAAATTAGCTGGCAATAATCTTGTTGCAAAAATTCCTCCTTGGATAATGGAAATGAGGCTTCACTACATCAATCTCATAGAAAATCATTTGTATAGTCCCCTCTTGCCAAATACTTCAGCTTGGAATGACTTGCACTGGTCTTAGATGTGTCTAACAATGCCTTTATGGATAGATACCATCAACTTGGCCACCTAGTATACAGGCATTATTTCTCAACAATAATTCATTGATAGGAAATATTCCTCCAATGCTATCGGGTTATCATTCACTGTATGTATTAAATCTAGCAAATAATCATTTAATCATTTAAATGAACCATCCCTCCAAGTCTAGCCAATTGTTCAAAGCTTCAAATCTTAAATTTGGGGGATAATAGGTTGATGCGAATGATACCATATGAGTTTGGTAAGCTAGGTTATTTGCAATATCTAATAATAACGAATAACAAGCTAAGTGGATCATTCCCTCAGGTTCAATATCAAACTGTTCAGAATTGATTATTTTGGATATTGGGCAGAATTTATTGAAAGGTCAGATTCCAAAGTCAATAGGTAATTTTTCACAGCTATGAGTGCTAGCAATGAGGAGGAATAATTTTGAAGGTAGTATACCTGTAGAAATTGTGTAGTTGAAGCAACTTCAAATCTTGAACCTTTCTTCAAATCACCTATGGGGGCTTATACCATGTGGCATTTTTAATTTTCAAGCAATGATGGTAGAACAACACCAAGAATTCAACATGGTTTCAAAGAATCTATACGACTCACTAATTCTAGATTCCAAGTACACATACAAGAATAGATTGATAATGGATTCTAAAGGAAGAGAGTACACATACAAGAATGGATTCTAAAGGTAGAGATGAGGACTATGCATATATATTTTTTCCTACGATGGCATCCATAGATCTATCAAATAATCAATTGATTGGGGATATTCCTTCTGAACTGGGAAAGTTGAAGGGGTTGAAGGTGCTCAACCTTTCTATGAACAATTTGAATGGTACTATTCCAAATAGTATTCTACACAATTGAGCTGGTTGGAATCATTAGACTTTTCAACAAATAAATTTTCAGGACAAATTCCAGATCTTGGTTCTTTGAGCTATTTGGGAGCCCTCAACTTTTCCAACAACATTCTTTCAGGTAGTATACCACAAGGAGGGCACATGACAACATTTACTAATTCATCATATTTAAATAATTCAAATTTATGGGGATGTCTACTTGCAAAGAAATGTTATTGGCCAGAATTTGCCCCAGCTCCTCCTATTTCTACATCTCTTAATGAAGAAGAGAAGAGTGAAGAAAGTGTATGGTATAAGATTTGAGTTGGACTATAATTTGGAGCAGGTTTTGCTATAGTGGTGGTATTTATTTATTGAAAAAGAAATGGGAGCATACATACTTCAAGGGAGTTGACTTGATCTTGAAATTGCTTTTCCCTTGGCTTCGCAATTTGACATTATGAAAGTTTGTATTTTTTGTTGAGGTTAGTCAATTTAAATATATAGTAGTTTTTCTTAGAGTATTCAATTGATCATTTATTCTTAAAGATAATTTTGTATTATGTATTTTTTATATTTATTTATTTATTATTTTATAGATCTTAGAACTATTGTAAGGAGTTTTCATGTATATGAATAATTTTCTGATGCAGGAGCATCCGAGGATCAAGGCTATTGACTTCGATGTAGGTTTTGATCAAGATTTACTTTCGAGGGTCAAAACTTTTGTTTCGGATGTGGGTTTTGGCTGAAATTTTACAAGCACTTGCGTGAGGAGGAGCTATTTGGATTGTAGATGAGCTCAGCTCGATTGGTGGCCTTTTCGACATTTTTTCGGGAGCCTGAAATATCATCTTGGCCTCCAAAATTGGATTTTTGTGTTTTTTCCAATTTTTTAGAAAGTTGTTTTTGTAATAAATCCAAAATCATATTCTTGATTTCATAGATTAGTTGGCAATTCATCTTGCCTTAGTTGGGGGCTTTTCTTGGGAAAAATCAGGATTCGTAGGATTGATTTTGAAAAAAACCAAAAATGGAAAAATATATTTTTCCCAAAAATCTACCAAATATGGTAATTTTCAAAATTGTAATAAGTAGTTGTTTTTCTTTCATTGTAGAGATAGAGTAGAGTTGGAAGAGTTTAATGAAGGATTTGACATTTTGAAACTTCTATGTTGTGTGATTTTTTGAGTTGTTGTTTTGAAGGGTTTGGGCTACATCATTTTTGGATTGAGTGAAATAGTTTATTATTCATTATTATTGTAAATTTTTTATTTTGCTAATTAATTATATTCATAAGTTCTAGATGTTGAATGACTATTATAAAAGAAAATTATAACTGTTACATTTTTTTGAGCTTCAATTCCCATTAATTTATGCTCCTTTTATTTTGATGTGCTCTCTTCAATTTGTTATTTCATATATGTATTCTAATAAAAGTCTATACATCATTTTTAAACTTGTCATCTGTAACAAATTAAACTAAAATCTTTACAAATAAAAAATACAATGTTTGGTTGTAGTTAAGATTATTGTTTGAATTATTAACATGATTTCATTTGAATGATTATTATAAAATAAAAAATTTCATATATGTATTGTAATAAAAGTCTATACTTCATTTCTAAACATGTTATCTATAATAAAAAAAAAATTCACATTCAAAATGACAATGTTTGGTTTTTGTTAAAGATTATTTTTTAAATTATTAACATGATTTCATTTGAATGACTATTATAAAATAAAATTAGAATTGTTAAATATTTTTGACCTTCAATTCTCATTAGCTTATAGTATTATTTATTTTGATGCGATCTCTTTATTTTTTTATTTACATATATGCATTGTAATAAAAGTCTATACTTCATTGTAAAAATAATTATTGAAGTAAGTTAAGTATGATTAGTAAAAATTTATTATTTAGAGAACTATTATACAAAGATTTTAAATATTTCTATCCATTTATTTTTATACAATTTTAATGTCTCTATATTATTATAGAGATGATAAATATATGAAAATTAAACAAAGTATTAATAAACAATCAAAATATTAAATACGACCAATTATTAGATAGATAATAATAAATTAGGTACGTATTTTTTAAATTATAGTGTCCAATAATGATCATAATACTCTATTTGGTGAAAGATCCATTTGGTGGAACTTACAGTTGGCTGGTAAACCTCTTGCCCTCTCTCAGGGATGCTCAACTAAGCATTGGAATAACCTGAGAATATCTCAATTCATCTGCCTATTCAAGGAAGATACGCTTATCACCTGGGAGGATTTAAGTGCCAAGTATCATATTCCTCTTTCTCAAAAGAAGACTTATAACATGATCATCAAAGCCTATAATAACCTACCCATGGTCTACCATGTTGACTCTCATAGATTCCTTAAAATCAAATGGCCCGATGGTACGATTATGGAAAAAATCAAGGCCAAGAATATTTACAAAATCATTGATGCCAATACTGATATCATTTGTCATATTAACAAACTCTGGTATACTGAGTTAGATGTTCTTATGAGGGGTGGGTTTAGGAATTTGGTTTCTACACCCTTTGTTAGTGTTTTTGTTATGGATTCAGTCTTAGTGGGTGTTTTCTGTTTGTTATTGCATGATGAGGTTTTCTCTCAATTGAAATTTTTGGATTGGTAGGCAGATGCTGCCAAGGTGGAAGAGGGTTGGACTACTATTAAATGAAAGAAACATAAGAAATATTCACCATCATTTTATATGACTCTTTTGTTCGATAAGTGTGGGGCTAAAAGTTAGTTTTTTGTGAGCTACGTTGATCTCTTTTTTCCCAGGTTTTCTGGAGCTTTGGGTTTTATATCATGACAATTTTGTATTTTTATTATTTTATGTTGGCTTGCTTGTTTTTGGTTTTCCAAGCTCTCTTGACTCAGGTTTTTGACATACTGGTTTCATTTTGGTGATGTTTATAGTTTACATCTTGTATCTTTCTATATAGGGTTTCGGGGTCCCTTCAAAACCTATTCTTTCCTTAATCCAAAACAATACCATTCTCTATCACTCTATTTTAGAACACAACTATATTTGTTTAGAATAAGGCCTAGCATTTTTTCTTAAACTTATCAGGAGAAAGGGTAACCAAATTCAGGAAATCAATCACTATGATATAGTGATAGTGGGTAAGCCAATAGAGATAATTCAATAAATTTCATAATGGTATGAGATCATTGGTAGATTTCAACTTCTCTAGGTTAGAATTAGAAAAAATAACCTATGATAAAGTTATTAGATAACATGCTACAACCATTTAGAGTGCCTTGTAACAATAAAAGAAGTTAGTTATGACATAGATTGTAGGATTCTATTGTAATAACATGATAGGAAATGAACATATTCTCTATTTGATAATATACAACTAGATTATATGAAGATGAATCATAAGTTGCACAATGCAATCATTGGGTAGATGTAGGATATTCAAGTGTACAAGCAAAAGCTAGATATAACTTAGCATAGATTGAACCCACTCTATTTCTGAAATTACTGTTAGCTATAATTAAAAAAAAAATGTCTTCCCTTTGTACCATAATCCAAATCTATGCTAAAAATATAATTTTTTTTTATGTCAATGAAAATATAGTCAATATCAATTGTCATATTTTTCCTTCTGTAACTTTCATTTATTTAAAGCAAATAAATAGAGATAGAGATTTTTTTGTTTGGGAAACTGGCATTTGTAAGGCATTCATTTTTTCTTAAACTTGTGAGGCAAAAGGGAAACCAAATTCAAGAAATCAGTCACTATGATATAGTGATAGTCAGTAAGTCAATAGAGATGATTCCAAAAATTTCATAATGGTACGAGATTATTGGCAGATATCAACTACTCCATGCTAGAGTTAGAAAAAATAACCTATGAATACTTTGTAGATGTGGTTTCTCCATTTCTATTATGATGTCTCAGAGTCTTAGTGATACTTTGTAATTTTTTTGTAAGCTTCTTCCAATTTTAAGAAAAACAACTTTGTGACACCTGAGGAGGTCCAACATTAAGATCTATTGAAAAAATAAATAACCTTGACATCAAACTCAGAGTTGGGGTAACACACCCCAACATGAAAGTGTCTCCACTCTTTCAAGTAGAAATGCATGAGTAAAGGGAATATTGAAGAATTAAGGTATTACCTTTGTCAAAGGGAATGATAGAGAAAATAGACCCATAGACTATCCCTAGTGTTGGTTGTTAAATATCCCACATGCTATGAAGAAAACACTACTAAAAGGAAGAGAGATGAAAGAAAAAAAATCATTTGAATATAATAATAGAATAAAAAATTTCCAAAATTCATGCTTTTCCTTTGATAATTTTTATGACCTTGTGAGAGCCATGAAATTTTTGTTGATCGAGTAGATAACTTTTATTCTACATTCAACGGTGTTTGTAAACTTAAAAATTTGTCTCTACGCGATAAGAATTTAACAAATTTACATTATGGGGTAAACATTGAAGCAGACATTCTAATATGTGAGATAGTCAGTGCCTAATCAAATGAAGACAAAGGTACCTTTTTAGTGCAAGCATAAATTCACCTCTAGCACAAACTATTAATAATTTAATGACAGTAATGAAAGATTTAGAAATTCTTGAATATTGAAGACATGGATGATTATTTTGATGCTATAAAACTCTCTACTCTTTCTTGAAAATGTGAGAATCTAAACACCTTATACAAGTTTGCAAGGACACTAAAAGAAATAGTTCTCAAAGTTGTAAATTGCTCCCATCATTGTAAAAATGGGCAATGTTTCGAAAGAAAGATTTAATTAAATAGAATAGTGTAAGACTACATCATAGATATTATTGTATCATCTTAAAATGGAAGCACTTCCATCTTGATAGGTTTAGCACCCTCTTTTAGTACATTTATCATGATAGACTTGCATTTAGAATGCATTCTGCACTTGATTCCTTCATTCTAAGTGAAATTAGGGTTAGGATCCCAAGGATTCTCCTTAATTTCCCTCCTCTATGGCTCTATTTTCTAGGTAGGACTTAGGAATAAGTCCTCCTGGCCTTCATCATATTCATCATAGGATTTTTTGCCTCTCCTTGGCACTCTTCCCTATTCTGACATCATTTTTAGGTCTACGAGCATCCTTGGGACCTCCTGTTTCTCATTCTGGTTGGATCTATACCCCTAGTTCAAGGTCAAGGTAGACCCTGACCTAGGTCAAAGTCTAGGTTGTCCTTGACCTAGGTCAGAGGTGAGATCATCCTTGAACTCCTTTGGGATTTGATCCCCTTTTTAAATTTGGTCTTGGGGGGGCCCAGAATCAATGTCAGTTTTTCAGATCTGAGTGCGGAAGGGTTTTAATTTAAAATTCATTTAATTATTTTCCCTCCTTAGTTGGTTATTGTTATTGGACCACAATTTGAGGTGAAATTTGAATTATGGGTCCTCACATTACTCTAGGAGCCTCACCTTGAAACCTCTATATAAGGACTCTCATTTGCCTTCATTTTCATTAAGTATCCATCAAGTAGAAACAAGTCATGAGAAGCAAGCAAGTGATGGTGAAGTGAAGATGAAAGATTGCAAGAGGATGATATAGAAGATCAAGCCATTGTTGATATCAAGCATTTTTGTAAGTAGACCATTGTGAACATCTATTTGGAGCAAGAGAGATCCTTTCTTCCTTGATCCACCATTATCAATATTTAAGTATTCAAAGATAAAATCATAGGGTAGAAATTATGGATTATAAGTTTGGTAGGAGTACTTTAGACTTGGGGGCTTGGTATGCTTTCTTATCTTATTCAAATCTATGCATTTATTTCTCACACGTAATCATGCTAGGGTTTTAATCTAGAGGATTAGATCTTGGCATTAAACATTCAATACACACAAACATTCCATTACAAATGGCTATTCGTGGAGGTGGAGATCACCAAAATGGGGATTTGACTAAGGAAAAACCCTATATAGCCACCCCAAAACACCATTTTCAGTTATCTACAGTCGTTGTTTGGAGAATTGAAGTGTAGATCTCAACACCCTTTTCGGTGAACTTCTAAGATTTGTGAAAAAAATTTCTATCAGAGCTATTTTGGGTCAAGGATGACCTTCAATGGGGGGTAAGATTGTGCCCTGCTATCTGTGTCAAAGTCAACCCACTTCCAAAAAGACAAAAGTTTTCTGGGTTTTCTTTGTTGTAGTTTTCTGGTCCCAAATTTGGTTGCAAAATTTCCTGAGACTGTACATAGGCATCATAAAATAGGTATTTATAGATTAATTCCATTATGAGGTATGTATCTTATCTTATCTGATTTCAAGCATTTCAAGATTTACATTACTTATCAATCCAATTCCAATTCAAAATACACATGAATAGGAGGAATGTTAGATGCATTGTTAAAGCTCCATTTTTCACCTATTCATTTATTTTCTATGAGATTAATTATTTTGATTAGAACTATAAATCATTCATTGGAATGTGGATCTGTTTGCAAGTTTGACTATAATTAACACTAAAATATTTTTATACTAAAAAAGTATCTTTAGCATTGGAAGTTAAAAACCTTCCATCCTATGATTAGAAAACTACTAAAAGATAGAGAGTTGAAAGCAAATTATAAATAATCAATAATGTCCTAGGTTTTAATTGGGGTAACTCAATAGGTTGGCCTCCATAAATTCTCCTCTGCCAATTCAATTATGTGATCAAGGCAAATTCCATTGATCCACACTTTCAAAAATAAATTGGAATTAATAAAAGGACTTGAATCTGCTCAAATCAAATGAAAAGGTAAATAAAATACAAAAATTAAAATCTACAAAAGCAATTTGTCCCAAAAAATTTACTATCATCATCGGCAAGAAACTTTTCTGACTTTGTTTAAACAACGACTTCAACTAGTCCATAATACATCTCTGAAACCAACATCTTGATGGAAAATAACACCCCACTTAAAATTGTATAAATCTAATCAACTTGACAAAATTATTAGTTGGAGGTAGCAATGGTGGTCAAACATATAGGTAGGACTACAATTTTAGGTGTCAAGTAGAAATTGACCCCAAGAAAATTGGAGTAAGAATGGTTCAGTTTAGAGAAGCTACAAGTACAAAAGTAAGAATAGATATAAATTAGGGATAACAAGTCACATAGAACATGAATAGAATCAATATAAATTACAATGGATGTTCTCAAAACAAAAACCCCAAGTTATTAAGTATAAACTATATAAACATTACCCACATTTCATTGTTAATTTTTATAATCTGATGTAAATATCTTCACGAGGAGTAGCTTTCTGCAACTACACACCTCAAAAAGCAAACACAATTTTTGTCCAACTTGAGATTTCTTTTGATTCCCAATGAAATGGGAAGTGAGAAAATGTGATGTTTATAATGGCGGTGGGAGGAGGAAATGTAATTATGAAAACCATTTAATGGAGAAGTGGATTTTCTAGTTTGTGGACTTATGGGAAGCATTTTCTATTTCTATCTAAATAGAAACTTGGGTTTGATCTATCAGCTGAACTCAATAGGATGACTCTGATTTGGGTTGGTATGCCTGGCCTTCTGCTAGAGTTTTGGGATGAGAAGATCTTTAGTTGGGTTGGTATTTCCTTCAACTAATATGTCACTATGGATGTTGTCACCTTGGCAAAATATAGGTTAGTGTTTGCGCACTTATTTGTTAATGTGGCTATTAATAAATCTATCCCAAACTTCATTACTTTAAAATCAAAATGATAGAAATGGAATCAAGCCTTAGTTTATGAAAATGATACTCTCTAATTTAATAGAGATGTGCCAAGCTTGGTCATGTTATTGTAGCTAGACTATAAGGCCTTGACTCCAAAATATCCCAAGATGAATGACTAAGGAGAAGTATTATTCCCTTTCGAGTTGTAGGGAGAAAGTGTAAAAGAACTAAACCTCTAGTGAACTAGATGATTACCTCTTTAAATATGGTAATCTAGAGATAATGAAATCACTAGGCCCTATGGTGCAGGATAATATGAATATAAATGGAAGGATTGACATCCCTAGAGGAAGGGTAAATCCCTCTCCCTGAGAGTAATAGTCTACCTTCTTGAAGTGATCTTCTCATTTATGGGGAAATGACTTTAAAAGAATCAATATCCACTTATATTCTACTAGCTCTAGCTAATAATCATGTCATAAAATGTAACTCTTCAACCATTAATCTACCCCTAGGAGTTACCTTGGAAGAGGTTGGTGGTTTTGGCTAGAAACTGAAGGAAGTAGGGGTAGTTTCCCCTAACATACCTAATAAAACTCATGCCACCTCAAGAATGAAAACCTAATTCCCCTCCATGGATGATCATTCTTGTGAAGTCACTAAATATATGATTCTTACCCTAGAGTCAAAACCATGATCTCTAGTTGCATCCTCTGACTACTCTAAAAAAGAGGATTGATAGACTAAAACAAAGAAAACAAGAACTAAGAAAGTGGATGTGGGGACCGAAAACAAGGCTAGTAGACCTTTAGAAAGAGTGTTAAGACACAAATCATGGCCAATGAGATTTAAAATGGAAGGAAAATAACTTTGGAGGCTACCACCCAGAGTAATAAATGAAGTCCCTATAATATAACACGAGGGGATTGAATAGTCCCCTAAAGAAATTCTCTCTTGAACAATATATTATGGATTTAAAAATTAATGTTCTTTTACTATAGGAGGTGAAGATGTTGAGCCAAATTTTTTCTTTGGTGGCTGGAAGAATTTGGCTAGGCTCCTCTTTCTACATCAGTGAGCCTAATGGTGCTTAAAAGGGGTGGACACTATGTGGAATTAAAGTAAGGTGGAAGGAGAGGCCTATGCATTCTCTCATAATTACCTAGTGGTGACCTTAAATCTTAACAACTACACTTGGTATCTTATTAATATCTATGCTCCTAATACCTAGGCTGAAAAAAAAAAGGTGTGGAAGTACCTTCTCTTATTCTAGAGGACATGAATGTTCTTTATATGGTGGTAAGATACTTAGTTCTCCTTTGTTCCCCTCAAAAAATTGGGAAGATTGTTTGATTACAATGACAGTATGAATGACTTATTTGACTTCATTAGTAGAATTGACCTATTAGATCTTGATCTTTTGGGTAATCTCTTTACTTGGTCCAATAACCGTAAGGGTGTTCATTTGATCCAAGTCAAGTTGGATAGATTCCTCATCTTCAGAAACTTGTTGGAACTTGTGGTAAAATTATTTCCTCAGATCTCTCCTCATAACTATTTTAGATCATATCCCCATTCTTCTTCATTGGTTGGACAAACCCCTCTTTGTCCCCCTCCCCTTTAGATATGAGATTATGTAGGCCTCTCATATTGACTTCAAAGGTTGTAGTAAAAAATGGCAGAGCTCTCCTATCTAGGGACTTTCTATGTACAAGATCTCTCAATAGCTAGACCTTATTAGAAAAGAAGTTAAAGGATGGAATAAGTTAACCTTCAATGATATTTTCAATCAAAAAAAGGAGATAGGTGCTAAATTAGATCACATTAAAAATATGGTTGCTTTTGGTGAATTATCTTAGTCCCTACATGAGGAGGAGGAAGATTGGAGAAGAAAATAGAGGGAAAATCTTATGAAGGAAGAAATATACTCAAAGAAAAGGTTGTCGATTCAATGGATGAAGGAGGGGGATCAAAATTCAATCTTTTTCTACATGACTATAAGAAAGCACACAAAATGAAACACGATCAAATGTCCAATGAATGAGATCAATGAGGAAGTTACCAATGAGGATAGAATTGTTGAGGTAGCCTCTCGTTACTTTGTCAAAAAGTACTTAGATGATATTGGAAATAACTCTAGGGATTTACATAATAGACTTTTAAGTCACCTCCCAACTACCATCAGGAGGAGGATAATAAATTACTTATTTCTTGTGTTTAGCAAGATGAAGTCAAGGCTTCTATGTTTGTAATGGGTTCGTACAAGGCCCCTAGACCTGATGGGTTCCTTCCTACTTTTTTTATTTTTATTTTTGGGATATAGTCACCTATGATGTCACCATGACTACTAGAGACTTCCTAAGAACTAAAAAATATGAACAATACATTCATTTCCCTAGTACCTAATTAAAGTTTAGGACCCCAAGAGAATGAGTGATTTCAAACCTATAATATTGTGTAATACCATCTACAATATATTACCCAAAGTGTTGGTTAATCAGTTGAAGCCCTTCCTAGATAAATTCATTAGTGGAAGCCAGAAAGGCTTCATCCTAGGAAGATGAATTATTGATGTTGTCATTTCCACCCATGAAATTATTCACTCTAAGGACAAAAGTCAGATCTCAAGTATGGCCTTTCAATTGGATATATCTAAGGCTTATGATAGAGTTAGATGACACTTTTTGTATAAATTTTTGAGTAAACTTGGATTCAGTGAAAGATTCATAGGGATTATTTAGGAATGTGTTGATCAATTATCTACTACTTGATATTGATGAATGGTGTTCCTTGGAGGTTACTTAAGGCTAGGAAGTGTATTAGGTAGGGTGATCCCCTTTCACCCTACCTCTTTATCATGGTTGTAGAAGTACTAGGGAGAAGATTTCTATATTTGTTCCTTTCTCTAAAAATTCAGGGAGTCAAATTTGTCTCCACACTCTCCCCCTATGTTCTTAAACAATTATTTAATGATAATTTTCTCTTTGGAAAAATATTAGTGGTGGAAGCTTGGGAGTGGAAAAGTATCCTTGAATATGCTAAGGCATATGACCAATGCATTAATTATTAAAAATGTAGTCTATATTTCTTTAACACTAAGTTGGACTTGTAGATTAAGATCAAAGATATCCTTGGTTGTCAATGTGCCTCCCTTCTAGGTACCTACTTAGGCATCCCCCTTATTGTTAAAGAGATCACCCCTACCTTTTGGAATACTCTCTTGGAGAGAATCCAAAATAGAATTTGAAGTTGGAAGGGTAATATCATAAGTAGTGTATGTTAGATAACTAAGAGGGGGGGTGAATTGGTTAAATTAGTTATCCTACATTCCCAAACTCTCATATGTACTTATTCAAAAAATTTCAACAAATTAAGCAACTTGGTAAGATAAAATATCTATCTGTCTGTTCATTTACTGAATACCTGTCATATTGAAAACTAGATTTACTGATTAAACCAATATGAAATATGTAAAATATGATAGAAAAACAATCATAAAAAATAACACATAACACAATGATTTAACGTGGAAACCCTGCTAAGGGAAAAACCACCTGGGACCGGTAAGCCAAAAATTTCACTCTTCTGAAGTGAGCTCGGTTAGGAGCCAACCCTATTAAAGGTTACAAAACACACTGTTAAGTGTGACCTTGTTAGAGGATTTATCACTAACAGTTAACTTTTGACCAACATTCACTATGGGGTCAACAAGATAATAATTAACATTCCTTGAATGTCATATGGAAATACAATAAGACTGTTCAGTCCACTTGGTTAAGAGATTTTTTGTAACAATGGTTAAACTGATACAATAGTGATTTGATTCAAATTCAACTCAATTTGCAAATATTTAGATCCATGCTAAGCTCATAAAAATCATTTGATCAATAAGAAATTCACTTCATCATATTCCCCAACTTACTATACTCGTTGTATAGTTCTTTGACACTCGGTTATGCCTGCAACTTGGTTCTGTTTGTAACCAATTTGATCAGGAATGCATAAAAAATGTCTTCACACAAAATATTCTGCAATCTCTATTCATCTGACATAATTCAACAATGGATTATATGTCTCTTATATAGATGTGTAAACCATTTTCATATCAGCCATTAGATTTTACATCTTAATCTCATTCATCCATTTTTTTGCTTAAACCTTCCTCGGCAGATGTGTCAATAACATGTTTCAATCTCTTCCCTTCGATCATCTTTGAATTTTGTTAGTCATGGATCTTGTAACAAAATTCATCTATTACCTCAAAATTATATGTAATTTCCAGCTCAGTAATTTTAGTTAGCTATTATAACATTTAATGTTTTCATCCATACTCGATTAATATTGAATGTGTTGGTGATAACTAACTCAGTTATTACTGTCACTTGGTATACACAAGACTGACTTAGTGTATATATAAATCTTCAATTACCGACCACATTAACTTGTTCAATTCTGATCTCTTCTTCATAATAGAATAATGTAACATGCTCAAGTCAATAATATAACACCATAGACTCATCAATAAGTTACCCAATGTATACCTTATCCTTATCTATCATATCCATCTTTTCTTTTTCTAGATATCTCATTTCTTCCTTCTACAGATGTTCAAATGTTTGTAACTATCATGATAAGTATAATCAAGACTAGATGACATCAATGACAACATATTGATTTATTTAATAATCTTACATGTCACTTTGATATCTTGGTGATCTCTAATAACTGTCTCTTTAGTTCATCAAGATATTCAATCAGTTGTAGGTCATCAATCTCTCCCTTCAACATTGATGGCAACACAAACGATATGAAATATACCATACCATACCAAACATTTGTTCTAGAACTATATGGATAAATGTTGTAGCTTGGTAAGCTCTCCCTAGCTTGACATTTAATATGTTTAATCACTAAAAACAAAACTCCATGCAGACTCTCTCTACGGATTTGATCTTCTTCAGTTTTCTGATTCTTTCTTTGATTCTCTCCCTTTCTTTGAGGTCTATCTAGCTGATATTTCATATGAATTCTTTCTCTCTCTCTCTCTTTGACAATAATTCCAAAAGAAAATATACAGCTCTGCAATGTCCAAGTAATCATCTATTGTTTGGTCCATATCAAGTACCTTCATGTACTGATATACAATTCTTTGTTTTAGCTTCTTCAATCCTTTCACAACCTTAGAAATCCTAAAGTGTGAGTTATATGCATCAACATGAATGATTTTTTGATAAAATATAGGTTGATGCAACCTCCTGATCACCTCAGTGACTAATAGATAGGGGACAAACCCCTAGTCTAGTTCTCAAGTACTCAAAAGTCTCCTTCAGTAAAGGCTTAGTAAATATGTTAGCAAGTTGTTCTTTAGATTTCACAAATTCCAGTTTCACTTGCTTCTCTTGTACTTGTTCCCTCAAATAGTGATACTTAATAGATATATGCTTTTTTTTTTAATGCATCACCAGACTCTTGGAAATATTTATGGCACTTGTGTTGTCACAATATATAATCACTGGATCAGTGATCACCTCATTCATTCCTTCCAACAATTATTTTATCCATGCAATATTTGAATAATTAGTAGTAGTAGCAACATACTCTATTTTAGCAGTAGACTAAGAAATAAATGTTTGTTTCTTGCTTATCCATGTTACAAGTATTTCTCCTAAAAAGAATACTCCACTAGTTGTGCTCTTCTAGTCATCAATGTTTCCAGCCCAATCTACATCAGTGTAAACTCAGAGTTCAAAATTGCCTTCCTTTTTGCACCATAAACCATAATCTTCAGTTTTCTTCAAATATCTCAGAATCCTCTTAACTGCAACTATATGTGATTCCTTAGGATTAGCAGAACATCTTACTACAATCCCAACTACAAGTGCTATATCAAGCCTACAATGTACCACATACACCATTTTTCCAATCATTGATCTATACAGTGTCTGATTTACCTCGGTTGATTCATCATCTTTTGTCAACTTACATCCTGTCACCATTAGTGTTCCTACTAGTTTTGAATCTTCCATGCCAAAAGTTTTCAACACTTCCTTGATGTGTTTGGATTGTGTGATGAAAATCCCATCATTCTATTGTATAATTTGCAAACCTAGAAATAATTTAATCTCTCCAAACATTGACATCTCAAACTCTTTTCAAATTTCATAAGCGAAAGATTTGCAAATATTATCATGTCCTCCAAAGCTAATATCATCAACAAAAATTTCAGCAATCAAAATATTGTCATCATTGTCTCCTTTCATGTATAGAATTCTATTATCACTTGTCCTCACAAATCCAATACTAATAAGATAAGCATGTAATCTTTCATACAATGCTCTCGATGCTTGTTTCAGTCCATACAAAGCTTTGTGTAATCTACATACCATGTTCTTCTGATTTGGATAAAAAAAACCTTTAGGTTGCTCTATGTAGACTTCTTCCTCAAGAATGCCATTTAGAAATTCTGATTTCACATCCATTTGATATACTTTGATACCCTTATGTGCAACATATGCAAGTAACAAAATCCTTCAAGTCTTTCTACTAGTGTAAAATTTTCACCATAGTCAATTCCTTCTTCTTGTGCATATCCCTTGCATACAAGTCTTGCCTTGTTTCTAGTTACTTCTCCATTCTCGTTTAACTTGTTTCTAAAAATCCACTTAGTACTAATTACATTTTTATCACTTGGTCTCGATGCCAATGTCCATGTTTTATTTTTCTCTATCTGTTCAATTTCTTCATTCATTTCTTTAACCCATTCATCATTCTTAAGTGCATCTTTAACATTCTTAGGCTCAAATTCACAAACTAAACATGTGTTCTATCTTAACTTACATCTTGTCATCATGCCTAATTGCTTGTCTCCAATGATTTGGTTCTATGGGTGGTCTTCTAATAAATATTTCCAGTACTTGCTCTCTTCTTTTCTCATCATTCAGCTCATGCTCATTTTCTTCCTCGGTAACATCTTCATGGTTCTCGGTTTGCATTTACTGACTCTTGGTAGCATTTTCATGTCGCTTGGTAGACTCAGCCTGTGGCTTGGGTAGACAGTCTAGATGCTCAATATATGTAAACCTACCATAGTCTTTTGGTTCCTTCATGCTTTCCTCATCATTTTTATCAGAAAATTCATCAAATTTCACATTAGCACTCTCAATCATTTTGTTAGTAGCCTTGTTCAAACATTTGTATTCTTTTCTCTTAGTAGAATATCCTATAAATATTCCTTCATCACCTTTAGAATCAAATTTACCATTTGTATCATCTTATAGAATGTAACATCTACTTCCAAAAATTCTTAAATAACTTGTAACATTCAGTGTGTAGCCAAACCATAGCTCATAAGGTGTCTTATTTGTGTCTTTCTTCAATTGAACTTGGTTCAAGGTGTATACAATAGTGCTAACAGATTCTCTCCAGTATATTTGTGCAACATTTTTCTCAATCATCAGTTTTCTAGCACAATCAACTATGAATTAGTTTCTCCTTTCTACAATGCCATTATGTTGTGGCATTCTCAGTGTAGAAACATGTCTTTTAATTCCATGCTCATTACAGTAGTTAGTGAATTCATAAAAAATAAACTCACCTCCTCTATCAAATCTTAAGCATTTTAAACTTTTCCCAATTTCCTTTTCAACTTTATCTTTACAACACTTAAATAATTTGAAAGCTTCAGATTTATCTTTTAAAAACATAATTGTCATCATCCTAGAGTAGTCATCAACAAATAGAATGAAATATTTGTCACCATAATAACTCTGAGTTCTCATAGGACCCCATAAGTCAGTATGTACCAACTCCAAAATACCTTTATAAGAATAGTCTTTTCTTTTGAAGCTAGATTTAGTCATTTTTCCTTTCTGACATTGATTGCACATGACATGGTCAGGTTTAGTTAGACTTGGTAAACCTCTAACTCTTCTCTTTTTATTAATCTTAACCATGTTATCAAAATTCACATGACACAATCTCTTATGCCACAACCACACATCTTTATTTCTAGCCAACAAAAAAGAAGTTTCAACATTGTCAAGATAAAATAGATTACCTTTTGATTCTTCACTAGTATCAACCAGTTTTCCAATTCTATCATAGATTTTAACCTTTCTACTTTCAAATGCAACTTGGTGACCTGAATTATTTAGTTGTGCTACACTCAATATATTTTAGTTAAGTCCTTTCACCCAATATGCATTCTCACATCTAATCTTATCATTCAACAAGATAGATTATTTTCCTTTTACTAGACAAGGTGTATTATTTCACATTTTAATTGATCCTCCATTATAATGTTCAAGGTATTCAAATTTATCCTCATCATTAGTCATATGATGTGTACATCCACTATCAATAATCCATGTGTCATTCTTGCTAACTTTAGATATAAGTATTTTTTCTACATACCTTTCTTATTCTTCTGAATCATCTTTCATTGCAACAAATATTGCACTTCAACTTCATCATCACTATCAGTGTTGGTGTCCTTATCATCATCATCAACAAGGTAACATTCCTTCTTTCCTTTGTCTTTGTAGTCTCGATTGTTTCTCCCGTCATAGTGTTAGTTTCCTCAGTGATCTTGATTATCTCTTCTAGCAAAAATATGGCCAATCTCTTTACAATTAAAACATGCTAAAGGTAGCTTTCCTTTATACCTTCCTTTACCTTTCCGAAGTCTTCTATCCATAAGTACTTCAAGTTCATCAAGATCATCTTCACTATCACTATCGCTTTCATTTCTTATGTTATGCTTGCTGCTAGACTTACCAATCTTCAAGAATGACATAAATGTACACTCAATACTTGGTACAATACTATTGTCATAGTTATTTAGTTCAAAATTAATCATCTTACCAATTAGAGTATCAAGTGTAAGAGTACTACTAGGTGCATATCTCATTTCATGAATAGTAGATATTCTAATAACATAGATAGGCATAAATGTTCTCAGTATTTTACTTACAACAGTTTCTTCATAAATAGTACCTCCTTCTCCTTGGATAGCATTGACCACCTCTTTGATTCAGTTAGAGTATTGTGTGATGTTCTCATCTTCTTTCATTTTCATATCATCAAATCTACCTCTTAGGCTTTTAGTTGTGGCCCTCATTACATTTACATCTCCACCATGAACTAGTGCAAGTTTGTCTCACATCTCCTTTGTTGTAGTGCATGCTTTGATATCTTCAAATTATGCATCAGATAAAGAAGCAAAAATCTCTATCATTGTTATATTGTGTTCATGTTTGTCTCTTAGCTGATCAACTATCAAAGGTCCAATAGTGATGCAGGAGCATCCTGGGTGTAAGAGCAATCTTGCATCACCCAAAAATATTTTTATTTTTGTATTCAATAAGGGCTATCTTGTGTAGAGCTTCTATTTATGGAAACTTGCTATTTTTAGTAAGTTGGTCATATGATCTCAGAATGTTCTAATTTCACATGATGAGGTTCATCTCAGTCATATCAGTCTGCCAGTAAAGTTTCATTGACAGATCAAGTCTAGCTTTGTAGATATTGAGGATTTTCGGTATTGGCAACAGGGTATAGAAACTTTGAACTCAATTTTGAAGGCTTTAGAGGCTCTAGATGAGGTCAAAAATTTGGGTGACATGCACTTACATGAGTCAGGCTTGTAGATCACTTCGTGGCTTTTTCAGAATGGGGTCGTAATAGTCAATCAAGTCAACTGGCGATGACTTATGGTCTTCAGAAGTTGGGTCACCTGAAATAGTGGAAAATAATTTTACTTCAAAATTTCTATTTGGGTTTCAAAAGTTTTTTTGAGATGACTTTGATGTAATAAATTGTAAAATAAAATAATTCTAAGTTTGGTCAGCCCTTACGGCTAAATTTCTGGAACCTTCTCAAGCGGTGGAAATTGCCTATACAAAGAAGGCCCGTAGTGTTGTCTAGGGTAGTTTTGGGTAGATTTGGGTAATAATTCGAGGCTTTGTCTTGTAGAATATTGTAAAGGGAATTCCCATGTGGCTTTTCATATTGTACTTCTAAAATTTTATAATTCCACATTTGTGGAGATAATAAGAAGCCAATTTTCTGTTCTTGCAAATTGTTGTTGTTTCTCTATTTTTGTTATGTGTTTGTGGTATTAAGGGGAGCACCCTTCATCAAGTGGTATCAGAGTAGGAGTTCCTGAGTGTGTAAATAGATCATCAACTATGAGGCAGCTTGCACCAGGACCATGGTTAGGGTTTCAATGCGCATCGTGAAAATGCCTCCATGAAGGGAATGTGGCGGAAGAGCTGGTGTTGTGACACCTGAGGTTAGAGAGCTCTAGAGACAAGTGCGAGCATTGCAAGAAGAGATTCACAGAGGAATGAATCTTAATGTTAGAAATGAAAGTGAGGATGAAGTTGAAGAAGGAAATGATGATCAAGAAGAAGTTGAAGTTTTGAATCTAGAAGAAGAAAGGCTTTTCTGAGCCATTTCCAAGATTGGGAAAAGACCTAAGATTGAGGTTCCTACATTTTTGGGGAATCTTAACCCAGAGGAGTTGATTGACTAGATCAATGAATGTAAAGAAAATTTTGAGTATGAAGATATCGACCATCCTGATTGGGTCAAGTTTGTGAAGGCCAGATTGAAGGGTCATATGAAGATCTGGTGGCAGGAGATCCAATTGGAGTGAAATCGAAGAGGAAAGGATAAAATCACAAGATGGGATTAGATGGTGGATAAATTAAAGTGACAGTTCATTCCTATTGATTATGAGCTTGACCTACTAAAGAAAATGCAAAGTTTGAAGCAAGCAGGAAGATCTGTTCAGGAGTATACAGAGGAGTTCTATCGAATCCTCATCAGAATAGGCCATGCAGAAGTTGATAAGGAGAAAGTTTTCCAATACCTTAATGGGTTGAGGCCAAGCATTTAGGAGGAATTGAATCTGGTTCAAATGAACAGTATTGAGGAGGCATACCAGTTTGCCCTGAAAGTAGAGGAAAAGCTAAACAAGAACTTTGAGAGTAGGAAGAGGCTGAGGTGGAAGATCTGGTGGATGGTCATATGGAGGTAGAAAAGAAGATCCTAAAAGAAGGATGAGGCTAGTAGTAGTCAGAATTAGTGAGGAAAGAATTCTAATCATTTCCAAGATTAGAATAATAGAGATCAGAGAGGAAGAGGAAGAGGACAAGGATCTAGAAGAGGAGGCTTCTGTGGAACATATTTTCACTGTGGAGAAGAAGGTCATAGGGCATTTGAATGTCCTCAATGCCAAGGAAGAATAGACAGGAGAAATGAAGGCTAGGCTAGAGGTGCACATGTAGATGAAGATGCTAGATCATCAAATTTTGAAGATGTTGAAAGAGAAGAAACATTGATTAATAGAAGAGTCATGTTGAGTGGTGAGAATGAACCTGAGAAAAGAAGGAGCCTGTTTCACACCAAGTGCAAGTGTGAGGGTAAGTGTTGTGATGTGATTATTGATAGTGGAAGCAATGAAAATTTGGTGTCAGAAAAGATGGTGACAAAGTTGAAGCTTAAGAGATAGAAACACCCACATCCATATCAGATTGCCTGGGTATAGGATGACCACAAGGCCATGGTTAATGAACAATGCCTAGTGAAGTTCAAGATTGGTAGATACCATGACGAGGTACTGTGTGATATCATATCTATGGATGTATGTCATATGTTGTTGGGTAGACCATGGTAGTTTGACAAATGTGTTGTACATGATGGTCATGTGAATACCTATTCCATGACAAAGGATGGAGTGCGACATAAGCTAAAGCCATTGAATGACACAGAAGAGAAGGTATCTGGTAGTGCAAGAATAAATTTTGTTGATGGAAGAAAGTTCATAGATGGTATGAGGCATGAGCATGTGTGTTTTTCTTTAATTTGAAAATCTAGTAAGGAAGAAGTAGAAGATGTTCCTATAGAAGTTGTAGATTTTTTGAATGAGTTTCAAGATACTATATTTGATAATGTGCCTAATGGATTACCACCAGTCAGGAAAATTAGTCATCAGATGGACTTGATCCCAGAAGTGAGTTTGTTGAATAAGGAAGCACATAGAATGACACCTGTAGAAAGTGAGGAGTTGAACAGACAAGTACATGAGTTGTCGCAAAAGGGATTGATCCGTGAGAGTCTGAGTCCCTATGCTGTACCAGTAGTATTAGCACCAAAGAAGAATGGAGAATGGAGGATGTGTACAGACTCCAGGGAAATAAACAAGATCACAATCAAGTACAGGTTTCCATTGCCATGAATGGATGATATTATGGACTGTTTGACTGGAGCTGTGTATTTCTCCAAGATAGATTTGAAGAGTGGATATCATCAGATTCAGATCAGAGAAGGAGATGAATGGAAGACTACCTTCAAGACAAAGGAAGGATTGTATGAGTGGTTAGTCATGCCTTTTGGGCTAACTAATGCACCGAGTACTTTCATGAGGCTGATGAACGAGGTTCTAAAACAATTTATGGGTAAGTTTTTCATTGTTTACCTAGATGATATTTTGATCTTTAGTAAAACATTGGAGGAGCATATGATGCATATTTTTATGGTATTTGAGAAGTTGAGAGAAGAGAAATTGTTGATTAATTTTAAGAAGTGCATTTTTTTGAAGAACGAGTTAGTGTATTTGGGATTTTTAGTTTCAGTAGAAGGTCTAAAAATGGACCCAGAGAAGGTACAGACTATCCTTGAATGGCCTACTCCAAAGAGTGCTACTGAGGTAAGATCTTTTCATGGTCTAGCTAGCTTTTACAGAAAGTTTATTAGAAATTTTAGCCGTATTTGTGGACCCTTGACTAAAACAATGAGAGGGGATAGAAAAGAGTTTAAGTGGACTAATGGGGAAAAAAATAGTTTTCAATTGTTGAAACAAAAAGTTACAGAACTACTTGTTTTAGCACTTCCAAATTTTAATAAGGTTTTTCAAGTAGATTGTGATGCTAGTGGTACTGCAATAGCAGCTGTTATGAGCCAAGAAGGTAAACTTGTTGCTTATTTCAGTGAGAAGTTAAATGATGCCAAGAGGAAATATTCTATTTATGATTAGGAATTTTATGCTATATTTTAGGCATTAAAGAATTGGAGACATTATCTACTTCCTAAGGAGTTTTTTTTGTATACTAATCATCAAGCTTTGCAATATTTTAATAGTCAAGGAAAGTTGAATCAGAGGCATTTGAAATGGGTTGAGTTTTTGTAGAGTTATACATTTGTTTTGAAACACAGGAGTGAAAAGTCTAATAGGGTTGTAGATGCTCTTATTAGAAGGAAAATATTATTGACAAAAATGCAAATTGAAGTGGTTGGGCTCAAGGAACTCAAGAATTTGTATCCAGAGGATCCTGATTTTGGTGAAGCTTGGAAAGCTTATACAGAACCTGTTACTCTAGATAGGAAAAAATGGTTGGATTTCATCATCCAAGATGAAATTTAGAGGGAGTCAGTTGTGCATTCCACAAATTTCTATGAAGGATAATCTCATCAAAGAGAAGCATAGTTGATGCAGGAGCATCTTGGGTATTTGGCAATCTTGCATCAACCAAAAACATTTCTTGATTTCTATACCTGTTTGTTTTTGTTTTCTTTATAATCTTTGCATTTGATGGTTTCATGGTGTGAAAATATTTCATTATGTTGAGGACCTATTTTGGAACCTTCTTCTATGAGCACATAAAGTTTGGATGGATTGTTTCAAAGTTACAACTATTTTCCTTGCCGTCAGAATAGTGTTTTCCTACAGTTTTGGTGCTGATTGTTCATGTTGGAGATCTTGATCCATAAGGAATTTTATTTCACACACTTAATTATTTTAAGAGGACCTAAATTAACAACATTTCCCAAGAGCGCATCTCCTAATTCATTATGAGTCAAAAGTTATGGCCTTTTTGGCACAAGACCTATTTTCTGCCAACTTTCGCATCTGAGCCATTACTGCAGTTTTGGTGCTGATTGTTCATGTTGGAAACCTTGATCCATAAGGATTTTTATTTTGTTAAATTAAGGAATTAAATTTTACTTAAATTAATATCATTTCCCAAGAGTGAAAACTCCAATTCATTATGAGTAAAAAGTTATGCCTGTTTTGCCTCAAGACCTATTTTCTCGTAGTTTTTGGGTGAAACGTGTGGAGTTTCTTCTTGTTATGTTTCATGTGCTCATATGGGACCTTTAAAACTTAAATTAATGTTCTTGGGTCATTTTAGGACCTAAATCCAAATGCACATCAATTTATATTCATTCTAGCATTAGTTTTGGTCTAAATCTTGAGACTGGACCTATATTGTAATTAAATGCCTCACTGGCCGACCTGTGGCTTAGCTGGCTATATAAGGGGTCTAAATTGTTGTAGTAGAGCATAGAAGGAGATAATCAAGAGGTATATCTAGAGAGGATTATAAACATACATCATTGGAGAAAAAGATAGGATGCGAGCTGTAATTCTGATTTAATAATTCTCATTGTATAAGGCCGAAAGCCGGAAGGCCTCACAGTCGGGCATGTTGAAAGAAATAATATAAATTCTCTATTGTTGCTGCTAGTTGATTGTATCATATCCATTGTGATTCTATTTAATTCATGTGATTTTATATTTCTTCCATTGTGTAACTCTGAGTAGGGCTTGGTTGTTGATTCAAGTGGACTCAATTTTGCTTGATTTTACTTCTATCTACCCTGCCCCTGCGTCAAGTGGTATCAGAGTGAGTTTTTCCTTGTGGATTAGATCGTGGAGAACCTTATTGGATTGGTTGTAGGGTGGTGGATCTGAGATCTAACCTATTAGTTGCAAAAGGTTATGATCTTACTAGAACCTGATTGTCAAGATGGTTCATGGTAGAGGAAATGATAATGCTATCATGGATATTTTGAGGTAGATTGCAACTAGGGTTGAAGATGTAGAGACAACCCAGACAAGAGGAGAACATCTTGAAGATGTTATTGATGAAGAAGAAGCAACACATAATACTGAACCTAAAGTTGAACAAGATGAGAAAAGACTTTTGAGAGTTTTGTCTAAGGCCAACTCCAGACCTACAGTTGAAGTTGCTTGCTATGATGGAAGACTTGAGACTGATACACTTTTGGATTGGATCTCTGAGATGGATAAATACTTCGAGTATGAAGGTACTATTGATAATAAGAAGGTTAAGATAGAAGTCACAAAGTTGAAAGGTCATGCATCTCTTTGGTGGGATCATTTGTAAACTGAGAGACAAAAGAGAGGAAAAGAAAAGATCAAGACATGGATGAAGACGCTTGGAAAGATGAAGAAGTTTCTTCTAGCTGACAACTGTACACACTAAAATGGTGCACTTCTATGAACCATTACATGCAAGGTTTCTCAAGAATGAGGCCTCACAAAGTATCTCATAGCTCTCTATGCATGGAGTTGCAAGGGACTATGATGTGTTTGCTCTCAGCTAGAGCTACAAGCTTGTGACCTTGCTAGTCAACCACACAATGAGAGATTCAAATGAGGACAAGGGCAAGAGTGCCAATATCCTCAAGAATCAAATGGAAATTCCATGCAAGCTATATTAAAATGAATATGCAACTAGAAATGGAAATGCAATCTAATCTATGAAGTGAAAGTACAAACTATGCTATGAAAGGAAAGAACAAGTATTACCAAGCCTTCCTATTTAGACTATGTGAGATTAATCTATTGCATAAAAGGAAATCTATACTAAGAATGCCATTATTATGCAACTAAGAAAGCAAATATGCAACTAAATGATGAAAACAACAAGTCTTCAATGTCTTCAAAAGCTCCAAATGCACCTAAAACCTACAGCATAACATTAGCATAAAAACATGGTATGCAAATGAAGGAGAGAGCTCTCCTTTTATAAGAAATGCAAAGGAATGGACCATGGAGATTAAGAGGCAAAAATCTCAATCAACAGTGGAGCTTGAAAGAGGAGCAATCCATGTGCACAAGTATCCTCCAATGACAAAATAGGAGTTGACTTTATGTCCATATGAGACAAAAAGTGCTTTTCTCTTTTTTATAAAATAAGAATGATGCTTTCTTTGTGCAACTTAGGATAAGAGGAAAGGGGGATTTTTTATTTATTAAAAGTGGAGGAAATATTCATTTTAAATAAATAAAGACTTAGGATAAAATGGTTAGCCCAAGCATAAAAATCCAATATATGATCGAAATTAAGACTTGATCAAGAAATTGATAATGTTAAAAAATATTGATTATTGATAAAACTGATTCAAGATTGATAAATCAAATAAATGGGACCCAAAGTCTAGGTGACCATTTTTGGGTGCATACAACAACAAAGTGAGTCTGATGAGAAAGATGCAAAATCTAAGACAAAAGCACATGAGTGTGAAATAATATACTAAGGAATTTTACAAATTGGATATCAAATTTGGACATGTGGATGATGAAGTTGAGAAGGTGGCTAGATATCTAAATGGCCTAAGGACATCTATTCAAGATGAGATCAATTATGTGAAGATAGATAGTGTGGAAGAAGCATACCAATTTTCTTTGAAGGCTGAAGAAAGATTAACAAAAAGACATGATCAAAGATAGAGAGGAAGATGTGGAAAATTTCAAAGAAGTAGAAGCAGATCTTATGGAGAAAGCAACAGATCTGACAATTTAGTACAAGATAAAGGATGGGAAGATGACCCTACTGGTAAAAGAGGAAATTACTCTAGAGGTAGCTATACTAGTTACTCTTGGAATAACAATAATGGTAAAAGAGAAGAGAGATCTTGGTTTAAAGGTAATTGTTACAAATGTGGTGAAGGACATAGAGCTTTTGAATGTACTAACTCTAGAAAGAAGACTGGAGGTAATGGTAGAAATAATTTGGCTTGTGAAGAAGTTGAGGAAATGTCTAATTAACCTAAACATGGTGAGAACTTGATGCTAAGAAGGATCTTGTGGAATGAAGAAGAGGAACTTGTTTTGAGGAAAAGTTTGTTCAGAACTAGATGTAAGATCGTTGATAAATGTTGCAAGGTAATCATTAATAGTGGGAGTTATGATAATTTGGCATCCAAAGAGCTGGTTAACAAATTGTAGTTGTAGAGATTGAAACATCCTAAGCCTTACCATATTGCTTGGATCCAGAAGGAGCATAAACTACTTGTAAGTGAACAAAGCCTTGTTAAGTTCAAAATTGGGAATTATCATGATGAAGTCTTGTGTGATATTATGCCTATGGATTGTTGTCATATTCTTTTGTGTAGACCTTGGCAGTATGATAGGAAAGCTTTGCATGATGGTAGATTGAATCAATATACTATTTGGATGGATGGAAAGAAACAAGTGTTATTGCCTTTGGTAGAGAAGTTTGATGAAGGTCACTATACTATAGTCAGAGTATGCTTGTTTGATGATAAAACATTTACAAGAGAAATGGAATAACAAAATATTTTCTTTTCATTGAAGCATAAAAGTGGACAGTCAAATAAGGTTGCTGATGCCTTGAGTAGAAGAAGTTTGCTGACAAAGATGAGAGTTGAGGTACTTGGTTTTGCAGAAGAAGAAGTTTGCTGACATTGATTTTGCAGAGCCTTGGGAAGCTTGTAAAGAACACATAGTGAGTGATAAGTGGTCTGATTATATCATTCAAGAAGACATGTTGTTTAAAGGAGTGTAGTTGTGCATACCTAGAGGATCTATAAGAGAGAACATAATGAAGGAAAAACATAGTGGTGGACTTGCAGGACATTTTGGGACTGATAAGACTATGAATTTGATTTCAGAGAGATACTTTTGGCCACAGATTTATAGATATGTATAGAGAATGGTTAGAATATATCAATTTTTTTTTTGTATTTTTTTAGGATCAATAAATATGTACAAAGGATGCCCCCAGACAGAAACAGGCATCAAGGATAGAACTTCTTGAGGTGCACAATGTTGATGGGATCAGGGAGCTGTTCTCCATCAGGATCTGACAGTAAATACGCACCGGTACCAAAAGTGGCTGTGATGACATATGGTCCAAGCCAGTTAGGTTCAAACTTGCCCTTTTGTTCTCTGTTCTGTTGGTTCTTAGGGTTCTCTCGCAAAACAAGATCACCTATTTGAAATTCTCTAGGGTGAACCTTCTTGTTGAATGCCTTGGACATACACTTCTGATACACTCTCATATGATCAAGGGAAGCCTTACGCTTCTCATCTAGAATTTCTAGTTCCTGTAACCTAATGGCGCGGTAATCCTCATTTGTAATCAAACCTTTGAGTGAGACTCTAAGTGATGGTATCTCAACTTCTAAAGGCAATACCGCTTCAGTGCCATAGGTAAGAGAAAAGGGGGTAGCTCCTGTAGGTGTGCGAATGCTTGTTCTGTAAGCCCATAGTGCTAGATTGATTTGCAAGTGCCAATCCCTACCATTCTTGTGCACTGTCCTATGAAGAATCTTAAGGATGGTTTTATTGGAAGCTTCTACCTGTTCGTTTCCCTGTGGAAAATAGATGGAGGACCAATGTTGCTTGATTTTAAAATTTTTGCATAAATGCTTTAGGTCCTTATTCTTGAATTGACCTCTGTTATCAGTGATAATCTCAGAAGGCACTCCAAATTGGCAAATAATATGATTCAAGATGAACAAAGAGATAGTCTTCCCTGAAGCAACAGAAAGTGGCACAGCTTCCACCCATTTTGTGAAGTAGTCAGTGGCAGTAATAATGAACTTATGTCCACCTGATGAGTTGGGATGAATCTGCCCAACCAGATCAAAGGCCCAGCGCTGAAATGGCCAATGAGAAACAGAAGGGATCAGCTCCCTACCTGGAGCATGAATCAGGTTTCCATGTTTCTGACATTTTTCACATGACTTAGCAAAGGCTACTGCATCTATCTGCATTGTGGGCCAATAATATCCCACCCTAAGCAATCTTCGGGCCATGGCAAGACCATTAGAATGTCCACCACAAATGCCCTCATGGATGTCAACTAACACTTGGTTGGATTCCTCCTTTTCCAAGCACCTAAGGAGCGTCCCATCTAAACTCCTCGTATATAAATCACTAGAGATAAGGGTGTGGTGAGAGGTGTTATGGATGAGGTTTTGGCATTCAGAACAATTGAATGTGTCGGGGATGATGCCATCATGAAGATATGAATAGATAGCACCATATCGGGAAGATTCATGTGTGACAATGGTACAAATGACATGACTTTCAGATGAGTCAAAGATGGGATGGTGTAGCTCTTCTGCCAGGAA
Source organism: Chamaecyparis obtusa (assembly GCA_027943335.1). Lineage (NCBI taxonomy): Eukaryota > Viridiplantae > Streptophyta > Pinopsida > Cupressales > Cupressaceae > Chamaecyparis > Chamaecyparis obtusa. Next base: position 1,986,615 of record BSBK01004688.1, on the reverse strand, counting down.
TTCAAATCTTGATTCATGTGTCTCCAACTGAAGAAGTGAAGCTAATGTGGCCATGGCATCTGCAGCCTTGTTCTCTGTCCTAGGGATCTATTGAAACGTAACAAAGGTAAAGTAACGCTTCAATGAGTCAGCCATCTTTTTGTAGGGTATCAATTTATCATCCTTGGTTTGATACTCCTCATTGACTTGGTTGATGATTAACTGGGAATCCCCAAAGACATGTAACTCTGTGATGTTCCATTCTATAGCCATTGGTTAAAGCTTCATATTCTGCAATATTATTCGTACATGGGAATAAAAGTTTGTAAGACTTTGGGATATTGTACCCATGTGGAGAAACAAATAATAATCCAGCACCTGATCCATTTTACATGCGGGAACCATCAAAGAACATTGTCCAAGTGCGAGTAGTCATATACAAGATGTGTTCATCTGGGAATTCCACTTGGACCGGCATACTATCCTGAATTGGGAAATTAGCTAATTGGTCAGCAATAGCTTGCCCTTTTATGGCCTTCCTTTCAATGTACTCTATGTCAAATTCAGTTAGGACCATCATCCATTTAGCAAGTCTACCTGTGAGGGCAGCCTTACGAAGAAAGTATTTAAGAGGATCAATTTTTGCAACCAAATGTATGGTATGAGCAAGCATATAGTGTCGCAACTTTTGAGAAGCAAACACCACTGCAAGACAAGACTTCTCAATGTTATTGTAACTGATCTCATAGGAGACTAGAGTACGGCTGCTATAGTATATGGCCCATTCTTTCCCAGTATCATCTAATTGAGCCAACAGTGCTCCTAGGGAAGTGTCTGTAGTTGAGATATATAGGATCAATGGTTTCCCTGGAATAGGAGGCATTAGGATTGGAGGATTAGCCAAGTATTGTTTGATCTGATCTAGGCTCTTTTGAAAATCCTCGTTCCAAACACAAGAAGTACCCTTATGCAGTGTCTTATTGAAAGGTTGTGCTCTATCTACAAGCTGAGAAATAAACCTCCTAATTGATTGAAGATGTCCCTGAAGACTTCTCATTTGGTTGATATTTTGAGGAGGTGGCATATCTAGAATTGCTTGGACCTTTTCGGGATCAACCTCGATACCTTTTGCTGATATTATAAATCCTAAAAGTTTGCTTGAGGTGACACCAAATGTGCACTTCTTTGGATTCAATCTAAGTTGAAACTATTCCATGCGATCTAGAATTACTTCCAGATCATCGAGGTGTGTGTCGCATTTTCTTGATTTTGCCAGGGTATCATCCACATAATCTTCCATGTTTTTGTGCATCATATCATGAAAGATAGTGGTCATAGCTCTTTGGTAGGTTTCTCCTGCATTCTTTAATCCAAATGGCATGATGTTCCAGCAATAGGTTCCCCATGCACATGTGAACGCTATTTTCTCTTGGTCTTCGGGAGCTATTTTGATTTGATTATATCCTGAGAAACCATCCATTAGAGAGTATATTACATAGCCCGCTGTCATGTCCACTATCATGTCAATGTTTGGAAGTGGAAAATCATCCTTTGGGCATGCTTTGTTTAAATCTCTAAAATCTGTGCACACACGAATGGACCCATCATGTTTGGAAACTGGTACTATGTTTGAGATCCATTCTGCATAATTGATGGCTCTGATGAATCCAGCTCTCAAAAGTTTTTCTAATTCTGATTTGACAAGGAGAGCTACATGTGGATGCATTTTTCTGAGTCTCTATTTCATTGGTTTGACTCCTGGAGCTATGGATAAGTGATGCATTATAAGATTTTTGTCAAGCCCTAGCATGTTTGAATAGGTCCATGCAAAATTAATTTTCTTCTTTTGTAAGAATTGTATGTATGCCTTGGTCTCTTCTTCTAATAAAGACTGAGCAAGATGAACTATTTGAGGAGTTTCTTTTGTGTTCAAATTAACCGGCTTTGTTGGCTCAATCAATACTAATGATCTATCCTGGAAATAACTTGGCAAGTTATTAAGTACCCCATCCTTAGGTGCCTCAAAGAGGTTTTCACCCTCAGATGCATCATTTCTTTTTATTATTTTTGGTTCTGATACCGCCACAAAGTGGTTTTCGCCATCAGACCTATTTTTCTTTTTTTCTTTCTCTTTTATTTTTAGACTGAGGTACTTAATATTAGGCTCTGTCATATTGGTTGTTGGTTCCCTGGTGGAAGAAGCCACAGGTTCAAGGGCATTCAGATAGTAGGAAATTTCGTAATCATTCTAAAAAGTGAGGAATATAGGCTCTTGATGGCGCTGAGACCAGTCAATTAGGTCATAGTGGACAAGGGGTAGGTCAATGACTGGTTCAATGTTATTTATGCGAAAGGTGGTATCTCTGGTGACCATATAATTGGGATTCGTCAAGTTTTCTCCTAAGATACCCAAATTAGGACTCATCCTACCAAACAAAGTGTCATCCACTAAGGCAATTTGAGGAGTACAATCCTCTAGTCCTACACTAAGCTCATTAGCCACATCAGGTTGGGTACTATAAGCATGGACAACATCCATGTCCAAATCAACTGTTGCATCTGAAAGTGAGTCCCATTCATATTCATGGGAATCTGTGTCTGAGTCATCATTTGGGCCTCATGATGTAGAAACCTCAAGGTTAGGAAGGGTTTCCCCCTCTCTAGTGCTAGCATTGGTAATATTCATCACAGCTAGGATAGCAACACTTTCCATTATTGATCTAGCAGTCATATAGTCACTATCCGTCATAGCTGGGATAGTAGGACTGTCAAGTATCAAGTCTGTGGAATCTCCCCAAAGGAGATTTTTTGAGGGCACCCAATCATCAGACACATCTTGTTGATTAGAAAGATCAGGCGTATAGTCTGAGTCATTGTCACTGTTCATCGCAGCTAGGACAGGGACACCTTTCTTCTTCTTATTTTCAAAACCTAAGCCAACCGTGGACTTATTCTTTCATCCAAAAAGAGCATGATCAAGAGGCTCAGCTTTAGCATCTAGCCTATGGCTAAGGGGGCCATATCCAGGATAACCCATATTCTTAACCATTGCATACCCTCTCCCATAAGCTTCAGGTGAAGGAGCAAAATTCTCGTTGTGTTTGTATTTTTCCTTGTGATAGATCTAGTGCCTTACGGCAACTTCCTCTTTCTCTTCCTGAATGGAGACCGAAGACTGAACAAATTTTCCAAATAATGTCATTGCTGATGATGAAGGTTTCATATTTGGTGATGGTCTCCCATAAGACCTAGGAGAGATCGACATTTTTGTAAAGGAATCAATTTTATAATCTCCCATCCCAAGATCTATGGTCTTAAACTTCTGCTTGCATTGTTCAAGTGAACTGCTAGGACTGTCAGCTTCCCTATTCAAAGGTACATGTGATCTAGTAGAAATGTTATTAATTGACAAAGCACTATCTCCAAGTATGCAAATTTCTACGCCGTTATGGGGAAACTTAACACACTGGTGATACGTTGATGGGACTACTTGCATTTCTTGAATCCATGGCCTACCTAGCAAAATGTTGTAGGCTAAAGGTCCAACATCAACAATTTGAAATAAGATATCCTTTTCTACTAGACCAATGCGAATAGGCAAAATAGCCAATCCCTTAGAACTTCTTTCTGCTTCATCATATGCCTTGATTGTGATTTTTTTCCTTGTGCCAATGACATTCTCAGAATATCCTAGAGCCAGCAATAAACTCATGGTACAAATATTGAGCCTCGCACCCCCATCTATTAGTACACGCCTGACATGGGTTTTATGAATCATGACTTTGATGTGTAAGGCCAAGTTATGTGGGTGACTGATGGATTTGTCATCTTCTTCTGAGAAGGTGAGGTAATGAGGGCTAGCCAAATGGTTGACCATATTTTGGAATTGATCAACATCTAAGTTGTTAGGGACAATGGCTACTCGCAAAGCATCCTCAAGGACATGCTTGTGCTTAGGGGACAATTCTAAAAGCTCAAAAATGGATATCTGCGCAGGTGTACATTGTAATTGGCAATAAGATCATAATTGGAATCAGGACCAATGGTAGATTTAGGAGGAATGCCCTTGGACATGGGCTACTTAGACTTGCTAGTGCTAGGACCTCTGATAATAATGGGAGTTTGAGCCTGACCCCTAGTGACAGCATTGAGGGACTGGGGCATTCTTTGTGAGTGAGGACCTCTTATCACCACAGCGGGTCTTTCATCAGTCATAGGAGTTGAGTCCACATTATTTTCGTAAGGATCTTTCCCTCTTACCATGTTGACACTATCATCCACAACTTCAAGCATGTTAATAACATTCTCCGCATTTGTGTAGGTGTAGTTGATTGCCGCCTTGCCATTCTTATTGTTAGAATTCTCTCCTTTCTCATATTTAGGCAAGGGCTCTTTAAAGGCTTTATCATCCGCATTAGTGGTTAAACCATCAACTTGTAATTGTCCTTTTTCAATACGGTCTTGGACAAGATGCTTGAGTTTAAAAATAATTTTCTATGTCATGTCCAATCCCATTATGGAAAATGCAAAAAGTCTTCAAATCCCACCAATGAGGTAAAGGATCCGGTATACGATGTTTTGTAGGATCCTGTGGGTGTGCCAAATTATGAGCAACTAATGTCTTAAAAACAACAGCATAAGATTCTCCCAATTTGGTAAATTGTCTCTTCTCCATTTTAGATCTCCTTTGATACTTAGGTTTGTCTTGTTGTGTTGAAGACGTTTGTAGCTTCATAGCTTGAACTGCATGAGAGAGGTTAAGAACTCCTTCATTTTTGGGTTGAGATGAGTCAACAACTCCGTCATTGACCACTTGCTTGTTTTTGTTCCAATAGGAGTTCTTTTTGTCCTTGTTACCATTAGCATTGTTATTTTGGCCATTGTTGTTATTTGTTGTTTTAGCCAAAATTCCTTGTTCTTTTAGGACATCCTCAATGCGACATGCCACCTCTACCATGGTATCAAAGGAATTGAATAGGATTTTCTTGACTTCATATCTTAGTTCTGGTATTAGATTGCTCACAATGATATCAATTCTCTCCTCCTCAGGAATTGTCCTTAGATATTTTGAACACAATCACCTCCATCGTTGTAAAAATGTGACAAAAGATTCCCCTTGATTTTGCTTGAGTTTGCACAAATCAAGCATTGTGACCGACCTTGATAAGTTGTAAGCAAAATGCTGAACAAACCTTTGGACAAGTTCTTTAAATGTCTTTATTGGAGGGGAAAGGTTGGTGAACCACTCCATGGCTTGACCTTTTAAACTCCTTGGGAATAGTCTCATCAAGTAGGAGTCTTCATGGTGAAAGGAAAAGCTCATTATGTAGAACTGTCGAACATGGTCGTGAGGGTCACCAGTGCCATCATATTTGTCATATGTTGGGAACTCAACTTTCTTAGGGAATTCTACCATCACCACACTTTTGTCAATGGGGTTAGGACATATGGAGTCCAAATGAAACGTGCTCTAGGGAGCCTTCATCCTGTCTATATCCTTTTGCATTTGTCAGATCACCTCATCAGTTGAAGGGCTCTGTTTCTTGATCTTTTGGTGAACATCAAAATTATATGGAACTTTAGCGCCTTTGTTAATAAGAATTTTCAAGAATTGATCTTTGTTTTGTTCCACATATTGCTCCACATATGCTTGAAAGGATGGTTCTTGTTGCATAGTCATGAAATCCATATGATCAAATTTAGCATAACTTCCTCCATGTTGTGAGCCATGATGTGCTCGTTGGGAGGGTTGCTTTGAATGTCTATGAGATGACTATCTCCTATGATGGTCATATCTTGAAACCCTTCTTCCTCTAGGACTTGGGGATCATGAGGGTGTCCTTGATCTTCTTCTAGGACTTGGCAAAGGGGTAGATGGGGGTGAGTTGGTCCCACTATTGGTTCCCTTCCTATTAAATCGGCTTTGGAGTTGTTGTGCGTAGAGTCTATCTTCTTCTTCTTGGGTGACTCTTTTCTGTATATCCAACAATGCACGTTCTTCTTCTTCTAGTTGTCTGAATTTTTCCTTTTTAGCAGCCTGTTCATCTAAATAGGCTTGCTTCTCCCTCTCAATGCTTCTCAATCTTGTATTTGCATATCGAGAGGTGTCTTTAAGTGGGGAGGATGGTCTCGAATGCCTTATTGCATTGGCTGCATTTATGTGGTGATCACTAGATTCATTGTTCTGGTTCTCGTGTTGTGACCCTAAATCTGAGTGAGCTTTCTTATGATGTCTCTCAGCTCGTTGGTGAGCATCAAAATACCTCACATTGTTGGGAGGTGACCCGGGTGGACTAGCATGAGAAGAACCACCGTACTCTCTTCTATGTCATTGGAAGATATCCTCAAGAGTTTGATTCATGGCTTCTCTTTGTTGTCAGGTGAAAGTGTAACTCATATCCATACTTGACGAAAGTGGTACAAAGGAGGTGCTCACTTCACTAGAATTAAATCCTTGATTAAAACAAACCTCAGATTCACTCTTAGGTGATTGATCAAAAAGGGGTCCTTTTCCCTTAGGTTGTCGATGAGTCTTAATGGGTGGTAACTGGCTAAAGGTAACAGGGGGTCGCTTCCCTTGATTGACTTGGTACCTTGTCGTAACTGACATGAAAGAAAGATACTCTCAATGATAAGGTGACCTCTCAAAGTGTCAGCGCCAAACTAGGATAATCAAAGTCCTCTATTGTCCAAAGAGAAATGAGAAAATAGAAAAGGGGCTTTACCAACACTGTCAAAGAGGTGCTTCAAATCAAAGGGTGACTACCCTTGCACGTTTGAACCAGGAGGTTGGACTAGGCCAAAATATGATTGAAATTGAGATTTAAATGAAAGTGATTTGGACAATAAGAGCACTAAAATTTTCCAAGAATGTAGCTAACAATCTTAGAGATGAACCTTGGCACCAAGAATGGCCTTCTAATTTGACCATTATTCCAAAGTGATTTCGTAAATCAAATGATGCTATCTCAGAGGACTAAAACCAAAAATTTAGAGTCAAGACAGGTCTCAAATGTCAGAGCAAGAAGCCTACTCTAAGACCTAACCTGATTAACAGCAACTGAAACTGACCAAATTGCAAGCACAACAAAAATTACCCAGGTGATATACTCCAGGCTACTGGGGTGATATACTTATAAGCACGCGATACTTCACCTTATGCCAAGTGTTATACCTCAGTACTGGTGGGTGATATACTCCAGGCAGGTCGGGCGATAGTCCGTCAGGGGTGAACTATCGCACAATATTTCTCTTCAAAGCAGGCGATATTTTTAGCAAGCGCGAAGTATCGTTGATATTTCACTTTACAGAGTGTGATACTGTTGCAGAATTCTTCAACTCCTGACCAAAATTGTGTAAAATTTGTATTTTTGGGTCTGCTTGGTTAAAATTTTTAGTCTAAGGGTTGATGTTTTCGATTTCAGTCACAATATCAGCAGAATTTTGGCAGGTTTGCAAACAGTGAGGGATCAACACATGTCTCAAGCACTTGAAACAAGGGCAAAAGCAACCTTGCCAAGAAAAACACTTGTGATATCAGAATTGAAAAAAGCACCTTATGAATGCTATCGATTATTTATATGTAAGAACGTTTACACTGGCATCACACAACCGAAGACAATTCAAGCAAGTCTATCCTAAAAAGTCAAGGCTCAATACTTACCAACTTAGCCCACAACTTGATGCCCCATCACCTCACACCAAGTGGTTACCCACAAGAGATGTTGACTTTGTCATGGAAGTGTCAAATGACACAACCAAAAGGACACATATGGTGAGTATCTTAAGGTGATCCGGGTAAACCACTTGGATCAATCCTTGCACTAAGAAGGTAAGCGGCTAAACAAGGTGGCTTCTATCTAATGGTTCTTAATAAAGATTTCCATTCACAACACCCCTCTTGCTCCTCATAAAGGACTAGGACCTCGCGGCCTCAAGAGTACCTTAAGAATTCTTGTTCAATGTTTTCCCCATGGTCGCAATCCCATGAACTACTCACATCAAATGAAGATAAGTGTTATGTCTATCAAGGTTTTTGGTGTCCTTGATAGCCTTGAGATTATAGTGAGTTGGAATCACTTGCCACCAAGGAAAATGATGACAAGGTTGTCCCCACTTGAGTCATTTCTCTTGATTGCTCAAGAGCAGGCCCGCTAAAGGATTCTAACAACTAAACAAAAATGGATAATTTATGAGGTTCAAGGTTTTTGGTTCACCTCAAGGGTGAAGAGCATACTCCCCTATCTCAAAAACTTCTCCCAAACACACCAAGCAAAGAGATTCAATTACTCCCTTGCTTCCAAAACCTTAAGATGGGTCAATATTTTCTAATTCACCTAAAGGTGAAGAGCATACTTCTCCTACCACCTCAAAATCTCTTTCACAAGGTTTTAAAGATTCCTAATACAATTAGTGAATGCCACACTTGAAAGGAAAGTAAATAAATAAGCAAGAATTTTTTTTTGGTTTTTTTATGCTTGGGCAGCTCTGTAAAACCTATTAGTAGCCCTCTTTGACATGCATTTTTAGCAAATTTCAAGCAATGAGAGCACCTACAAGCACAACTTGTTAGACCAACAAGGTTAGCAAAATCAAAATCCAAATGTAAATATGCAATAAATTGATAGATTCAAGCTAAAAGATGCAGGTTAGACCTATCTAAATAAAGTAAAATAAACCAGAAAACTCAAATGATCAAATTCGGATGATAAAACTAGAAATACAAGTCTCTGTCAGATCAGGCGATATACCTCAGACTTCACCAGTATCGCGCGACATAGTTTCCTATAGTCGCATGATATACCTCAGTCTGGGTGATACTTCGCATGACGCCAAGCGATATACTTTAGTACTAGTGGGTGATTCTTCTCCCACGTGAAGTGTCGCACCACTATACAAAGGTATATCGCATGATATTCCTGAGAAGTATCGCGCGATACTCTGAGACAGAAGACCAGAACTGTGAAATTTCTGAAAAATAATCCAAAAAATAACAAAAATGCAATGAAACAAAGGACAAAGCCTATCTACTCTACCTCACGGTGGGCACCAGAAATGTAAACACTAAAATGGTGCACTTCTATGAACCATTACATGAAAGGTTTCTCAAGAATGAGGCCTCACAAAGTGGCTCATAGCTCTCTATGCATGGAGTTGCAAGGGACTATGATGTGTTTGCTCTCAGCTAGAGCTACAAGCTTGTGACCTTGCTAGTCAACCACACAATGAGAGATTCAAATGAGGACAAGGGCAAGAGTGCCAATATCCTCAAGAATCAAATAGAAATGCCATGCAAGCTATATTAAAATGAATATGCAACTAGAAATGGAAATGCAATCTAATCTGTGAAGTGAAAGTACAAACTATGCTATGAAAGGAAAGAACAAGTATTACCAAGCCTTCCTATTTAGACTATGTGAGATTGATCTATTGTATAAAAGGAAATCTATACTAAGAATGCCATTATTATGCAACTAAAAAATAAAATATGCAACTAAATGATGAAAACAACAAGTCTTCAATGTCTTCAAAAGCTCCAAATGCACCTAAAACCTGCAGCATAACATTAGCATAAAAATATGGTATGCAAATGAAGGAGAGAGCTCTCCTTTTATAAGAAATGCAAAGGAATGGACCATGGAGATTAAGAGGCAAAAGTCTCAATCAATGGTGGAGCTTGAAAGAGGAGCAATCCATGTGCACAAGTATCCTCCAATGACAAAATAGGAGTTGACTTTATGTCCATATGAGACAAAAAGTGCTTTTCTCTTTTTTATAAAATAAGAATGATGCTTTCTTTGTGCAACTTAGGATAAGAGGAAAGGGGGATTTTTTATTTATTAAAAGTGGAGGAAATATTCCTTTTAAATAAATAAAGACTTAGGATAAAATGGTTAGCCCAAGGATAAAAATCCAATATATGATCGAAATTAAGACTTGATCAAGAAATTGATAATGTTGAAAAATATTGATTATTGATAAAACTGATTCAAGATTGATAAATCAAATAAATGGGACCCAAAGTCTAGGCGACCATTTTTGGGTGCATACAACAACAAAGTGAGTCTGATGAGAAAGATGCAAAATCTAAGACAAAAGCACATGAGTGTGAAATAATATACTAAGGAATTTTACAAATTGGATATCAAATTTGGACATGTGGATGATGAAGTTGAGAAGGTGGCTAGATATCTAAATGGCCTAAGGACATCTATTCAAGATGAGATCAATTATGTGAAGATAGATAGTGTGGAAGAAGCATACCAATTTTCTTTGAAGGCTGAAGAAAGATTAACAAAAAGACATGATCAAAGATAGAGAGGAAGATGTGGAAAATTTCAAAGAAGTAGAAGCAGATCTTATGGAGAAAGCAACAGATCTGACAATTTAGTACAAGATAAAGGATGGGAAGATGACCCTACTGGTAAAAGAGGAAATTACTCTAGAGGTAGCTATACTAGTTACTCTTGGAATAACAATAATGGTAAAAGAGAAGAGAGATCTTGGTTTAAAGGTAATTGTTACAAATGTGGTGAAGGACATAGAGCTTTTGAATGTACTAACTCTAGAAAGAAGACTGGAGGTAATGGTAGAAATAATTTGGCTTGTGAAGAAGTTGAGGAAATGTCTAATTAACCTAAACATGGTGAGAACTTGATGCTAAGAAGGATCTTGTGGAATGAAGAAGAGGAACTTGTTTTGAAGAAAAGTTTGTTCAGAACTAGATGTAAGATCATTGATAAATGTTGCAAGGTAATCATTAATAGTGGGAGTTATGATAATTTGGCATCCAAAGAGCTGGTTAACAAATTGTAGTTGTAGAGATTGAAACATCCTAAGCCTTACCATATTGCTTGGATCCAGAAGGAGCATAAACTACTTGTAAGTGAACAATGCCTTGTTAAGTTCAAAATTAGGAATTATCATGATGAAGTCTTGTGTGATATTATGCCTATGGATTGTTGTCATATTCTTTTGTGTAGACCTTGGCAGTATGATAGGAAAGCTTTTCATGATGGTAGATTGAATCAATATACTATTTGGATGGATGGAAAGAAACAAGTGTTATTGCCTTTGGTAGAGAAGTTTGATGAAGGTCACTATACTATAGTCAGAGTATGCTTGTTTGATGATAAAACATTTACAAGAGAAATGGAATAACAAAATATTTTCTTTTCATTGAAGCATAAAAGTGGACAGTCAAATAAGGTTGCTGATGCCTTGAGCAGAAGAAGTTTGCTGACAAAGATGAGAGTTGAGGTACTTGGTTTTGCAGAAGAAGAAGTTTGCTGACATTGATTTTGCAGAGCCTTGGGAAGCTTGTAAAGAACACATAGTGAGTGATAAGTGGTCTGATTATATCATTCAAGAAGACATGTTGTTTAAAGGAGTGTAGTTGTGCATACCTAGAGGATCTATAAGAGAGAACATAATGAAGGAAAAACATAGTGGTGGACTTGCAGGACATTTTGGGACTGATAAGACTATGAATTTGATTTCAGAGAGATACTTTTGGCCACAGATTTATAGATATGTATAGAGAATGGTTAGAAGTTGCATAATTTGTCAATTAGCAAAAGGAACTAGTCAAAATTCAAGATTGTATACACCTTTGCCTGTACCTAATAGACCTTGGGAAGATGTGAGTATGGACTTTGTTCTTGGATTTCCTAGAACTCAGAGAGGTAATGATTCTATTTTGGTAGTGGTTGGTAGATTTTCTAAGATGGCTCATTTCATACCTTGTAAGAAGACATCTGATGCATTGCATGTAGCTGAATTATTCTTCAAGGAAGTGGTAAGATTGCATGGTTTGCCTAAGTCTATTGTTTTAGATAGAGATACTAAGTTTACTAGTTATTTTTGGAGAACACTTTGGAAGAAGATGAATACTAATTTGAATTTTAGTTCTACATTTCACCCTCAGATACATGGACATATTGAGGTTGTGAATAGAAGTTTGGGAAACATGTTGAGATGTTTAGTTGGAGAGAAACCTGCTAATTGGGATTTGATTTTGGCACAAGCAGAGTTTGCATATAATAATTCTATGAATAGAAGTACTAAGAGGACACCATTTGAGATTTTTACTAGATTTCATCCTAAGGGAACCAAAGAGTTGAGAGATTTACCTACTGTGTAATGACCCTTACTATAAAGGCCACTGAAACCCTCAAACTAAACTTAGGAATTTTGTCAAACAGTTGGCATGCAACTGAATAGAGCTGCTAAAATGTGAACGGCTAATAGGGCTAATTGTTGTTCAACAATTCCACACTTATACAATGACATAAACAGTGCCAAATAGATATATAAAAAATGAAGAAATCAATAACCATTTCAGAATATATGGACTGTGGTATTCAATGCATGTAAACACTAACATGGAAGGATGACAACATATAGACCTTCATCTTCAATCCTATACATGTATGCAGATCTGATTTGAACAATTCTTTATAATGGATTGACTGTCACATACATCAATTGACTGAATTACAATAGCAGATTTTAGTGACTGTCCAACTATGCAATTCTGATTTACAATGTTTCAAACCCTTGACAAGAATGCAATGCTATGAATAATATCCCTGTTCAGATTGAAAGATAGATGACTGGTTTCTTTACAACAGCAATGTCATGTAATGCAATTTCTAAACCCTCTACCAAACACTAACATCAACTATGATACCCAAATACAATAAAATTTTGAGACTGTTATTTGCCAGTTCTGGACTGATTATGACAGCGATAGTACAACAACAAATTCACCATAAATAGACATATATTTTCAGAACATAAAAACCTGATTATCGCTCCTTATAATCTGCTATGAAATGGTGATGAAGACTGATGCAATGAAGATACCAAACTGCCAACTGAACTTGCAAACTGTCCTTGCTTTTTTCGGGCTGCTTTTTCGGATTTTCTTTTTCGGACTGCTTTTCCAGATTTGCTTTTTCGAACTGCTTTTTCGGATCCGCTTTTTCAAACTGCTTTTTTCGGATTGCTTTTTCAATCACAAACAAACCCTCACAACGAATTCTCAATGATGTCCAAATGAGATGGCTGAATACCAACTCCACAATTGCAACAATTCAAGTGATATTTCACACCCTCAAAGTTGCCAATCCAAGGGAGTTATCGTTCCCAAAGACTGAATAATAATTTGCAGATCCAAAATACCACAAATGTCTTCACAATGAAGAAGTAGAAGAGATATCAAAAACAAGCATGTCCAAATGAGAGGCCTAGCCCTCTATTTATTCACTTTTCCTAGAACTTCTAGAACTCTCCTTTATAAAATCTCATTAAAAAGCACTTTTTATAATAAAATAATATTATAAATCAAAAAGTGCAACTCAACTTAAAATTAGAACATGTAGGCCCCGATAACTTATAATAATAAAATATAACCTCTTAAACTTCTCCAAAAGCCAATATAACCATCTGATCTGCAAAAATGACTCTCTCTCTCCACCATTTGCCTACGAGAGTCAGGGATAAGCAAATTCGGCACGCTAAACGAGGTCAGCCAAAATGGGGACATGACAGTCCGCCCCCCCTGAAATTGCTTGTCCCCAAGCAATGGCTAAACATTGAACCCAACAATCCTCCTGGATCCCAAATGAAGTCATGAACTGTACTACAGTCAACCAATGCAAACTCCTACAATATCCTCTGCGATATAACCAAGAGGAATCCATGAATGTATCGTGAACCACTGCTCAACTGAACTCTAACCCCATAACTGCCATAGTCAGGAACCCATGAGACACCAACTCCGAAAATATCAAAACTCAAGTGGAGAGGACAACTGAAACTCCCAACATAGCAAATATCCTCAACACATCCCACTGACAATCCAGCTCTATAATGATGAATACTCCGAAAGGGAACTGCACCGAGTGCGGAGAATCCACACACTATACACCAACTATAGTCAACATATCTCTGCAGATTACCAACCATGCTGGTATCACCATAACTCCCATGCTCTGCTGGCGGCTGATAGGCATCATACAATAGATAGCAGTCACTCAAAACAAATCTGTCTGCCATCTCCTCCATACATGACTCATAAGCAAGCTGATAAACATACCCTGAGATATAATACCAATAAAAAGAACCAACCAGCTCATCCTGCAAACGTGATACAACCGACTGTGACTGATCATTAGCTAAGTCAGAAGATGACATAGCCAAGGGAGGGAAATCAAGAACAACAGCTGAACCATCAACAACATCAATATCATGAACCATCCGGCTGTCGCTCACAAAACCCAACATCACGTCATATGCCTCACAGCTCTCTACCCGTGGAGTCAAACCATACCATAACTGATGACAAACACTAGAGCCCAAAGTACATCTCCGTATCATCGTCTCATCGACATATGGATCAAAAATAAACTGATGAGCATACCTCTCAGTGTAATGTCGATAAAATGCGCCAACATCAGTCAGTGGCTCACACTGCAATCCCGATGAAACTAACTGCAACTGATCACTAACCAGGCCCGAACTCGCCACTACCTCCGAAGACACCTCCAAAGGAGTAGTACCACTGATAGGAACCATGCCAACTGCCGGCTCATCAACATCAAACATGATCTCTGGTACAACATCACAAGTCTCCACGTCATCAGTAGTAGAGATCACCACCATGTCGAGCGGACTACAACGCTCAACAGCAACACCCAACTCTACCGAGCCTAACTCAAGTGGAAGGGAACAAGATATACCACTACTAGTATCTAGGATGGATGTATACCCATCTCCACTGTCTTTGGCAATCTCAACCGTGGACATCCCCGAATCACCAGACACCATAGTCTGTGACTGTACAAAATCTGGTAAAGTCTGTAGTCGCTCCAACTCCATGGTCACCTCAGCCAAATGAAATTGTGACTCCTCGAAAGCCAACTGTGTACTCTCAAGAAACTCAGAAGTCACCTCGAGCTGCTGAGTAAGCTCACTCACCTCATCTTCCTTGACTAGTAATGCATCATATGCTGTACTGCCCCACTCCATAAGATAATCTCTATCAGCTACCAACTGCATATAATTCTGTCTCAAAATCTGGATAGCCTCCCATAAAGAGTGGATCTCTGTCAAGGAAAGATAACTGCCTCCTTGCTCATCACTAGTAGGAGAACCCCATCCATAAACTGCTAACAACTGACGAGCAGCATCGAAATGCTCACAAGCGATAGCAATGTCTCGCTCACTAACTCTTAGCTGACTAGACACATGATGGCATTGACTAAACTGTCTCCTACAATCCTCTTCCCCTGGTACACTGTCCAAAGGAGTAACCTCATAATAGCTATCACCTATAGTACTGCCATCCAAACTCAGCAGACCAGCTGCTGAACTCGTATCATCAAACGGAGTGACTGAAGCATCAACATAAACCTCCGTATCAAGGGAATCCACTGAAAAGACTAAGTCCTCAACACTATCAATAACATCCTCCTCTAACACACTATCAAAAGGAGTATCCTCAAAGTTGCTAATCTCTGGAGTAATACCATCCCTACTCTGCAAGTCGACTCCAGAACTCACATCACCATACGAAGTGTCAAAAACTGTAACATCACTGTCCAACTCCGCTGTAACAAAAGAATCTGCCAAGGAAGCTAAGTCCTCACAACTATCCATAGCATACTCCTGGATGTCATCAATACCAAAATGATCCTGGGACTCATCTGTAAACTCCATCATATCTGTGATATCATCAACCCATTCCAACAAGAATGGTCGACTGGACACATGAACAATGCCCCACATGGGTGTATAAAAACTAATTCCAGCATCAGACAAGCTGCTGGCATGGACGAGAACTACATCGTGTAATCTACTAATCAAATCCATGATAGTGCAACAGATACTACTACCAAAGAATGATAGACATCTCCGGTCAAAACAATCCCAAACGCCAATGTAACAATCTTGAGTTCTCATCCGTAAACTGGAACCGACTGACACCTCAAGCAAAATCCGTACCTGAGTAGCCTGCTCAATCCCAATATCAGCTGATCCCACATCCATGTCTGCCATAATTGACACTATCCCTGAATCCTGGATGCAAGGTGAACTCTCACAACTATCGACAACCACATGTGATCCGCCTGTCGTAGAAAATTGAGTATCAGGTGTGTAAGATGAAGCTGAACTCAACTCCATGCCATACCCATCCACATGTCTCTCTGAGTCCTGTAATGCCAATGGAGTACTCAACAAAGAGGCTTGAGTGTCCTCAAACTCTCGAGAAAGCCTGCCAACTTCCTCCTCCTTCCTTCTCAAGGCATCTAAATGATCTCTGGCAAGGCTAAGAAGATGGTCACGATCTGAAAGAAGATGTAAATAACTCATCTTCATCGCTCCCATTCCTTCCCTGATCGCCTGTAAGTCAACACAAGAAGACTCTGCCTGAACTCCCTTATGTCTGTCCTGTAACTGAATCATCCGGATGTGATCCTCTATCATCTCCCGCATCTTGTCATGATGAGATAATGAAGTCACAATCCCATCCTCGCTTACCCTAAGCTAACCGGACAAAACATGTGAAGTACTATGTGCCTCAACCTCATGTGATGTAGCATCTAACTGTGCCTGATACTCTCTATCAGCAAAGTCCTGAATACTCAATGTCTGCTCATCGCTGATAGGTATCTCATCATCATGCACAACAACCTCCTCACAATCATCATCTGAATCCACTGTGCTGTAGTTACTATTTTGAGCACTTGTGACATCATCAAGACCAACTGTACCACAATCATTGTCAGTGTCACTCATGCCATCCGGTGTGCCTGTGATATCACCTTCTGATGCAACTGGCTCAACCTATACAACATCTATAACCACTTCTTCCTATGAAGATGATGCAAATAAATCATTACGTGAAGATGTGCTAACATCTCCCAATACCGGATCAGCATGTCTGTCAAACTCATCATACAAGTTTCTGCCTGTCATAGGGAAGGTACTTCGATCCTTAGGCCTATTAATCAGGCTCTTTAACCACGTACATGCCATAGGTGACACATTCCTCTCTTTTGTCCAAACATGCCATAAATCCTCTGCCAAAAGTTTAGAAATTTCATCCTTCTCCTCAAACAAGATTGTGAACATGATGGAGTGCATTGATGCTAATACATCGCTGGAATGAAACTCATCCAAATATTCCAAAATGTGTTAAACATTCTGCGAATGTCATCAATACAACCTATTGACAACATAATGTTTTCAAACCTACACCATGCAAATACTTCAAGTAATCTTGCCCTCTTTGTGAAATGAGGGTCCCTGATGTCATCCAACCTTTCAAAGCTTTTTACCATGGCATGAAGTACCTCTCTCATAATCTGATCATCATAAGAATTAAAGCCTTCTATTATCCTCATGACTTCACTAATGCAAGAGAGAGCTGCAAGTCTTACCGCCTCATCATGATGTCTCAATAATCGGGGCTTCACCAAAGAACCAAATACTGGAGATAAAGCTGTTTTCATAGCATAGGAATCTGACTGATCAACCTTGCCTAAATAAGTTTCCAGCTCCTCCAAAATTCTTAGGAAGTCCTTTGTTCGCTGAAATGGATGATCTAATGTCTTCAATGCAGTGTGCATTCTCTCTTTCAATTCCTTGTCTCCTGTCAAAGCCATGCTGACAGTTGAATTCAATCTAAAATAACCCAATCAGGTTGGCAGGAAACCGCTCTGATACCACTGTAATGACGCTTACTATAAAGGCCACTGAAACCCTCAAACTGAACTTAGGAATTTTGTCAAACAGTTGGCATGCAACTGAATAGAGCTGCTAAAATGTGAACGGCTAATAGGGCTAATTGCTGTGCAACAATTCCACACTTATACAATGACATAAACAGTGCCAAATAGATATATAAAAAATGAAGAAATCAATAACCATTTCAGAATATATGGACTGTGGTATTCAATGCATGTAAACACTAACATGGAAGGATGACAACATATAGACCTTCATCTTCAATCCTATACATGTATGCAGATCTGATTTGAACAATTCTTTATAATGGACTGACTGTCACATACATCAATTGACTGAATTACAATAGCAGATTTTAGTGACTGTCCAACTATGCAATTCTGATTTACAATGTTTCAAACCCTTGACAAGAATGCAATGCTATGAATAATATCCCTGTTCAGATTGAAAGATAGATGACTGGTTTCTTTACAACAGCAATGTCATGTAATGCAATTTCTAAACCCTCTACCAAACACTAACATCAACTATGATACCCAAATACAATAAAATTCTGAGACTGTTATTTGCCAGTTCTGGACTGATTATGACAGCGATAGTACAACAGCAAATTCACCATAAATAGACATATATTTTCAGAACATAAAAACCTGATTATCGCTCCTTATAATCTGCTATGAAATGGTGATGAAGACTGATGCAATGAAGATACCAAACTGCCAACTGAACTTGCAAACTATCCTTGCTTTTTTCGGGCTGCTTTTTCGGATTTGCTTTTTCAGACTGCTTTTCCAGATTTGCTTTTTCGAACTACTTTTTCAGATCCGCTTTTTTGAACTGCTTTTTTCGGATTGCTTTTTCAATCACAAACAAACCCTCACAACGAATTCTCAATGATGTCCAAATGAGATGGCTGAATACCAACTCCACAATTGCAACAATTCAAGTGATATTTCACACCCTCAAAGTTGCCAATCCAAGGGAGTTATCATTCCCAAAGACTGAATAATAATTTGCAGATCCAAAAGACCACAAATGTCTTCACAATGAAGAAGTAGAAGAGATATCAAAAACAAGCATGTCCAAATGAGAGGCCTAGCCCTCTATTTATTCACTTTTCCTGGAACTTCTAGAACTCTCCTTTATAAAATCTCATTAAAAAGCACTTTTTATAATAAAATAATATTATAAATCAAAAAGTGCAACTCAACTTAAAATTAGAACATGTAGGCCCCGATAACTTATAATAATAAAATATAACCTCTTAAACTTCTCCAAAAGCCAATATAACCATCTGATCTGCAAAAATGACTCTCTCTCTCCACCATTTGCCTACGAGAGTCGGGGATAAGCAAATTTGGCACGCTAAATGAGGTTAGCCAAAATGGGGACATGACATACTGAGACAAGAAGAAGTGCTGAAATTGATCACTTTGCAGAATACATGAGAACTTTACATGATGAAGTTAAAAAGAATTTGGAGGATAGTAATCTAAAATATAAACAGAGAGCAGACAAGAGAAGGAGACATAAATCTTTTGAAGTTGGATATGAGGTTATGATTCATTTGAAGAAGAATATATTTCTAGTTGGTACCTACAAAAATCTAAAAATGAAGAAATTTGGACCTTGTAAGATTCTGAAGAAGTTTGACAGTGGAAATGCTTATGAAGTAGAATTGCTAGAGGACATGGATATATCACCTATATTTAACATTTATGATATCTTTGAGTACTTTGAATCAAGTGATGAGATTGAAGATGATCTATATTATCCTAAGAAAAATAAGGATAGCATTGAGAAGATCTTGAATAAAAGAGTGAGCAAGAGTACAAGAGGAAAAGACTACATGGAATATCTAGTTCAGTGGAAAGACAAGCCAGTTGAAGATAGTTCATGGATTACAGAAGCTGAGTTGGATCTTTATGATTTAGGTTAGAATATGAGTACTTCTTTATGTGGACATCAGTTCTTTATTTACCCCTGGTGTCTGATGCAGGAGCATCTTGGGTCTTTGGCAATCTTGCATCAACCAAAAAGATTTCCTGATTTCTGTACCTGTTCGCTGTTGTTTTCTTTATAATATTTGAATTTGATGGTTTCATCATGTGAAAAGCTTACATTATGTTGAGGACCTATTTTGGAACCTTCTTTTATGAGCACATAAATTTTGGATGGATTGTTTCAAAGTTACAGCTATTTTCCTTGCCGTCGGAACAGTGTTTTCCTGCAGTTTTGGTACTGATTGTTCATGTTGGGGATCTTGATCCATAAGGAATTTTATTTTGTGCAATTAATTATTTTAAGAGGACCTAAATTAATACCATTTCCCAAGAGCGTATTTCCTAATTGATTATGAATCAAAACTTATGGCCTTTTTGGCATAGGACCTATTTTCTGCAAGCTTTCGCATCCGAGCTGTTACTGCAGTTTTGGTGCTGATTGTTCATGTTGGAGACCTTGATACATAAGGAGTTTTATTATTTGACCTTAATGAATTTAATTGGACCTAAATTAATATCATTTCCCAAGAGCTCAAACTCCAATTCATTATGAGTAAAAAGTTATGCCCATTTTGCCTCAGGACCTATTTTCTAGTAGTTTTCAGGTAAAACATGTGGAGTTTCTTCTTGCGATGTTATGTGTGCTCATATGGGACATTTTTCACTTAAAAGAATGTTCTTGGGTCATTTTATGACCTAAATAAAAAGGCACATCAATTTATATTCATTCTAGCATTAGTTTTGGTCTAAATCTTGAGACTGGACCTATATTGTAATTAAATGTCTGACTGGCCGACCTGTGGCTTAGCTGGCTATATAAGGGGTCTAGATTGTTGTAGTAGGGCATAGAAGGAGATCATTGAGAGGTAGATCTAGAGAGGATTATAAACATACATCATTGGGGAAAAAGATAGGATGCGAGTTGTAGTTCTAATTTAATAATTCTCATTGTATAAGGCCGAAACCCGGAAGGCCTCACAGCCGGGCATGTTGAAAGAAATAATATAAATTATATGTTGTTGCTGCCAGTTGATTATCTCATATCCATTTTTATTCTATTTAATTCATGTGATTTTATATTTCTTCCATTGTGTAACTCTGAGCAGGGCTTGGTTGTTGATTCAAGTGGACTCAATTCTACTTGATTCTGCTTGTATCTACCCTGCCCCTACGTCAAGTGGTATCAGAGAAAGTTCTTTCTTGTGGATTGGATCATGGAGAACCTTATTGTATTGGTTGTAGGGTGGTGGATCTGAGATCTAACCTATAACTTGCAGAAGGTTACGATCTTTCTATAACCTAATTGTCAAGATGGTTCATGGTAGAGGAAATGATAATGCTATCATGGATATGTTGAGGCAGATTGCAACTAGGCTTGAAGTTGTAGAGATATTATAGAGAAGAGGAGCACATCTTGAAGATGTTAATGATGAAGAAGTAGCACCTAATTCTGAACCTAAAGTTGAACAAGATGAGGAAAGACTTTTGAGTGTTTTGTCTAAGGCTAACTCCAAACCTGCAGTTGAAGTTGCTTGCTATGATGGAAGACTTGAGACCAATACACTTTTGGATTGGATCTCTAAGATGGATAAATAATTTGAGTATGAAGGTACTCCTAATAATAAGAAGGTTAAGATAGTAGTCACAAAGTTGAAAGGTCATGCATCTCTTTGGTGGGATCATTTGCAAACTGAGAGACAAAAGAGAGGAAAAGAAAAGATCAAGAGATGGATGAAGATGCTTGGAAAGATGAAGAAGAAGTTTCTTCCAGCTGACTACCAATTGAGTCTAATGAGAAAGATGCAAAATCTAAGATAAAAGGACATGAGTGTGAAAGAATATACTAAGGAATTTTACAAATTGGATATCAGATCTGGACATGTGGATGATGAAGTTGAGAAGGTGGCTAGATATCTAAATGGCCTAAGGACATCTATTCAAGATGAGATCAATTATGTGAAGATAGATAGTGTGGAAGGAGCATACCAATTTTCTTTGAAGGTTGAAGAAAGATTGACAAAAAGACATGATCAAAGACAGGGAGGAAGAGGTAGAAGATTTTAGAGAAGTAGAAGTAGATCTTATGGAGAAAGTAGTAGATCTAATAATTCAATACAAGATAAAGGATGGGAAGATGACCCTATTGGTAAAAGAGGTAATTACTCTAGGAATAACAATAATGGTAAAAGAGAAGAGAGATCTTGGTTTAAAGGTAATTGTTACAAATGTGGTGAAGAAGGACATAGAGCTTTTGAATGTACTAACTCTGGAAAGAGGACTGGAGGTAATGTTAGAAATAATTTGGCTTGTGAAGAAGTTGAGAAAATGTCTAATGAACCTGAACATGGAGAGAACTTGATGTTAAGAAGGATCTTATGGAATGAAGAAGAGGAACCTGATTTGAGGAAAAGTTTGTTCAGAACTAGATGTAAGATCGTTGATAAATTTTGCAAGGTAATCATTGATAGTGGAAGTTATGATAATTTGGCATCTAAAAAGCTGGTTAACAAATTGTAGTTGTAGATATTGAAACATCCTAAGCCTTACCATATTTCTTGGATCCAGAAGGAGCATAAACTACTTGTAAGTGAACAATGCCTTGTTAAGTTCAAAATTGGGAATTATCATGATGAAGTCATGTGTGATATTATGCCTATGGATTGTTGTCATATTCTTTTGGGTAGACCTTGGTAGTATGATAGGAAAGCTTTGCATGGTGGTAGATTGAATCAATATACTATTTAGATGGATGGAAAGAAACAAGTGTTATTGCCTTTGGTAGAGAAGTTTGATGAAGGTCACTGTACTACAGTCAGAGTATGCTTGTTTGATGATAAAACATTTACAAGAGAAATGGAAGAACAAAATATTTTCTTTTCATTGAAGCATAAAAGTGGATAGTCAAATAAGGTTGCTGATGCCTTGAGCAGAAGAAGAAGTTTGCTAACAAAGATGAGAGTTGAGGTACTTGGTTTTGATGATTTGAAGAGTTTGTATGAAATTGACATTGATTTTGCAGAGCCTTGGAAAGCTTGTAAAGAACACATAATGAGTGATAAGTGGTCTGATTATATCATTCAAGAAGACATGTTGTTTAAAGGAGTTCAGTTTTGCATACCTAGAGGATCTATGAGAGAGAACATAATGAAGGAGAAACATAGTGGTGGACTTGCTGGACATTTTGGGATTGATAAGACTATGAATTTGATTTCAGAGAGATACTTTTGGCCACAGATTTACAGAGATGTATAGAGAATGGTTAGAGGTTGTAGAATTTATCAATTAGCAAAAGGAACTAGTCAAAATTCAAGATTGTATACACCTTTTCCTATACGTGATAGACCTTGGGAAGATGTGAGTATGGACTTTGTTCTTGGATTGCCTAGAACTCAAAGAGGTAATGATTCTATTTTTGTAGTGGTTGATCAATTTTCTAAGATGGCTCATTTCATACCTTGTAACAAGACATCTAATACATTGCATGTAGCTGAATTATTCTTCAAGGAAGTGGTAAGATTGCATGGTTTGCCTAAGTCTATTATTTCAGACAGAGATACTAAGTTTACTAGTTATTTTTGGAGAACACTTTGGAAGAAGATGAATACTAATTTGAAGTTTAGTTCTACATTTCACCCTCAGACAGATGGATAGACTGAAGTTGTGAATACAAGTTTGGGAAACTTGTTGAGATGTTTAGTTGGAGAGAAACCTGCTAATTGGGATTTGATTTTGGCACAAGCAGAGTTTGCATATAATAATTTTGTGAATAGAAGTACTAAGAGGACACCATTTGAGATTGTTACTAGATTTCATCCTAAGGGAACCAAAGATTTGAGAGATTTACCTATTGAGACAATAAGAAGTGTTGAAGCTGATCATTTTGCAGAATACATGAGAACTTTACATGATGAAGTTAAAAGGAATTTAGAGGACAGTAATCTGAAATATAAACAGAGAGCAGACAAGAGAAGGAGACATAAATCTTTTGAAGTTGGAGATGAGTTTATGATTCATTTGAAGAAGAATATATTTCCAGTTGGTACCTAAAACGAGCTGAAAATGAAAAAATTTGGACCTTGTAAGATTCTGAAGAAGTTTGATAGTGGAAATGCTTATGAAGTAGAATTGCTAGAGGACATGGATATATCACCTATATTTAACATTTTTGATATCTTTGAGTACTTTGAATCAAGTGATGAGATCAAAGATGATCTAGATTATCCTAAGAAAAATAAGGATAGCATTGAGAAGATCTTGAATAAAAGAGTGAGCAAGAGTACAAGAGGAAAGTACTACATGGAATATCTAGTTCAGTGGAAAGACAAACCAGTTGAAGACAGTTCATGGATTACATAAGCTGAGTTGGATCTTTATGATTTAGGTTATAATATGAGTAGTTCTTGATGGGGATGTCAATTCTTTATTTACCCTAGGTGTCTGATGCAGGAGCATCTTGGGTCTTTGGCAATCTTGCATCAACCAAAAACATTTCTTGATTTTTGTACCTGTTTGCTATTGTTTTCTTTATAATATTTTCATTCGATGGTTTCATGGTGTGAAAATCTTAAATTATGTTGAGGACATATTTTTGAACCTTCTTCTATGAGCACATAAAGTTTGGATGGATTGTTTCAAAGTTACAACTATTTTCCTTGCCGTCGGAACAGTGTTTTCCTGGAGTTTTGGTGTTGATTGTTCATGTTGGTGATCTTGATCCATAAGGAATTTTATTTTTAACACTTAAGGAATTTAAGAGGACTTAAATTAATACCATTTCCCAAGAGTGCATCTCATAATTTATTATGAGTCAAAAGTTATGGCCTTTTTTGCACATGACCTATTTTCTGCCACCTTTCGCATTCGAGTCGTTACTGCAGTTTTGGTGTTGATTGTTCATGTTGGTGACCTTGATCGATAAGGATTTTTATTTTTTACACTTAAGGAATTTAAGTGGACCTAAATTAATATCATTTCCCAAGAGCAAAAACTACAATTCATTATGAGTAAAAAGTTATGCCTGTTTTCCCTCAGGACCTATTTTCTGGTAGTTTTCAGGTGAAACATGTGGAGTTTCTTCTTGTGATGTTCTATGTGCTCATATGGGACCTTGCACTCTTAAAGGAATGTTCTTGGGTCATGTTAGGACCTAAATCAAAAGTAACATCAATTTATATTCATTCTAGCATTAGTTTTGGTCTAAATCTTGAGACTGGACCTATATTGTAATTAAATGTCTAACTGGCCGACCTATGGCTTAGCTGGCTATAGAAGGTGTCTAGATTGTTGAAGTAGGTGTATGAGTCAAAAGTGACCACACTTCTATGAAACATTACATGCAAGGTTTCTCAAAAGTGAGGCCTCACAAAGCGGCTCATAGCTCTCTATGCATGGAGTTGCAAGGGACTATGATGAATTTGCTCTCAGCTAGAGCTACAAACTAGTGACCTTGCTAGTCAACCACACAATGAGAGATTCAAATCCAAAGAAAAGAGAAAGAATGCCAATATCCCCAAATTGAATCAAATTATGCAAATGTAATGCAAACTAATATGAATATGCAAGATTAATCTATCAAAATGAAAGTACAATGCAATTATGAAAGGAAACAGCAATAAATTACAATTCCCCTTATTAAGCTATGTGAAACTAATCTATTGCATAAAAAGAAATATTAGCTAGAAATGTCATGATCATGCAACTATGAAAGCAAATATGAGAACTATGGAATGCAACAAGAAAGCTTCAAGTCTTCGAAAGCTCCAAATGCACCTAGAAAACTTGCAGCATAACATTAGCATAAAAACTTAAGATGCCAAATGAGGAAGAGAGCTCTCCTTTTATAAGAAGTGAGGTGAAATGGACCATTGAGATTAAGAGGCAAAAGACTTAATTAATGGTGGAGAAAAATGGAAGCTTGATCCTTGTGCACAAATATCCTCCAATGAGAAAATAGGAGTTGACTTTTGTGTCCATATGAGACAAAAAGTACTTTTTCACTTTTTATAAAGTAAGAATAATGCTTTATTTGTGCAACTTAGGATAAGAAGAAAAGTGGGGGCTTTTTATTTAATCAAAAGGGGAGGAAATATTCCTTTTAATTAAATAAAAACTTAGGATAAATGGTTAGCCCATAGGATAAAAATCCAATATATGATCAAAATTAAGACTTGATAAAGAAATTGATAATGTTGAAAAATATTGATTATTGATAAAAAAAGATTCAGGATTGATAAATCGAATAAATGGGGCCCAAAGTCTAGGCAACCATTTTTGGGTGCATACATTTTTCCCCTCTTTGGATAATGTGTGATCAATTTGGGAACACATGTAGTCAAAGAAGAATTGAAATGTGAGATCGATCTGGGATCACAAAACAACTCAGATGTGAAGTCGATTCGAGATCACACCCGGGCAAATCATAAACAAAGGCCTTTGAACATGAGGTCGATTCGAGATCACATTCAAAGTAAGAGATAAGAATCTCAAATTTGAGCAAAAGCTCACAAAAAAGATGTCTCAATCAAGAAATCAAGAAATCAATGGATTAAAATCCAATAGATACTGCCCCCTTGGAATCGAAATCAAAATCAGGTAGAGAAGAGATAGCGAATTGATAAAGATTTGATCAAATCAGAATGAAATCATAATCGAATGTAAAGGTCAATAGGTTAACCATTAGGAAATGAAACATGCCCCAGTGATGAAGTAGAAGAATAGAAATAAAAGACTAGAAATAGAGTGAATGAAAGACTAGAAAATTTGAGAGACATGGAAGGAAGAAATTCCATCGAAAATCAAATAATGCCTCAAAAAGTCAGTCAACTATGCAAAAGAAGGGGAAATTTTTAAATGCAATTTTGACTATCAAGATGACCTCAAATTTTGATTTCGAGTCTGAAAATGGATCTAGGACATCGAAATTAGGTAGGGGTGCAATTTTTGCGCAATTCTAAGGTGTTTGGAAAATTAGCCAAAAAGTCAAAATGCTATAAAAGGGGTAAAAAGTGTCATAGAAAAGGATGTGATATGAAATACAAGAAGAAAAAGACATGATCAAGAAGAAGTAGAAGGTGAGCGTAGTTGATTAACGAGTCCATGAAAGATGAGAAAGGAGAGCTCTCTCCATATGCAAAATGCAAAACTAGAGTAACATGAACCTAAAATGCAAGCTACTATGAAAAGTGGTTGACTTGCAAGGTCATAACACTTATAGACATCTAATTATCATCATTGAGCATTATGTAGCATTGTAAGATCATACAATGCACACTAGCATAACTATGTGGATATGAATATGATCTTTATCAGATAGAAATGTGGAAATCTCACCTAGGCATCAAAGACATGTAGGTCCAGATGACTAATGCAGTGAGATCACCTAAGTTTAATATAGTGAGATTATGCTTGTATCAAGACACATGAAAGTTAGGATAACTAGAAGCATGCACTTGCATAAAATAGTCAAGGATAATACCTTGTCAATCCCTAGTGTCAAGCAAGACCAGTATAAATACTCATGATAGTTAGGATTAACAAAATATTCCCACAAGTAGATAAAGAAATAAAACATGTTCTCATACCCTCAGTCTTCTAGCTATGCATCATTGAAAACTTCTTAGAGAGAGACCACTCATCAAAGAAAGCCTCATAGATAGTACACAAAGAAAAATAAAGTCAACATATCTCAATCGAGTTGATTGTTTAAGTGCGTGTGTGTTGGTTATAGAGTCAAACTCTGGTTATCACATCTGCCAATGAGAAATATTGCAATATTCCTAGACTATAAGGTAAGGCATCTAATAAGTGTTAAAAAACACTCGACACAAGGGTAGTGTTGAGAAACACTATTTGAGGTGGTGTTGAAAAACACTTGTTGTGAAGTGCCCCAAGAGACAAATGCACCTAAAAGGACCTATGCTAATAGTTATGCCCCCTAGACAAAGACAAAGACCAATTCTAGACCAAGTCAAATAAGGTCAAGGTATGATGGAGAAAGGTTCAGTGTCGAGGACACATGTTAAAAGACAAGGGTGCAAAAGGCCTCAAGTAGCGCCCATGTCCAGGTTTTCACCACTTGGATTTTATTGCAATTTTTCTCTTTTTTAATTTAATTTAATTTTTTTGCTCTGAAGGCACTTGTTTCTAGGTTTTCACCAAGGTATTGTTTCTATTTTTTTGAATTTTTTGAATCTTTTTGTGATTTTTTTGTATTTTTCTTTTTTTTTAATTTCTTTTGTATTTTTTCAGGATCATAAAATATATACAAAGGATGCCCCTAGACAAAATGGGCATCAAGGATAGAACTTCTTTAGGTGCAACACATTAATGGGATTAGGGAGCTATTCCCCATTCTCATCAGATAACAAATAAGCACCTGTACCAAAAGCAGTAGTGATGACGTATGGTCCAAGCCAATTAGGTTCAAACTTTCCCTTTGTTCTCTGTTCTATTGATTTTTAGAGTTCTCTCACAAAACAAGATCACCTATCTGAAATTCCCAAGGGTGAACCTTCTTGTTGAATGTCTTGGACATACACTTCTAATACACTCTCATATGATCAAATAAAGCCTTACGCTTCTCATCTAGAAGTTCTAGTTCCTATAACCTCATGGCACGATAATCCTCATCTGTTATCAAACCTTTGAGTGAGACTCTGAGTGAGGGAATCTCTACTTCTAAAGGTAATACCACTTCAGTGCCATAAGTAAGTGCAAAAGGTGTGGCTCCCGTAGGTGTGCGAATGCTTATTTTGTAAGTCCATAGTGCTGGATTGATTTGCAATTGTCAATCCCTACCATTCTTATGTATTATCCTATGAAGAATCTTGAGAATGGTTTTATTAGAGGCTTCTACTTGTCCATTTCCCTATGGAAAGTAAATAGAGGACCAATGTTGCTAGATTTTAAACTTTTTGCATAGATGCCTTAGGTCCTTGTTAAACTATCCTCCATTATCAGTGATGATCTCAAAAGGCACTCCAAATTGGCAAATAATATGATTCAGAATGAAGAGTGAAATTGTTTTGTCGGAGGTGATAGAAAGAGGGACTGCCTCTACCCACTTCATGAAATAATCAATAGCTGTGATGATAAACTTATGTCCACTTGATGAGTTGGGATGAATTTTCCCAACAAGGTCAAAGGCCCAGTGCTGAAATGGCCAATGAGAAATAGAAGGAAGTAGCTTCCTACCTATAGCATGAATTAGGTTTTCATGCTTTTGACACTTCTCACAAGACTTAGAAAAAGCTACTGCATCGGCTCGCATTGTGGGCCAGTAATACCCCACCCTAAGCAATCGATGGGCCATGGCAAGACCATTAGAATGTCCACCACAAATGCCCTCATGAATGTCAACTAACACCTGGTCAGATTCCTCCTTTTCTAAGAACTTAAGAAGCATCACATCAAAACCCCTCCTATATAGATCACCAAAATGAGGGTGTGGCGAGAGGCATTGCAAATGAGATTTCTGCATTCAGAATGGTTGAAAGTGGCAAGGATGATGCCATCATGGAGATAGGAATAAATAGCACCATATCGGGAGGACTCATGTGTGACAAGGGTACAAATGACTTGACTTTTAGGTGAATCAAAGATAGGGTAATGTAGTTCATCCACTAGGAACTCAAATTGAGATTCATGCTGCTCCAATTGAAAAAGGGAAGCTAATGTAGCCATAGCATCTACAACTTTGTTGTCTGTCCTAGGGATTTTTTGAAATGTCACAAAAGTGAAATAGCATCTCAAAGAATCAACCATCTTCTTATAGGGTATTAACTTTTCATCTTTGGTTTGATACTCTTCATTGACTTGATTGATTATCAATTATGAATCCCCAGAAACATGCAACTCAGTGATATTCCATTCTATAGCCATTTTTAATCCATTCGTTAATGCTTCATATTTTGCTATATTTTTTGTACATGGAAAGAGTAATTTGTAAGACTTTGGTATAGTATATTCATGTGGAGAGACAAACAATATCCCTGCACCTGACCCATTTTGCATATTAGAGCCATCAAAGAACATTTTCCAAGTGCGAGATGTGACATGTAGTATATGTTCATTAGGAAATTCAACTTGTATAGGGATGCTATCCTTAACTGGAAAATTAGCAAGTTGGTCTGCAATAGCCTGCCCCTTTATGGCCTTTCTTTCAATGTTCTCTATGTCAAATTCTGATAATATCATCATCCACTTAGCGAGCCTACCCGTAAGGACAACCTTACTAAGCAAATATTTTAGAGGATCAATCTTAGCAATTAAGTGTGTAGTATGAGCTAGCACATAATGTCACAACTTTTGGGAAGCAAACACCATAGCAAGACAAGATTTCTCAATATTATTGTAATTGACCTCATATGACACAAGAGTGTGACTTATGTAGTATATGGCCCTTTCTTTTCCATTTTCATCCAACTGAGCCAACAATGCCCCCAGGGAAGTGTCTATAGCTGAAATGTATAGGATCAATGGTTTCCTTGGAATAGAAGGCATTAGAATTGGAGGGTTAGCCAAATATTGTTTGATTTGATCTAGGCTCTTTTGACAATCCTCATTCCAAACACAAGAAGCACCTTTATGCAATGTCTTATTAAAAGGTTGTGCTCTATCTGCAAGCTAAGAAATAAACCTCCTAATAGATTGGAGATGTCCTTGAAGACTTCTCATTTGACTGATATTTTGAGGAGGTGACATATCTAGAATTTCTTGGACCTTTTCGGGATCAACCTCTATGCCTTTAGCTGAAATGATAAATCCTAAAAGTTTGCCTGAGGTGACACCAAATGTGCACTTCTTCAGATTTAGCCTAAGTTGAAATTGCTCCATTCGATCTAGAATTACTTCCAAATCTTTAAGGTGTGTATCCCTTTTTCTTGATTTTTCCAAGGTATCATCCACATAATCTTCCATATTCTTATGCATTATGTCATGAAATATAGTGGTCATAGCTCATTGATAGGTAGCCCCTGCATTCTTTAATCCAAATGGCATGACATTCAAACAATAGGTTCCCCATGCATAGGTGAATGTTGTTTTCTCTTGATCCTCGGGTGCTATCTTAATCTGATTATATCCTCTAAATCATTCCATTAGAGAGTATATTTCATAACCCGCTATCATGTCAATATTTGGAAGTGGAAAATCATCCTTTGGGCATGCTTTGTTTAAATCTCTAAAATCTGTGCATACACAAATGGACCCATCATGTTTTGAAACTGGTACTATGTTTGAGGTCCATTCTGCATAATCAATGGCTCTGATAAATCCAGCTCTCAAAATTTTTTCTAATTCTTCTTTGACAAGGAGAGCTACATGTGGATGCATTTTTTTGAGTCTCTGTTTCACTGGTTTGACTCCTAGAGCTATGGATAAGTGATGCATGATAATATCAGTGTCAAGTCCTGGCATGTTTGAATATGTCCATGCAAAATTGATTTTTTTTCTTTTGTAGGAATTGCACATATGCCTTTGTTTCTTCTTCTGAAAAAGATTGAGCAAGATGAACTATCTAAGGAGCTTCTTCTGTGTTCAAGTTTACTAGCTTTTTTGGTTCAATCAACACTAAGGATCTATCTTGAAAATAACTAGGCAAGTTATTAAGTACCCCATCCTTGGGTGCCTCAAAGAGGTTTTCACCCTTGGATACATCATTTCTTTTTACTATTTTCGGTTTTGACACTGCCACAAAGTGGTTTTCACCATCAGAACTCCTATTATTTTTATTTTTTTCTTTTATTTTGTGACTGAGGTACTTAATATCAGGCTCAGTCATACTTGTAGTTGGCTCACTGGTGGAAGACACTATTGGCTCAATGGCATTAAGGTAACATGCAATCTCATAGTCATTCTAAAAAGTCAATAATTGTGGCTCTTGTGAAATTTGCAACCAGTCAATCAAATGGTGGTGGACAATGGGTACATCTATGATGGGTTTAACATTGTAGATGTGATGGATGTCATTTTTGGTGACCATATATTCAGGATCTATCAAGTTCCCTTCTAAAGCACCCAAATTAGGGTTCATCCTTCCTAACAAAGTATCATCCACTAAGGTGATTCAAGGAGTCCAATCCTCTAGCCCTACACTAGGCTCATCAACTATGTCGGGTTGGGCATTATAGGCTTGAATAAAATCAACATCCAAGTCTATGGTTGCATCTGAAAGTGAATCCCACTCAAATTCATGTGAATCTATTTCTAAATTTTCAACATTTGGGCCTCGTGATGTAGAAGCTTCATAATTTTGAAGAGTCTCCCCTTCTCTAGGAATTTGCTGAACCAAAAAAGAACCTAAATCATTATCACCCGTCGTAGCTGGGGTGATGACACTTTCCATGGCTAATCTAGCATTCCTATAGTCGCTATCCATTGCAGCTGGGATAGGAGGACTATCAATTGTCAAATTTTGAAATTTCCCCCAAAGGAGAGCAATTGAAGGCACCCAATCTTTTGTCACATGTTGTTGGTTAGAGAGATTAGACATGCATTCAAAATTAGAATCACTATCCATCGCAGCTAGGACAGCAACACCTTTTGGTTTATCACTTTCAAAACCTAAACCCACTATGGATTTGTGGCATCGTGCAAATAAATTATGATCCAATGGCTCAGACCTAGCATCCAATCTATGGCTAAGGGGACCATGTCCTGGATATCCCATGTTTTTCATCAATGTGTACCCTCTCCCATAAAATTTAGGTGAAGGAGCAAAATTTTCATTGTGGTGGTACTTTTCCTCATGATAGATCTAGTCTCTTATGGCAACTTCCTCTTTCTCCTCCCAAATAGGAATTGAAGACTCAACATATTTTCCAAATAATGTCATTTTTGATGATGAAGGTTTCATATCTGGTGATGGTTTCCCATAAGACCTAGGAGAGATTGGCAATTTTGTAAAAGAATCAATTTTATAATCTCCCATCCCAAGATCTATGGTTTTAAACTTCTCCTTGCATTTCTCAAGTGAAATACTAGAACTACTATCTTCCCTATTCAAAGGTATATGTGATCTAGCAAAAATGTTATTAACTAACAAAGTGCTATCTCCAAGTATGCAAATTTCTACACCATTATGAGGAAATTTAACACACTGATGATATGTTGATGGTACTGCTTGCATTTCATGAATCCATTGCCTTCCTAGCAAAATGTTGTAGGCTAAAGGTCCAACATCAACAATTTGAAATAAAATATCCTTTTCTACTGGACCAATGTGAATGGGCAAGACGGCCAATCCTTTAGAACTTCTTTCTGCTTCATTGTACACCTTGATTGTGATCTTTTTCCTTGTGTCAATGACTTCTTCAGAATATCCTAGAGCCTTCAACAAACTCATGGTAAAAATATTTAGCCCCACACCCCCATCTATCAATACATGCCTGACATGGGTTTTATGAATCATGACTTCTATATGTAAGGACAAGTTATGTGGGTGACTGATGGATTTGTCATCTTCTTCTAAGAAAGTGAGGTAATGAGGGCTATCCAAATGGTTGACCATATTCTGGAATTGATCAATATCTAAGTTGTTAGGGACACTGGCTGCTCACAAAGCATCCTCAAGGACACACTTGTGCCTTGGGGACAATTCCAACAGTTCAAAGATAGAAATCTAGGCTGGTGTATGTTGTAATTGGTCAACAAGATTGTAATTAAGCTCAAGGCCAACAACAGATTTGGAAGGAACTTGTTTGGATGTGGACTGTCTAGGCCTACCAGAGTTGGGACCTCTAATGACAATAGGAGGTTAACTAACTTGACTCCTAGTAATAGCATGAAGAGACTAAGACTCCCTACATGAGTTAGGTCCTCTCAAGACAATTATGGGTCCTTCATTAGTCATTTTTCTTGAGTCATCATCACAATCATAAGAATCCTTTTTTCTCATCATATGGACATTTTCTTCAACCACCTCAAGCATGTTGATCACATTATTAGCTTTAGGGTATGTATAGTTGATCTTTACCTTGCCATTCTTATTATTGTTGTTGGAATTTTCTCCTTTCTCATACTTTGGCAAGGGTTATTTAAAATCTTTGTGATCAGAATTTGAGGTTAAACCATCCACTTGCAACCTACCACTCTCAATGAGGTCTTGGACAAGATGTTTGATTTTGAAACAGTTCTCTATATCATGCCCAATTCCATTATGATACACACAATACACCTTCTCATTCCACCAATATGGTTTTGGATTTGGAATGTAGAATTTTGAAGGGTCTTGAGGTTGTACGAAATTGTGAGCAATAAGAATTTTGAAAATGTTAGCATAAGAATCTCCCAACTTTGTGAATTGTCTATTCTCAGTCTTGGACTTTCCTTGATATTTTGGTTTTTCATCTTGTTGTTTTGAAGACATCTGAAGTTTCATGGCTTGTACCACTTTGGAAAGATTAAAGAATTCACCTTTAGGTTGAGGTGCATCAACAACACCATCATTAACCACTTGTTTATTCTTGTTCCAATAATTGCTCTTTTTGTCCTTACTATTGTTATTTTGGCCAGTGTTACTATTTGTTGATTTTGCCAAAATTCCTTGTTCTTTTAAAACATCTTCAATGTGACAAGCAATTTCAACCATGGTGTCAAAAGAGTTGAAAGGAATCTTTCTCACTTCATATCTCAGCTCTGGAACCAAATTTCTCACAATAATATCAATTCTCTCCTCTTCAGGGATTGTCCTTGGATATTTCGTGCATAAGCAGCTCCACCTTTGCAAGAATGCAACAAATGACTCTCCTTGGTTTTCCTTCAGTTTACACAAATCAATCATTGTGACAGATCATGTTAAATTATAGGCAAAATGTTGTAAAAATCTTTCCACAAGTTCCTTAAATGTTTTAACTAGGGGAGTAAGGTTAGTGAACCACTCCATTGCTTTTCCCTTGAGGCTTCTAGGGAATAATCTCATTAAATAAGAATCCTCATGGTGGAAAGAAAAACTCATGATATAGAATTTCCTTACGTGGTCATGGGGGTCACCAATGCCATCATATTTGTCATAGGTGGGAAACTCCACCTTTTTAGGAAAATCAATCATTACAACACTCTTATCAATAGGATTGGGACAAATAGAATCCAAGTTGAAAGTACTTTTGGGAGCTCTGATGTTGTCCACATCTCTTTGCAATTGTTTGGTCACTTCATTTGTGGATGGGTCTTGCTTTTTTACTTTTCTATCCACATCAAAATCAAAGGGGACCCTTGTGCCTTTGTTAATTAGACTTTCTAGGAATTGATCTTTATTCTGTTCCACATATTTTTCAACATAGGCTTGAAATGAAGGTTCTTGTTGAATAGCCATGAAGTCTAAGGTGTCCAAATTAACATACCTCCCCCCATGTTGTGAAGTACGATGTACTCTTTGGGAGGGTTGTCTAGAATTTCTCCTATTGTGATCAACTCTTGAAACTCTTCTTCCTCGTGGAATTGGTGACCTTGAGGGTGTCCTAGACCTCCTTCTAGTCTTAGGACTTTGTGATGGGGTTGATGGTGGAGAATTGGTTCCACTATTAGTCCTTCTTCCATCAAAATGTCTCTGAAGTTGTTGCACATACAACCTATCTTCTTCTTCTTGCAATGCTCATTTCTTCATCTCTAACAAGATTTTCTCTTCTTCTTCCAACCTCCTAATCTTTTCCTATTTCGTGGCTTGTTCATCTCTATAAGCTTGCTTATCTTTTTCAATAGCCCTTAATCTAGCATTAGTATGCCAAGAATTTTCCTTTGGAGATGAAGGTCCTGATGCATTGAATAAATTGGCTGCATTGACATGGTATTCTGAATCATTGTTATGATCAACATGTTGTGGGGATCTTGACTTCGAAGAATTATGCCTATGGTGTCTTTTTGCTCTTTATTGAGGATCCCAATATCTTGATTTATCATGAGGTGACCTTGGTGGACTATATCTGAGGTCATCATCATCATTATGTATGAAACTTGAAAACATTGTTTGAAGATTGCGGTTGACATCTTCCCTAGAATTCTTGATGTTTGAAAAACTCATGTTTGTGTCTGATGAATAGTGTGTTTTAGGTGTCTCTTCCTCACAAGGATTAGTCTCAACCTCTAGTTGACTCCTAGGGGATTGATCAAAGAGGCATTCCTTTTCCTTACGTTGTTGACATGTTCTAACTGGTGGTAACTGATTAAAGATAACTGGGGGTCTTTTCCCTTGATTCACTTGATATCTTGTAGTAACTGACATGAAAGAAAGAGACTCTAAGTGATAGGTCAATCTCTCAAAGTGTCAATTCCAACCTAGGATAATTGAGATTCTCTATTGTCCAAAGAGAAAATGAAAAGATAGAAAATAAAAGGTGTCACCAACACTGTCAAAGAGGTGCTTCAAATCAAAGGGTGAATACCCTTCCACTTTTGAATCAGGAGGGTGGAATTAGCCAAAATTCAAATCAAAATTGAGATATATGGAAAATGATTTGGACAATAGTAGGATCAAAATTCTCCAAGGGTGTAATCAACAATTCTAAAGATAAGCTTTTCACTAGGAATAACTTCCTAACTTGACAAATTATTTTCAAGGTAACCTTATAAATCAATTGAAATGATCCCTAGAAGGCTAAAATAAAAAAAATTTCATCAAAATAGGTCTCTAATAGAAAGATCAGATAACCTACTCAAAAATTAGATCGTACTAAAGGCAAATTAATGAATGAAACTGGAAATACTGCTGAAAACTCTCAGGCGACAGACTCCAGGCAAACTGGGTGATAAAACTCAGACTGGGCAATACTTCTCACGATGCCAGGTGATAAACCTCAAAAATGGTAGGCGACAGACCTAATAACTGTCAGGTGACATAGTCTAATGTGAACTGTCATATGATATTTCTCTCTTAAGCAGGTGATACTGATGTTGATTTTGACCAATTTGTGCAAAATTTTCAGTTCTTTTAAGGTCTGATTTTGGACTTTCTGAATGTTAGGGTGAAAATGTCTGATTTCAATCACAAATTTAACAACAATTGGATAGGTTTTCAAATAGTAGGTGATCAAACATGTCTCCAAACACTTGAAACAAGGGCAAAATCAACCTTGCCAAGACAAACACTTGTGATATCAAAATTAAAATTGCACCCTATGGAAGTTACCAATTGTTTGTATGTAAGAACGTTTACACTAGTTTAGCACAATCGAAGACACTTCAAAAAATATCTACCTACAAGACAAGGCTCAATACTTACCAACTTAGCCCACAAATTTATGCCCCCTTGCCTCACACCAAGTGGTTTCCCACAAGAGATATTGGCTTTGTCGTGGAAGTGTCAAACAACACAACCAAAGGGACACATATGGTGAGTATCTTGGGGTGATCCAGGTTAGTCCACTTGGATCAATCCTTTCACTAAGAAGATAAGTGGCTAAATAAAGGTAGCTTCTAACCTATGGTTCTTATTAAGGGCTTCCATTCATAACACCCCTCTTGCTCCTCAAAAAGGACTAGGACCTCGCGGCCT
This sequence comes from Chamaecyparis obtusa, assembly GCA_027943335.1. Classification (NCBI taxonomy): domain Eukaryota; kingdom Viridiplantae; phylum Streptophyta; class Pinopsida; order Cupressales; family Cupressaceae; genus Chamaecyparis; species Chamaecyparis obtusa. The sequence continues at coordinate 1,949,394 of BSBK01004688.1, read as the reverse complement.
CAAGAGTACCTTAAGCATTCTTGCTCAATGCTTTCCCCATGGTCGCAATCTCATGAGCTACTCACATCAAGCAAAGACAAGTGTTATGTCTACCAAGGTTTTTAGTTTCTGAGGTAGCCTTGAGATTATAGTGAGTTGGAATAGCCAGAAAAAGGCTTGTCCCCACTTGGGTCATTCCTCTTGATTGCTCAAGAGAAAGCCCGCTAAAGGATTTCTATACTAAACAAAAAGTAGATTAACTCTTGAGGTTCAAGGTTTTTGGTTCACCTCAAGGGTGAAGAGCATACTCCCCTATCTCAAAAACTTCTCCCAAACACACCAAGCAAATTCAATTACCCCCTTGCTTCCAAAACCTTAAGATGGGTCAAGATTTTCTGGTTCACCTAACGGTGAAGAGCATACTTCTCCTACCACCTCAAAATCTCTTTCACAAGGTATTAAAGTTCCTAAAACAATTAGTAAATGCCACACTTGAAAGGAAATAAAGCACAAACACTTGAAAATTTTTCTTTTTGCTTTTGATTATGCTTTGGGAAGCTCTACAAAAACTGTTAGTAGCCCTTTAGCATGTAATTCATGGCAATTTCCTTCAAGCAAAGCTCCTACAACCACAACTTGTTAGACAACTAAGGTTAGGAAAACCAAAATCTAAATGAAAGTAATGCAAGAAACTGATTAATCTAAGCTGAGAAATGCAGGTTAGATCTATCTAAATACAGTAAAGCAAACTAGCAAACTAAATGTGATCAAATGTGGATGATAAAACTTAAAATGCAGTTCTCTGTTAGGTCAGGTGATATAACTCAAACTTCACCAGTGTCGCGAAACATAGTTTCCTATACCCGAGTGATACTATCTGTTTAGGTGATACTCTTTAGAATAGTCGGGTGATACTTCACACGATGCCAGACAACAGAACTCAATACTAGCATGTGATTCCTTCCTTGTATGAAGTGTCGCACCCGTATAATGAGAAATGTCATGCGATAATCCTAAGAAGTGTCACGCAATATTCTGAGACAGAAAATAGAGAATACTGAATATGCACAAATTAATTTGAAAAATCACAAAAATGCAACTAATCTAAAGGACAAAGTCTATCTACTCAACCCCATGGTGGGAGCCAGAAATGTATGAGTCAAAAGTGACCACACTTCTATGAACCATTACATGCAAGGTTGCTCAAAAGTGAGGCCTCACAAAGTGGCTCATAGCTCTCTATGCATGGAGTTGCAAGGGACTATGATGAATTTTCTCTCAGCTAGAGCTACAAACTAGTGACCTTGCTAGTCAACCACACAATGAGAGATTCAAATCCAAAGACAAGGGCAAGAATGCCAATATCCCAAAATTGAATCAAAGTATGCAAATGTAATGCAAACTAATATGAATATGCAAGATTAATCTATCATAATGAAAGTACAATGCAACTATGAAAGGAAATAGAAATGAATTACAATTCCCCTAATTAAGCTATGTGAAACTAATCTATTGCATAAAAGGAAATCTTAGCTATAAATGTCATGATCATGCAACTATGAAAGAAAATATGAGAACTATGGAATGCAACAAGAAAGCTTCAAGTCTTCAAAAGCTCCAAATGCACCTAGAAAACTTGGAGCATAACATTAGCATAAAAACTTAAGATGCCAAATGAGGAAGAGAGCTCTCCTTTTATAAGAAGTGAGGTGAAATGGACCATTGAGATTAAGAGGCAAAAGACTTAATCAACGGTGGAAAAAAATGGAAGCTCGATCCTTGTGCACAAATATCCTCCAATGAGAAAATAAGAGTTGACTTTTGTGTCCATATGAGACAAAAAATACTTTTTCCCTTTTTATAAAGTAAGAATAATACTTTATTTGTGCAACTTAGGATAAGAAGAAAAGTGGGGGCTTTTTATTTAATCAAAAGGGGAGGAAATATTCCTTTTAATTAAATAAAAACTTAGGATAAATGGTTAGCCCATAGGATAAAAATCCAATATATGATCGAAATTAAGACTTAATCAAGAAATTGATAATGTTGAAAAATATTGATTATTGATAAAAATGATTCAGGATTGATAAATCGAATAAATGGGGCCCAAAGTCTAGGTGACCATTTTTGGGTGCATATAGTAGGGCATGGAAGGAGATCACCAAGAGGTAGATCTAGAGAGGATTATCAAGATACATCATTGGAGAAAAAGATAGGATGCGAGCTATAATTTTGATTTAATAATTCTCATTGTATAAGGCCAAAACTCGGAAGGCCTCACAACCGGACATGTTGAAAGAAATAATATAAATTCTCTATTGTTGATGCCAGTTGATTATCTCATATCCATTATGATTTCATTGCTTTCATGTGATATTATATTTCTTCCATTGTGTAACTCTGAGCAGGGCTTGTTGTTGATTCAAGTGGACTCAATTCTGCTTGTATCTGCCCTATCCTTGCATCAATAGCAGAGGATTGGCTGGACATTTTGGTCATGATAAAACCCTTGCTTTGGTTAGTGAGAATTATTATTGGCCATAGTTGTAGCAAGATGTGACAAAGTTTGTACAAAGTTGCCGAGTATGTCAGATGGTGAAAGGAGTGAAACATAATACAGGGTTTTATTAGCCATTACTTGTACCAGAGAAGCCTTGGGAGGATATCAGTATTGACTTTGTTATTGGTTTACCAAGGACACAGTGGGGACATGATTCAATTTTTGTGGTGGTTGACAGATTTTTGAAGATGACACATTTCATTTCCTACAAGAAGACTAATGATGCTATTCATGTAGCAAAATTGTTTTTCAGAGAAGTCGTGAGACTACATGGTTTGCAAAAGAGTATAGTTTCAGATCGAGACACCAAGTTTGTGGGATATTTCTAGTGTACATTATGGAAGAAGTTGAAGAGAGATTTGAAGTTCAGTTCATCACATCATCCACAAACTGATGGACAGAGAGAGGTGGTGAGTAGGAGTTTGGAAAATTTGCTAAGATGTTTGGTTGGATATAAGCCAATAGGATGGGATTTGATTTTACCATAGGAAGAATTTGCATACAATAATTCTATCAACAGGAGCACTGGTAAATCACCATTCCAGATTGTATATGGAAGTAGTCCCAAAAATGCATCTGAGTTGAGAAAGATAGATAAAGGAGAAATAAGTAGTGCTAAAGTTGAAGATTTTGTAGAACACTTGAAGAACATCCATGAGGAAGTGAGGAAGCACGTTACCAAAATGAATGCACAGTATAAGGCTAAGGCAGATCAGAAAAGGAGGCATAAGGAATTTCAAGTTGGAGATGAAGTCATGGTTCATTTGTGGAAGGAGCGGTTTTTAGTTGGTACATATAAAAAACTGAAAATGAAGAAGTTTGGACCATGTAAGATACTGAAGAAGCATGATTCAGGGAATGCATATGAGGTAGAATTGCCTAGTGAGCTGAATATTTCACCAGTGTTTAACATTTTTGATTTGACAGAGTATCATGAAGGAGGTGTTGAAGATGAGATCACAGTGGCATAGTGGAGTATTCTAGCAAGTAGTTCTGATACTAAGGAGATTGAGGATATATCAGATAGTCGAGTTGGTAGAAGCACAAGGAACAGGACATACGAAAAATATTTGGTCAAGTGGAAAGGATGACCTATTGAAGATTCATCATGGCTGAAAAAGGAGGAGGTTAACCATTTTGGTTTTCCTCTGCACACCTGAGTCATGACAAGGTCACTTCTCAAATTACCCTGGGTGTCTGACGCAGGAGCATCCTGGGTGTAAGAGCAATCTTGCATCACCCAAAAATATTTCTATTTTTGTATTCAATAAGGGTTATCTTGTGTAGAGCTACTATTTATGGAAACTTTCTATTTTTAGTAAGTTGGTCATGCGATCTCAGAATGTTCTAATTTCACATGAGGAGGTTCATCTCAGTCATATCAGTCTACTAGTAAAGTTTCATTGACAGATCAAGTCTAGCTTTGTAGATATTGAGGATTTTCAGTATTGGCAGCAGGGCATAGAAACTTTGAACTTAGTTTTGAAGGCTTTAGAGGCTCTGGATGAGTTTAAAATTTTGGGTGATAGGCACTTACACTAGTCAAGCCTATAGATCGCTTCATGGCCTTTCTGAAATGGGGTCGTAATAGTCAATCGGGTCAAGTGGCGATGACTTATGGTCTTCGGAAGTTGGGTCACCTGAAATAGCGGAAAATAATTTTCCTTCAAAATTTTTGTTTGTGTTTCAAAAGTCATTTTGAGATGACTTTGATGTAATAAATTTTAAAATAAAATAATTCTAAGTTTGGTCAACCCTTAGGGCTAAATTTTTGGAACATTCTCGGGTGGTGGAAATTGCGTATATAAAGAAGGCTCGTAGTGTTGTCTAGGGTAGTTCTAGGTAGATCTGGGTAATAATTCAAGGATTTTTCCTAAAAAATATTGTAAAGGAAATGCTCATGTGGCTTTGCATATTGTACTTCTGAAAGTTTGTAATTCCACATTTGTGGAGATAATAAGAAGCCAATTTTCTGTTCTTGCAAATTGTTGTTGTTTCTCTATTTCTGTTATGTGTTTGTGGTATTAAGGGGAGCACCCTTCATCAAATAGTTAGTTGTATGTAGCCATTATTTAGAAGATAAAGATTAGATTCTCCAATTCCAAAAATGTGAAGGTTCATTTTGCTTTTCCATGTTGAGAAGTTATCTTTGTTCAGCTTAGGCACTTCCCTTTTACACATCTTGTGATCTTTTTTCTCAAGTCCTCGAAACTTTCCTCCAAGAAACCAATACTTCTCTAATACCAATTGTTAGATAACTAAGAGGGAGGGGTGAATTATTTAAATTAGTTATCCTACAGTCCCAAACTCTCGAATGTACTTATTCAAACTTTTTCAGCAAATTAAGCAACTTGGTAAGATAAAATTGTTAGGAATAGCCCCAAGAGATAACTGAGAGGGGGGCTGAATCAGTTATCTACAAGTTTCAATTCTTTATCCAATTAAGTATACTTAAACATAAATCATAAACAAAATGAAAGAACACATGAAAACAACACCAATATTTTGGTTACAAGGAAACCCAAATAGGTAAAAACCTCGATGGGACTTGATACCCACTAATATTCTGTACTAGTGTATAATGATCCTTGTTAGAAGATCCTTTACCCTATTAGGAGTAGCTTTACAATATATGAAGTATAGTAGACCTATTCAATGGTTGGACCCTATTAGGAGTCTTTTACAATTGTCCCTGTTAGGGGAGAGGACACACTATCTAAGAGCTCACTGCTCAAAGGGGCGTAGGCTACAACCTTTTGAATAATAGATACACACTATATCTGGATCTTAGTGAGCTATGCTTTGACCTATTATCTGGATCAGTTCCAATGAATAACACAAGTAATTTACTTGGTCACATAGACCTCCTTCTGATGGCTCAACACTTCGCACACTCTGCTCTACTCTTGTTAATCAACCATGAACCACACTCAAGCAATCACAAATGACTGCCTATAAATATCTTTCCTCTAAATGATATAATCAAGTTGGCCTATTAGAACCACCTTGAAATCATAATAGAGAAACCATAAAAAACTCCAAAAAAAATTCTATCATCTCTACTATGCACGCAACATAATCTGGGACCTGTCTTAATAAGATAAATGTAGATGTGCGCTACACACTGTCAGCTCTACCAAAACAACTGAATCTTTCTCCACAAGCTAAATTAACTCATGTGCTCTTAACCAAACATCAATAACTCATCTCTAATCTTAAATCCAAGGGTACATACCCTAAATAAAGGTGCAACTCAAGAACCAATAAAATCTTTGTCGGCTCTAGTGAACAAACATAGGAAACTGCTACTAGCGAATAACAACTGCATAAATTTACTTTGCGTTCATCATCAAACCATGCATCCATGAAATTAACATCACTAACATGTCTTCAACATACATCCAAGTGCACAAGGATCCATCATAACTGTACGAACAACCATACATAGAACATTGCTTGTTACTCTGTTAGGAACATTGCTGACACAAGCTGCTATATAACTGTCTGTACTAACAATTAACCTCTACATCCATGATATCATGTCGATATCATGTCCATGCATCATATACTAAAATATTACTACATAAGACTTCCACACATGTTACTTTCCATATGTTGTCATCAATGACAAACATACAGTCAGTACTGGCCTACTGGCAAATCTCCAACAAAAATATCTATCTGTTTGTTCATTTACCGAATACTAGTCATATCCAAAATTGTATTTACCGATTAAACCAATATGAAATATGTAATGTATGATAGAAAAAAAATCATAACAAATAACACATAAGACAATTATTTAACATGGAAACCTTGCTAAGGGAAAAACCACATGGGACCAGTAATCCCAAAATTTCACTCTTCTGAAGTGAGCTCAGTTAGGATCCAACCCTGTTAAAGGTTACAAAACACACTGTTAGGTGTGACCTTGTTAGAGGATTTATCACTAACAGTTTACTTTTGACCAACATTAACTATGGCGTTAAAAAGATAACAATTAAAATTCCTTGAATGTCATATGGAAATACAATAAGACTGTTAAGTCCACTTGGTTAAGAGATTTTTCTGTAACAATGGTTAAACTAATATAGTAGTGATCTAATTCAAATAAAAATAAATTTGCAAATATTCAGATCTATGCTAAGCTCATAAAACTCATCTAATCAATAAGAAATTCACTTGATCATATTCCCCAACTTACTATACTCATTGTATGGTTCTCTAACGCTCGGTTATGCCTGCAGCTTAGTTATGTCTATAACCAGTTTGATTAGGAATGCATGAAAAATGTCTTTATGTGAAATATTCTACAGTCTCTATTCATTTGGCATAATTCAATAATGAATTTTATGTCTCATATAGACATGTAAACTATTTTCATAGAAACCATTAGATTTTGTTTCTTAATCTCATTCGTCCATTTTTCTGCTTAAACCTTCCTTGGCAAATGTGTCAATAACATGTTTCAATCTATTCCCTTCGATCATATTTGAATTTTTTCAATCGTGGATCTTTTAACAAACTTCACCTGTTACCTCCAAATCATATGCAATTTCTAGCTCAATAATTTTAGTCAGTTGTTATAACATTTAATGTTTTCATCAATACTATACTAAATGCGTTAGTGATAACTAACTCAGTTATTACTATCACTCGGTATACACAAGACTGACTCAGTGTATACATAAATATTCATTTACTAACCACATTAACTTGTTCAATTCTGATCTCTTCTTCATAATAGAATAATGTAACATGCTCATGTCAACAATATAATGTCATAGACTCATCAATAAGTTACTCAATGTATACCTTATCCTTATTTTTCATATCCATCTTTTTTTTTATGTAGATATCTCATTTCTTCATCATTTCTTCCTTCTACATATGTTCAGATGTTTGTAACTATCATGATAAGTATAGTCAAGACTAGTTGACATCAATGAAAACATATTGACTGATTTAATCATCTTACATGTCACTTTGATAGCTTGGTGATCTCTAATCACTGTCTCTTTAGTTTATCAATATATTCAATCACTTGTAGGACATCAGTCTAGGGTAAACTCCAATTTATTTCTACCTCCCTCTAAGGTATCCTATTCTACTTTTTATCCCTCTTTAAAGTTTTAGGAAATATGAAAAAAATGTTTGAACAAATTCAGAGAAAATTCCTATGGACAAGTGTTGAAGACAAAAAGAGATTGCCTCTTGTCAACTGGGACACTATTTGTAGACCCAAAAATTAGGGAAGTCTTGCAGGGATTAGGAAACTGACCAATTCAAACAAAGCCTTAATTGCAAAAAATCAATGGAATCTAGCTCTTGATATAGCTGAATGGTGCAACACTATGAAGGATAAGTATCTTAATCAGAGTAGTTTTCACAGGGTTAGTGACTTGACTAGATTATTGATAGGATAAAAAGTTTGGAACAATATTTTAAAATGTAGAGCTCTTATTAGAAGGCCTAAAATGGAAAATTCAAAATGAGAGGACAATCAAATTCTAGGAAGATAGATGGACTATAGATAGACCTCGTAAAGATAAACCTCTTAATATAATTCCATACAAATTTCTTATTGAAAGGATGAAGACCTCATTTGGGATTTATATTTCTAACTACATTACTCCTCTAAGGAAATGGAAAATCTTGGCACAAATTTTTATGGATAGGCCTCATCTCATCCCCAAAGTTGTTGAACTTTAGTCTCTAATAAATGAAGTGAGGCTTCCCCTCTTCCTCAAGGAATATAAATTTGTCTAGATGAGAAATAAAAAGAGGGCCTTTTCAGTCAAGTCTTCTTACAATATGTTATTCAATTATGGAAAACACCTTGATTATTGGTGGAAGGTATGGAATTAACAACTTATACCAAAGATCAATTTCTTTTGATGGGCCTCCCTACATGAAAAATATTAACTCGAGATAATCTTGTTAAAAGAGGTTTCTAGCTCCGAAACAGATGCATTCTATGTAAGCAGAAGGAAAAAATTAAACATCTTTTCATACACTATCAATTTTCTTTCCTTGTTTGGTAGAGTATATTTAAGAAGGTTGGTCTTTAGTGGGTTCTCAACATGAATATTTAGCAGTTTATCATAGATTGGAGACACCCATAAAAACACCCCCTCATCACATAATTTTTTGCAGAAAATCACTCCCATGTGTATTGGTGTATTTAGAAGGAGAGGAATAACTAGATCTTTTAGGATGCTTAAAATACTGTAGATAATGTGCTTATGGTTTTATATAATCTCATGTTAGAAAATATTGATGCCAGTAATTGGAAAACCCCCAATTTATCTCTTTCTAACTAGGATTGTATGATTTCTAAGAACTGGACACTCCCAAAGGATATTTATAAGTTTGATAATACTAAGAAGATTGATATAAAAACACTAAATGGAAACCTCCTCGCTCCCCTTGGTAAAAAATAAATTTTGATGGTGTCATTATATAGGGTAGAGATTTTGGTGGAGTGATTAGAGATAAAAAGGGTGACTTAATTGTGGCCTATACTAGAAACTTGAAAGATTACATTAGTAACTAGGTAGATGGCATGGCCTTTCTTTAGATTCTTAGAATGAGTTTGTCAATTAGAAGGACTCTAGGATAATAATTGAAGCCATCAAAGGTGTTATGATAGTTGGTTGGACTATGGAGGGAATCCTTGAAGATTGTATGGATCTCCTAGTAGGGTTTGAAGAGTTTACCATGCAACAAATCTTTAGATAAGGTAATGTGTGATCACTGAACTTATAAAGGCTCAGAAACTAGGTCTAATTCCAAACTTAGGGATTGGACATCCAACTGAGTAGTTTATCCTCTTCATAAGAACTCATTTAGTATGTCAATCTAGGGACATGTTACTTGAAACAAGCTAGAAAATTATTTGCACCAAGTGTCACTCAACCATGCATTCTATAGTTGTAGGAAATAAATGTTGGAAGGAAACTAACTTATGATTGCATGAAATAAATGCTAGAATGATATTTAAGCTAAAGCTATAGGAAAGTAAGTACTGGATTGGAAATTACAAAAATGTAGATGCTAACAAAACATAAAGACTATTACAAATTATGCCATAATACTTCAGCTGTTCCATTGCTTTGGCTACAACAAGCATCAGCTAGCCTGTGCCTTTGGCTGCAAGAATAGTTTAACACTTGACAATGAAATAGAAAAAATGTAGGAAAGTAATTATAACTAGCATGAATCTATCTAACTATGGATTTATCACCAAGTGGGATCCCTTGGATGAGTATCCCAATCATAATTATGCAAGTTAAAAGTCAATACTTCATTTGCTCATTGATTGAATAATTGAGTATAGAGATTCATAAACCAGAAAATAATAGGAAACTATATTGCTAATAAACTGATAATACCCTCCTTTCTCACATAGGAGCGGGACTTTATTTAAGGGAAAAATTCTAACAAATTATCTAACTATGCCATAGAAATAGGCAGATCTTTATTACAACACTACTATTGAAAAGAAGGAAAGCGATTAACGCTGAAATAGATTAGATCTAGAAAAGAGGAAAGAGTTACTGCGACAACAAATCTAACTTCCCACTCTTGCCTAGATTTCCTCAAGGAATTGATCATGTTGCCTCAGTCTTCACTGGATGACTTCCATCTTGCTCTTTTGGAAACCTCAACTGGTGCTGTACTTAATACTTCTTTGCTAGAACTTGTTGGAAGACCGGGTTGAGCACTCAGAGAATGAATATGCTTTACCTAGTCAAAAAAAAAATTTCTATTTTGATGCACTGCACTTCAAGGGTTAGTATAAGACATTCATGGTGATAAATACCAAAATACACATAATCATTCATATTCAAATAGCTACTTTTCTTATTAAAAACATAACCATAACTTCAAAACAAGTAACATAGTAATCTATCCAAGTATAGCATTTTTTAGTACGTTTAAACCATGATATAAGTCTGATGGTAGTATGTCATATAATAACAAGAAAGAGCATAAAAGTCTTAAGGAAAATGTATCATAACATGAAAAAGACCTAGCAAATATCATCCTAGGGTGTCTATAGCATGACATTAATATGCCTCATCATTGCCCCCTATGAGGACTAGTGTCTGCCCTCAAGTACTAAAGTATTTATGATTTTTGCAAGAAATTTGAGGTCTCCATCTTATGTCTCTCCAATCATCGAACTACCCACTTGTCAATAGAAACCGTTTGTTCTTTCATTCTTTACATGCTAACTTATCTCCAAGTCCTCATCAACCTTGTTATCCACACAACTATATAATGGCCACAGAAGCAAATGAGGCTAGAATGTGAGAGGTAACCACCTCTCTAGCTATGGCTATCATCCCAATTCTATATACCATTGGACCCTCCACATGGTAGCTAAGAAGCTGATAAGACTGTGTGGTTTTGCCTTTTTTAGGGTCATAGTCAACCTGACCCACCTTTGTTGTAGCCCTTCCATAGCTCTGTGTCCTTCTTCCAATGACAACCTTTCAAATTTTGTGTGTACCTATTCTCTATTTTCTAGTATCCTTCTCCCGTGTGTAGAATCATTGAAACCCTATACAATTTCTAACCAATTATAGTAGAGCCTTCTAGGTGTTTTACTCTTATGACGTAGGGGAAGTGTAACAATGTGTTCAATTTCCCTATACTTGTTTAATTGCTCTCCGTAATTGATTTCATTTCTTACCCAAGAAATTAAAGAGGACAAATGAATATCACCCACAAATAACAGGGGATTCTAGTTAATATTTGATGGAACAACATAATTGTGCATGTACAATTCACAAAGAAGATTCTTGATAAAATCAGGTGACGTCTCATATGTAGCCACAAAATTTTGAGTAGTGTCTATGTCAAAGCTCAAATCTCTAATAATTCTCATCAATTTAAACATTAAAAAATGTTCCCTCAAACATAGGGTATAAACCCTAAGTGGTGGTCTATATTCAATAACTTTGGGAACCAATTCTGTAACCAAATCCAACTTACCTTATAGGAGTTGAATTTCTTGTTTCTATAGTCCTATTTCCTTTTCCATCTTGTCTCTTCCTAATTCCCTCATGGACTTTTCATATTGAACTTGCTTAAAATAATCAATAGACAAGGAATGTACTGTCACCTTTCCTTGATTCCTTAGTGGAACTAGGCATTCTAGCATTGCCTCTTGATTGTCTTGTGAAAAATGCACTGATGCATCCAACATGTCATCTATTTGAACATTTCCTGGATGGGAAGAAGATACATTAGAGATGTCCATTCCATTGTCTAGCCTGACATAGTGGTTGCAGGTTCTTCTTCCATCATGTCATACATCCTTATGAATGAACTTCCTACTTGTGGTTCTTCATCCATGGGCTCCTTAATAGGAATATCATGAGTAGAACCGGTCATTGCAGGAGAGTCCTTCTCCATTTTCTTCATGTTTAAATGAACATTGCATCGTAGTGGTATGTCAACTGATGCTACAGGACACTTCTATGGAGTCTTTTGTTTGGAATTAGATGTGGGTGTAAGAGGAACATGGGTATCACCCTCATCATATCCATCCATTTTTCCTTTCCCTTTTTCCTTTTTCAGGCTTTCTTGTGGACTATGGAATTCTTTAGGAACCTCAATTTTTTCACCCTCCAAATTAGGGTTTGGAATATTTGCTACCACATTTTCTTGATGAATTTCTAAGGTAGGGGGATTTTCTTGAGCCTTTTCTTGAATAGTAGGTTCCTCATCCTTGATGCAGGAGCATCTCGAATCCTGGAAATCTTGTGTCACTAAAAACATATTTGAGTTTGTTTGAGTTTCTCAGTTCCTATTTTAATCAAGTTGGTTCGGTGTTGCTCAGTTTCCTTTGTTCATCAGTGTTGGTCGGTTATCTCTCTGGCACTCAGTGAACTTCCTTGGTGCTTGGAGATGCTTGTCTTGCACTCAGTTGGCTTTTCTTACCGACGGGTTTCTTTTGAGTTTCTGTTGAGGCCGACTTGTGCACTTAATTTAGGTCATGGATTTAATGCTGGTATCCATTATTGGGAAGCATGTGGACCTAGATCTGGTCATCCCTTTCATTGATTGTGCATATGAAGGCCGATTTAGTTCAGTAGCCTCTTGTATAAATGTAGTTGTTTGGTTAGAGTTTAGGGAGTCAATTTTTGGGAGATAGAAGATAGAAGTTTAGAGATTGTTCACAAATCCTTGCATGTTTGAGGAATTTTGTATTTCATTGTAATATCTGGCTATAACTAGGAAGGCCTTACAACCCAACATGTATGAATCAATTTGAAGATAATATAAGAAAGATCTTGCATTCTCTCTCTCACTATTGTGTGTTGTTTCTTCTACGTGTTGTTGAGCAAGGTGGATCTGGTAGGGTGCACCATTTCTCTGGCCCCTCCCTATTCCTCTCCTTGTGTCAGGTGGTATTAGAGCAAGTTGAGATTTGGATCTAGGTTTGCGAATCTAGATTTGTAGGTTCCTTCTTGTGAAGACATAATTGAATTATTATGGGGTGGTAGATTGTGATTTGACCTGCAATTATAGAGGGTTTTCAAGATGGTTCATGTGAGGTGAGATGCGGATCTAGGATTGGAAGACATGCTAAGACAGGTTGCTCATAGACTAGAAGCTATTGAAATAGCACAGAGAAGAGGAAGACATCTTGAAGATGTTAGTGATGATGAAATTGAGGTGGAACAGGGTGATGAAGAACCTACACCTATGATGGATCATGGTGAAGAAAGATTTTTGAAGGCTTTGACAAGTCTGAAGTCTACACCACATTTTAATCCTCCTGAGTATGGTGGAAAGCTAGATTCTGATGAATTGGTAGATTGGATAATTGAGATGGAAAATTACTTTAAGTATGAAAATGTACCTAAGGAAAAGAAGGTGAAAATTGCAAGCACAAAGTTGAAAAGTCATGCATCCTTATGGTGGCAACATCTGTAGCTGGATAGAAAGAGGAAAGAAAAAGAAAAAATCAAGGTATGGAATGAAATGGTGAATAAATTGAAAGGAAAGTTCTTACCTTGTGATTATTAGATTAACCTAGTTAGGAGAATGAAAAGTCTAAGGTAGAAAGATAGCTAAGTAAAGGAGTATACTGATGAATTCTATAGATTAGATATCAAATCTGGACATGATGAAGATGATGTGGAAAGAATTGCTAGATACCTGAATGGTTTGGGATTTTCCATCCAAGAAGAGATTAGTTTGGTTAAATTTGAAAACATTGAAGAGGCTTATCAGTTTGCATTGAAAGATGAGGAGAAATTAAATAATAGACATGCGCAAAGACAAAAAGGTAGAGGTGGTAGATTCTCTAGAGGAAGAGGTAGATCTAATGGTGAAAATGGTAGATATGAATCAGAAAAGACAAATCTAGATAAAAGAAAGACTAAGTGGAAAGGTGAAAGTTCACCTAGAGGAAGAGACAACAACTACTAAGGTGGTTATAATAGAGGTGGTTTCTGAGGAACTTGTTACAATTGTGGAGAAGAAGGACATAGATATTTTGAATGTACACATGCAAGTAAGAAGGCTAGTAGTAGTAGAAATGCTTTGGTGCAAGAAGAGTCACCGAATGAACTTGAGAAGGAAAATAACTTGATGGTCAGGAGAGCACTATGGAATGAAAGTAAAAAGGAAGATCCAGTAAGGAAAAGTTTGTTAAAGACCAAATGTAGAGTTTCTGACAAAGTTTGGAGGGTAATCATTAACAGTGGTAGCTCAGAGAATCTAGCATCTGAGGAAATGGTCACAAAGTTGCAGTTGAAGAGGTTAGAACATCTGAATCCTTATCAGATTTCATGGATCAAGGATGAGCATACACTCTTGGTAAGTGAACAATGTTATATGAATTTGAAAATTGGAAAGTACTATGATAAGGTGTTATGTGATATCATGCCTATGGATTTTTGTCATATTTTGTTGGGTAGACCTTGGCAATATGATAGACATTCTATATATGATGGGAGATTGCATAAGTATACTATTTTGGCTGATGGAAAAAGAAAAATCTTGTTACCTTTGCTGGAAGAACCTGGTAGTAATGTTTGCACATATGTGAAAGTTTGTTTGATGGAAGGAAGAAAGTTTATTAAGGATTTGAATTAAGAATGATGTATGTTTTGTTGTGATTCCTAACAAACTAAGTAAAAATATAGAGGATAAAGTCCCTAAGGAGATTGATAAGTTACTCACTAAGTATAGTGAAATCATTTATGATAATGTACTTGATGGTTTTCCACTAAAGAGAACCATTGATCATTGTATGGATCTAATCCCTGGAGCTAGTTACAGAATAAGGCACCTCATCGGTTGACACCTACCAAGAATCAGGAATTGAACCAACATATTGAAGAGTTGTTGGAGAAAGGTTTGATTAGAGAATGTTTGATTCCTTGTGTAGTGCCTACAGTATTGGCACTAAAGAAGAATGGAGAATGGCAAATGTGTATTGATTCCAGAGCAATCAACAAGATAACTATGTAGTATAGGTTTCCTATACCGAGAATGGATGATATAATGGATAGTTTGACTGGAGCAAAATATTTTACCAAAATTGATTTGAAAAGTGGGTATCATCAGATTAGAATCAGAGAAGGTGATGAATGGAAGACTACTTTGAAGACAAAAGAAGGTTTTTATGAGTGGTTGGTTATGCCTTTTGGTTTAACTAATGCACCAAGTACTTTTATGAGGTTGATGAATGAGTTTTGAAGAAATTCTTTTGTAAGTTTATGATTGTATATCTTGATGATATTATGATATTCAGTAAGACCAAAGAAGAACATTTGTTGCATGCTAGAAAAGTTTTGCAGAGATTAAAAGAAGAAAATTTGCTGATAAATCTGAAAAAGTGTTCATTCATGAAAGAGGAGATTGTGTATTTGGGATTTGTGATTTTAGTTGATGGTTTAAAAATGGATCCTGAAAAGGTTGAAGCTATTTTGAATTGGCCTACACCTGTGAGTGCTAGTGAGGTAAGATCATTTCATGGTTTGGCAAGTTTTTACCAAAATTTCATTAGGAATTTCAGTTCAATTTGTAATGTTATGACTAAGACTATGAGAGGAGATAAAAGAGAATTCAAGTGGACACATGAAGCTGATAAAAGTTTTGAGATGCTAAAGTGGAAGGCTTCTAAATTTCCTATTTTGGCATTGCCTGATTTCAATAAGGTATTTCAAGTGGAATGTGATGTAAGTGGAAGTGCATTTGGAGCTATGTTGAGTCAAGAAGGTAAACCTGTTGATTTATTTAGTGAAAAGTTAAATGATGCAAGAAGAAAATATTCTATGTATGATCAAGAATTATATGTTATTGTTCAAGAATTGAAGAAATGGAAACATTATTTGATTCTGAATGAATTTTTGTTGTATACTGATCATAAGGCTTTACAATATTTGGGTAGTTAGAATAAGTTGAATCATAGACGTATGAAATGGGTTTTGTATTTACAGAGTTATACATTTGTGATAAAGCATAAGAGTGGAGTCACTAACTAAGTTTTTGATGCATTGAGTAGAAGAAGATCTTTGATGACCGAGATGAAAATTAGAATTCTAGGATTTGATGACATGAGAGATTCTTATGAGTTTGATCTTGATTTTTCTGACCTATGGAGAAAGGGCAGAGCACCTATTCAAGATCAATAGAGTACTAAATGGGATGAATATTTTATGCAAGGGGGTATGTTTTTTAAAGGTATTCAGTTGTGTATACTAAGAGGACCAATGAGAACTAGTTTGATAGAGGAGAAACATAGTGGTGGTTTGGCTAGACACTTTGGTGTTGATAAGACATTGAGTTTTCTTAAGGAGAAATAATTTTGGCCATAGTTGTATAAAGATGTTCAGAAATTTGTGAAAAGTTGTGAAGTTTGTCAAGTTGCAAAAGGAGTTAGTCAGAATACTAGATTGTATACACCGATTTATGTACCTGAAAAACCTTGGATTGACATTAGTATGTATTTTTTTCTTGTCTTACTGAAGATAGTAAGAGTTAATGATTCTATTTTTGTTGTTTTGGATAGATTTTCTAAAATGGCACATTTATACCTTGTAGAGAGACATCATATGCAATACATGTAGCAGATATTTTCTTTAAGGAAATTGTCAGATTGCATGGATTACCGAGGAGTATTATCTCTAACTGAGACAGTAAGTTTGGTGGATACATTTGGAAGACTCTTTGGAGAAAGTTGGGTAGTGAGTTGAAATATAGTTCTACATTTCACCCATAAACTGATGGACAAACAAAATTTGTGAATAGAAGTTTGGGAAATCTTTTAAGATGTTTAGTTGGAGACACACCAAGTAACTGGGATTCTATATATGTTGGCACAAGCAGAATTTGCTACAATAATTCAATGAATAGGAGTACTAGAAAAACACCATTTGAGATTTTGAATGGCATATAGCCGAGAGGTATATTTGATTTGAGAGACATTACTGATGAAAGAAAGAGAAGTGCTAAAGGAGTAAAATTTGCTGAGTACATGAAGACATTGCATGAGGATGTGAAACTTAAGATGGAAAATAGTAATAAAAAATATAAAGACAGAGCTAACAGATCGAGGAAACATAAGACATTTGATGTTGGTGATGAAGTGATGGTTCATTTGAGAAAAGGAAGATTTCTTGTTGGAACATATGGAAAGCTGAAGATGAAGAAGTTTGGACCTTGAACGATTTTGAGAAAATTTGATAATGGAAATGCATATGAGGTTGAGTTACCTGATGATATGGATATATCACCTATTCTCAACATTGTTTATTTGTATGAGTTTCATGAATGTGAAGAATACATGGCAAAACTGATAGATTATCCTAAGAAGAATGAAGAAGTTGAGCAGATTTTGGGGCAAAGAATTGGCAAAAGTACAAGAGGAAAATAATATATGGAATATCTAGTAAAGTGGAAGAGTAGACCTATTGAAGATAGTTCTTGGATTTCATAGTCTGAGTTGGATGCAGCTCAGATCATACCTACTAAATGATTTGGAGAATCATTTTAAAATAACCCCAGGTGTCTGATAGAGGAGCATCTCAGGTCCTTGGCAATCCTATGTCACCAAAAACATATCTAAGTTTGTCTGAGTTACTCAGTTCCTACTTTAACTAAGTTGGTTTGGTGTTGTTCGGTTTCCTTTGTTCACCAATGTTGGTCAGTTATCTCTCTAGCACTCAGTGAACTTCCTTGGTGCTTGGTGATGCTTGATTGGCTTTTCTTACCGATGGGTTTCTTTTGAGTTTCTATTGAGGCTGACTTGTGCATTTAATTTGGGTCACAAATTTAATGCCGGCATCCATTATTAGGAAGCGTGTGGACCTAGATCTGATTGTCCCTTTTGTTGATTGTGGATTTGAAGGCCGACTCAGTTCAGTAGCCTCTTGTATAAATGTAGTTGTTTGGTTAGAGTTTATGGAGTCAGTTTTTGGGAGATAGAAGATAGAAGTTTAGAGATTGTTCGTAGATCCTCACATGTTTGAGGAATTCTATATTTCATTGTAATATCTGGCCATAACCAGGAAGGCCTTACAACCTAGGATGTATGAATCAATCTGAAGATAATATAAGAAAGATCTTGCATTCTCTCTCTCACTATTGTGTGTTGTTTCTTCTATGTGTTGTTGAGAAAGGTGGATCTGGTAGGGTGTGCCATTACTTTGGCCCCTCCTTTTTCCTCTCCTTGCATCAATCCTGCTCTTCTTGATATTCCAATTTTTGATATGCAAGTTGTGGTTTGTCTCTATTTAACTGCACATGAGGTGCTTTAAGGAACTCATCCTAGGTCATGGGAGAGGTGTCATGTAGGCTCTTTCTACAATAACTTTAATCAAACCATGATGGGTGATGACATTTTGCCTCCCCTTCTTAACCTCTTCAAAACTCAAATTTAACAATGAATACAAGATATTGGGAACATTTATCAAATGATCATGCCACAAATGACTCAGATGATTGAAATGTACAATATGAAGAAAAGAGAATCATCCCTCACAAGTAATGTACCTTATGATGTGTACTGCTAGCTGAGGGTACTCCTCAAGAAGAGAAGTTCATCTAGCACCTTGTTTTCTGTATTCTATTGTAGTGTCAGTTGGCAAAGAAAATTCTTTCTGGTCTATGCAAGCATCATGACTATGTGGAAAAAGTTCCCCTATAGTAGGGAGTCTAGAGACTTCTGCAATTCACACCTATAAGGCTTCCACTCTTAATCCTTTACATATGCCACTCCATTACTATACATGCACATGAATTCCAATTCCATAGCCTCATTGTGACCATTCAACCATACAAAATATGTTACAAGCCATCCTACATGGTTAAATGGATGAACATTGGTCTTACAATAAAGATGCATGATTGGCCGGCTTAGAGCATATAGGCTATCCACCCATCTTGCTTTCTCGAGAGTGTCTATAACCTCAATTATTTTAATTCTAGTGGCTTCCCTAACAACTTCTTTTGCTCTCTATTCTTCCCAAAATTTAACTGCACCAGGGTTTTGTAATTATCAAACATAGACTATCCTAGTTCACTCAGTGGGTATTGTATAAATAAGGGTATTCCTATTCATAAGGGAATTCCAAGATGGTTGAGATATAGATGTATAAATAGAGTTGTAGACTCATTTTTTGAGAGAGTTGGAGGATAATAGAAAATTTGAATAGAATTGCTTTGAAGTAGACTTGTGAATTTTGTGTCTGACCCTCTGAGTAATTGAATCTAAATGTAATTGAAAAGTTTGATTTTAATACAAATACACTACAAGTTCTACCATACATTATTGTTATCTCTTTACCTTTATGTTGTACTCTTGTATGTTTTATATGTTAGGCATTTAAGATATACCAGTTGTAAAGTAGCTTGTTTGATTGATTATGAGTTTCTTTCAAGGAAAGAATTAAAATTCTCATAATTCATCTTAGGGAGTAATCATATTTGTAAGGATTGCTCATGATAATAGTGTTTTGGTTAACAGAATAGATTGTAAGGCAATCTATTTGAATTTGTAGCTAGTATGCAAGGCATATTGTTGTATTTATGTTAAAATCATTTGGTTGATTCACATTTAGTTTTCTTTTGCCTAACAGATAAGGCACTGATTTAGTGTTTGTTTCTTATAATTTTATCTTTCAAATTTCTCAAAAGAGAAAATCAAAACCTTCATATCATATACCAGTACATTTTTATTTTATGTTCATTGCACAAAATAGATTGGACTATTCCTAAGGCTTACAGTCTATATTTCCTAATTCTGTGAAGAGAGAATCATTTAGGTTGCCCCTCCTTAAAAGGAAGAAGGATGAGAATCCTTAAATCAATGATTATTGCTTTGTTTACAATCATACTCTACATGGTGAAAATTAGTATTAAATTGATCATAGTCATATGCAGAGTGTTTTATAGATTGATGCATTAAGAGGATTAGAAGCAAATCAGTGTCCACTCATATAAATACTATGAAATTAGTTATCATTAAAAGGTAATACCTGCCTGATTATGTGGAGCTCAAAAACAAAGGAGGATCTTATCCAATCCTCAACAATTAGGTCTTTCTCTTGTTTGCATTAGTCTCAAAAATCTATTTTCAATCAATCATTCAAGCATTTTGATTCATGCAAGAAAAATCCCTAACAAATTGGCGACTCTGTTGGGGAACCAATTAAGTTTTTTATAAAGTCTCAAGTGACATAGGTTTCAAGTTGAGTTCAACTCCTGGCCTGCTCATTTCTTACTAGTTAGTCACCATTCAAGATCAGAGTTATCCTTTTATCTTTCAACATCTTGCCTTTAGGAACTTTGCTAGTAATGTCATCCCAAAGAATACTAAACTATTTTCTCTAATCCCCAAAAGAGAAATTGGGTGCGACTCTTTACAAACTCTCTGTACCAGTGTTTAAATAAAGAATTCCTTGTTTCATAATGACTCATAAAAGCACAAGATCTTGGAGAAAAGAACATCCAGAAGAAAATCTAGGAGGAGAACTCCTAGCTACCTCAAGACAAGGTCAAATGAAGAAGGAAAAAAATACTAATGACATGTCCTTTACATGGAAACAGAAAGGAAATGTGAGGACTGAAGATCCTATTCAAACAAACCAAGAAGGAAATACTTTAGAATATGAGGAAGCAGTTGATTTAGGTTTAAATCAGTATGAAGATTATTATTCACCCTCTGAAAAGGATGGAAGGAGAACACAACCTCATAGGAGAGGAATCCCTTGAAATAGTAGAAGATCTAGAAGCCAAAGTAGAAATAGACCAGACTTTTTTCCTTCCTTCCCCCATGATTCCTCCTTACAAGGTCACCAAATGTCTGATAACCACCAAGAAGAGGTCCCTACCCAAAAATCCTCATTTGAAACAACCCTTCCTGATTCTGAGGAAATTTTTGAAGAGGTTTTTGAATTGGAAATAAAGATTCGAGAGAAAATTGAAATAATGCAAAAAAGAGAGAAAGTAAAGGAGGAAAAAATTAGACATGCTATGATCAGAGAAAAACAATTAAAGAAGCAATTGTTGGATTTTGAAGCTTTAAATCATGTTCCTATAATAGAACAAATAGAAGAGCAACCTGTTGTCCAAAAAACCTATGATATAAGAAATCCTAGGGACAAAGGTAAAGAGAAGGTTGTACGAATTATAATAAATGAATCAAATCTGGCCAACAAGTCTCTTGATCAAGCAACAAGATTAGATGTTGACCTTGAAAAGGCAAAAAGAGAACAAGAATTATTGGCAAAAGAGTTAGAAAAGGTAGAACTAGAAGCCACTGCAGCTGAAATAAAAAGAAAGATTGACTTCCTTAAACAATCTTCTGGACCTACCAATACACTTTCCACTTCCATGGCACAAGGTGCAAATCTGTTGAATACTACTAAAACTATGGGCATGCCTAAAAATTCTACTATTCCAAATATTCAAACATCCACAGCTTTTGGTGCTGGCCCATCTCAGATTGGATCCATACATGAGAGACATAAACAATTGGTCTTTTTTGCGATTCCTGGTTACCCAAACCCCATTCCTAATGAAAATAGGAAAAAGCTCCCAAAGTTCACTGGAAGTAATGTTGTCACTTGTGAGGAACATTTGAAAAGTTTCATTGATGTAATAGATGACTACAACATTGAACCTGATGATGTGATCATGAAGCTTTTTTTCAATCTCTGACCGAAGATGCTAGAGATTGGTTTAGAAATTTACCTCATGCTAGAATATGTTCATGGGACCAGTTCAAGATTTTTTTCAAAAAACAATATGGTGATAAGACCAATGAGGGTTTTATGCTTAATGAGTTCAATAACATCAAGAAAAACCCAAATGAGGGTGTTGTTGAATTCAATGTCAGATTTCAGAAAGCTATGCATAAATTATTGCAAGTTATCAGGCTAGATGACAAGATTTGTTTAGTCACATACCTAAATGCCTTTGATTGAAAAATGGGATATCTCTTGAGAGATAAGAACCCTAGAAATCTTGTAGAAGCCTATAAATTGGATATCAATATAGAAAGCAATAGAAGAATATAAGGGAAGTTGGGAAGAAGGGAGGATTAAAACCTCTAATCCCAAATAGAAAGGAACTAGGCAAATCCGACACAAAAACAAAAGATGAAGATAGTTTGAAACAAATCTTGAAAGAAATAAAAGATTTGAAGCCTAGTGAAGCAATAAACAATAGATTGAAAGGAAATGATAGACCTTCTTTCAAAAAATTTAACAAGTTACCAAGAATGCAGAACTATCCTTATAATACTCAGTGGAAAGATGGGAAGCCAGTTCTTCCTGAAAGAAAAGATAAACCAAATGATAAGACCCCAGACCCTTTGCACAGAAATATAGTAAATATGACTGATGAGGTGCCTTGGTGTGTTGGTTTCCAATCACCACATGATCCATACTACTATGTAGTTGCCCAAAGTGTTTTTGCAGACAGTGAACAAGAAACTAGTAAGGAAGAATTCTATGATGATGAAGATTGTGGTATGACCTCTTCCTACATTTGTGATGAGGTAGACTCTATAGAGGAAGATGAAAGTTAGGATGTTTATAGTTCTCAAGTTAGAAA
The DNA here is from genome assembly GCA_027943335.1 of Chamaecyparis obtusa. Taxonomy (NCBI): domain Eukaryota; kingdom Viridiplantae; phylum Streptophyta; class Pinopsida; order Cupressales; family Cupressaceae; genus Chamaecyparis; species Chamaecyparis obtusa. Next base: position 1,926,767 of record BSBK01004688.1, on the reverse strand, counting down.
TGAGATTTACCATCAACAAGTTTTCTCTAATGAAGATAATAGTCATTTGGATAATGTTCAGTGTAACATCTCAAAAGATGAAGAATCTATTATCTTAAGGAGACCATCTAATAAAGAAATTTCTTAGATAATAGTAGACATGGTGACTCAAGCTAAAAGTAATTACAACTTAAGGATAGAATAGTAGGTAGTCCAAGTGGTAGGCCTGCTGGAATTTTTATCAAGAAAATAGAAAAGGATGAAAAACAAGTTCAAGATAAGCAAAAGGCTACTAAAATTGTCAACAAGACCAAAGTAAAGAAAAATGTCACTTTCACAAAGCCAACTGTTGCTTACAAAGTGAAAACCAAGCCTCTTGTAGATATTGTCTCCTCTTTGTGGAAGGAAGTGAAGATTTAGAGCAAAGATAGTCCTAATTTGTTAACACATGAAGAGAATAAAGAAGTCATTGTTATTAAACAAGATGCTACAGACTCAAAATATGTTCCCATTGACATGAGAAAATTGTTGTCACAAATCACTGTCAAGGTCCCTTTACTAGAAATGATGAGAATAGAGGAACATAAGGAGAAGGCTTTAAATTGGGTAAATGGTGTTACTAACATTGACACTCAAAACCATGACAAATCTATAAAAAAAAAAAAGTGCCTGATGATGTCAATACAAACCAAAATGGAGAGATTATCTCAAAGATCCCTCAAATCTATTTGGATACAAATGTTGTTCATACTATACCTAGAACAATTGATCCTTTCTTTCTAACTTTGAGTGTTAATGGAAAGCATCTCAAAAATTGTATGATCGATTTTGGAGCTTCTAACACTATCATGCCTATAGAAATTATGAGATATTTAGGTTTGAAAGTTGATACACCTCATGGAAGATGTCAAGCTATGGATTCCAAAGAAGTGCCAGTTATTGGTACTATAAAAGAACTACCCTATAGACTTGAAGCATATCCTGGTAAGCTACTAACTATGAGTGTATTAGTGGTTGACATTCCACCTCAGTATGGAATGTTGTTGTCAAGAAAATGGAGTGCTTCAATGGGGGGTAGTATACAGTGTGATCTATCTTTTGCAACCTTTAATATTGATGGTGATAATGTCAAGGTTTCCAAAGAAATTAGAGCTCCACATATGATTGAAATAAATGATGATCATTTAAATTGTTGTGTAGATGTTGACATGGAGAATTTCATATTAGAGGAAATTGTCCCATAGCTAAAAGAGATAGATCCATTAGTTGCAGAATTGAAAAAATAGCAAAATGGATTGTGGCAGATGTACTTTGATGGAGCCTATTCAAAGGAAGATTCTGGCGCTGGAGTCTTATTCATATCTCCTTCAAGTACCACTTTCAAATATTCATTCCTCTTAACTTTTCAATGCATAAATAATACTGCAGAATATGAAGCATTGTCCTTAGGATTGAATATTTCTTTAAGGCATGGAATCAAATGTTTAAGTGTGTATGGTGATTCTAAACTCATGGTTGCACAAGTGAGGTCCAAATATGTAGTAAAGAATGATAGATTAAAGATGTATAAGCATGCTATTTGGGATTAGATTGAACTATTTGATGCATTTAACATTAATTGGGTAGAAAGATCCAAGAACATAATGGTAGATTTCCTAGCAAATGTTGCATTGAAAGGGGATGATTTAACCTTAAATGGGGTATCAATAGTAGAAATCAAAAGCAGGCCAATACTCTCAGATAATGTCTATAACTAGCAAGTTTTTGAAGATGACCTTGACATCTTAAAGTTTATCCACTATCTTGACATTTATGAAGATCAACTCATAGATTGTAATGCTTTGGTTGAGGACATAGATGGTAAGGATATGGTTTTGGGAAATGAAGTTATCCAGTTGAGTTCAAATCATATCCCTAAGGGTCTAACTGAGTTGAAAGCATTATACAGTACTCAAGATGATTATATGTTAAAAACAAGTAGTGCCTGTAATACCCCTCTAACCCTAATATAAGTTTTGTGTTTTTGAAAGAATTAAGATCCTTCGATATTTTCTTACAGCTTAAGTTGTACATGATACTTGTTTGATCTATTCCTATAGTTGTTTATAATAATTTCATAAGCTAGTACTCAATGATTCTAATATCAGACATACTATCTAAAGGTATCATTTTTGTATGTATTTATCTCCATGTATGTATTGAGTACCTACAAGACCTTTATGAACATAGTTGGGATGTTATATGATATGTACTTGATAGATATATATATAAGTGGTTATTTATATTTTCTTCTATTAAGGTTACTTTGGATGAATCTTGTATCTCACTTGATGATTTGATTATGTTGATTTATTATTAGTATTGATAAGAGACTAACACAATGCTTGAGATTCTAACCTTCGTTATGATGATGCTACATGCTTTGAGTGTATATATATACATGATGTGTTTTCATGATTCAGGATGAAGTCATAGTTACTCACATAGCTGAGGTCCACATGATGTATCAATCCTGGTCATCTGTCTGCAATGTTTTCTTTTATATGTATATCCGTGCATATGTATTTCTTCTTTGTGATGCAGGCTTGCAGGTACCGGGCATCGACTTCACCTGGCCTCACAGGTCTGAGCATGCCCTCAAATCCTTGATGGTTGTTGTTATGGAGATAGTACTAAGGCCCCTACATCAGTCTTCCTTTGTCATTATTCCAATTTGGGAATATTAGGGTTCCTTCTTTGTCAGTCAACCTTTGGGTCAAAAACCCAGATCCAACGCACCCGGTTGGGCATGGTTGTAGTTAGTGCCTTGTGGCCACTTGAATTCATTTGGTTGTATGATTTTTTTACTCATTTTATTTATTTCTCCTTCTTGGTATGATTCTTAGTTAATCTTTCTATGTTGTGTTTCAGGAGTTTGGCTTGACTTTCCTTGTTGACTTTGGTTGACCTTGTTTGATCTTATGGTTTTCTCGATATATTTCATAGTTGATTTTTATGGCCTCTTTCGATGATTAGATTTATTTTGAGGCATGTGATTTTATTCTACCTTAGTGTTATATCCTATAGTAATTATAAATAGGTAATAATATTGTGATCTATTACTTCATAATCTTATAGATTATAGTGTTTGGTATTTGGCATGTATCTATATAAATATAAATATAAATATATATATATATATATATATATATATATATATATATATGGAAATATATATATATATATATATATATATATATATATATATATATATATATATATATATATATGGAAATATATATATGGGTGCACACATATATGTATTTATATATATATAATTTATATGTGATTATATGTTAATTATTGTAGATATTGTTGATGGTGTATATTTTGGGATTAATGTAAAGTATAATATTATTAATAATTAAATATTAAATAATGCGAGGTATATTATTCTCAATTGTTAATTATTAATAATGAGGATAGGTTATATATATAGATATTGATGTAATTAATGATGGCATATGCATATATGTTACGATAATATTACATTAGTGTATGAATGAATACAAATAATCTTTTATGGTATATTTGAGTAATATAGTTGTATGATATTAAGTTATTTTATAATACCCTTTAGTTAAGAGTTAGTTGGGAGTTGGTTACTTTTCCTCTCAACCTTTGGAAATATATTTATATGCACTACTTTCTCATTTGAAAGGAGAAGATTTTGGGGCTGAAGCATTGAGGAGAGGATGGCCTTACTTTTCATGGAGATTTTGGAGAGAAAACTTGGAGATGTGAAGGAGAGTTTGTAAGCATATGTCTTTAAGAATTTTTGGTTATCTTTGCTTTTGGGAGAGAGACATTTTTGTGAGAACTTCAATAGTTGAGAGAGGGATTCTTTGCTGTGGAATTATTTCTTTTTTTCATGGAGATTTCTGAAAGTGGATAGGGTTTGAAGGATGCATCTCAAGTTTGGATTTGTCTTGTCTTTTGTTTCCTTCCTTCTTCGATTCAACCTTCGTAGGACATGAGGTATGGATTGAATATTTTAGTTAATTGATGTATCTGATAGATTATAGATCTATTTATATATTATCATTATTTATTATATCTTTACTTTTCATTTGTATGGTTATTTTAAAGTTTTGAGTTTTTGTTTGTAAGAATTGGCATGTGTTTTCCTAGGGTTTTTAGCAACCCATTTTTGGAGATCTATTATTATAATAATTTAAATTGCATCTAGATTTTTACTAAATTGATTTTCTGGAAGTAAAATCCATATATCTAAAATGGGTATCTCTCTGATTTTATTTTTAGGGTCAAATTAATGCCTTATTTTTGACATTTTGGTAGACTATGCCTGTCCATTCTTGATTCCGAATTTTCTGTCAAATGTATTCGTATGCTACAGGATGATATGATTATATAAAAGTCTAAATTTGATATTAAAGATTCTCCTAAGTCTTATCTTTCATTTCAAATTGGTTTGGAGAATTTTTATTATGTTTTGTGAAAATTACAACCGTTTTAGTGAAGGCAGGTCTGAACCCTAACCAGAATTTTTCTGTTTTAAACCAGAAGTCATAACTTTCTTTCCCATCGTTGGATCTTCCTAAAAATAAAATTGAGAGTCCATAATTATGTTAGCTAAATCTTCACTAAAGAGATTTCCTTTATTATTTTTTTTGTGGAAGATATGGATGACTGTTCTATGATGACTATTCTTTGCATTTAATCCTTGCTTGAAATAATTCAGTTTAAGAACATCATTAAGTTTTAAGGTTTCGTATGGTCACCAGAGGCTATTAGAATGTTTTTTTTTGGTTAATTGGATCTTTGTATACTCTGAATATGTTTATAATATCACTTGGATGTCTTCTTATATGTTTGGAACATTCTGTATGCCATATTGGGTTTAGGGTTGTCAAGTGGACTAGGGACAACATATGTTTTCCTAAACTCAATCAAATGTTGTTATGGAATTGATATGAATTCTTGATGATGGATCTATTATGCTCTTATGATTTTTATATGTATGTTAGGGAACCTAAGTACACTAGGTGAGTGGCTCATAGTGAGGGGCCGGGGCCCTAAGTGGCTAGTACCAGGATAACCTACTATGAGTTATTTAATCAAGTGATAACCTAAATAAATGAATTGGGAATGGGAGATTATTGGAATGGGAAATTATAGACTAATCAAGATTAATTGTGCCTCGCCCATGCCTTTAGTGCTAGTAAAGACTAAGGATGGGAGTGGGAGAAGGTACCTATGCGTAGGTACGACTGGATGACCTTGTCTGTATGAGAGGCATTCGGTTCCGTATGTGCCTACTTGGGGGCCGGGGCCAAGAGTGGCTAGTACCAGGACAACCCAAGGGGTGAGGGCTATGTGATGACACTCACCTAGCTTGTAGCTTAGAGTCTCTACCAAATTTGATCATGCCTCTGGTAGTCCTTGTGGTCTTCTTGTCTTTTCTTTTGTGTTGTGACTTTGGGTAAATTTTATCACCACCTTAGGAATTTCCTAGTTGTTACCTCTTGTATGGGCCTTTGGTTCTATCTCCTAGCTCGGGGGAGTGGACCTATTGGTTCCACATGGTTGGGTGGTTAATATTTATATCGAGGTATTGATCGTGATTCTTTGGATGATCCTAGCACATATTCCATTCCAGATTTGCAGCTGAAGATTTCTTATTGGATATTTTAATATGAGATGTACTTATGTATTTGTATTCATGTAATTTTAATCTCCTAAAAGGAGTCTTGTAGTAGTGATATAATCTCAATTCAAAGCAATGCATAAGGGAATGGGTAGTTCTAGGTAAAAGAAAGGGAAAAGAATGTGGAATATTGGACATGTTACTAGCATTAAAAGAAAGTGTTTATGTTATTTCTCCTATCCTCTTATGTTGTCCATATGTAAAGGAAATGACCTTAAATATAGTTATATATAATGATGTATCACAAAAAAAATAATGTATTCTCTCTTGATGAAAGGATCCGAGGAAATTATTGAGAAATGATAGGTTAGTGATTGGAATTATTAACAATGAATGGTTATGAAACAATGTAATAAAATAGTAACTTGATTATAATGTTAATACTTGGTTCATGTTAATGAAGTACCTAGGATAATGCCTACCTTAATGAATATTAATCTCTTACCTAAATTATTAGAGAAAAGTGATATAAAGGATAGTAGATGTAGATGAAATCAATATGAATTTATGGAATGAGTTGATAAAAGGAATAATGATGTTGGATGATTAACCTATGTTTAATAAAAGAAATAAGTTAGGGACATTTAACTTGGTGCATTAAAATGAATGTAGATCTTTTAAGCTCATGATTCCATGAATATCTTATGCATGTAAATGGTTTATATGATGTTGCTTTAGTAGTGACGTTAGAGAACCCGGGAGGACTTAAGTTGTATAAATCTTACATTCAAGTAGTAGCAAATTATTTCTTCTTTTAGAAATATGAAGTGTAATGATAAATATTATTCTAGTTAAAATAAATAAATAAATAAAATTCACTACTTGCATTTTATAGAGGTTTTATGTCTTGTCCTCTTGGGTTGCCTGGCGGGGCGTTACAGTGCCAAAGTTGAGGATTTAGAAGAAATAAATTTAGGGTCACACAATACCCCTCAGAAGGTTTATATTGGGAAGGAGCTAGATCCTCACATAAGGATTAACTTGATTAAATTGTTGAGAAGGTATAAGCATGTCTTTGTATGGTCATATGATGAATTAAAAGCTTATAGGGAAGATCTTTTACAACATAAAATCCCATTGAGGGATGAGGTTAAACCAATTAGACAGAAGCAAAGACCAATTAATCCCTTGTTGGCTCCAAAAATGCAACAAGAACTAGTCAAGTTGAGTGATGCAGGAAGAATCTAGCCTATAAGACATTCTACTTGGGTATCTAACCTAGTCCTAGTTAGGAAGAAAAATGGTGATATTAGATTGTGTGTGGATTTTAGAAACTTAAATGTTGCATCATTAAAAGACAACTATTCTCTGCCCAACATGGAAGCAATGTTACACAAAGTCACTAGATGTGAATTACTGTCCATGATGGATGGTTTCTCTGGGTATAATCAAGTGTTAGTGAAGGAATCTAAACAATTTAAAACAACATTTACAACACCTTGGGGAACCTATGTATATGTCAGAATGCCATTTGGTCTCAGAAATGCTGGAGCAACTTTTCAAAGAGCCATGGATGTTTCTTTCAAATAATATATAGACTTGTTTATGGTTGTGTACCAAGATGACTTGACTGCTTATTCCAAGAAGGCCGAGGATCATTGTTCACACCTTGAATTTTTTTATAATAAAGATTTAGAATATGGTGTGTCTTTAAATCCCAAAAAGTGTAACTTTGTAGTCAAGGAAGGGAAATTGTTGGGACATATAGTATCAAAGGAGGGAATTAGAATTGATCCAAAAAGAGTGGAAGCCATCAAGAAGGTCATAGCACCCAAGAATCTCAAATGTGTGCAATCCTTTTTGGGAAAGATCAATTTTGTTAGGAGATTTATTGCAAATTTTGCTGAAATTGTCAAGCCCATAGTGAAGTTGTTGAAGAAGGATGTGAAATTTCAATGGACTGCAGAAGCTCAAGGTGCATTTGATAAAATTAAAGAAGTGGTCCAACAAGCACCTATGCTGAGGTCTCCTGATTATACCAAGCCTTTTTCACTTTTCTCTTTTGCATCATTTCACACAATTGTTGTTGTACTTTTACAAAAGGATCAAGAAGGTTTTGAGCACCCAATTGCATTTTTTAGTAAGTCTTTGCAGGCAGCTGAACTAAACTATGAGATGATAGAGAAATAGGCATACACACTGGTAAAAGAAGTAAAATCCTTTAGGCCTTATCTAGTTTGTGCTAAGGTCATTGCATATGTCCCTCATACAATAGTTAAAGATGTCCTCACACAGTCTAAAGTTACCTGAAAGAGATGCAAGTGGATCACCAGGATTCAAGAATTCAATTTAGAAATCCATATCACTAAGCTTGTAAGATGATAAGGAGTGAAAAAATTGATGACTGAAGAAAATATGGATTTAGTCCAAGTTAAAAATGAAGGAATCCCAGATATGACAATAACAAGTATTGAGTTGCAACTAGACTATGTTGATATTGTATACTTCATCAAGAATGCCAAGTGTCCAAAATATATGACAGATAACCAAAAGAGATCCCTAAAATTGCAAGCTCAGAAATATACATTGATACAAGGAGACTTGTATTGGAAGAATAGAGATGGGATCTTACTGTTTTGCCTTGACAAGTATCAAGCAGAGAAGGTTTTAAATGAAATGCATGCTGGTGTTTGTGGAGGGCATTATTCAAAAAAAACTACTACCCATAAGATTTTAAGGGCTGGCTATTTTTGGCCTACATTGTTTAAGGATTCATTTCAGTTTGTTAAGAAATGTGAATCCTATCAAAAAATTTCTTCTAAATTAAAATACTCAGGAGCACTATTGTTAAACCCAATAGTTAGAGGCTACTCATTTGAAAGTTACAGAGCATATTGAAGAGTACAGAGTGCTAGGTTTTGTAAGCTTTTCAAACTTTTAGTGTGACCAGTGAATTTACAGAGAATTTTTAGAATTTCAGTTAGAATGAGTCAAGCAACGGTAAGTGGGGCCTCCACCAGCTGAGGGTCTAAGGAAAAAGTAAAGGAAAGTTTTTTAGATGAGTTCCTCACCCTCCTACCTGGTTCATCTCAAAACAAAAAGTTTAGTGATGATTATTTTGTGGATGATTTAGCTTATTGCAGAGATGTTGACTCCTAGGGTTACAGGCATGTGCTTATTTTCATACTTTTATAAGAACCATGATAGCATAGTACCAATTTCAAACCCTTGAACATCAGGGTTAGCTAAGTTAATTTTCCTTGAGGTTTTTTTTGGATATTGATGCATTTCTTATGCTATCTTGGTGTTATGAACCCTTGTCAAAGACCATTAGAAAGGAGAATGGCTCACCCTTGGTAACCCTAGATAGAAATTCCTTCATGAAGGCATTCAGAATTCAGATTCCAATGGCCACAAAGATTGATTTAAAGGCTCAAGCAAACAGATATGTTAGAGAAGTTGTGTTAGTTTCTAAGGAGATAAAGAGCCACATGTCCAAAGAAAATAGAAATTATATTGCAGCCATGGCAAGAATAACTCCATATCAATAAAAGGACCTCAAATTTTACATAAAATATATTGCATATGGGATATGCTAGGTCTTGGGAGTTGATGTCGAGCTAGAGAGGATCACCTCTGATATTTTAATGTTGGTCATGGATTCACAGGACCGTTTGGTGAATTGAGGATATGATTGCATAGGATATGTGATAAACATAATGCATGAGGGTTTATTATCTTTGAAGAATTTTGCATCTAGTTCTACATCAAAATTCTTGCACTACTCCTTGCTGATGCACCTCATCTTGTATCATAATTACTACATGATAATTTTGAATGATCTCAACCCACAAATGATGTGGAATGGATAGCCCAATCCCATATAGTATTGGTTAGGAATCTAGAGTCCTTATTGCCCTAGGTGAGATTTTGGTGATTTTGAGAACTGGATTGTATACCCTATTCTCTGGAGTCTAGGAGTTAATTGCACAAGATTATCCACCAAGGTCCTACAATTGGCAAGACCCCAGCAATTTATTGACAAGTGGACCAAAGGTCACAATTGGGGAGATATTTATTATGAGAAGGGTTACACAATGATTAGGGTTTATGGATTCCCTCAGCCTCCACATTTACTTTCATTTTATGTTCCACCCAGAATTGCATTTTTAGAGTTTATCTAGCAACTTATGTTGATAGATAAGGAGCATCTAGCTCCCCATAGGAAAGGAAATTTCATGCCTCGGCACTTTAGGGTGCATTATCTCACAATTGGAAAGGGAGCTCTCAGCAAGGTTAATGACTGGTTGGAAGGTTTTGACATGTTTGCAGCACCATACAGATATGTGGATACAGAGGGATTCATACTTGCTGCTAGGAAATATTACACTCCTAGCATTCCCTTCAACAAGCAACATGAGGAGTATCTAGAGGAAGATGTAATAAGAAATATCATAGAAGATAATGAGGTTGAAAAAAGGGTAAGTCAATTAGGTACATTATTTGATGTTGAAAAACAATTGAAAAGAAAAGGGCTCATGTTTGGAGGGTTCTTTCCCACTTTGCCCTATCTTCAAAGACTTGAGAAAATGATGGCTCAATTTAACACTCTGATGAGGTCCATGGAGGATCGAATTGATCAAAATAATAAAGGCAAAAAGGCCCATTCTAATTCTGAGTGTGATGATGACAGTGATGGTGGTTACTCGGTGTATAGCCCACCCCCAATAGAAGAACCATTGATTGAAGGTTCTAGAGGAGAAAAATAAACTATTGACCTCAGTGAGCTGCCTAGTTCTAAGGATACTGTTGAGCCCCAAAAGAAAAAGTAAAAATTATTGACTGGTGAACCTTCAAAGAAGAAGAAGGATAGAGTGAGTTCCCTCTATACAGGGACTGGTGAGAATCATCACCAAATTAGGAAAAAGGTCAGAGAGGAGAAAAGAAAAAGGAGACTTGAGATTGAAGATGTTGAGCTACCCTTGGCCCTTGGCCAAGATCAGAGGATAATTGAGTAGGATGCATTCCTGAAGGATGAAAATTTTGTTAAGTCTGATGAATTTAAGAGCTTTTTGATGTGGCACAAGAAACAATAGGTTGCATCTAATGTGCAAATAACTGAAGAGGGTTAGGTGCCAAGTGAGGCACTATAATAATTGAAAGAATATGACCCAGAAGCTGAAAGCTTCACTCCAGATGAGGCCAAGAAATTGGTAACACATAGCAACATGCTACTTGTGCCTGGGTGGAGTTTATATTCAGATTTTATAATTGATCAAATAAATAGACAGGAAGATGTGACTTTATCTTCAGAAACCAAAGTAGGGGATATAATAAGAGGATTTGGGTATAGCCCAAAGAGTCAAGCATTGGCCATGTGGAGTCTTTATCCTAAAGACAAGAAGCCACATATTTTGAATGTGAAAGAGTAGATGGAAGGAGACAAAATTGTGTGGTCAATCCACAATACAAGGGACCTGGAAATTTCTTAGGTTTTGACCCAATTTTCAAAGCTAAATGAAGATAAAACAAAGCAATTATCAAAGAGGTATGGTGCTTTCTGTGAGGATTACAGTGCCCTTGTGAAGGATAGGGATTTGAAAATAATAAGGTTAAATGCACTGGAGAAACATACAGAGGAATTAGAGTAGTAGATTATTAACACTCTTGTACAACCCCCTGCACCACAGAGCAACCCACAATACATGCAATGATAGAGGAAGAGGTGGCTGCTGAATTAAAGAAAATAAATGAGGCTATCTTGCAGGCCCTATTAAAAATTCTGCAACATAGAATAAATGCAATTAAAGATAAATTTGATCTTTTTTTCAATGCCTTTGGCAAATTTCCAGAATTGTAGAAGGAGGTGGATGGCTATGTACAAATTTTGAGTGGATATCATGCAACTTCGTCTATCAAAACACCACTTTTTGAGAGATTGATATTCACTCATTCTCTAAGTAGTAATATTCCACAGACAATTGTGAGGGTTGGTGAGGAGATTGACAGAATTACAACCATATTACCACTATTTAAAGGTAAGGTGAATTTAATTGAGGCTAAGATAGCCATGCTCTGCTCTTGTTCCAACAAATTTATTCCTTCAATTAAGAATGAGGATGAAGCCATAAAGAGTCTTGATTAGTGTAGATCAGATGCTAATATTTTATTGCCTAGGAAGGAGGCATTTTTAGGTGAGGATAATAATGTTGATTTAGAGAGCTTCAACAAGACCTTGGATGAAGCAATTAAGGTAGAAGCAGATCTCACCAAGTTTGTGACAGATGTAAAAGCTATTATGGATGCAAGGTGGGAAAGACAAAAGGCACAAATAAAACTTGTCTAGTGCTTTAATTGGCCATAAGAAATAGAAGTAACTGCATGGGATGAGTTGACAAAGCCCAAGAAAGTTGTATCCATTACAGTTGACTTGGACATTTTGGATGATGAGTAAAAAGGACACCTAGAGCATCTGACACCTGAGCTCAGAATATAGGGATGATAAGCTATCATCTAAGAATGGTGTAAGTTAGCTAGGATGGTAGTCACCATATCTTGTTATAACAACAATAGCTATCATGAAGACTTGTAGACAAAGGTGTTAGATTTCAAGTGATCCAGGATGTAGAACAATCCAAGAATTTTTTGTCTTTTATGATTTGTTTCTTATGCTTTAGGGTTAGGGTTTTCAAACATCCGAAGCTTGTTGCATTCCTATTCATAAGGGAATTCCAAGATGGTTGAGATATAGATGTATAAATAGAGTTGTAGACTCATTTTTTGAGAGAGTTGGAGGATAATAGAAAAACCAAATAAAATTGCTTTGAAGAAGACTTGTGAATTTTTTGTCTGACCCTCTGAATAATTGAATCTGATTGTAATTGACAAGTTTGATTTAAATACAAATACACTACAAGTTCTACCATACATTTTTGTTATCTCTTTACCTTTAGGTTGTACTCTTGTATGTTTTATATGTTAGGCATTTAAGATATACCAGTTGTAAAGCAGCTTGTTTGATTGATTATGAGTTTCTTTCAAGGAAAGAATTAAAATTCTCATAATTCATCTTAAGGAGTAATCATATTTGTAAGGATTTCTCATGATAATAGTGTTTTGGTTAATAGAATAGATTGTAAGATAATCATTTGAATTTGTAGCTAGTATGCAAGGCATATTGTTGTATTTCTATTAAAATCATTTGGTTGATTCACATTTAGTTTTCTTTTTCCCAACAGATAACGCACTGATTTAGTGTTTTATCATTAAAAGGTAATACTTGCCTGAGTATGTGGAGCTCAAAAATGAAGGAGGATCTTATCCAATCCTCAACAATTAGGTCTTTCTCTTGTTTGAATTAGTCTCAGAAAACTATTTTCAATCAATCATTCAAGCATTTTGATTCATGCAAGAAAAATCCCTAACACAATTATCAGATAATTATAAATTTTATCAATTTCAACAGAATTTAACCATGTAAGAAATATAATTACCAACCATAAAAAGATATTCATACACAATGATACAAGATATGTTGACTAGGGAACCTCTTGATCAAATAGTAAACCCCGGTGGGAATGATACCCACAAAAGATGCACTAATATGAATATTCCTTGTGAAAGGATGGAATTTTTTAGGAGTCTTATGAAATACATTCAGTACATATGAATCTCTATTAGGAGATTTTGAATCCCTATTAAAATATTCTAACCCTGTTAAGAGTTATGGAAGATAGAAGGATCCACTGCCCAAACAGCTTCAATGGCAAGATCATTGAACACACTGTCCAACTGACCTTAGGATTATTCAACAAAATAATATGAAATATTTTACCTCCTTCTCAATATGCCAAACCGCACTCACTGCTATACCAGATCTCAGCTCCAGATCTCTGTACTTCACATGTCTTCCTTCACAATTTCGCTCTCACAACTGCATTGGCTCTCTTCTTCACTTCATGCATACATTCAAAAAAATTACTTGCTCATCATAATTCATACATCCTTACTCACATCATCAATAAGGAAAAAATTCCTTCCTTTATACTGCACTCAAATAATTACAAATGAGTCGGCATACAATTACAAAAATAAAAGTTTCCACATGCTACATCAAAATTACACAAAACTGTCAGCTTCAAAATACAATAGCTCTTCACTTGTGTGACCTCAAAATTTGTGCTATCAACCATGTTAAGTTATCAATGTGTCTCAAACTTCCCTTTAATTGTGTAAAACCATATTCCATCCCGATTAGGAGATATCATCTGATTTCCACAAACCACTACTCAGGAATACTGCCAGAATACTGTTTCCACCAAAATGCTTATAACTTTCATGAATAAATGAATTTCTATCTGTGCTCTTAACCATAAACATATAAAATATCAAAGAATATAACCTCAACATTGTATAACTCCAACTACAATATAACATGTGCGCTAATCAAAACACTATCTACTTCTCCTGCGAGTCTCCAGAAGATCACTGTGTTGACATTAGTGACAATCATAGTCATGAATGCAACAAAAATTGCTATAAAAATTACTACCAAACATTCATTCCTAACAATCTCCCCCATTGGCATTGATGGAAACATAGATGAAAAACATCCAATTTTCCAAAAATCCAATACTGCAGCACTGCTGCTCTGAAAATATTTCAAGTCCTCTTCATTAATCAAATCTAACAGATGGTACAAAAGGTTTTTCATGCACACTTCTCCCCCATTGACATTAATGACATAAATTGCATCATTATGTCAACAAGAACTCAATGTCAAAATACAATATTCAGAAAAGTACAATCACAAGAGTCCTCATGATTTAGCTCAGATACACATACTCCCCCATAGAGGAAGTACCAACATCTAGTCCAGAAGAAAAGTAAGGCTCATATACCACTTGACAGATGCAACCAATGACATCATTACTCAAAAGTAGGCTAGGACATAAACCCAAGCATACCTCTCAGATACTCAAATGTATCCACAGGAAAAGGCTTAGTAAATATGTTTGCTATCTTCTCCTTTGTGCTTATGTATTCCAGTCTAACTTCTTTCTTAGCAACTTTCTATCTTACAACATGATACTTGATCTCTATATGCTATGTATTAGAATGTAACACATGATTCTTAGACATACTAAGTGTACTGGTGCTATCATAGTGTATGACAACAGGCTTAACAAACTTTATTCCAATATCCTTTAACATCTGCTTCATCAAAATTATTTGATTGCAATTGTTTGTTGCTGCTACATACTCTACTTCTATTGTGCTTTGTGAAATACAATTCTACTTCTTTCTTAGCCAAGAAACTAATCATCCTCCAAGGAAAAATGCTCCACCACTGGTGCTTTTCTTATCACCATTCAAAAATGTGGATTTCACATCCATCTGATACACTTTAAATTTCTTAAAAGCTGCATAGGCCAAAAACATTCTTACTGCTTCAATTCTTGCTACAGGTGCAAAGGTTTCTTCATAGTCAATTCCTTCTTGCTGTGAGTATCCTTTACATACTAATCTTGATTTGTTTCTTACTAATTCTCCTTGTTCATTCATCTTGTTTCTGAATACCCATTTAGTTCCAATCACATTCTTGTCTTTAGGTCTAGGAACCAATTGCCATGTCTTGTTCTTTTCAATCTGATCTAATTCTTCTTTCATTGCTTTAATCCAATGTTCATCTTCACAAGCTTCACTAGTAGATTTAGGTTTAATTTGATAAATCAAACATTAATGTACCTTATTCCAAGTTAGAACTCCTCTGTCCAAACTTCCAATATCTTGATCAACAGGATGATGTCTTGATATATACCTTTTCAGTGTCATAGTCTCAGATCTTGCTTCAACTGTAGATTCTTCTCTAGATTCCTCTTTGGTTTCTTCAACAAGACTTTCATTCAAAAATTCACTATTAGTCTCATAGAATAATTCAATAATTTCAATGTTAGGCTGAGGACGAGTTCCTTCATCAAATTCATAGTCAAGCATTCTTTCTAGAATTTTGAACTTTTCATGAACTTTAACATTTGCACTCTCAACAATAGTTTTAGTTCTCTTATTGTAACATCTATATGCTTTTCTTTTCAAAGAATATCCAAGATAAATACCTTCATCACTTCTAGGATCAAACTTTCCAATATCATCGTCTCTCTTTATATAACATTTTCTTTCAAAAATTTTAAAATACTTAACTGAGGGTGCATGTCCAAACCATAATTCATAGGGTGTCTTGTCTATGTATGCTCTGATTTGTACTCGGTTCATTGTATACATTGCTATGTTCACTGCTTCTCTCTAAAATATCTTCACCAAATCATTCTCAAATAACATAGCTCTTGCTGCTTCAGTCACTGATCTATTTCTTCTCTCTGCAATACCATTTTGTTCAGGTGTTATAAGGGCTGAAAACTATCTCTTAATGCCATTCACTTCACAAAAGGTGTTAAACTCTCTAGAAGTAAATTCTCCACCTCTATCAGGTCTCAAACATTTAATCTTCATACTAGATTCATTCTCAACTTTGTTCTTAATGATCTTAAACTTATCAAATGCTTCAGACTTTTCTTTTAGAAATGCAATCCACATCATTCTTGTAAAATCATCAATAAGAATCATAAAATACCTTTCTCCATAGAATCCTCTAGTCTAGGTAGGACCGCTCAAGTCTGTATGAACAATCTCCAATTTATCTTTAGATGTGAACTTCTTACTAGGAAATGAACTTCTCTTCTATTTATCCATCACACATTCCTTGCAAATAATGTTAGTAGGCTTCATAATTTTAGGCAAATCCCTTACTGCAAGTGTAGTGCTTACTTTCACAATATTATCAAAGTTTATATGACAAAACCTTCTATGCCATAACCAACTATCATTAATCTTAGTAACTAAACATGTCACCTTAATAGGATTCAATTGAAGTACATTACCTTTGGTTCTAGATCCAATTCCAATCAGATTTCCATCTTTATCCTTTATTACACAAGTTTTCTCAGTAAACCAAACTTGATATCCCTTATCAACTAATTGTCCAACACTTAAAAGATTATGTTTCAAACCATCCACAAAGTAAACATCATCAGTATTAGTCTTTCCATCAAGAGTAATAGATCCTTTACCTTTAATCAAACAAGGTGCATTGTTTCCAACTCTCACAACTCCTCCATCATAATTATTAAACTTTATGAATTTCTTCATATCTCAAGTCATATGATGTGAACAACCACTTTCTATAATCCAATCAGCTTTCTTTTCAACTTGGGAAACTAAGGCTTTTTCTTCCTTAATTGCTACAAATCCTATTTCATCATTATTCTCAATATCACTTTCACTTAAGGTTCTTTCAATACTAGCTTCAAGATCTTCATCATTAGCATAATAACATTCCTTAGATCTTCTAGGCTTGAAATTATTTCTATGCTTCTTAACTCTCTTAGGACATTTAGATGCAAAATGACCATATTCTTGACAAGTCTGACATTTAAAAATTTTCTTACCGTCTGGTTCTCTCTTCACAAGCAAGGAAATACCTTCTTCAATCTTTCGGTCTTCTTCATTTCTAATTCCACTGCTACCAGCATAGTCTCCATCAATGTTTCTTGAAAAGGTAGGGCGCACACTAAGAGCATTGAATGCTATCTCCATTCTAGGTAGGTCTCCTGATAATCTCAAGTTCATCTCTGCTGCATCCAATCTTCCAAGAAGAGTTTCTCTTGTAAAGTTCATTATAAAAGGTATAACTTGTTCTATCATCTATGTTGTCTACTTAAATACAAGTGTTAATGTCCTCAAAATTTTCCATATTATTTCATTCTCTATCTTTGTTCCTCCACAAGATTTTCTCCCTGCAACAATTTCTGACATTCTACCAATATAGCTTCTAACACATTCATCTTCCATCATTCTAATATCTTCAAGTGCACATATCCAATTATGTAATCTAAATCTCTTTGCATGTTCATCACCTTTAAAATTAGAGTGTAAAGCTTTCCAAATTTCATGAGATTTTTTCAAACATTTTACTTGACTGTACTCATTCTCTAAAAGTGCTATAAAAAATGCTTCTCTTGCAAGTATGTTACACACGAATAGATATCTCTCATCATTAGAAAATGTCTCAAGATTATCTTCTTCAATGATAGTCTTATCATTCTTTGTAATCAACCAATAACCTAGTCCTAAACATAGTAGATGTGTCTTCATCTTCTCTTTCCAGCTGTCAAAATTTACTCCATCAAATTTAGAGCTTTCTTTCCTGAAATTTTCCATGGATCTCCTTAAGCTATTAAACTTTCCTTTTAAGGACCTACTACTTAATACCAATTGTTAGAAAGTAAATTCCACCAAGATAACTAAGAGGGGGGGGGGGGTGAATCAGTTATTTGATAATTATAAATTTTATCAATTTCAACAACATTTAACCATGTAAGAAATATAATTACCAACCATAGAAAGATATTCATACACAATGACACAAGATATGTTGACTAGGGAACCTCTTGATCAAAGAGTAAACCCCGGTGGGAATGATGGTCACAAAAGATGCACTAATATGAATATTCCTTGTGAAAGGATGGACTCTATTAGGAGTCTTATGAAATACATTCAGTACATATGAATCCCTATTAGGAGATTTTGAATCCCTGTTAAAAGATTCTAACCCTATTAAGAGTTATGGAAGACAAAAGGACCCACTACCCAAAAAGCTTCAATGGCAAGATCACTGAACACATTGTCCAACTGACCTTAGGATTATTCAATAGAATAGTATGAAATATGTTACCTCCTTCTCATTGTTCCAAACCATACTCACTGCTATACCATATCTCAGCTCTAGATCTTTGTACTTCACATGTCTTCCTTCACAATTTTGCTCTCACAATTGCATTGGCTCACTTCTTCACTTCATGCATACATTCACAAAAATTACTTTCTCATCATAATTCATACATCCTTACTCACATCATCAATAAGGAAAAAAATTCCTTCCTTTATACCACACTCAAATAATTACAAATGAGTCAACATACAATTACAAAAATAAAAGTTTCCACAAGATACATCAAAATTACACAAAACTGTCGACTTCAAAATACAATAGCTCTTCACTCATGTGACCTCAAATTTTGTGCTATCAACCATGTTACTATCAATGTGTCTCAAACTTCCCTTTAACTGTGCAAAACCAGATTCTATCCCAATTAGGAGATATCATCTGATTTCCACAAACTGCCACTCAGGAATACTGCTTCCACCAAAATGCTTATAACTTTCATGAATATATGAATTACTATCTATGCTCTTAACCATAGACATATAACATATCAAAGAATATAATGTCAACATTGCATAACTTCAACTGCAATATAACACATGTGCTAATCAAAACACTATCTGCTTCTCCTACGAGTCTCCAGAAGATCACTGTGTTGACATTAATGACAATCATAGTCATGAATGCAACAACAACTGCTATGGAAATGACTACTAAGCATTCATTCCTAACAAGCCCAATCACTAGGAGTAAATCATTTGTTGAGGATATGTGAGTCATGCAACTTTTTTTGCTATATCTAGATCATTTCAATGTGGTACAAGGCTACCTTTCATGTTTCGTCCAGTTGGTTAAGTTGTAGGATCTTGCTATGTTGTGTTGTTGGAAGATCAATGTTTAGTTGTAATGCCATTCTCAAGGTCTTATGCTGAAAATCTATAATCATGATAGTGTTCTTTCCATAAAGTAGTTCAAAAGGTGTGAAACTAGTTGTATTCAATGTTGTCCTATATTCCTAGACTGCTTCTTGTAACCTTGTGCTCCAATCCTTTTTGTGTAATTGCACTATTTTTGTTAGAATGGCCTCTATGTCCCTATTTTTAATTTATGCTTTCCCATTTTTCTATGGGTGATATGGACTTGATTTCCTATGTCGAATATTATATTTATTAGGGAAATGATCAGTGTTGATGTGAATTGAGCACCCTAATCAGTAACCAGTTCTCTTGGTACACCATATTGGGTAAAGATTTCTTCATATAAAAATTGAGCCACCTTATTATCCTGAGCATGTTTCATGGCATGTACCACCACCCATTTTGTTACATAGTCAATACACACAAGAATGTATGAATTGTCATTTGATGAAGGGCTGATAGGTCTGACAAAATCTAACCCCCATTTATCAAATGGAGTGACTACCACTTGAGGAAAGAGAGATATTTTGTCAGACTTTGTTGGTCACCCCATCCTTTGGCATCAGTCACATTTTCTTGTGTAGTTGACAGCATCTTTATGGAGGATTGGCCAGTAGTAACTTGTGTTCAGTATCTTCATTTCTATTCTTTTGGCTACAAAATACCCCCCACAAGGATCATCATGACATGCATGGAGGATGTCATAGGTTTCATCCTCCCTGACACACCTTCTCAATATTTGATTGGGTCCATTATAGAATAGACAATCAACAATCCATGAAAATTTGAAAGTTTTTTCTATCAGCAGTCTCTTTTCTTTTGGTGAGAAATAGGGAGGTACCTTTTGAGAAACTAAGTAGTTTGCAATATCTACATACCAGGGAGTTTTGGCTGAAATGGAGAATAGGTGATCATCAAGAAAGCTATCATCAATAATTTATAATTCATCTACATTTTGCAATCATGAGAGGAAGTCTACAACCACATTTGACTTTCCCAGCTTATCCACTATGGTGATATCAAATTCCTGTAACAATAGAAGCCATCTGGATAATCTTCCTGTGACTGCAAGCTTATTAGAAAGATATTTAATGCCTACATGGTAAGTATGCACATGTGTGCTATAATTGTGTCACACTTCTATGAATCCTTACATTCAAGAACACTCAAGAATGAGGTCTCAAAAATCAATCCATAGCTCCCTAGGCATGGAGTGCAAGGGTTTTAAGAATGCTCTCAGCTAGAGCTATTTAGCCTATAACCTTGCTAGTAAACCATGAAATGGGAGATTCAATGAAGACAAGGGAAAGAATGCCAATATCCTCAAGAACCAAGATGAGAATGCAATGCAACTATGCTAGAAATGGAAATGCAAGCTAAGCTATGAAAATTAAAGATGCAAGTATTACAAAGTATCCTAGTTAAGCTAGATGAATTAATCTAAAGCATAAAGAAAACTAAGCTAAGTATGAAGCTATGAATGCCATGACAATACAAGAATTGAAACTATGATAACATGTAGATGCAAAAGCCAAGAATGCTCCAAATCTTCAAAAGCTCCAAAGTAACCTAGAAAACCTACATCATAACATTAACATAAAAAGTTGGGATCTAGAATGAAGAAGAGAGCTCTCCTTTTATAGGAAATGAGAAGGAATGGACCATGGAGATTAAGAGGCAAAATATTTAATCAAGGGTGGAGATTGAAAGAGGAGCAATCCATGTGCACAAGTATCCTCCAATGAGAAAATAAGAGTTGACTTTTGTGTCCATATGACACAAAAATACCTTTTTTGCTTTTTATAAAATAGGGATAATGCTTTATTTGTGCAACTTAGGATAAGATGAAAAGTGAGGGTTTTTTATTTAATAAAAGGGGAGGAAATATTCCTTTTAATTAAATAAAGACTTAGGATAAAATGGTTAGTTCATAGAAAATAATCGAATAAATGATAGAACTAGGATTTGATCAAGAACAAGCAATTGAGGATTTAGCAAAAGGGGCTAATAGTATAGATGACCATTTTTGGGTGTATACATTTGCCCCTCTTTGACTAATGTGCGATCGGTCTGGGAACACATTACATCAAAGAATAGATCAGCCAAGAAGGTAATAGATAGAGATATGACTCCAAAGAATGAAGTGTAAAGAGATAGCAAATCCTGCATGGTCAGCCTGGTAGTGATAGTACTGAACACTTAGGAAAGAGATGGATAGTATCAAGACTTGAGATGAGAACTAACATGTCAAGTGCAAAGATAGATCAATCAGAACAAATGGAATGGTCAAGCATATGCTCTGGAGAATAGCTGATAGGATATGATGTGTCTGCCCCCTTGGGATCGAAAGGGAAATCAGGTAGAGGGAATGCAGAAGAAAGAGTGACATGATCAAATCACTAGAAATCATAATCGAAGAGGGAGAACATAATAACCATCAAGCAGTGAAGGTATGCCCCAACAAAGATTGAAAGAGAGATGAAATGAAATGAATGAAAGACTAGAAGGATGAGAGAGATGGGGATGAAGAGGTGAAGAATGCCCTAGTGAAGATTGAAGGATCAGGCCTCAAAAGGTCAACCAACTACATACAAGGAGGAAGAAAGGTGAATGTGGGTTTCAGTTTTGATCTCGAAATGAAGAGAAAATGATGGTATATGAAAGACAAGAAGCAAAAGGTGAGTGCAGTTGATTAAGAAGTCCATGAAAGATGAAAGGAGAGCTCTCTCCATATGCAAGATGCAAAACTAACTAACATGAACCTAAAAAAATGCATGCTATTATGAAAATTGGTTTACTTGCAAGGTTACAAAACCGTTAGACTCTAATTTTCATCATTGAGCATTTATTGGTAGCATCGTAAGATCATATAATACACACTAGTATAATTATGTGAATCTAAATATGATCTATATTAGATAGGAATGTGGGAATCCCACCTAGGCACCAAAGACATATAGGTCAAGATGACTAGTGCAGTGAGCTTCCCTAAGTTTGCTATAGCAAGATTATGCTCACATCGAGATACAAGAAGGTAAAGATGACTAAAAGCATGCACTTACAAAAAATAGTCAAGGATAATACCTTGTAGATCCTAGAGTCAAGTGGAACAAGCATAAATTCTCATGACAACCAAGATCAAAAAAATATACCCACAGGCATAAAGCAAAGAAAACATGTCCTCATGCCCCAGTCGTCTAGCTCGGCATCATCAAAAACTATTAGGGAGAAAACACTCATCAAAGAAATCATCATAGACAACACAAAGAAATAAAGTCATGCAAGTCAAGTGCGTGTGTGTAGGTCATAGAGTCAAACTTTGAGGATCGCATCTGCCAGTGAGAAATATCGCATCATCCAAGATGGTGGGTAGGATATCTGATAAGTGTTAAGGAACACTTGATGCTGGGGAAGTGTTGAAAAACATAGTTGGGGAGGTGTTGAAAAACACCATTGGAACCAAGTTGCCCAAGAAACCTGGACCCACAAAGAGACCCAAGATAAGCTTAAAATAATGTATGCCCCCTAGACTAAGACAAGAGTCAATTCCAGGCTAGGAGAGGCAAAGTGAGAATTGGAGTGAAGGAGAGCCACGTAAGACTAATAGACATAGGTGCAGAGGGTCTCAAGTAGCACCTATTTCTAGGTTTTCACCACTTGATACATTTTTTAATTTTTTAATTTTTTTTGTATTTTTGCTATTGAGGCACCTGTTTATAGGTTTTCACCAAGGCACTTTTTCTATTTTTTTGATTCTTTGAATTTTTTTGATTTTTTTGGTGAGACATCAAAGCGCCTATTGCTAGGTTTTCACTAGGATGCTCATTTTTTCAGTACTTTTTATGCTTTTTAGGATTTTTTCAGCATCATATATGAATGTTTTTGGAATTTTTCAGGATCAATAAGAATATGTACAAAGAGCTCAACAACCTTAGGCATAGAACTTCTGCAAATGTAGAACATTGATAGGTTCGGTAAGCTCTGCTTCCTCTGATGTAGATAACTGATAGGCCTCAGACCTGAATGCTATGACTATGATGATAGAAAGCCCTAACCAATAGGAACCAGCCCTAAGCAATTTCTAAACTAGGGTAAGGTCGTTAGAATGTGATCCACATATGCCATTGTGGATTTTAGCTAGTACCTTTTCTGACTCCTCTATTTCTAAATACTTAAGGAGAGTTCCATCTAGACCCTTCCTATACAAGTCACTAGAGATGAGGGCAAAGTGTAAGGTATGGTGGAGGAGTTGGTGCTTCTTATTGTGTGAGTGATTTTCAGGGATAACTTGATCTAGGAGATATGAAAAGATGGTGGTATTGTAGGAATTGTGGGCATGATAGCATAATTCTTCCACTAGGAACTTGAAGCGGGATATATGCTTCATCAATTGTAAAATGGATGCCAAAGTAACCAAGCCATTAGCATCTTTGATCTCAGCTCTAGGAATGTGCTGAAATATGACAGATGGGAAATAGTTCTTAAAAAAGTTCACCATTTTTTTGTAGAGAATCGGCTTGTCATCTTTTATTTGATAAGCATTATTTTTGAGCGGGGCTTAATTTTTGCTTTTTTAGGTTTGGATACCACCACAATGTGGTTTTTTCCATTTGACCATTGCTCTTTGCTTTTGATTTAATGATTGAGATACTTGAGTTTTGGTTCAGTCCTTTTTATTGCTGGGTCACTAGTGGAAGAAGTAATAGGTTCAACGGCATGTTGATCCTGGGTGGACCAAGCTATGAGGTTGGATTTTGTGAGATGAAATGAAGTGACCGGTTCAATAGAACTTATGTGAGAGATGTCATCTCTGGTGACAAGAGAGGTCGAGCCTATAGGGTAAGCTCTGAAAGGTGTAAGATCTAGACTTGTCATGGAAGGACCAACATGGTCCACTAAAGAAATACATGGATTAAACTCATTAGACCCTACGTTAGACTCATCAACTATGTTGGGTTGGTCACCATAATTATGAACCACATCAACATCCATATCTATCATGGGAGATCTTTCATTATGCCAAAAAGTAGAGGTACCCATGTTATTACGTGTGAGATCTCCTCTTTCGAACAGGTGTGCAATGTTGCGATGTTGTCTATCAAAGCTCAATGATTCATTAGGTACATAGGTTCTAGACAGATGCTTTAGCCATATCATCATTAGGTATATCTTCCCATCCCCAAAGAAGTGAGGTAAAAGGAAGATCATCTCCCATTTGAGCCATAGTGTGTAGTGGTGACTCATCTGTGTCTGTGTTTGAATCACTGATCATGGGAGCATTTCTAGAATAATCAAGGAGGGCATTTGTCATACTACCCTCATCTTCTATATAGATCCACTCTTGAACAACTTGTTTTTCTCTTTCTTCTTCTAGAGATACTAATGAAGGAATATAGGTATGAAATATTGTCATAGCGGAAGCAGAAGGCTTCAGCTTGTCAAAAGGTCTACCATATGATCTAGGAGACATAGGCATAGCAGTAAAGGAATCCAACATGTATTCACCCATACCAAGACTCATCATTTTGAATGTTTGTTGAGCCTCAATCAAGGATGCACTATGATCATCTAAAGGTTTGTTGTGAGGAACAAACATCTCAGTGATAGTAAGAGCATTAATAGCAATAGTATGGTCTCCAAGAATCACAACTTCAACACTGATGGTATGTAGAAGGCATAGCTTGCATGTCATGGATCCAAGGATGACCCAAAATAGTGTTATAAGCAAGTGGGATGTCCAACACCTGGAACATAATATCTTTCATGACAGGGCCCACTCAGATAGGTAACGTGACAAGACCTTTGGAAGATCTTTCAACTTCATCGTAAGCTTTTATAGTAATTTTCTTCTTAGGATCTACAACAAATTTTGACAAACCCAATTATTGTATGACATTGAAAGAAACAATATTTAACCCTGTACCATTGTCTATCAGGACTCAATGGACTTGGGTATTGTAGACCATAACTTCAATGTGTAAGGAAAGATTGTGAGGGTGACAAGAGATGTCTCATCCTTTGCAGCAAAGGAGAGGGAGTGAGAAGATGAGATATGGTTAACCATAGCCTAGAACTAATCTAGATCAATGTCATTGGGGACATGTGATGTATGCAGAGCTTTCTCAAGGATTTCTCTATGCAAAGAGGATAACTGAAGCAACTCAAAAATGGATATCTGGGCTGGTGTCTATTGCAAGTGGTGGACAAGATCATAACTAGATGAATTTGAAGGAGCTACTTGTTTAGAAGATGAGGTTTGTTTAGGATTAGGTGCAGTTTTAAGGACAATCTTGGCTTATCCCATAGTAACAACATTTAGTGTCTCACTTTAGGAAGATGAACTACCACATTTTTGCAAGACCAACTTTGGCATACCATGGTTGGCTTTATTATCATCTTGAGACCTCATCATTAGAACACTCTCAATGGGCTCTACCATGTTGATCATAGGTGTATTAGAAGTATATGTGTAGTTGATCTTTGCATCATGATTCTTCTTATGTGCTTGAGAGGTTTCCCCCTTGTCATGCTTAGGTAGAGGATCTTTGAAACCTATGTGATCAGAATTTTTAACTAAGCCATCTGTAAGAATTGCGTTGTCATCAATGAGATCTTGAATAACATCTTTGAGCATGAAGCAATTGTCAGTCTTATGTCCCTTGTTTTTGTGATAGTGGTAGTAATGATCCTCTCTCCACCAATCAGGCTTAATTGGTGGATCATAGGGATGATTTTTCTTAGGAAGCATAAGATAATTATTGGCAACCAAAGTCTTAAGAATCACATCATATGGTTCAGCCAATGCGGTATAGACCCATCGTTGGAATTGTTTCTTTGGCTTATCTGCATTTTGAGACTTAGGAGCATTTTGAGCATTGGCAGCTTCTTGTTGTTTTGCTACGTAGATAGAATTAGAGAGGTTGAAAGTAGGCTCTTTAGCTTTAGGGGCCTCAACAACCCCATCATTAACAACATACTTGTTTCTATTCCAAGGCTTTCTCTTGTCTTTGCCATTATTTCTAGTATCTTTATTAATGACAATATCCCCCTTTCTAATGGCCACATCCTCAATCTGATATACACTTTCAACCATGTCATTGAAAGAGAAGAAAAATTGTTTCCTTAGATCATAATACAACTCAGGCACAAGAGTGTTGATAGAAATGTCAATCTTTTCTCTCTCGAGTAGTTGGCAAGGATATCGAGAATACAATGACCTCCAACATTGCAGATAAGTAGCAAATAACTCTCCTTGGTTTTGTCGCAAAGCACCAAGATCTATCATGGTGATAGGCTGTTGGATATTATATGAATAGTGCTATATGAATCACATAGCTAACTCATCAAAATTATTAAAAGGAGGTGTCAAATTTGCAAACCATTCTAAAGCTTGTCCTCTTAAGCTTCAAGGGAATAATCATAGAAGAAATGTGTCTACATGAAGAAAGTCTATACTAAGAGCATAAAAGTGATGCACATGGTCATGAGGATCACCATTTCCATCATACTTGTCATATTTTGGAACCTCAATATCCCTAGGAAATGGGACCATGTATAGACTTTTATCAAAAGGAAGAGCACAAATTGATTCTACAAAAGAGACCTTCGAAGGCTCTCTTTCTATTGCCATTTGAGTAAAGTGTTGATTTTTCTGACACAGTTCTTGCTGAAGGACTTCCAATTTAGTTGGTATGCTTTGTTGGAAAATTTATCTAACATCATAGCTAGGAGGAAGATTGTATCCTCTAGAAGTCATATATTGGAAATATTGGTCACCATTATGCTCTAAAAGCTTATGCATCATTTGTTGGGAGACCTCATCTTGTTTGAATCTCAGAAGTTCCTCACTAGAAATCTCATCAGTTACCTCTTCCTCATGATGAGAGGGAGGAGGTCTAGGAGGTGAAGAAGGCATAGCAAAAGTTGGCCTTGGAGGAGATCTTGGTGGCATGTTGTTGCCATAGTTTCCATTAGTACCAAAAAGTGGTCTATGCTCATAACTACTAGTCTTAGGTTGCTCATGAGACATTCCTCTATAAGCCATGCACCTAGCAGCATCCATTCTAATTTGATTGTGTTCTTTTTCTAAGCACACTTGGTTATCCTTATGCTCAAAATGTTTTTTCAAATGGTGGAACTTTTCTTGTTCAGTCAAAGTGAGTGAGACACTATCTGTGTTTTGGGAGGTCTTGAATGTAGAAAAGAGGAATCCTCCTTTGTACCACAAGGTAGCCTTAGAATCCTTAGATTGGTCAGAGCTAGAACTGTCATTGTGAATGGGTACTTGTGAGAATATAGTTAGAGAAGGTAACTAAGTATAATTGAATGGAGGATGACTCTCCTACTCAAATTGAGACCGAGTTGTAACCAGGATGAAAAAGAATTATTGTTTGACTAATAGAATGAGACAAAGTTTCTTAGATATTGAGATAAGAAAAGATAATAAAGATCACTTGTCAAAGTAGAACAATAGAGATGGCTCATCAAAGGTGCTCAAGCACTTACAAAAATCAATTGACTTAAGCTGAGAGATGAGCAAGAAGCTTGATTAGCAAGTAGCTAGAGAGGTAACCGTAATGTGACAAGTGATCAAGAGTAGCATTTGTTAGGCTCAAAACCCAATAGTTTTAGCTCATTTTTTTTAGTCTAGAACAAATCTAAGCATGCAGATAACAAACTAGTTTCAAGTAAGAATAGGAAAAGACACTCTGTGATAGGTTAAAATTCAAGTTTAATAGCTCTGGATTGCAAATAGTGATAGGACAGCAGAATGACTCAGGGTGACACTTTCTAGGCAAACAGGGTGATAGTTCATATGAGGTGATACTTCATATTAAGCCAAGAGATAGTTCTCAATATACCTGAGTGATATTTTCTAGGAAGGCAAGATGATAGTCCGATAGAAGTGAACTATTGTGCAATATTTCTCAGCAAAGCGCGTGATACTATTGTAGAATTGTATGACTTTTTGACCAGTGAACATAAAAAACTTAGTTTCGAAGCATTTTGACCAAATTTGTAGGTTGGACAGTGCAATTTCTTAGTTTGACAAGTAGTAATACCAAATAAAAGATAGGTTTGCAAATAGTATGGGATCAAACATGTCATAGAACACTTGAAACAAGGGCAAAAGCAACCTCACCAAGACAAGCACTTGTGATATCAAAAATAGAAAACATTATGAATGCTACCATTTTGTTTGAATGTCAAGAACATTTACACTGGTATAGCACAATCAAAGACATGTCAAGCACTTACTACCTAAAAATTCAAGGCTCGATACTAGGCAACTTGGCCCACAACTTGATGCCCCATTGCCTCACACAAAGTGGTTTCCCACAATAGATATTGGCTTTGTCATGGAAGTGCCAAAGACACAACCAAAGGAACACATATGGTGAGTATCTTGGGGTGATCTAGGTTATTCCACTTGGATCAATCCTTGCACCAAGAAGCTAAGCAGAATAATAGGGTGGCTTCTATCTAATGGTTCTTAGTAAGGGCTTCCGTTCATAGCACCCCTCTTGCTCCTCCAAAAGGACTAGGACCTCACGGCCTCAAGAGTACCTTAAGTATTCTTTCTCAATGCTTTCCTCATGGTCACAAGCCCACAAGTTACTCACATCAAGCGAAGACAAGTACTATGTCTACCAAGGTTTTGTGTCCTCGATAGCCTTGAGATTATAGTGGCTTGGAATAGCTTAGTATTAGCTTGTTCCCACTTGTTTCATTCCTCTTGATTTCTCAAGAGAAGGCCCGCTAAAGGATTCTAAGAACTAAACAAAGAGTAGATCAATTTTTGAGGTTCAAGGTTTTTGGTTCACCACAAGGGTGAAGAGCATACTCCCCTATCTCAAAAATTTCTCCCAAACACACCAAGAAAAGATTCAATTACCCCCTTGCTTTCAAAATCCCAAGGTGGGTCAAGATTTTTGTTTCACCACAAGGATGAAGAGCATACTCTCCTACCACCTCAAAATTCCTACAACAAGGTATTAAGTGCCTATTGAAATGAAACAACTAGTAAATACCGCACTCAATAAAGAAAGCAATTAAACAAGCACTTGATTTGGTTTTTATGCTTAGGGAAGCCCTAAAAAAACCATTAGTAGCCCTCTTTGACATGCATTCTTTTAGAAAATTTCAAGCAATGAGAGCACCTACAAGCACAACTTGTTAGCTCCACAATGGTTAGCACATCAAAAATTAGATAATCTGCAAGTAAAATAGCTGATCAAATGGAAAAATTTGAAAATGAAACCAACATGGTTAGATCAAGCTTGGAAAGAGCTTTCCAATGATATATCACACTTAAATTTTTGATACCAGTTGCAAAAATTTCAAAAAAATGGGTGCCAGTTTGTTACGATATATCACACTGAAATTTTTAAATTTTTTCAAAAAGATAGCAGAGAACCCAAAACTTGCAGGATAAAAAGAAAAGCTAAAAACAAGCTCACTGCCAGGTACAAGTGATAGTATAGTCACCAAAAATGTCACACGATACTTTACAGTATATGGGAGCGATAGTTTATTTCTAGGTAATACTTCACCTTACACCAGGTGATAGTTCCTGTGATAGTCGGGTGATACTTTGAACTGGTAAAGTATCATGCCGTATACTGTGAACTATCGCATGATACTTCTAAAAGTATCACATGATACTCTAAGATAGAAAAATAGAGAGCCGAAAATGAACTAAAAACTTGTCGAAAAAGATGACAAAAAATACAAAAATTAAAGGAAAAAATGCTAATGTTCTACCCCACAGTGGGTGCCAAAAATGTGTGCTATAATTGTGTCACACTTCTATGAATCCTTACATTCAAGAACACTCAAGAATGAGGTCTCAAAAATCGATCCATAGCTCCCTAGGCATGGAGTGCAAGGGTTTTAAGAATGTTCTCAGCTAGAGCTATTTAGCCTATAACCTTGCTAGTAAACCATGCAATGGGAGATTCAATGAAGACAAGGGAAAGAATGCCAATATCCTCAAGAACCAAGATGAGAATGCAATGCAACTATGCTATAAATGGAAATGCAAGCTAAGCTATGAAAATGAAAGATGCAAGTATTACAAAGCCTCCTAGTTAAGCTAGATGAATTAATCTAAAGCATAAAGGAAACTAAGCTAAGTATGAAGCTATGAATGCCATGACAATGTAAGAATTGAAACTATGATAACATGTAGATGAAAAAGCCAAGAATGCTCCAAATCTTCAAAAGCTCCAAAGTGACCTAGAAAACTTGCATCATAACATTAACATAAAAAGTTGGGATCTAGAATGAAGAAGAGAGCTCTCATTTTATAGGAAATGAGAACGAATGGACCATGGAGATTAAGAGGCAAAAGATTTAATCAAGGGTAAAGCTTGACAGAGGAGAAATCCATGTGCACAAGTATCCTCCAATGAGAAAATAAGAGTTGACTTTTGTGTCCATATGAGACAAAAAGACCTTTTTTGCTTTTTATAAAATAGGGATAATGCTTTATTTGTGCAACTTAGGATAAGATGAAAAGTGGGGGCTTTTTATTTAATAAAAGGGGAGGAAACATTTCTTTTAATTAAATAAAGACTTAGGATAAAATGGTTAGTTCATA
Source organism: Chamaecyparis obtusa (assembly GCA_027943335.1). Lineage (NCBI taxonomy): Eukaryota > Viridiplantae > Streptophyta > Pinopsida > Cupressales > Cupressaceae > Chamaecyparis > Chamaecyparis obtusa. The sequence continues at coordinate 1,895,841 of BSBK01004688.1, read as the reverse complement.
GAAAATAATCGAATAAATGATAGAACTAGGATTTGATCAAGAACTAGGAATTGAAGATTTAGCAAAAGGGGCTAATAGTCTAGATGACCATTTTTGAGTGTATACAACACAAAAATTTGATAGCCTGTGATGTAGTGGAAATTTTTTTTTAGAGCATAAATAATGGCCAAAAGCTCCTTCTTTGTGACTATGTAATTCAGTTCTGCTTCTTGCAGATTTTTGCTAATGAAATATATGGAATGTTCTACCATATCTTCTTTTTGTCCTAGTATAGCTCCTACTACATGATCTGAGGCATCAATATGAATGTGAAATGGAAAATCCTAGTTAGGTCCTTGTAAAATAGGAGCTTGAGTAAGAACTGACTTTAGTTGTAGGAAGGCTTGATCACAATTGGGTTCCATATAAATTCTAAATCTTTGGTAAGAAGAGAATGAAGAGGACTAGCCATTTTGTTGAAGTCTTTGATGAATCTTCTATAATAACTAGCATTTCAAAGAAAACATTGGACATCTTTTTTATTGGTTGGCATTGGAAGGTTTTGAATAACTTTAATTTTGGTTGGGTCCACTTGGATTCCAAAATAGTGACCAAGCACTATCCCTTCTTACATCATCATGAAGCACTTTTCACTATTTAGAGATAGGTTGTGTTCTTCACACCATTTTAGAAATTTGTCTAGGTTTTTAGGGCTTCCTCATAAGTTTCACCATATGTTGTGAAGTCATCCATATAGATCTCCATACAGTCATGAGATATATAAACAAAAATGTTGATAACCACTCATTGGAATGTTGTTGGGGCATTACAGAGACCAAAAGGAAAAACTGAATAAGCAAAAGTTCTCCAGGGGTAGGTGAATGTAGTAGTTTCTTGATCTTTAGGAAAGATTCAGATTTGGTTGTACCCACTATACCCATCTAGGAAGGAAAAATATTTTTTTCCTGCTAAGGAATCTAAAACTCGGTCAATGAATGGAAGAGGGAAGTGTGGTGAACTACAACTGATTTAGAACCTAATTGAAGATCAGTGATTAGAGATCACCGAGTTGCTGATTAGATACCTAAACATCTGTAGAAAGGAGAAAAAGAGAAGAAGAACATATATATCTACATAAGAAAGATGGATATGACAAATGAGGATAAGGAATACATTGGGTAACTTATTGATGAGTCTACGACTTTATGTTATTGACATGATTATGTTGCATTCATCTATGATAAAGAAAAGAGAAAGAAGACACAAGGAAGTGTGGTTGGTTAATGAAGCATTCCAGTATACATCAAGCAATGTAGTGTATACCGAGAATAGTACTAATCGAGCTTGTTTGCACTGATGCATTTCTTTGTTAACCGAGCATGAAGAAAGGAACCATATGATCAATTTAGCTGACAGAAATTGATGAGTTGGAAAGTACTCCATTATCAGAGTTGGAGATAAAGTTTGTTACAAAGATCAACGGCTAACAAAATTTGAAGAAGATCTAAAGGATGGAAACAAAACGTGTTACTAGCACATCAACCGAGGAAGGTTTAAGCAGAAAAATCAATGAAGGAGAATAAGCAGCAAAATCTGATGGATGAAAGAAAATAGTTTACTTGTCTATTTAAGAGACTAGGGTTTCATTATGAAATTTATTCATGAAGAAGGATATTGTAGAGCTATCACGTGAACATAACTTCATGCATGCCTAATTAGACTGGTTAAAGGAGAACCAAACTGCAAAGATTACTGAGTGTTAGAAAGCTATAACCAAGAGATAGTAAGTCATTCAATATTGTTGAAACAAAATTGATATATTGATCAAAGGATTTGAATGAGCATAAGGGTATGTGCAAGATCATGAGGGACCAAACTATGCCCTTAAGTGGCAATGAAAAATCAGCAAATTAGGGTTAGTCAACTTGACGTGAAAATTTCAACTAGCTATGAAACTAATATCAAAAAGTTGTAACACTAGAATCTATAGAAAATTGAATGTAGTTTCTAAACTACTAGGCCTTTTTTGAGAAAAAGTTAGTATGATTGTTGAAAAGTATAGATTTCAATGCAGCAGTGCAAAAATTTCAAGAAAAAAATAAGAAGTAGGTGTATGTCTGACCACCTTAATCATAATCAAATGATAATATTTTATTATAAGATTTTATATATAAGTAGTAGACTCATGCTCGGATGTGACGCATATTTTTTTGTAATTTTATTCCAAAAAAATAATTAATTATGAATTTTTTGCTACAAAATTTTCAGAATAAAAAAATCCCGTGTTTGACCACCTTAACTCATTCAAAACTTTATAAAATTGAATTTTATTTTTTTCCCTTATAGTAGGTGAAGCATAGAATGTGATGAATTTTCTGGATTTCAAAAATGTTATACCATTTGAAAGTTATAGTCATTTTTCAATCAGTATATAAATCAACACTTTAGAGGTAGCTCAATTAGAAAATAACTAATAATTACTTACCGAATTCAAAATTTGACAGCATTTATATCGATAGAAAGTTGATAATCTCCTTAAGATACCCTTTTTGTTTTATCAAATTCGGGTGAAAAAAAAAGTCATCGGCTACATTGTCAAAGTTTTGAACTGACATCACCACTTTTTGGCCCCTCATGATCTTGCACATACCCATAATATAGATCTGAACATCTGCAATAGTTGTATTGTAATCAGATCATCTACTATGACAGTTTAACCATTGTAAATAGATAAATATCTTAACCGAGTGGACTTGAAAGTCTTGTAATGTCATTAATAGAATGTACATTTGTTATCTTGTCAACCCCATAGTGAATGTTGCTTGGATGATAATGGTTAGTGTTAAATCCTCTAACAAGGTCACACCTTACAGTGTGTTTTGTAACCTTTAACAGGGTTGGCTCTTCACTGAGCTCACTTCAGAAGAGTGAACAATTTTTGGGTTGCCAGTCCCAAGTGATTTTTCCCTTTATAGGGTTTCCATGTTAAATCTCTTGTGTTATGTGTTGACTATGATGATTATTGGTTATCATATTTTACATGTTGTATATTTGATTTGGTAAGTAATCACTATAAGTTATTAACTGGTAATCAGTAAAAGCATAGATAGTTTACTATTTTATGTTACTGAGTTGCAGAAGTTTGTGTAAATTGTTTTTGAATATACATTTTGTATTTAGGACTGTGGATAACTGATTCACCCCCTCTTAGTTATTCTAACAATTGGTATTAGAGCTACTTGGTTTCTTGGAACATAGTTTTAAGGACTTCAACACAAATATCACAAAATATATTAGAGGGAAGTGCCAAAACTAAACAAGGATAACTTTACAATATGCAAAAGCCAAATGAAGCTGCATGTATCTGGAATTGGGAATTATGCCCTCACTCTAATGGAGAATGGCTATCTTGCACCTCCCACTGGACCTTTGACCCTTGATCAGTCAAGAGATAGACATGAGCATAATGTCACTATGATGGAGATTGTTGCTGCTCTGGCAGATGCCGAATTGTCAATCTTTTAGATGTCTGTTGAGTCTGAGTCCTGTAAATCAGTGTGTTATGGTTTAGTAATAGTCCTGGTCATTATTATATGCATTTTAATCTATGTATGCATTAAGCACCCGATTTAATGAAAGATAGATGGTGTTCTATGTTTCTCAGAGCTTGTATAAAAATTTGGTATCAGAGCCTGGTTATATACATTTGACTGTCAACACTTTGTTTCCAAAATTTTGCTTATCTTATAGTTTTATTCTAAAGTATTGAGTTCTTTAGTCTGGATCCCTATTCTTGAGTCTTTGGTGTTCTGGTTGGATTCCGCATGAAGTAAGACCTCGTTGTTGAAGGCGTGTGAAGCCGTGTTTAGAGGCAGGGAAGGTAGCGCTCTTATAATCCCGAGTAACAGAACGAACCAAGATGACAGAATCCCAGACTACTACGAACGATATCAATACTGGCAAAGAAGAACTTGTAAGTTTAAGCTCTATTTTTGATCAAGTGCAAAATGTTAATATAGAAAATCCTTTTCAGTCAAATGATGCATTAGAATTACCTAGTGAAAGATTTAAACTTCCTACGAAGAAATGGCATGAAATATACAGTGATTTAGGATTCCTAGCATATAAGTCTAAAGCTATCTGTAAGCTCATAGAAATGCAAGTAGTTGTTAATAGTGATAAGCCTCATAGTTTTATTAATCTCTTATCTAATAGAGAGATTCAAAATTTAGTCAAGCAGGCTAAGAAAAAAAATGGTTATAAGTATTTGCATGTAGGTCATATCATTTGTGGTATAGAACCTCTGTATAGGAAAGGCATTCTTGCTACTGCTTTCATGACACTTCTTGGATACTTTGTCAAATCTTTTTTCAAGACTGTAGTAGAAAAATCTGCTTGAATTTTCTCTAATTCTGAAGGAATGTACTACTGGTAAGAAAATGTGGGATAAACTTTCTCAAGTTTATAGTGGTGATAATAATGTCAAAAGAGATAGAGCTGAAAGTTTGAGAGGAAGATTCAATGATATGAATATGAAAGAAGGTGAAAATATAGTGCAATATAAAAACCGAATAAAGGAAGTTGTTAATGCTATAAGAGGATCTGATGGTGTTATTGAAGAAGATACTTTGGTAAGAAAAATTCTTAGAACCTTATTAACGGTTTATGCAATCAGAATATCTACAATCCATGAAATGAGATCTACAACTGGTAATACTCTCACTCTTGATAATCTAATTGGTAAGCTAACAACATTTGAGCTTAACAACTATGATAATAGTATTGTACCAACTGTTGAATCTACTTTTATGACTTCTCTGAAGATTGGTAAGTCTAGTAGTAGATATGATGATAATGATAGCAATACTGATAATGATCTTGATGAACTTGAAGCTCTTATGGCCAGAAGATTACCTAAAGGTAAAGGTAGATATAAGGGTAACTTATCTTTAGCATGTTTTAACTACAAAGAAGTTGGTCATATTGTTGCTATATGTCCAAAAAGGAAGGAAGATGACAGAAAAAAATACCGATATGGTGAAGGAAGCTATGGGAGAAGAAACAACAGAAGTTATCGACACTACAACAGAGACAACAATGATAAAGGTAAAAAGGTATGTTACATTGCTGAAGAAGATGATACTGACACCAATTCAAATGATGATGTAGAAGTAGTATTTGTTGCTATGAAGGTTGATTCTAAGGAAGAAGAGAGGTATGTAGAAACAACACTAATTTCTAAAATTCATAAAAATGATACGTGGATCATAGATAGTGGTTGTACACATCACATGACTAGTGATGAAGAAAAATTTGATCATCTTGATCAATACAATGGGGGATCTGTAAAAATGGGTAATGATACACCTTGTATGGCTAGAGGAAAGGATCTCTAATAATAAAGATAGAATCAAATTTGATAATTCTAATTGGGTGGAAGGACTAAACTATAATTTTCTAAGTGTGGCATAGCTTAACCATTTTGGTCACCGAGTTGCTTTTGAGAGCAAGAAAGTAAAGATATTTGATGATGGTGGAAAACTTGTTGGAATAGGAGCACAATGGAAAGGTAACTTGTTTTATCTTGAAAATGGCGAGTCTTCTTGTTTAATGATGAAAAATGAGGATGCATGGTTGTGGCATAAAAGGTTATGTCATGTGAATTTTGATAACATGATTAAGATCATTAAAAAAAGGTTAGAGGTTTGCCTAACTTAGCAAAGCCTGATCATGTTATGTGTCATGAATGTCAGAAAGGTAAAATGACAAAATCTAGTTTCAAAAGCAAAGATTACTCAACAAAGAAGATACTTGAGTTAGTACACACTAACCTATGTGGTCCCATGAGAACTCGGAGTTACTATGGAGATAGATATTTCATTCTTTTTGTTGATGATTAGACTAGATTAATGACTATCATGTTCTTAAAAGAAAAACTAGATGCATTTAAGATGTTCAAGTGATATAAAGCAAAAGTAGAGAAAGAGACTAGTAAAGAATTGAAATGCTTGAGATTTGACAGAGGTGGTGAATTTATTTCTGATGAAGTTAACTATTGCAATGAGCATGGTATTAAAAGATAGGTCTATGCACTGAGGACACCTCAGCATAATGGAATTGTTGAAAGAAGGAATAGGTCAATTGTTGACTGTGCAAGGACATTGATGATAGAAAATAATGTAGCTCAGACATACTGGAGAGAGACAGTTAGCATAGCTGTTTATATTCTAAACCAAGTACAAATGAAGGACACTAACAAAACACCATATGAATTATGGTTTGGACACAAAACCACTATAAGTTACTTTAGAATTTTTGGAAGTAAATGTTTTATTCTGAAAGATGAAAGAAATGGAAAGTTTGACTCAAAAGGTGATGAAAGGATATTTCTTGGATATTCCACTAAAAGAAAAGCATACAAGTGTCTAAATAGAGTTACTAATAAAATGATTGAAAGTACTAATGTCAAGGTTGATGAGTTTGATGATAAGAAATTAGAAGAAATCACAAAGGAACCAAAAGACTATGGTAGATTCACTTACATTGAACAATTAGAGTATCTACTGAAGCTGCAAACTGTGACAATCAATCAATAGGAAAACAACACCGAGGAACATGAAAGAGAAACTGATGAGTAGGAAGGACCTACCGAGCAAGAAAATGAACCTACACAGGATGAACAATAGAGAAGAGATCAAGTACTAGCTAGATTTGTCAGGAGACATCATCCTGAGACCTAAATCATTGGAGACTGACAAGCTGGTATGATGACAAGGAGTAAGATGAGACAAGGTACATGTTTAGTTTGTGAATATGAACCAAAGAATGTAAACATTGCACTAGAGAATGAAGAATAGGTTAATGCAATGAATGAAGAAATATAACAGATAGAGAAAAACAAGACATGGACTTTAGTACCTAGACCAAAAGATAAGAATGTTATCAGTACTAAATGGATATTCAGAAATAAGCTTGATGAAAATGTAGAGGTAACAAGGAACAAAGCTAGATTGGTATGCAAGGGATATGCATAAGAGGAAGGAATAGATTATGGTGGAACTTTTGCACCTATTGCTAGATTAGAAGGATTCAGAATGTTACTTGCGTATGGTGCACACAAAAAGTTCAAAGTTTACCAAATGGATGTTAAATCTACTTTTCTGAATGGGATACTTGAAGAAGAAGTCTACATAGAACAACAAAAAAGGTTCATGGATCCAGATAAGAAAGATATGGTATGTAGATTACATAAAGCTTTATATGGTTTGAGCAAGCACCAAGAGCCTGGTATGAAAGGCTGCATAATTATTTGCTGAGTATTGGATTTGTTAGAACTACTGAGAATAGAAATCTATATATGAAAGGAAATTCAGAAGATACTATCTTGATTGCTCAAATATTTTTGGATGACATAATTTTTGGAGGATAAGATCACATCTATGGATCATTTACTGATGAGATGAGAAAAGAATTCAAGATTTCTATGTTTGGAGAGATTAAGTTTTTTCTAGGCTTACACATTATTCATTAGAATGATGATATATTCATCACACAATTCAAATATATCAAGGAAGTACTAAGAACATTTGACATGGAAGATGCTAAACCTATTAGAACACAGATGGCTACCAGATGTAAATTGACTGAATAAGATGAAAATACAGAGGTAAACTAGACATTGTACCAATCCATGATTGGTAAGTTGATGTATGTAGTTCATAGTACACCTGATCTAGTACATGTTGTTGGGATAGTTGCTATATTTTCTACAAGTCCTAGGGAGTCACACATGGTTTCTACAAAGAGAATCTTGAGATACCTGAAGAAAATAGAAGATTATGGCTTATGGTATCCAAAGGAAGGCAAGTTTGAACTCAAAGTGTACACTGACATAGACTAGGCTGGAAATATAGATGACAGAAAGAGTACCACCAAAGGAGAATTTTTCTTTGGTGAAAGACTTGTTACATGGACAAGTAAGAAACATCCTTGTATTTCTCAGTCCACTACCGAAGAAGAATATGTTGCTGCTGCTACAAATTGTTCAAATATTCAATATATCAAGCAAGTGTTGGAAGGTATGAATGAGGTAATCACTGATCTAGTGATTATATATTGTGACAAAACTAGTGCAATTAATATTTCAAAGAATCTAGTGATGCACTCAAAAACAAAGAAAATATCTATTAAGTATCACTACTTAAGAGAACAAGTACAAGAGACGCAAGTCATATTAGAGTATGTTACATCAAAAGAACAACTTGTTGATATTTTCACAAAGCCTCTACCGAAGCAAAATTTTGAATAATTGAGGACTAGACTTGGGGTCCATCCCCTATCTATTAGTCACTAATGTGATTTGGAGGTTATATCAGCCTAATCTTATCAGAAGATCATTCATGTTGATGTAGCATTTTTCACACTTTGACATCTATCTAAAGTTGTGAAAGGTTTGAAGCACTGGAACATATTTACATAATACTATACAGAGATACAAAAAATGCACCGAACAACAGTGAGTTAATTGGCTACTACAAGAGCTGAATGTTTATATTGTTCTTTGGCATTGCTGTCAAAGGGAGAGAAATTTAATGAAATATTTTATATTCAAAGGAGATATGAAACAAGAAAAAGAGAAAGATCTTATGGAATGAGATCATGATACATCTATCTAAGGGAGAGATAAACTAAAGAAGTCAAGGAGAGCATTGAAGACTTGTTGCCGATAATAGAAAGGACAGAAGGAGCTGAAAAGATCAAATCTACAAAAGAATGTCTTCATATGTTGTGTTACAAAATTTATTTGTATAGTTGTAGAATACATGTTTGGTATGTGTATGGCATATTTCATATTGCTTGTATTTCCATCAATGTTAAAGGGCGAGATTGATGAACTACAACTGATTTAGAACCTAATTGAAGATCAGTGATTAGAGATCACTGAGTTGTTGATTAAATATGTAAGATGATCAGATCAGTAATGTGTTGTCATAGATGTCAACTATTTTTGACAATACTTATCTTGCAAGTTACAAATACCTAAACATCTGTAGAAAGAAGAAAAAGAGAAGAAGAACAGATATATCTACATAAGAAATATGGATATGACAGATGAGGATAAAGAATACATTGGGTAACTTATTGATGAGTCTATGACCTTATGTTATTGACTTGATTATGTTGCATTGATCTATGATGAAGAAAAGAGAAAAAAGACACAAGGAAGTGTGGTTGGTTAATGAAGCATTCTAGTATACACCGAGAAGTGTAGTGTATATTGAGCACAGTACTAACTAAGCTTGTTTGCACCGACACATTTCTTTGTTAACCATGTTGGAATTAGGAGAGATGGGTACTAAGAGGGGAGGGGTGAATTAGTGCCTTCAAAAACTTTACTTGTAAACCTTTCAGATCTATAACTGTAAACAATGATAACCGACCAAAATAACTTGAATCTAATTGCATGTATCAATCATCCATTTAACTTATGAAAGTAAACAACATGAAATCAATATGACAATCACATAACACAAGTATTTTGGTAACGTAGAAACCCTTGTTAGAAGGTAAAAACTATAGTGGGGATGACACCCACAAACTTTTTACTACTGCAGATAGAAAAAGTTTTCTTGTTAGGGCTACAAGTTTTGATCACTTCTAGTGATCTTAGCCTATTAGGAGTAGCATGTTAGATTAGCTAGATCTACCTAGTTATAGGATTTTAACAACACTAATGAAGTGTGCACTCAGTTAAGAGATTTACTTAAGACTGTTACGTCTACTCTATTAAGAGATTTATCCAAAACTCTATTATAATGGTCAGAAAGAAATAGGTGATTATCTACTAATTGAAAAATCAATTGTTTGATACAGATCTATAAGTTCTGATAAAATATCACCTTACTTGTGATGAATCTCTGCTCTGAACTGCTAGGTAGCCTTTTTTGATTTTGCACAATCTGATTTCCTCTGTACTCTATTCTACTTTGTTAACTGATAGACTTGAAGTTAGGCAATTTCTTCAAGTGCTCTATGATTCATATATTAGTTCACACCAAAAATGATGCAAACACACAAATATATAGTGTTCTATTTTTACTGCTTTAACAAAATTAGGTTACACAATTTAGTCATAACCCTAAGATCTACGATGTACAAAAATAACCTAGATCAACTATTACAAAAGATATACATTGCATTTAATGAGTATCTTGACAATAAATGTTTCTCAATCTTGGTAAACCATTTTATGATCCATTGTAACTATTTGCATAGAAGTATGTGCCATTTCAGATTACTATGCCATTTTCTATGATCCCCAATAAACACTATATAAACTTCTTAGTGTATACTATCTATCAGTGTTTACTATCTATTGGTATCGGTGATGGTGATGCTCAGTAAACTGTGTAGTGTTCGGTGTGTATGCTTTACTGACTAGTCTGTCTTGCTTCTAGTTACCGATTTTCTTAATGTAAGTGACCAACTGATATCTTTGATAACCTTTGATACTAATGAAAATCTTGAATGCTCAAAATAGAGATAAAAATCTCCCCCTTTGGCATTAGTATCAAAACTTGAATGTATATAGACAAAATTTTCTATATAACTTATACTTCCGCCATATATATATACTTATCACAATTTCTAAGTACTAAGTACTCCCCCTCGGTGCATTCTCTCGGTAGTATGTAGTATATGTAGCATCTATGTACATATTTATTTAGCATATTAACATATACATTGCTTTCCCCCTTTTTGATAGTAATGCCAAATACAAAAAGTAAAGTCTACTCACATCTTGTCAAAAATATGCTGGTGGGTTTTCTTCACTAACTCCAAGAGGTTTTCTCATTCCTCTTTCAAGTTGGTGAGAGCAATGTGCTCAAGACCGACTTGTGCATGCATGTCAAAGATGTTATCTAACACCAAAATTTCTGGTGTTGCAACTAGCTGTTCTTCTTAGACAATGTGTACCTAAATTTTTTTTAGGTATGGTAGGAGTTCTATCTGTGACTTAGTAACCTAATTAGTTATGTGCTCTACTTGTTTCTTTAAGTCTTCTATTAACCACTTGAGTTCCTAAACTTGGTGAATGTGCTTTGAGAAAGCGTTAGGCTCAGTTATAACTATAGTTGTACTAAGCCTTATTTCTACTTCCATTCCTTTTATATTCTCACTGACTTCAATAGTGAAGGTGTCTATAGTATAAAGCTTGAGTAAGAATTGACAAATTGTCTAGGTGATAGTTTTTATCTTAGTGATTACCTCAGATAATTTGACCTTCTTTATTGCCACTTCTTGGCTTATTTTCTCTGCCAATTTGTGATGTATCTTAGATTCTACCCTTTCTTCAATTCATTTATCTGCATCAGTGTCTAGAGTATTAATCTATGATAGGAGTATCCTCATCAATATTCACCTCAGGTACTACCTATTGTAGGATATCCCTCACATCTATTAATATTTCTTTTCATTTTTGTTCTTGCTTCAACTTATCTTGAGGTACCTTTCTTGAACACAATTCCCCATATTTACTCAATTCTTCAAGGCTTAGGGTCCTCGGGTCACACTCAAGGATAATTATCACTTCATCTAGGGTGTCCAACCCTTTTCCTTTCTTTTTATTTTTCTTCTCCGGTGGTAGAGGTGATTTCTTCTCAATAACAATAATAGTTTTATCTCCAGTCTTCAGATTATCCTTCCCAGTTGACACACTTTCTTCCTTCTACTCTTTGATAGTTGTAGTCTCAGTTGATGGAGTGGGAGCCTCGGATGTGGTGTCATGTGGGATCACCTTAGTTTACTTTGTCTCATCTGTTACCTTTGTCTTGGTGGAAGGTGCCTCTATTTGATTATGCTCATCTGTCTCTACAAGTTTTTTAGGTTATTGTACCTCTGTTGTCTTTGTGTTTCTCAATGTCTAAGATGTCAGGTTGTACTTGTGTAATGATTTCAACTACTTTTGCAAGTACATGGAATTCACCTGGTAATGATGTAAATACACATTTAGTGTCTAGTGCTTCATCTTGATTAGGTGCAATATTCACATCCTCATCATCCTTGTCATCAAGATCACCATTTGTGATGTCCTTAATGAGTACATCATCATCAATTTTCTTCTTTAGTTGTATCTCTACTCGATCAGGTGCATCCTGTGAAACACTTATTTCTTCCTTTTTCTCAGTGATATCAATTACCTTGGTAACTGATATACCAGTGTTCTTCAATTTCTTTGCTGAGCCATCATCAATACAAATACCTTTACCTTTGGAATTTTGTCTCTTTTAGACAAGTTTAAGAATGCTTCTTGCTCATCTTTTTCTTCGGCTTTAAAAATTGATGACCATAAATGATGCAAGATGCTTATGAATGTTCCTATGTCTTCTTTATATAGGCATTAATCCCCTAAAATATTACAACACCACCAATGTGGGATAAAAGATAGATGCAACTACCTTGATAAAAATATTAAATACCCACCCAATTAATATTAAGCACCACCATGTGGGCCAATTAGAAAATTACATTGCCTTTCTAGCCAATAAGAAAATAGAAAGGTGTAACTACCTAGCTATAAATATTAAATGCAAGAACTTTCTACATATTTCTAAAATGCCACCTACACACCTCAATAAATGAAATATTTATTTTATTTTATTTCACCTATGCACCTTGGAAAATGAAATAACTTTTTTATTTCTTTTTTATTTCTTTTCTTTTCTTTTTTTTTCTCTCTTTTCTTTTTTTTCTTTTTTTATCATGCCACCTTTTATTTTGTGATGCAAGATGCTCCTACATCAATAAAGAATCGCTTGTTATATCTATATCTACCACATTTTCATCTAGTATCATCATGGCTCGGTTCTTGACCATAAATCTTGCTTGATATTTAGCCATGTAATCATTAAGTTCTCCATAGCTTAGATGTGGGGCTGCTTGAACTAGAGATCGTTCTCTCTTTCTTTACTCGGTGTCTAGTGCAATAGCCCATTTTTCATTAATCTTGTCATCCAACTCCTTTGGTAATGCACATGAAAATTCCATTGGAACTTTCTTGAATTTTATCATCATTTGGATGATAGCCTCTTCTAACTTAGTTTGATCCTCTGTTGACATCTTGTCAAATTTGTAAATTTTCGGATCAGCAAGGTCTCCATTCTCAATTATGTCTTCAATAATTTCATCTATTGATCTTACCTTGTTGCTGACCACCTTGAATTGATTGACATCATCTTCATTCTTAGTCTCCTCAAGATCTTCTTTACTTCTTACCAGTCTTCTCCTTTTCTTTGGTGCCTCAGCTACAACCTTGTTCTTTCTCTTGACATATTTCTTTGTCAGTGTAGCTACCCATGGTCTTGTGACTTTTATTTCTCCTTTCTTTGGAGGGGATAAGGCTATAGTTGATGATCTTTTCCTTGTACCTTCTTGTACTAGCAACTACTTCTTCTTTTGAACTTTGGGTGGAGGAACCGGTATGGGATCTTCTTCTTCTTAAGACTAGGTCTCCTCACTATCATATGGTTTGTTAGCCAACTGTAACTGAGCTTCAGTTGTTGCTTTAATTGGTGACTCCTCAAGTGATTTGGAGACATCTCCAAATCTAGTAGCAAGATCTTTCTTTATCTTCTTTGCATTTCTAGACATTCTACCAATCTCTATGCCTGTAGTGATTCTAGACTTGGCCTCTTCATATGTTCTGAACCTAGTGGTAGTGGGGTCTTTTGGTAATGCAAGTAGTGCATTAATAGATTTCAAATTGAAATCATGATTAATTTCATAACCCATAGGTACCAACCATTTTATTCTAGGTTCAACTGCCTTTATCATAATATAATCTATGTTGACTACAAAACATATATCATTCTCAAAATTTTCAACTAATACCCATGAAATTCTACTCCTTTGATGTGTTTTAGTCTGGAATTCTTTGAAGTATGCATCAAATTCTATATTCAGTTTATCTCCTAACTTACTCATCATATCATTAATTTGTTTCATTATCGGTTTATCTGGTTGCTGATTTACTTTACCGACGCCAGGTACATACTTTTGTAGATAGAAAAATATACAAATAAGTAGTGATCCAAACTCATAGGTATTAGACTTCTTTATCCTTATGGTCTTCATGTTTTCCTGTAGTTGATGTAACAATACCTTGACAAGATCAACTTGGTGATCTTTCTTCACAATTTTGTGCGCCATGTCTACTGCACTACAAGGTACGATGTTGAGTCTGCTTGATTGAAATATATTGTACCCTATCACATGTGCTACAAATTTAATGGTTGGGTCTTTGATTGTTGAAATTTTCAATGCTCTTCTATCCCATTGAGCTCTAGTATTCTTCTCAACATCTGATCATGATGAGCTATGAAAGGATTTTGTCTTGTCAGTTGTAGGGTAACTAGTAACCCTATTGATCATTTTCTTGTTGACCTCTATTGGTTTATCTGGCCAAAATTTTCCATCATGATATCTACTCAATATGATTTTGATCCAATCTATCTTAAATGATTATGGATAGTATGTGACACATGATAACCCTAATTCCTCAATCTTCTTATGTTTTGGTTTCAATTTACCATCGGTGCCACAGACTTGTTGATATGCTACAATAGTTTCAAAATCTCCAACTTCACCAATTTTGCAATGAATATACGCTCTTACGTCTTCTGTCAATAAAACCCTATTTGGTATGCTTGAAAAAGTTCCCATTGAATCTATTTGTGATGTGACCTTGGGATGTGGCTTAAACTTAGGTTCATCAAAATTTTCCCTAATGATTAGATTTACTTCCTCCTCAATACTTTTTGATTTACTTGCAAATGATGTAGATGCCATAAATCAATTCTAGGGTTTCGGCAAGTAGCAAGATAAAAAGTGTTTGATAGCAAATGAACTTACTTGAAATCATCGAAGAATGATGTCAGTTTGATCTACAATAGCCTTGAATCCTTTTGAAAATCTTTTAGGTTGAACTCTTTTCCATGAAATCTTCGCTCTTCAAAATCGCAATGTAACAATGAACTCTGTTTCCCATGTATTTATAGACTTTTCGATATTCCCGCTTAAACTTTCATGCCATAAATGCTTGACCTACTTTATGTTTATAACAGTTGTCAGGTCAGTAAATGCTGTAGAATTTTAAGATCTTGGTTAACACATAATTCCTTCATCAATTGATACATGTGCTCGGTTAACCTTGAATAGTGATTACTGATGGGTAACCAGCTCATAGTCTCTCTTTTACCAGCTATATAACATTGTTATCTCATAACATATAAACCATAATGCATCTTTATTCATGTTGATTTGGTATTATTACATCATGTATAAGGAACTATATGTAAGATATGCTCACTATAAATATCAATCCCATACATACCTTTGTCACCTTAAGTGGAGTTACCAATGTCACCCAATCCAGTGGACTAGGTTTCACCGACAACATTACTTGACTCAACATTCTCATTAGATGCCTTTCTCCACATAGTGTTCCTTATCTTCATGATATCTACAATAGTGTGTCCACTCTCAAATACATGATTTTCTTCTAGTGCTTGGTCTCTGCAGTCCTTGCTTAAATGACCGACTCTATGACAGTGCATACATGCCATTCCAGTGCTTGTCAAGCTTCTTGATTGTCTAGTCCATCTCTTTCTATAACAATTTTATGCAATGTTCCCATACTAACCACATACAACATAGTTAGTCCATGTATTATAATCCCAAACATAAGAATTACCTTGTCTCTTCAGTTGATAAGGATTTCACTGTGTTTTCTTCTTAGGAGTCCATACTTGCTTCATCTTTGTGTTACATTCTCGTGTAGTGTGTCCATGCTTATTGCAGGTGTAGCATAACTTCTCCATAGCATTATTGTTAGCATTATTTTTATTCATCTTAGCTCTACATTCATAAGCTTGGTGTCCATATTTTCCACAATAGTAACAATATCCATCAACTTTAGGAATAGCAGGAGGTTTACCTTGTGCTCTGCTTCTACAAAAATTGGAAGTATGGCCTAGTTTGCCACAATGATAGCATGTCAACACTTTAGGTCTCTAATTTTGATTTTTGGTGACCTGTTCAACTTGTTGTGATGATTCTCCTTCACCAATATAACCTATACCGGCTCTACTTTCAAATCTTCTTTGATTGACCAAAAAATCATCAATCTTCTTAGAATTGTCCTCAGCTATCTTCATCATTTCATTATGCTGCTTTTGTATCTTTATTTCATTTCTTAGTTTTTCATTATCTTCTTTGAGTATTGTAACATCTTCAAGTCTTCTTGACAATTCTCCATTCACTCAATTAACCTCTTGATTAACAGTCATCATCTGATTAGATACTTGGAAGTGATGATCAATGAGTCTCTGTATTTCAATTTCTTTTTCTTAAAGTTGTTCAGTCATCTGTCTTTGGTCTTCAATAGCTAGATTCCTATCTTGTTCAACCTATCTAGCATTGTTCATGATTTCCACCATTCTTACCATTTGAGATTCTTGACTGATTTGAAGTGCTTACACTTGTTCAGATAGATGTTGATTCTATTCAGATAAATCAATGATTATGCTTTTAGATCCATCAGATATGCTTCCAAAACTAGATCCAATATGATCAAACATTTCATCAATAGGTTCCTCATGATAATCGATTTCACTTTGCAGAATGGAAAGGTTCTTCCTTTCAACCAGTAATTTCTTCAGTTCTTCCTTAGCTTGTTTATACTATTCCAAAAACATCTGCATCTGTATCTTCTAATTCTCAATAGTCTTATCAAGCTTATATCTCTCCATGATTTAGATCTTTACCCTTCAGTGGTTAAACTATTCAATAAGAGAACTGTGCAATCGGGGGGAGATTGTTATCTCTATTTTGAGAATTCAAGGTTTTCATTAGTATCAAAGGTTATCAAAGATATTGGCTAGTCAATTACATTGAGCAAATTGGTAACTAGAAGCAAGACAGACTAGTCGGTAAAGCATATAGACTGAACACTACATAGTTTATCAAGCATCACCATCACTGACACCGATAGATAGTATACACCAAGTAGTTTATACAGTGTTTACCAAGGATCACAGAAAATGGCATAGTAATCTAAAATGGCACATACTTCTATGAAAATGGTTACAATGGATCATAAAATGGTTTACCAAGATCGAGGAACATTTATTGTCAAGATACTCATTAAATGCAATGTATATCTTTTGTAATAGTTGATCTAGGTTATTTTTGTACACTGTAGATCTTAGGGTTATGACTAAGTTGTGTAACCTAATTTTGTTTAAGCGAAAAAAATAGAACACTATATATTTGTGTGTTTGCATCATTTTTGGTGTGAACTAATATATGAATCATGGAGCACTTGAAGCAATTTCCTAACTTCAAGTCTATCAGTTAATAGAGAAGAACAGAGTACAAAGGAAATAAGATTGTGCAGAATCAGAAAAGGCTACCGAGCATTTCAGAGTAGAGATTCATCACAAGTAAGGTGATATTTTATCAGAACTTATAGATTTGTATCAGATAATTGAGTTGTCAATTAGCAAATAATTACCTATTACTTTCTGACCATTGTAATAGAGTTTTGGATAAATCTCTTAATAGAGTAGACTTAACAGTCTTAAGTAAATCTCATAACCGAGTGCACAGTTCATTAGTGTTGTTAAAATCCTATAACTAGGTAGATCTAGCTAATCTAACATGCTACTCCTAATAGGGTAAGATCACCAGAAGTGATCAAAACTTTTATCCCTAACAAGAAAACCTTTTCTATCTGCAGTAGTAAAGAATTTGTGGGTGTCATCCCCACCATAGTTTTTACCTTCTAACAAGGGTTTCTGCATTACCAAAATACTTGTGTTATGTGATTATCATATTGATTTCATGTTATTTACTTTCATAAGTTAAATGGATGATTGATACATGCAATTAGATTTAAGTTATTTTGGTCGGTTATCACTGTTTACAACTATAGATCTAAAAGGTTTACAAGTAAATTTTTTGAAGGCACTGATTCACCCCTCCCCTCTCAATACCTATCTCTCCTAATTCTAACAAACTAAGCATGAAGAAAGGAACCAAATGATTAGTTTAGCTGATAGAAATTGATGAGCTGGAAAGTACCTCATTATCAAAGTTGGAGATAAAGTTTGTTACAAAGATCAACAACAAAGAAAATTTGAAGAAGATCTAAAGGATGGAAACAAAACATGTTACTGACACATCAGTCAAGGAAGGTTTAAGCGGAAAAATCAACAAAGGAGAATAAGTGAAAAAATCTGATGGATGAGAAGAAAATGATTTACTTGTCTATTTAAGAGAGTAGGGTTTCATTATGAAACTTATGCTAGAAGAAGGATATAGCAGAGCTATCATGTGAATAGAGCTTCATGCATGCCTGATTAGACTGGTTAAAGGAGAACCGAATTGCAAAGATTACCGAGTGTCATAAAGCTATAACTAAGAGACAATAAGTCATTGAATATTGTTGAAACATAATTGATATATTGATCAGAGTATTTGAATGAGCATAATATAGATTTGAACATTTGCAATAGAAGTTGTATTGTAATCAGATAATCTACTATTATAGTTTAACCATTGTAAATAGATAAATCTCTTAACTAAGTGGACTTGAAAGTCTTGTAATGTCATTCATAGAATGTACATTTGTTATCCTGTCAACCACATAGTTAATGTTGGTTGCACAATAATAGTTAGTGTTAAATAATCTAACAAGGTCACACCTTATAGTGTGTTTTGTAACCTTTAATAGGGTTGGCTCTTCACCGAGCTCACTTCAGAAGAGTGAATAATTTTTTGGGTTGCCGGTCCTAGGTGGTTTTTCCCTTTACAGGGTTTCTATGTTAAATCTCTTGTGTTATGTGTTGACTGTGATGATTATTGGTTATCATATTTTACATGTTACATATTTGATTTGGTCGATAATCACTATAAGTTATTAACTAGTAATCGGTAAAAGCACAAACAGTTTACTATTTTATGTTACCAAGCTGCAGAAGTTTGTGTAAATTATTTTTGGATATACATTTTGTATTTGGGATTGTGGATAACTGATTCACCCCCCTCTCAATTATTCTAACAAAGTGATCATTTTTAGTTGCATTGTCGAGCTCTCTATAGTACACACACACTTGCCATTTTCCTCCTTTTTTTGGCATAATTACTATTGGAGAGACCCATTGGCTATCTGATATTGGATATATAAATCTAGCATTGAGGAGTTTTTGCAGTTCTTTTTTGACTATCTCTCTTAATACTAGGTTTACTCATCTTTGAAACTGCCTCATAGGGGGTTTGTCCTCTTTTAGATATATTTGATGGGTATACAGTTTTGGTTCCAAGTCTTTCATGTTAGAATAATCCCACACAAATGTTTTAGTATGGTCCTTCAACATTTTAGTCAGTGATGTTTGCTGCTGAGGAGTTAGTTGGCTATTAATATTCAAGGAGTGGCCATGAGACACCTCTATTTTCTTAATCATCTCTATCACAGATGCATCCATTAATGAGGGAACTTGTATCTCATGGGGAAGAAACTAGTGGTAGAGATGTTTGTCTATAGGATAATCCCACTAGTAATCATGGTTTAAAACCTATAAAGAGTAGTCAGGTGAGGAACATTCCAGAGAATCTAGGTTCAATCCATGTTGATTATGCAGGATAGTGGTGATCACTTTGTCTTCTTCATGGAGCTACAAGAAGGGATCTCTTTTTAACTGATTAACTGAGATACTGAGTTTATAACCTTGACTTATTCTCCTATGCCAAGCCATATTGTTGAGGATAATTCCATTTGAGGTTGGGCAAGTGGATACAAGAGTAGAATCTTGGTATGTTGACTATCAGAGATGGTCACATCTCCTAAGAAACATCCAATGTAAGTATCAGTCATTTCTAACCAAGGCCTTCCAAGAATAATTGGGTATCCCCCTAGTATACCTTTGGGTGATATTATCATGAAATCAGCTAGGTAAGATGAGGATTCAAGGTCAACAACTATATCCCCTACCATCCCATTTGGTTTCACAATGGAACTATCTACAAGCAGCAGGATAGTGGGTGTGGTTCAAAGGTTGGTGATACCAAGTTGTTGCATTATATCCCTAGTCATGACATTTATAGCAGCTCCAAGATCTATCAATGCATTTTTAATGGCTATCCCATTAATAATGAATTTGACAATAGGGCTGCCTGGGTCAGAATATTTTGGGATGGTAAGCTTTCCTAACATGATGTAAGCTAGTTTTCCCATCACATGGACAGTCTTGGGATCCTTTTTCTTATGGCCAGGTTTCTTGAAGTACGCTTCTTTGATGGATGTTTCATATGTAGGAACATCCTTAATTTCTTGAAATAAAGGTATTTGAACATTAATGTTCATTAACTAGTCAAGAATGTTAAAGGTTGCTTCTTCAGTAGGCTTTGGATTGTTATGTTGCAGTATTTGTGGAAAAGGAGGTTCAGTAGGCTAGTTTTTATTAGGTGTAGGCTATGGTACTGGTAAAGTAAGAGTGTGTTTAACTTGGATAGGCTCCTCTTGGGGTACTTTAGTTATGATTAGGTGCTCAGGAGCATGGAGAGTAGTTCCAAACTATAGGTGGATATCATCTAGCGTGATTGTATAGGTAGGATATTGCATGGGGTATTACATTTATTCAGTAGCATACACACTTTGTTGAGGTGTAGTAGGCCTTTTATTTGGGTTTGCCTAAGGTTGTGCAAGTAGTTGTGTAGGCTTCAGAGGTGAATTATTAGTTCTTGGTGGTGGCAAGAGTGCTTGTTTTTGTGGAGGCTAAAGAGGTGGAGGCAGATGTCCTTAAGGCTGATTTGTCCATTGCTGACCTCCTTGCCACTAAGGGTTTTTCTTCCAGTTACCCTATGGTGGCTACCATGCCCCTTAGGATTGTTTCCAATTCCCTTGAGGGATTTTCCATTGCGGACTAGGGTAATTTTGCCATTGATTCTAAAAGTTGTTCCAGGGAGGATTTTGATAACTCATAGAAGGTTTCCATTGATTACTATAAAATGGATTACTGAATGTAAGAGGGTCCTAAGGCATACCTTGTCTTTGCACCCATGGTCATCATTGAGAAATGAAGAACAATTTCTCATCCACTAGTTCAATTGGTTTATAATCAGTGGGAATCTAGGTAGACTCCATGTCAACCACTAGTTTATACTGGAAATCTCTCTTCTTCTATTTTTAGTGGGGATAGAATTCAGCCAGCATGGCTTCTACTTCCTCATGCTTCTTCCTTGCTTGCAAGGTATCTAGCTGTGTGGCCATGTTGTTGCTAATATCTAACTTAAAATCAGACAAGATATGTGTTATCTTTGTTCTGGAAGTGCCTGCACCATTTGTCTTCCCATTTGTGGTCGTATATCCCCTTCCTCTTTTACCAGCATCTCTGGAGTACTTAAGGCATATCTTCTTTATATCATCCCATGTAGATTGGGTTATATCACCTCCTACCATCTAGTCAAGTGCTTCTATGCATCCATCTTGTATGCCTCTCAAAAAGAGCAGCTTCTAAGATTTTTCATTAAGCGCATGCACTATATTCCTTTGTAGATTGAACATGAACTATGACACATAGTCCTTGAGAGTCTCATCCTCTTTTTCTGACATTTTATAGATTTCTTCCCCTCATATATCGGTTCATCCTCAATACTCCTTATATTTAAGTAAGAATGCAACTTGTATTTTTGCCCAATCATGACAACATCCCACCCCAAGCCCATAAACCAACACAATGCAGACTCCTTAAGAGTCGCAAGAAAGAGTTTGAGCTTGTGGGCATCAATGGTGTAGTCATAAATCCTATAGAGGATATCAAACTCAAAGAGAAAGGTATATGGATCTTTGATCACATGACCATATAATTTTGGAAGGGTAGAGGAAGGTATATTTTTAAGCTTATTATTGTCTCACTGGTCAGTGATGGGAAAAGGAAATGAGGTGGGATTCACCATCCTTGGAGGATTTCTAGGATGCAGAGGAGGTGGATGATGTCATTAATAGATGACTAGTTGTAAATATTTGTCCTATCTAACATGATTTTTAGCGAATCAAGCTCTTAGATGGGAGAAGGCTTCAACACATGTATTAATTTCAGGTTTCTCTTCAAAGGAAACAAGATGTTCATCTTCAAAAGATGAAGTTGAGGATGCAGTTTCAGGAAGTTCAATGGTAGCATCAACAAATAGGCTCTCCTCTTCAAACAAATGATTGGATTACTTTGGCAAGTACCTTCTTCTAACATTCCTTCTTCTATTATACATGTAGCTAGTAGGAAGTGATGAAAATTTCAATGTTTTCTCTTGATGAAATGTATTCTACTTAAAGTAGGAAATAAAAGAAAATCCTAAGAATGGCTTACTGAGGACTAGGTTCGGCACCGTCCTCGGCAATGACACCAAAAATGATTGCTTCTTATAAAGGCTTAGAAACTAGGTATAATTCTCAACTTAGGGATTGGCCATCCAACTGAGTAGTTTATCCTCTTCATAAGAACTCATTCAGTATGTCAATCTAGGGATGTGTTACTTGAAATGGGCTAGCAAAGTATATGCACCAAGTGTCACTCATCCATGCATTCTATAGTTTCTGCAGGAAAGAAATGTTGGAAGGAAACTAACTTATGATTGAAAGAAGCAAATGCTAGAATGATACTTAAGCTAAAGCTACAGAAAAGTAAGTACTAGAATGGAAATTAAAGAAATGTAGATGCTAACAAAACATAAAGACTATTACAAATTATAACATAATACTTCAGTTGTTCCACTACTTTGGCTGCAGGAAGCATCAGCTAGTCTGTGGCTTTGGCTGCAGGAACCGTTTAACACTTGACACTGAAATAGCGGAAATGCAGGAGAGTAATTCTAACTAGCATGAATCTATCTAACTATGGATTTCTCATGAAGTGGCCCCCCTTGGATGATTATCCCAATCAAAATTATGCAAAGTTAAAACTCAATACTTCATTTTCTCATTGATTGAATAATTGAGTACAGAGATTCATAGACCAAAAAACAATAGAAAAATATATTGGCAGTAAACTAATAATGCCCTCCTTTCTCACGCAGGAGTAGGACTTTATTTAAAGGAAAACTTCTAACAACTTATCTAACTATGCCATAGAAATAGGTGGATCTTTATTACAACACTACTAACTCAAAAGAAGAAAAGCTATTAAAAATGAAACATATTAGATCTATAAAAGAGGAAAGAATTGTCGTGATAGAAAATCTAATTTCCCACTCTCACCTAGATTTCCTTAGGGAATTCATCACACTACCTCAGTCTTCACTAGATGACTGCCACCTTGCTCTTCTAGAAACCCTCAGCTGGTGTTGCGCTTAATACTTCTCCGCTGGAACTTGCTGGAAGACTGGGTTGAGCACTTAGAGAATAGATACACTTTACCTAGTCAAAACAACATTTTCTATTTTGATGCACTACACTTCAAAGGTTAGGATAAGATATTCATGGCGATAAATTAAAAAATAAGCATAATAATTCATATTTGAATAACTAATTTTCTTATTAAAAACATAACCATAACTTCAAAACAAGTAAATAGTAATCTATCTAAGTATAGCATATTTTAGTACGTTTAAACCATGATATAATTCTAATGGGAGCATGCCATATAATAACAAGAAAGAGCATAAAAGTCTTAAGGAAAATGCATTATAATAGGAAAAAGACCTTGCAAATATCATCCTAGGGTGTCTATAGCATGGCATTAATATGCCTCATCAATGTGGTTGTTGATTCTATAGCTACCACGAGCTTGGTGGTTGATGGGTTATAATGTTGGAGGGAGGATCATTATTTGCATTCTAACATGAAGTACCTTCTTTTTTTTTCTTTTCA
The DNA here is from genome assembly GCA_027943335.1 of Chamaecyparis obtusa. Lineage (NCBI taxonomy): Eukaryota > Viridiplantae > Streptophyta > Pinopsida > Cupressales > Cupressaceae > Chamaecyparis > Chamaecyparis obtusa. The sequence continues at coordinate 1,871,942 of BSBK01004688.1, read as the reverse complement.
AAATTTGAATCACATGATAGGGTCTAGCACTGAGAACATACATTACCAACATGTCCCCTTGTTTTCCTTTGATGCCATGATGTGGCTAGATATTGATTACATTAATTTTAATGGTCTCATATTTGGAAAAAAGATATATTTATATTAGATCGATGGATTTTGAAATGCTACAAATTATTTCCAAGATTTATATCCCTTTTATTTCTATAATGATGACAGACATTTCACACATGGGAGTTTCCATATTGGAGTTGGATGTGGAGGGTGGTACAAAATATTATGAATGTACTAATTACCCTCATTTATTTTGGGATCAAGTGCCTTTTTTTCTTTGTTGGCTTTAATTTAGGGTTTTTGCATATCAGTAATCTCTCTACTCTAGTTTGTGACACCATTGGTGGGGATCACTGCACATTGAATCGAATAAACATGATGATGTTAAGAACAATGCTATGGTCTAGAAAATTTTCAAAGAAGGGGTCGTGGCTTAGCTTATTGAGTATATGGAAGAGCATAATACAAGTATTTTCCTACAATTTTTATCCTTATGGGTGGAGAGGAGGGTATCGATGTGTGGCATTTCTTTTGAGGTTAATGAGGAGGTTATAACCAAATCTAATAGTCTCTTGATGGTAGGGAGAAAATGGAAGAAAACTAGTAGGATTTTGGATGTTGAGAACCTCAACCCATTATTTTGAGATGATGAACAATTTGTTAAGTTGCATGGTAGCTATGACCGTGAGAAACTTCCTGAACTCTGGGACTGAGTGTGCATGATGGTAATGAATTATTTTACTCTTTTGGATTTTATTAATTTTATCATATGCCTTTTCTAAATCACTTTACAAACTATAATGTTTTTTTTCCCCATTATTTCTTCTCCATTTGATGGAAAATTCTATTAAGGAAGTTGTGGAGTCTAGAAACCAGGGGAATAAGTTGACTATCTATCACTGAGGCCTTATGTTAAGGATCTACCACTTCCACCTTTCTCTTTGTCCCCCATGAAAAATTATTGTCCAGGAGGCCCCTACTTCTTCTATCCCCATCTTCTAGTATCATGGATACTCTTGACCCTAACAAGAAAAAATAACTTAAAAACCTTTCCCTGGAAACCAAACAGGGATCCCTGGATACCCCCTACCCCTCCCCCCTACATTATTATGGATGAGAATAAGCTAAGGGAGAAGAAAAGAAATGAATAACGATAAGGCCCCTAAAAACACTAAGTTCAATATAGAGGAGATTGATTATGAGATTGAAGCAAGTAAGGAAATTAGTACCCTCTCATTACGCCATTGTTGGAACAGGAAGCTGACTTTAATTACTCTTAAGTCTATACTCTTGACAAGTCAATACAATCCCGACAATGTATTTTGTGAGTAATGTAAATGACACAATTATGCTCCTTTTATTTTGATGTGCTCTCTTCAATTTGTATTTTCATATATGTATTGTAATTAAAGTCTATTCTTCATTTTTAAACATGATGTCCATTGCAAAATAAAATAAAATCTTTACAAATAAAAAATACAATGTTTGGTTGTCGTTAAGGTTATTGTTTGAATTATTATCATGATTTCATTTGAAAGACTATTATAAAATAACAAAAAAGCATATATGTATTGTAATAAAAGTCTATACTTCATTTCTAAAGATGTTATCTATAAAATAAAATAAAATTTCAAATTCAAAATGACAATGTTTGGTTGTTGTTAAAGATTATTTTTAAAATTATTCACATGATTTCATTTGAATGACTATTATAAAATAAAATTAGAATTGTTAAATATTTTTGACCTTCAATTCTCATTAGCTTATAGTCCTCTTTATTTTGGTGTGATCTCTTTATTTTTCTATTTTCATATATACAATGTAATAAAAGTCTTTACTTAATTTCTAAACATATTGTCCATAATAAAAGCGATACATTCTTTTGATTAAAAATTGACAATGTTTGGTTGTAGTTAAGGTTATTATTTAAATTATTAACATTATTTAATTTTTAAATAAAAAACTCATAAAATAGTATTTTCAAATATATTAGTAATTCGCTTAAAATTATTTTGTATTTCTACAAATTTAATATGAATAAAAGTTTTACAACTTTTGATCCTTTAAATTTTTATTAAATCACTCTTCACTTTTCATCAATCATTACAAAAAAACAAAAAAAAAACAAAAAACATTTTGTTAGGAATGAATGCTGAATATATCCTATGGAGTATTAGCAGCCATTCTATAGCAATTGTTGTTGCATTCATGATTGTGATTGTCATTGATGTCAACACAGTGATCTACTAAAGATTAGCAGTGAAGTAGACAGTGTTTGAGTTAGTGCACTTGGGATATTGAAGATGAAGCTATACGATGTTGAGGACTTATTCTATGATGTGTTATAAGATCATAGTTAAGAGTGCAGACAGTAATTCATTTATTCATGGAAGTTATGAGCATTTCAGTGTAAGCTGTATTCAGGGAGTGTTCCTAAGTAGCATTTTGTGGAAATCGGATGATATCTCCTAATCGAGATGGAATCTGGTTATGCACAGTTAGAGAGTAGTTGAAGACATGTTGATAGTGATGTGGATGATAGTGCAAGATCCAAGGTCACATGAGTGAAGAATTATATTGATTGGAAGCTGACAATTTTATGTAATTTTGATGTAACATGTGGAAACTTTTATTTTGTAATTTTTATGCTGACTCATTTGTAATTACTTGAGAGTGGTATAAAGGAAGCAATGTATTATATATTGTAATATGAATAAGTATGATGATTTTAAGCATTGTGAAAGTGAAATTGTGAAAGAGGATATGCAAACTATAGAGATTTGGTATTGAGATCTGATGAAGGAGTTGGTGTGGTTTGCCATAGTCAGAGAAGGAATATTGGATTGTTGAGGTCAGTAACCTTTTGGTATTATTCTATTGAGTAATATAAATATCAATTGGATAGTGATGATGAACTATAATTGATTTAATAGAACCTAACTGAAGATCAGTGATTAGAGATCACCAAGTTGTTGATTAGATATGTAAGATGATTAAATCAGTAACATGTTGTCATTGATGTCAACTAGTTTGGCAACACTTATCTTGTAAGTTACTATACTGAAACATCTGTAGAAAGGAGAAAAAAGAGATGGACATAAATATCTACATGAGAAAGATGTATAAGACAGATGGGGATAAGGAATACATTGGGTAACTTATTGATGAGTCTATGACCTTATGTTATTGACTTGATTATGTTGCATTCATCTATGATGAGGAAAAGAGCTGAAAGACACAAGGCAATGTGGTCAGTTGATGAAGCATCATAGTATACACCGAGTAGTGTAGTGTATACTGAGCATAATATAAACCAAGCTTGTGTTCATTGACACATTTCTTTGTTAATCGAATAGAGAGAAAGGAACTAGATGATTAGTTTAGCTGATAAGGATTGATGAGCTGGAAAGTACCTCAAACTTGGTGTAAAAGATAAAGTTTTTTACAAAGATCAATGTCTAACAAAATTCAAGGAAGATCTAAAGGATGGAAACAAAATGTGTTACTGACACATTAGCCGAGGAAGGTTTAAGCGGAAAAATGGATGAAGGAAAATAATTGGCAAAATTTGATGGAAGAGAAGAAAATGGTTTACATGTCTATTTAAGAGACTAGGGTTTTGTTATGAAACTTATGCCAGAAGAAGGATAATGTATAATTATCATGTGAACAAGCTTCATGCATGCCTAATCAAACTAGTTAAGGAGAACCAAACTGTAGAGATTACTGAGCATCAGAAAGCTATTACCGAGAGATAGTAAGTCATCGATTATTGTTGAAATAGAATTGATATATTGATCAGAGGATTTGAATGAGCTTAACATAGATCTAATAATCTACAATTGAAGTTGTGTTGTAATCAGATCAGCTACTATTACATTTTAACCATTGTAAACAGATAAATCTCTTAACCGAGTGGACTTGAAAGTCTTGTAATGTCATTCATAGAATGTACATTTGTTATCCTTTCAACCCCATAGTGAATGCTGGTTGGATGATAATTGTTGGTCCAAAATCCTCTAAAAAGGTCACACCTTACAATGTGTTTTGTAATCTTTAATAGGGATGGGTCTTCACTAACCTCACTTCAGAAGAGTGAACAGTTTTTGGGTTGCCGGTCCTAGGTGATTTTTCCCTTAACAGGGTTTCCACATTAAATCTATTGTGTTATGTGTTGATTGTGATGATTGTTTGTTGTCATACTTTACATGTTGCATATTGGATTTGATTGGTAATCATTATAATTTATTGACTGGTAATCGGTAAAAGAAGAGATAGTATAGTATTTTATGTTACCGAGCTGCAAAAGTTTTAAGTAAATTATTTTTGGTTACACATTTTGAATTAGGACTATGGATAACTGATTCACCCCCCTCTCAGTTATTCTAACAACTGGTATCAGAGCGTTGGTTGCTTGGAATAGAGTTTTAAGGAATTCAACAAAAAGATCTAAAAATGTTTAAGAGGGAAGTGCCAAAGCTAAACAAGGATAACTTCACAATATGGCAAAGCTGAATGAAGCTGCATGTATCTGGAATTGGGAATTTTTCCCTCACACTAATGGAGAATGGATAAGTTGCACTACCCATTTGTCCCTTGACCCTTGATCAACTAAGAGATAGGCATGAGCATAATGTTACTATGATGGAGATTGTTGCTGCCTGTATAGATGTTGAATTTGAAGATATCAAGGACTGTACTACTACTAAGCAGATGTGGGATAAACTTGCTCAATTTTATAGTGGAGATGAAAATGTCAAAAGAGATAGAGCTGAAAGCTTAAGAGGAAGATTCAATGCCATGAAGATGAAAGAAGGTGAAAACATTGTGCATTACACATGTATGCACACTAAAATGGTCACCTAGACTTTGGGCCCCCATTCAGCATTTTATCAATTTCCTGAATCAACATTTTTAGCTTAATATCAATTTCTTTGATCAAATCCTAATTTTATCATTTATTCAATTATTTTCTATGGGCTAACCATTTTATCCTAAGTCTTTATTTAATTAAAAGTAATATTTCCTCCCATTTTATTAAATAAAAAGCCCCCACTTTTCCTCTTATCCTAAGTTGCACAAATAAAGCATTATTCTTATTTTGTAAAAAGAGAAAAAGTACTTTTTGTCTCATATGGACACAAAATTCAACTCTTATTTTCTCATTGGAGGATACTTGTGCACATGGATTGCTCCTCTTTCAAGCCCCACCCTTGATTAAATTTTTTGCCTCTTAATCTCCATCATTCGTTGATTCTCATTTCCTATAAAAGAAGAGCTCTCTTCTTCATTTTCATATGCATCTTTGAATACTAATGTTATGTTGTAGGTTTTCTAGGTCACTTTGGAGCTTTGGAGATTTGGAGAATTCTTAGCTTTCACATTTATCTTAGTTTCTTTCATGCATCATAGTTTCATCATCATGGAATTCATAGTTTAGATTTCCTTTATGCTATAGATTAAACTCACATAGCTTAAGTAGGAGGACTTGTAATACTTTCATTTTCTTTCATAGTATAGCTTGCACCTTTCATTTCCATAGATTAGTTTGCATATTCATTTTAATCTAGCTTGCATTGCATCTCATTTGATTCTTGGGGATATTGGAATTCTTGCCCTTGTCTTCATTTAAATCTCTCATTGTGGGGTTGACTAGCGAGGTCATTAGCTTAATAGCTCTAGCTGAGAGCAATTTTAATATCTTGCAACTCCATACATAGAGAGCTCTAGGTCGCTTTCTAAGGTTTCCCTTTCATGGATTTCCTTGGATATAATGACTTAGAGAAGTGTACTATTTAGAGTACACATTTTTGGTGCCCACCATGGGGCCAAGCATTAGTGTTTCATCCCTTTATTTTCTGCATTTCCGTTCATTTTTCATTAATTTTTTAGCTTAATTTCGGTCTCTAGTTTTTCTGTCTCAGAGTGTCATGCAACATTTTACTAGTGTCATGCGACATTTTCTTGTATAGCAGGGTGATACTTTACCAATTAAAGTGTCACACTATTTGGCAAATAATATCACATTATTTTATGTATTTTGTCACCTGCAGGTAAGGTGAATTGTCACACCAGGATAAACTGTCGCACCAGTATACAATGAAGTGTTGCATGATACTTCTACTAACTGTATTATCACCTATACCTAACAGTGAGTTGTTTCTTGGATCTTTTTGGCCAAGTTTAGATTTAATTAGCTTGCTGGTTTAATTTTCTATAGTTAGACAGATTTCATTTGCAGATTTCATTTGGATTTTGGATTTTGCTAACCTTGTGGGGCTAACAAGTTGTGCTTGTAGGTGCATTTTCTTGAATTTTTTTTTCCAAAATTGCATGCTCAAGGCCTACTAATGGTTTTTGTAGGGCTGCCCAAAAAGGCATAAAAATACAAAAAAAAAGTGCTTGTTGTTTATTTCATTTCAAGTGTGGCATTTTACTAGTTGTTTCATTTCATAGGAACATAATACCTTGTTGAAGGAATTTTGAGGTGGTAGGAGAGTATGCTCTTCACCCTTGTGGTGAAACAAAAATCTTGACCCATCTTGGGATTTTGAAAGCGAGGTAATTGAATATTTGCTTGGTGTATTTGGGAGAAGTTTTTGAGATAGGGGAGTATGCTCTTCACCCTTGAGGTGAACCAAAAACCTTGAACCTCAAAAATTGATCCACTTTTTTTTTTAGTTTAGGATCCTTTAGCGGGCCTGCTCTTGAGAAATCAAGAGGAACAACCCAAGTGGGGACAAGACTTTTGCCAGCTATTCTGACCCACTATAAACTCAAGGCTATCAAGGACACAAAACCTTCCTAGACACAACACTTGTCTTCACTTGATGTGAGTAGCTTGTGGGATTTCAACCATGAGGAAAATGTCAAGCAAGAATGCTTAAGGTACTCTTGAGGCCGTGAGGTCTGTTACTTGCCACAAGGTAAGGAGTCCCTTTTTGGGAGCAAGAGGGGTGCTATGAACGGAAGCCCTTACTAAGAACCATAGATAGAAGCCACCTTATTTTTCCACTTAGCTTCTTGGTGCAAGGATTGATCCAAGTGGAATAACCCAGATCACCCCAAGATACTCACCATATGTTTTCCTTTGGTTGTGTCATTGACACTTCCATGACAAAACCAATATCTATTGTGGGTAACCACTTTGTGTGAGGCAATGGAGCATCAAGTTGTGGGCCAAGTTGTTAAGTATTGAGCCTTTGTCCTTCTAGGTAGTAAGTGCTTGAAATGTTCTCACCGTGATATACCTGTGTAAACACTCTTGCATACTCAACATCATGGTAGTATTCATAGGTTTTTCAAATTTGATATCACAATTGCTTGTCTTGGCAAGGTTTCTTTTTCCCTTGTTTCAAGTGTTTGAAGACATGTTTGATCCCATACTATTTGCAAACCTATCAATTTACTGCTGTCACTATGATTGAAACTGAAAAAAGCAACCTTCAAACTAAAATTTTGAACAAACAGTCCTTAAAACTAAGATTTTGCACTTCACTGGTCAAAGAGTTGTACGACCTTGGAATAGTGTCGCACCCTATTATGAGAAATATTGTGTGACAGTTTGTTCCTACACAACTATCACCCCACTTACCTAGAAAGTGTCACACTGTTTACCTAGAAAATATTTCCCTACTTAGAGCGAAGTATCACTTGGAAAGAAAGTATCACCCTGTCTACCTAGTAACTGTCACCCAAAATCTTTTGACTGTCCTGCTGATTTAACTCATTTTTAGTATCTCCTTAGTTGACCAGATTTTAGTAAGGTTTAAACTCTACCACTAGAAACCTATTTGTACCTTAGATTATTGGATTTAAATATCTTGAGCTAGTAATCTTTGACCTCACCAAAGATCTTTCTTGACATTGACAAGTTAGGAATTATCCTTATTGACAAAGTTCACCTTTAGATTCTTTGATTGCACACTTGGAGAGTTTGAGTGCTCTTTTGTCCAAATTCACTTTCATTCAAATTCAATTTCAATATATTTTGGATAAATCATCCTCCTCATCCATATGTGCTAGGATACTGGAATCCTTTTATTATGCACCACTATGGCATTGATTGATTTATCCCTTTTGTTAGCTTTCTATTTCACCATCTCTCTTTGGACAATTGAATATTCTCACTATCCTAGTTTGATGTCAATGATTCCTAAGGTCATCTTTTCACTAAGGGTCTTTTCCTTTCATGCTGGTTACAAAAAGATACCAAGTGGACCAAGGAAAGTGACCCCAATTTGTCTTCAACCAATTACCTTTAGTCCAAACTCATCAAAAGTGAAAGGGGAAGGAACCTATCTTTGATCAATATCCTAAGAGTACTTCAGAAGTTTTGTTTGAGCCTAGGAGTAGCCTTAGTGAGTCAAGTACCTCTTTGGCACCTTCTCAATCAAATATGGACATGAGTTACACCTTGACTAAATGACAAAGAGAAGCAATGGATCAAACTCTTGATGACATTCTCCAAAGACATAGGGGTAACATGATGATTGGTGAATCTTCTTATGATAATCAACCTGAATCACCTCCCATCAACACAAGATATCTAGATGCTCACCAACAAGCTGAAAGACATTATAGACAAGCTAACCAAGATGAACAGTCACAACATGAGGACCAAAACAATGAATCTTGGGATGCTCATGTGAATGAAGCTAACTTATTCAGACATTCAAGATGAACTTCTCCACTTCGAGACACCTCATGATATACAAGTGAGAGATTAAAAATAATTGAGAGAGAAAAAAAACCATTCTTGAATGAACAAGCTAAAAAAGAAGAGAAGCTTAGAGAATTAGAATCTAAAAAAAAAGCCTTGTTGGATATAGAGAGAAGAGCCACACAAGAAGAACAAGATATGCTCCTAGCCCAACAACTCAATGCATGATTCAGCAATAGGGGTACCAACAGTGGAAACAACTCCCCACCATCTACTCCCTCAAGCACTTCACATGGCTAAAGATATTCAAGGTAACCCTCAAGATCTCCTAGTCCTAGAGGAAGAAGGACTTCATGACATACCTATTATAGGAGACATACACCTCCTAGGAATTCAAGACCACCCTCCCAATGAGCTCATTATGGCTCTCTACATGTCGGAAGTAGTGCAACCTTTGATGCTCATGATTTTATTAAAATGCAACAAGAGCCACTATTTCAACAATACGTGGAGAAGTACATTGAGCAAAAAAAAGATCAATTCCTAGAGAGCTTGATAAACAAAGGTGTGAGGGTTCCTTATAATTTTGATGTGGAAAGAAAAGTCAAGAAACATAACCCATCATAAGAGGAGGAGATTAAACAAATGAAAAAGATGATGGAGAAAATGATGGCCCCTAAGAGTTCCTTCAATCTTGATGCTATTTGTCCTAATCCTTTTGATAGGAGTGTAAGCATGAAGGATTTTCCTAAGAAGGTTGAATTCACCCAATATTAAAAATATGATGGTAATGGTGACCCACATGATCATGTGCATCAGTTCTACATCATGAGTTTTGAATTTCACCATGAAGACTCCTATCTCATGAGATTATTTCCAAGGAGTCTAAAGGGTCAATAAATGGAGTGGTTTACCAACATAACCCCTCCCGTCAAAACTTTTAAAGAACATTTTGCATACAACTTGTCGAGATCAATCACCATGCTAGAATTGTGCAATTTGAAACAAAACCCAGAGGAATCCTTTGTTACATTTCTACAAAGGTGGAGATGAATGTGCTCCCACTATTCTAGGACTATTCCCAAGGATGAAAGGATTGACATTATTGTTAGCAATTTGGTACCAGAGAGGCGGTATGAGGTTTGAAAGATGGCCTTTGATTCATTTGACACTATGGTCGAAGTTACATGTAGAATAGAGGATGTCTTAAAAGAACAAGGTATTTTGACTAAAACCAATAACAACCATAGTCAAAATAATAACAACTCACATAAGGATAAAGGAAAGAATTTACACTGGAACAAGAATAAACAAGTAGTCAATGATGGAGTTGTTGACTCTAACGAACCAAAGGATTAAGGTGTCCTCCATCTATCTAGCTCAGTTCAAGCCATGAAGCTTAATACATCCTCTAACCAACAAGAGCATAAAAAAAGGTATCAAGATAAAACCAAGAAGGAGAAATGATAGTTCGCTAAGCTTGGTGACTCTTATGAAGATGTTTTTAAGATGCTTATTGACAACAATCTTGCACAACCACAAGATCTAGCCAATTTTTGCATACCTGAGATCAAACCACATTGGTGGAATGAAAAGGCTTTTTGCAAATACCACAATGGTATTGGGCATGACATAGAGCATTGCTGGAAACTTAAGCATCTTATTCAAGATCTAATTGAGAATGGTAAACTTCAAGTTGATGGATTGAATACTAATTTAGACCACAAAGCATTTAAGGAACCTTTGCCAAAATATGATAAGGTGGAAACCTCTAAATCCAAAGATGGAAAAGCTACAATCAATTACACCTATACATCTACAGAAAATGTCATCAACATGCTTGAAGTTGTTGAGGAAAGTGTTAATATGATGGGAAGCAGAGATCCTTATAGTTATGATGTTAATTCTCCTCCCATATTTGATGAAGAACCCATGATTGTACTTAGAGGTCCTTACTCTCGAAGGTCACCCCAATCTCTAAACACTATCACTAGAAGCCAGAGTCAAGGTCCTATGGTTATTAGAGGGCCTAGTTCCAAACCCAAGCAAGTGACATCTAAAAATTTCACCACCAAGTCAAAAGTCAATCCTAAAATGAGCTACAATCTTGTTGACCAATTACAAAGAACGCCAGCTCAAATCTCAATTTTTGAACTCCTAGAATTGTCTCCAAGACATAAGCATATCCTTGAAGATGCTTTGCATGCAGTAAATGTCCCCAACAACATAGATGTTGAATAATTCCAAAATATGGTTAACCACCTTGCCAGCCCACATTATCTTACATTTTCAGAAGAAGATGACAAAGCTTTGAGCCATCTGCACAATCTTGCCCTTCACATTGAGGTCATGATCTATAAAACCCATGTTAGATGTGTGTTGATAGATGGGGGTGCTAGGTTCAACATTTGTTCTTTGAGTCTATTGAAAACTTTGGGATATTTTGAGCAAGTGATTGACAGAAGGAAGAAAATTACCATCAAAGCCTATGATGAGGCCGAGAGAAGTTCTAAAGGGCTAGCCATCCTTCCTGTCAGAATTGGTCCTGTTGAAAAGGACATTTTGTTCCAAATTGTTGATGCTAGTCCTTTAGCATACAATATCCTACTTGGTAGACCATGGATCCATGACATGAAAGTAGTGCCATCAACCTACAATCAATGTGTCAAGTATCCCTATAATGGAGTTGAAGTTTGTATACCCAGGGATAGCACATTGTCTATAAATGTGATTTCAATAGGGACTCATGTTCCTCTTAATAGAGTAGTAGAAAATTTTGATGCAACTCTCGAACAATGCAAGGATAAGTTCAAGTCCATAGACCTTGGTATGGGATATTATCAACTTGACTCCTTTACAAAACTACTAGTCTCACCTAGGTCCTATGGAAAACCTTCACAGGAGATGCGACCTTCATCCTCAGCCATGACTCTATTTGGTGCATTTGTAGAATCCTCAGTGCCCATACAGGATGAGAAAGAAGAAGTGGCCATTAGAAATTGGATTTACAATGAGAAGAAATAAAAACACAATGAAAATTTCAGCCCATCTCCTAAGGCTTATGGGAGAGGATACACTTTTTTCAAAAATATGGGCTATCTAGGTCATGGCCCTCTCAGCCACAAATTAGATGCTAAGGATGAACCACTTGAACATGCTATTTTTGGGTGTAGATCTAAGACAATGGTTGGGGTAGGATTTGAAAGTCAAAAACAAAAAATTGTCCCTATCCTAGCTGCGATGGATAGTGACGATGAATCAAACTACATACCCAATTTGCAAAATCAACAAGACATGTGTAAAGATTGGGTTCCTTCTACAAATATCCTTTGGGGAGATTTAGATGATATAGTTGTCCATTCAACAGCTACAAACATACACACAAGACAAGGTGATACCCTTCATAATCTTGAAGCCTCTACATCAAGGCGTCCCAAGCCTTCTTGGTGCAAACATCCCAACAGGGATTCAGAAACTAACTCACATGAATATGAATGGGACTCTCTCTCTAATTGTTCCATAATTGACATGGACATTGATGTTGTCCATACATATAGTTCTCAACTCGAAGTAGCTAGTGAGTCTAGTGTAGGACTAGATGATTGGAATCCATGAATCGCTTTAGTGGGCGATGCTTCGTTTGGTAGGATAAATCCTAATTTGGGTACCTTAGAGGGATACTTGATAGACCCTAACTTTGCACTCACCAGAGATAATCCCTTCCATATTAACAACATTGAACCTGCCATTGACCTACCCCTTGCCAATCCTCACTTAATCGATTGGTCTCAATGCTATCGAGAGCCTTAGCTTCCAACCTTCTAGAATGACTACAAGATAGCATGTTACATAAGTGCCCTTGAGCCCATAGTCTCTTCCACCAATGAACCAACTAAAAGCATGAAAAAACTAGATATCAAGTACATCAATCACAAAATGAAAAGAAAAGAAAAAAAGAATAATGGTTCTGATGGCAAAAACCACTATGTGGCGGTGTCAGAACCCAAAAAAGTAAAAACAAAGGATGTATCCGAAGGTGAAAACCTCTTTGAGGTGCCTAAGGATGGGGTACTTGATCATCTCCCAAGTTAATTTCAAGATAGTTCATCAGTACTTATTGAGCCTACACAGCCAATTAATCTAAATATAGAAAAGGCTCCACAAATTGTGCATTTGGCTCAATCTCTATCAATACAAGAAAAAGAAGCATTTACCAAGTTCCTACAAAGAAAGAAAATAAATTTTTCTTGGACCTACTCAGACATGCTAGGGTTGGACACAAATCTCATTATGCATCATTTGTCCATAGCTCCAGGAATCAAACCAGTGAAACAAAAGTTGAGGAAAATGCATCCTCATATAGCTCTTCTTGTCAAAGCTGAACTATAAAAACTCCTAAGTGTAGGATTTATAAGAGCCATTGATTATGCCAAATGGATTTCAAACATTGTTCCAGTTTCAAAACATGACGGGTCCATTCATGTCTACATAGATTTTAGAGATCTTAACAAATCTTTCCCAAAGGATGATTTTCCACTCCCAAACATAGATATGATAGTGGACATGACTGCGGGGTATGAGATCTACTCATTAATGGATGGATTTTCTAGTTATAATCAAATCAAGATAGCTCTTGAAGACCAAGAAAAGATTGCATTTACTTGCACATGGGGAACCTATTGCTGGAACGTCATGCCATTTGGATTAAAAAACATGGGAGCTACTTATAAAAGAGCTATGACAACCATCTTCCATGATATGATGCATAAGAACATGGAGGATTATGTGGATGACACCTTAGCAAAATCCAAAAAAGGGATACACACCTAGGAGATCTAGAAGTCATTTTAGATCATATGGAATAGTTTCAACTGAGATTAAGTCCCAAAAAGTGTGCATTTGGGGTCACCTCTGGTAAAATTCTAGGATTTATTATCTCAGCCAAAGGAATAGTGGTGGATCCAAAAAATATTCAAGCAATGTTGGATATGCCGCCTCCTAAAAACATCAACCAAATGAGGAGTCGCCAGGGACACCTTTAATCTATAAGGAGGTTTATTTCACAACTAGCAGATAGAGCTCAACCCTTTAATAAGATCTTACATAAAGGGGTTACATGTGTCTGGAATGAGGATTGTCAGAAAAGCATGGACCAAATCAAGCATTACTTGGCCAATCCTCCAATCTTAATGCATCCTATCCCAGGAAAACCACTCATATTATATGTTTCAGCAACAGAATCTTCCTTGGGGGCATTATTGGTTCAACTTGATGACATTGGAAAAGAAAGAGCTATATATTACATCAGTCATACTCTTGTCTCTTATGAGGTTAATTACACTAGTATTGAAAAATATTGCCTTCCGATGGTGTTTGGTTCCCAAAAGTTGCGACACTACATGCTTGTGCATACAATACACCTCATTGCAAATACTGATCCTCTCAAATATTTTCTTGGTAAGGCTGCTCTCATAGGTAGACTTGCTAAGTGGATGATGATCTTATCAAAATTTGACATAGAGTATGTTGAGCGTAAAGCCATAAAAGGACAAGCCATTGTAGATCAACTTGCTGATTTTCCAATTCAAGATAGCATGCATATTCAAGTTGAATTTCCAGATGAGCACATAATGTACATGACTACAAGAACATGAAAGATGTTCTTTGATGGCTCTTTCATGCAAAATGGTTCAGGAGTTGGAGTGTTATTTGTTTCTCCCCATGGGTACACAATCCCCAAATCCTACAAACTTTTGTTTCCATGCACAAATAACATTGTTGAATATGAGGCCTCAACAAATGGACTAAAAATGGCAATAGAATGGGGAATTACAGAGCTACACATTTATGGGGATTCACAATTGATCATCAACCAAGTTAATGAAGAATACCAAACAAAGGATGACAAACTGATACCCTACAAAAAAATGGTTGATTCATTGCGATGTTATTTCACCTTTGTTACATTTCAACAAATCCCTAGAGTAGAGAATAAAGCAATTGATGCTATGGCTACATTGGATTCACTTCTTTAGCTAGAATAGCATGAATCCAAATTCAAATTCCTGGTGGAAGAGCTACACTATCCAATCTATGACTCCCTAGAAAGCCAAGTTGTTTGTACCCTTGTTAGCTATGAGTCATCCTGCTATAGTGCCATCTACTCATTTCTCTATGATGGCATCATTCCTAAAACTTTCAACCATTCTAAAAGAAGAAACCTTGTTTGAATTGCCTCTCACCATACCCTTATCTCTAGTGATCTGTATAGGAGGGGTTTAGATGGGGCATTTCTTAGGTGCTTGGAAAAGGATGAGTCTGACCAAGCATTAGCTGACATTCATGAGGGCATTTGTGGAGGAAATTCTAATGGTCTTTCCATGGCCCAAAGGTTTCTTAGGGAAAGTTACTATTGTCCCACCATGCAAATGGATGCCATAGCTTTTGCCAAATCTTGCAAAAAGTGTCAAAAACATGGAAACCTGATTCATACTCTAGGCAGATAGCTTAGTCCTTCACTATCTCATTGGCCATTTCAGCGTTGGTGTCTGACCTTGTTGGGCATATTCATCCCAACTCATTAGGTGGACATAAATTCATTATCATTGCTACTGACTACTTTACCAAATGGGTAGAAGCCATTCCACTATCTGTTGCTTTAGGGAGGACTATTTCCTTGTTTATTTTGAAGCATATCATCTGTCGATATGGTGTGCCTTCAAAAATAATCACTGACAATGGAGGTCAGTTTAAAAATAAGGACCTTAAAGATCTCTACAAAATGTTCAAGATAAAACAACATTGGTGCTCCATTTACTTCCCACAAGGAAATGGACAAGCAGAAGCTTCAAATAAAATGATTCTCAAGATTCTCCATAGAATAGTTCACAACAATGGTTGAGACTGGCATTTACAAATCAATCCAGCCTTATGAGCTTACAGAATGAGTATTTGTACTCCCACAGGGGCTACTCCTTTTTCCCTTATGGTGTTGAAGCATCGTTACCTTTAGAG
Source organism: Chamaecyparis obtusa (assembly GCA_027943335.1). Classification (NCBI taxonomy): domain Eukaryota; kingdom Viridiplantae; phylum Streptophyta; class Pinopsida; order Cupressales; family Cupressaceae; genus Chamaecyparis; species Chamaecyparis obtusa. The sequence continues at coordinate 1,856,212 of BSBK01004688.1, read as the reverse complement.
GTTGAGATCCCTTCACTTAGAGTCCCTCTCAAAGGTTTGGCTACAGATGAAGACTACCATGCCATGAGACTGCAAGAATTATAACTTCTAGATGAAAAGCATAAAGCATCATTTGACCACATAAGAGTTTACCAAAAGTATATGTCCAAAGCATTCAACAAAAAGGTTCACCCTATGGAATTTCAAGTAGGAGATCTTGTCTTGTGTGAGAATCCTAAGAATCAGCAAAATAGAGAACAAAAGGGCAAGTTCGAACCTAATTGGCTTGGACCATACATCATTACTGTTGCTTTTGGGATAGGTACTTATTTACTATCTGATCTAGAGGGAGAATAGCTCCCTAATCCTATGAATACTTTGCACCTAAAGAAGTTCTATCCTTGATGCCTATTCTATTTGGGGGCATCCTTTGTACACATTTATTGGTCCTCAAAAAATACCAAAAAAAAAATTCATATATGATGCTAAAAAAATCCTAAAAAGCATATAAAGTCCTGAAAAAATATTAAAAAATCAAAAAATTCAAAAATTCAAAAAAATAGAAAAAGTGCCTTGATGAAAACCTAGAAACAAGTGCCTTCAAAATACAAAAAAATTGAAAAAAAAAAAAAATTGCAATAAAATCTAAGTGGTGAAAATCTAGAAACAGGCGCTACTTGAGGCCTTTGCACTCCTATTTCTTAGCATGCATCCTTGACACTTAGCCATTCTCCATCATGCCTTGACCTTGTTGCCTTGGTTTGGAATTGGTCTTTGTCTTTGTCTAGGGGGCATAACTATATTAGCTTTGGTCTCTTGGATGTGCTAGTCTTTAGGACACTTTGCAAATAGTGTTTCTCAACACTTCCCAATTGTGTTTCTCAACACTACCCTAGCATCAAGTGTTTCTCAACACTTATCAGCTATCTTAATCATAGTCTATCATGATGCAATATTTCCCCCTAGTAGATGTGATGCTCAAAGTTTGACTCTATGACCTACACACACACTTAAACAATCAACTCACTGAGACTTGCTTGACTTTATTTTCTTTGTGTGTTGTCTATCATGATTCCTTTGATGAGTGTTCTCTCCCTAATAGTTTTTGATGATGCTGAGCTAGAAGATTGGGGGCATAAGAACATGTTTTATTTCTTTTTCTTCTTGTGGGTATATTTTGTTAGTCCTAATTGTCATTAGCATTTATGCTTGTTCCACTTGACACTTAGGACCTATAGAGTATTATCCTTGACTATTTTTATGCGAGTGCATGCTTATAGCCATCTTGACTTTTATTGTGTCTCGATGCAAGCATAATCTTGCTATAGAAAACTTAGGGAACCTCACTGCACTAGTCATCTTGACCTACATTTCTTTGATGCCTAGGTGGGATTTCGACATTTCTATCTGATATAGATCATATTCATATACCCATAGTCATACTAGTGAGTATTGTATGATCTTATGATGCTACCAATAAAGCTCAATGATGATTGTTAGATGTCTATTGGTGTTGTGACCTTGAAAGTCAACCACTTTCATTGTAGTTTGCATTTTTAGGTTCATGTTACATTAATTTTGCATCTTGCATAGGGAGAGAGCTCTCATTTTATCTTTCACGGACTAGTCAGTCAACTGCACTCATCTTTTCCCTTCCTCTCAATCATGTCTTTCACTCCTTTTCTTTTTCATTACATCATTTTCCTATCATCACAAGGGGTTAATATTATCATCATATCTATACCCTAAAGAGATCATCTTCAAAACATGAGTCTATGTCATTCACATAAGAACTAAAAACATACATGTATATGAGAGAGAACATACATGAGCATAGACACATACATTTTGAGCAATATGACAAGACAATATGAAAATTGAAACAACCATCACAAGTGAGATGCAAACACAAGATATATCAAACATCCAGTAATCTCATATATATATATATATATATATATATATATATATATATATATATATATATATATATGTCATGATACAAAGTACAAAATATGAGATCCCAAAATCTAGATCAAAGTCTCATGATAAGTAAAGCATCTCAACAATCCTAAGCCTATGTCTGGCTAGCACCATCATGCAGTGCTGGTGGTGCTAGAGCTGCTGCTGCCTCTGGTACCATATCAAATTTCTCAGATATCATTGAGTAAGGTGGTGCTCTCTAACCTCTGGTACAGCCTAAATGTAGAGACCATGATAATATGCAGCTCGTGCTGCCTCTCTTTGGCTCTCTATAATGGCAACCTATATAGCTCTATCTCGGCTCTTAGATCAGTCAGCTACTACTCTTTGATGACTATAATGATCCTCATCTACTGCATCTCTATCTCTAGAGCCTAGATCCTGGCTCTCAGATCCTCTCCCCCTACAGGCTGATCCTACCTAGCACTTGATCATCAGCGAAATGGCCTCGTTGTGTCATCTCCCTCATCTCCAGAACCCTATCCCCATGGCCATTTTTGGCCACTTGATTAGAGCTCTATCCTCTCTCTCCTCTCCCTCTCCCTCCTCTTCCATCCCCTCCATCATCCCCCTGAGCTACCAGTTGTGCATCAGCTACTGTAAATCTAGGGAATGGGGTTCTCTGTCACTCTGCCCTATATACCGCATCAACACTTGCATCTGCCATATATGGAAGGTAATCCCATGGCTCCTAGTGTATATCCATAGTGTCCTATACTACCTACTAGTAATCTAGCATCGGTAACTAACCATGAGCCTCCTCATCCCTGACCTGAGCATATGTGGTAGTCTCAGTAGGCACCCTCTACTGGCACCCAAACTACCTCCAGACATGAGTAATCATAAACCTCTCCACAATGTCTGCATGCCGACCTACAAGTGGCCAACTACATAGCATGTAATCTATCTCATACCTATCACCCCACTTCTCACATGCCCTATATGGTCTCCAAATGAATGAGGTGAGCTCATCCAACAACCTACGATAATAAGTCACATCCCCGCTATGTGGCTAGGAGAGAAATCCTTTGTATCTATACATGTAAGGGTATCTATGCTCCCTCAGCTACACTCATGGTTGCACTACATAAATGTGCTCCCACACCCATATCAGAGCCAGAATGGCCCCGCAAGCCCAAGTCCTACTATCCCAATAGATGATCTTGTGTAGCTCATGGTACATGTCGGCCAATATGGTTGGGCCCCATGCTATCCATCATCGGTGTGCCACTAGATCTAATAATAACCTGCCCCATCCTAGTGAAAAACCCTTCTGACTCCTATTAGTAATAAGGGCATGTCCAATAATGGAAGCTACAATACAAGGCAATGGGAAGTCCCTATCATAATCCATCAGCCAATCCCAGTTGATGTGTCTGTAAATAATGGTCACATCCTGAAACATGTCCTAGATGGCCTGTCACCCCTTAGTAGGATCCTAATCATATTACACATGTGCCAACAAACAATCATGTTAGTTTCTATCATATGGAAACTTTACAACTATGACTATCTATAAACATGATTATACTCACAGGATCACCATGGCTAGGCACATGGAGAATCTGATAGACATCCTCCAAGGTGATCGATGCCTCTCTAGTAGGTAGATGAAAGGTGTTGTGCTCGCTATGCCATCTCTTGGCTAGCATAGTCAACAACCCATGGTCAGCATGAATATGGGGCATCTACAATAAATACCAAAAACCCATCGCTCTTAGATCTGCCTTGCCTGGATCATCTAGATCTCGGACACATTGTAATCCTATCACTAGAGGTGCTCAAATGTGGAGCGCAGGAAGATTCTCCTACAAGCTATTTAAACCAAACCAGATGTCAGAACATATCATGATGGATGTATAAAATTAGTACAAAACATCTTAAAAGAAAACATTGTTAGGACCCATGTCATTTTGCTCAAAATAATTCAAACATGTCAAAATTTTCAAACTGTGCAACACTATTTTTTGACTAAGTGTCGTGTGACACTTTGTCCTATAGTAGTGCAATAGTATCTTTGATTGTGATACTTTGCATAGTGTTGCATGACATTTCATTTAGTATCATGTGATACTAGGCTTAATGCCAGTGTGATACTTTGTCGACCCATGAAGTATCACATGACATTATCCCCTGAAGGGTGCGATACTTCGCAAATGTCGTATGACTTTTCACCCAAGTTAAAATTTTGAAATTTTGAAAAAAATAAAAATTTAAATTTAAATGCCATAAATGCTCATTAAATGACCTAAAGAGTGAGTTTTTCTGAAAACATACCAGGGCACCATAGTGGGGAGGTTGGTTGTGCAACTGAGTGCGCTCAAATCGATGCCTGTGGACTGGGATCACTACTTGCTAGGCCATTTTCTCTCTCTAAAGCTCTTAAGTTCTCAAATATCACAAAAGCAAAATGATTTGAAAATGACACTTTTGACCCCTTATATAGCCTTTTGACTTTTTGACCTAATTTTCAAAACACCTTAGAATTGCGTGAAAATTGCACTCCTAGCTAATTTCGATGTCTTGGATCCATTTTTGGGATCGAAATAAAAATCTTAGTTCATCTTGATAGTCAAAATTGCATTTCAAAAATTTTCCCTTCTTCTACACAACTGGCTGACCATTTGAGGCCTAATCCTTCAATCTTTGTTGGAGCATCTTCTTCTCCATCTCTTTCAAACCTTCTAGTCTGTCATCCATCCCCTTCTCTTCATCTCTCTATGGTTTGACTTTATCTTTATCCTATATCCTTCTCGGTCAAACCTAGTCAAACTAGGGCATATCTTCACTACTTGATGGTTATTCTATTGTCCTTCATCTTCGATTATGATTCCTAGTGATTTGATCAACCTTATCAATTTGCTACTTCTCCTCTACTTGATTTCAATTCCAATTTCAAGGGGGCAGTACCTATCAGCTTCAATCCTTGATTCAGCTATATCAGTCAGCTTTTCTTGAAATTCTTATCTCTTATTTCAGACTTGATTATCACTCAACAACAATGGTGTTAGTCTTGTCTTTTAGCCTATCTTTGTCAGCTTATGCTTGTCCTGATGTGTTCCCATCTATTGAACACACATCTGGGTTGTTTTTTGATCCCAAATTGATCTCACACTTCAATTCCATTGTTTGACTACATGTTATCTTGAGTCAACCTCACATTAGTCAAAGAGGGGCAAATGTATGCACCCTAAAATGGTCGCCTAGACTTTGGGCCCCCATTTAACATTTTATCAATTTCCTAAATCAACATTTTCAACTTAATATCAATTTTCTTGATCAAATCTTAATTTTATCATTTATTTGATTATTTTCTATGGGCTAACCATTTTATCTTATGTCTTTATTTAATTAAAAGGAATATTTCCTCCCCTTTTATTAAATAAAAAGCCCCCACTTTTGCTCTTATCCTAAATTGCACAAATAAAGCATTTTTTCTTATTTTATAAAAAGAGAAAAAGTACTTTTTGTCTCATATGGACACAAAAGTCAACTCTTATTTTCTCATTGGAGGATACTTGTGCATATGGATTGCTCCTCTTTCAAGCCCCACCCTTGATTAAATCTTTTTCCTCTTAATTTCCATCATCCGTTGATTCTCATTTCCTATAAAAGAAGAGCTCTCTTCTTCATTTTCATATGCATCATTGAATACTAATGTTATGCTGCAGGTTTTCTAGGTCACTTTGGAGCTTTGGAGATTTGGAGCATTCTTATCTTTTACATTTATCTTAGTTTCTTTCATGCATCATAGTTTCATTATCATGACATTCATAGTTTAGATTTCCTTTATGCTATAGATTAAACTCACATAGCTTAAGTAGGAGGACTTGTAATACTTTCATTTTCTTTCATAGTATAGCTTGTAGCTTTCATTTCCATAGATTAGTTTTCATATTCATTTTAATCTAGCTTGCATTGCATTTCATTTTATTCTTGGGGATATTGGCATTCTTTCCCTTTTCTTCATTTGAATCTCTCATTGTGTGGTTGACTAGCAAGGTCATTAGCTTAATAGCTCTAGCTGAGAGCAATTTTAATATCTTGCAACTCCATACATAGAGAACTCTAGGTCACTTTCTAAGGTTTCCCTTTCATGGATTTCCTTGAATATAATGACTTAGAGAAGTGTACTATTTAGATTACACAACACAAAAAAAATAAAGGTGGTAGTTCATGCTATTAGAGAATCTGATGGAGTTATTGATGAAGACACTGTGGTAAGCAAAATTATAAGGACTTTATTGCCTATTTATGCCATCAGAATATCTACAATTCATGAAATTAGGTCAACACCTAACAGTACACTCACTCTTCATAATCTGATCAGAAAGCTAGCAACATTTGAACTGAACAACTATGATAATAGTGTTGTACTAACTATTGAATCTGCTTTTATGACTTTTCTGAAGATTGGTAAGTCTAGTAGTAGAAACAATAAGGATGATCGTGATACTAATACTGATGATGAGCTTAATGAACTTGAAGCTCTTATGGCCAGAAGGTTACCTAAAGGTAAAGAAAGATATAGAGGTAAATTACCTTTAGCATGCTTTAACTATAAAAAGGTTGGTCACCTTGCTTCTAGATGTCCAAACAAGAAGGAAGAAGATAGAACCAAGGACTGATCTGAAGGAAGCTATGGGAGAAGAAACAACAAAAGCTACCGACACTACAATAGAGACAAGCGAGACAATAATGACAAAGGCAAAAAGGTATGTTACATAGTAGAAGAAAATGAATCAGAATCTGATTTAGATGATGATGTAGAAGTAGTATTTGTTGCTATGAAAGATGATTCTGAGCAAGAAGAAAAACATGTAGAAACAACACTAATTTTTAAAGCTAATAAAAATGATACAGGGATCATAGATAGTGGCTATACACATCACATGACTGGTGATGATGATAAATTTGATCATCTTGAGAAATACAATGGAGGATCTATTAAGATGGGTAATGATACACCTTGTATGGTAAGAGGTAAAGGATCCCTAATGATAAATGATAGAATAAAATGTGAAAATTCTTATTGGGTAGAAGGACTAAACTATAATTTGCTAAGTGTGGCACAACTGAACAATTCAGGTCACAGAGTTTTTTTTGAGAGAAAGAAAGTAAAAATATTTGATGATGGAAAAAGACTAGTTGGAACTAGAGCACAATCAAGGGGTAATCTATTTTATCTTGATAATGATGAGTCTTCTTGCTTGATGATGAAAAATGAAGATGCTTGGTTGTGGAATAAAAGGTTATGTCATGTGAATTTTGATAACATGATTAAGATTAGTAAAAAGAAAAGAGTTAAAGGTTTGCCTAACTTGTTAAAGCCTGATCATGTTATATGTCATGAATGTTAGAAAGGTAAAATAACCAAATCTAGTTTCAAAAGAAAAGATTACTCAACAAAGAAGATACTTGAGTTGGTTCATGCCGACCTATGTGGTCCTATGAGAACTCAAATTTATTATGGAGATAGATACTTTATTCTTTTTCTTGATGATTATACTAGATTAATGACTATCATGTTCTTAAAAGAAAAATCTGAGGCATTCAAGATGTTCAAGTGGTATAAAGAAAATGCAGAGAAAGAGACTGTTAAAGAATTGAAATGCTTAAGGTCTGATAGAGGAGGTGAATTTATCTCTGATGAATTTACTAAATTTTGTAATGAGCATGGTATTAAAAGATAGGTCTCTGCACCGAGGACACCTAAGTAGAATGGCATTGCTAAAAGGAGGAATAGGTCAATTATTGATTGCACAAGGACATTAATGATAGAGAAGAATGTTTTTCAGACATACTAGAGAGAAGTTGTTAGCACAGTTGTTTATGTTCTGAACCAAATACAACTAAAGGACACTATCAAGACACCCTATTAGTTATGGTTTGGACACAAACCCACTGTAATTTATTTCATAATTTTTGGAAGCAAATGTTTTATTTTGAAAGATGAAAGAAATGGAAAGTTTGACTCAAAAGGTGATGAAGGGATATTTCTTGGATATTCTAGTAAAAGCAAAGTATACAAGTGTCTAAACAAAGTTACTAAAAAAATGATTGAAAGTACTAATGTTCGGGTTGATGAGTTTGATGATAAGAATGTAGAGGAAAGCATAAAGGAACTGAAAGACTATGATAGATTCACTTACATTGAATAACCTAAGTATCTACCGAAGCCACAGACTGTGACAACTGGTCAATAGAAAAACAATACCGAGGAATAGGAAAGAGGAACCGACGATAAGGAAGGACCTACCGAGCAAGCAAATGAACCTGCACAGGATGAAAAAGAAAGAAGAGATCAAGTACTAGAAAGATTTTTTAGATGACATCATCCTGAGACACAAATAATCAGAGATAGACAAACTGGAATGATGACAAGGAGTAAGACAAGACAAGGTACATGTCTAGTTTGTGAATATGAACCAAAGAATGTTAAAGTTGCATTAGAGAATGATGAATGGGTTAATGAAATGAAAGAGGAAATAGAATAGATAGAGAAGAACAAAACCTGGAGTTTAGTACCCAGACCCAAAGATAAGAATGCTATCGTTACTAAGTGGATATTCAAAAAAAAGCTAAATGAAAATGGAGAGGTAATAAGAAATAAAGCTAGATTGGTATGCAAGGGATATGCACAGGAGGAAGGAATTGATTATGGTGAAAATTTTTCACCTATTGCTAGATTAGGAGTTAGAATGTTCCTTGCATATGTTGCACACAAAAAGTTCAAGGTTTATTAAATGGATGTTAAGTCATCATTTCTGAATGGGATACTTGAAGAAGAAGTCTACATAGAACAACCAGAAGGGTTCATTGATCTAGACAAGAAAGATATTGTATGTAGATTACATAAAGCTTTATATGGTTTGAAGCAACCACCTAGAGCCTGGTATGAAAGGCTGCATACTTATTTGTTAAGTATTGGATTTGTTAGAACTAGTGAAAACAATAATTTGTACATGAAAGGAGATACTACTGATACTATTCTGATTGTTGAAATATTTATGGACGATATTATCTTTGGAGGTCAAGATCACATATGTAAATCCTTTGTTGATGAGGTGAGAAAAGAGTTTGAAATGTCTATGTTTGGAGAGATTAACTTCTTTCTAGGACTGCAAGTGATTCAACAAAGTGATGGGATATTCATCACACAATCTAAATATATCAAGGAAATACTGAGAACATTTGGCATGGAAGATGATAAATGTGTTGGAACACCGATGGCTACTGGATGTAAACTGACTAAGGAAAATGAAACTACAGAGGCAAACTAGACACTATACCGATCTATGATTGGTAAATTAATGTATGTAGTGCATAGTAGACCAAACATAACACATGTTGCGGAGATTGTTGGAAGATTTTCTACAAATCCTAGGGAGTCACACATGGTTGCTACAAAAGGAATCTTAAGATACCTGAAGAAAACAAAGGACTATGGATTATGGTATCCTAAGGAAGGAAAATTTGAACTCAGAGTCTATACCGACGCTAATTGGGTTGGAAATATGGATGACAGAAAAAGTATCACTGGAGGAGCATTTTTCTTTGGTGAAAGACTTGTTACATGGATGAGTAAGAAGAAGGCTTGCATTTCTCAGTCTATAGCCAAAAAAGAGCATGGTGTTGCTGCTGCAAACTATTCAAATATTGCATATATTAAGCAAGTGTTGGAAGGTATGAATGAGGTAATCACTGAGCCGGTGATTATATATTTTGACAACACTAGTGCAATAAATATTTCAAAGAATCTAGTGATGCACTCTAAGACAAAGCATATATCTATTAAGTATCACTGCTTAAGAGAACAATTACAGGAGAAGCAAGTGAAGCTAGAATTTTTTACATCTAAAGAACAACTTGCAGACATATTTACAAAGCCTCTACCGAAGGATACATTTGAATACTTGAGGACTAGACTTGGGGTCTGTCCCCTGTCTACCAGTCACTAATGTGATCTGGATGTTGCATCAACCTAATCTTATCAGAAGATCATTCATGTTGATGCAACATAGTTCACACTTTGGATCATGTCTAAGGTTGTGAAAAGTTTGAAGAATTGGAACAAATTGGCATATCAGTATACTAAGATACAGAGAATGCACTAGACAAGAGAGAGTTACATGGCTACTACAGAGCTGCATGTTTATTTGTTTCTTTGGAATTGTTGTCAAAGGGAGAGATAAAAAATATGAACCTGATAAGAACACTGAAACATCTATCTAAGGGAGAGATAAACTAAAAGTAAGGGAAAGCATTGAAGATCAGTTACTGAGAACAGAAGAAGGAATCTGAGAACTAAAAAAGATCATATCTGCAGAAGGTAATCTGCATTGGTAATGTTGTTAAGTAATGTAGTGATTAAACATATTAAGCTAGGGAGAGCTTGTACAACATTTGTTTATAGAGTTGTAGAATACATGTTTGGTATGTGTATGGTATATTTCATATTGTTTGAGTTGCCATCAATCCCATAGGAAAGATTGATGAACTACAATTGATTTAGAACCTAATTGAAGATCAGTGATTAGAGATCACCAAGTTTCTGATTAGATATGTAAGATGATTAAATCAATAATATGTAGTCATTGATATCAACTAGTTTGAAAACACTTATCTTGTAAGTTACTATACCAAAACATCTGTAGAAAGGAGAAAAAAGAGATGAAGGATAGAAATATCTACATGAGAAAGATGTATATGATAGATGGGGATAAGGAATACATTGGGTAACTTATTGATGAGTCTATCACCTTATGTTATTGACTTGATTATGTTGCATTCATCTATGATGAGGAAAAGAGTTGAAAGACACAAGGCAGTGTCATCAGTTAATGAAGCATCACAATATACACTGAGCAGTGTAGTGTATACCAAACACACTATAAATCAAGCTTGTGTTCATCGACACATTTCTTTGTTAACTGAATATAGAGAAAGGAACTAAATGATTAGTTTAGCCAATAAGGATTGATGAGATGGAAAGTACCTCGAATTTGGTGTAAAAGATAAATTTTTTACGAAGATCAATGGCTAAAAATATTAAAGGAAGATCTAAAGGATGGAAGAAAAACATGTTACTGACACATGAGCTGATGAAGGTTTAAGCAAAAAAATGGACAAAGGAGAATAAGTGGAAAAATTTGATGGATGAGAAGAAAATGGTTTACATGTCTATTTAAGAGGCTAGAGTTTTGTTATGAAACTTATCCCAGAAGAAGGAGACTACAAAATTATCGCATGAACAAGATTCATGCATGCCTGATCAAATTGGTTAAGGAGAACTGAACTACAGAGATTACCAAGCATCAGAAAGCTATTACCGAGAGATAGTAAGTCGTTGATTATTGTTGAAATAGAATTGATATATTGATTAGAGGATTTGAATGAGCTTAACATAGATCTGATAATCTACAATTAAAGTTGTGTTGTAATCAGATCACCTACTATTACATTTTAAGCATTGTAAATAGATAAATCTCTTAACCAAGTGGACTTGAAAGTCTTGTAATGTCATTCATAGAATGTACATTTGTTATCCTGTCAACCCCATACTGAATGCTGGTTGGATGATAACTATTGGTCTAAAATCCTCTAATAAGGTCACACCTTGCTGTGTGTTTTGTAACCTTTAACAGGGTTGGGTCTTCACTGACCTCACTTTAGAAGAGTGAACACTTTTTGGATTGTCGGTCCTAAGTGGTTTTTCCCTTAACAGTGTTTCCAAGTTAAATCTCTTGTGTTATGTGTTGATTGTGATGATTGTTTGTTGTCATAATTTACATGTTGCATATTGGATTTGATCGGTAATCATTATAAGTTATTGAATGGTAATCGGTAAAAGCATAGATAGTATAGTATTTTATGTTACCAAGCTGCAGAAGTTTTAAGTAAATTTGTTTTTGTTACAGATTTTGAATTGGGACTATGGATAACTGATTCACCCCCCTCCTAGTTATTCTAACAAGTGAGCTCAGTGATCTTTCCCTAAAGCTATTTGGGCAGTGGATCCTTTTGTCTTCCATAACTCCTAAAAGAGTTAGAATCTTTTAACAGGGATTCATATGTACTGAATGTATTTCATAATACTCCTAACAGAGTCCATCCTTTCACAAGGAATATTCATATTAGTGCATCTTTTATAGGCATCATTCCCATTAGAGTTTACTATTTGATCAAGAGGTTCCCTAGTCAACATATCTTGTGTCATTATGTTATTGTATATGAATATCTTTCTATGGTTGTTGGTTATATTGCTTACATGGATAAAATCTATTGAAGTTGATAAATGTTATAGTTATCAGACAACTGAGTCACCCCCCCCCCCCCCCCACTCTTAGTTATCTTGGTGGAATTTACTTTCTAACAATTGGTATCAGAGCAGCAAGTCCTTGAAAGAAAAGTTTAACAGCTTAAGGAGATCCATGGCGAATTTTAGGAAAGAAATCCCTAAGTTTGATGGAGTAAATTTTGACAGTTGGAAAGAAAAGATGAAGACACATCTACTATTTTTAGGACTGGTTTATTGGTTGATTAAAAAGAATCAAAAGACTATCATTGATGAGGATAACATTGAAACATGTACTAATGAATACAGAGATCTATTCATGTGTAACATAGTTTCTAGAGAAGCACTTTTGTCAGCCCTTCAGGAGAATGAGTATAGTTAGGTAAAATATCTAAAGACATCTCATGAAATTTGGTTAGCTTTACATTGTACTTTTGAAGGTGATGAACATGCAAAGAAAGTTAGACTGCATAATTGGATATGTGCATTTGAAGATATAAGAATGATGGAAGATGAATCTATTAGAAGCTATATTGGTAGAATGTCGAAAATTGTTGTAGGTATAAAATCTTGTGGAGGAACAAAGACAAAGAATGAAGTGATATGGAAAATTCTGAGGACATTGAGTCCTGCATTTAAGCAGACAACACAAATGATTGAACAAGTCATACCTTATACTATGAATTTTACAAGAGAGACTCTTCTTGGAAGATTGGAAGTAGAAGAAATGAACCTGAGGTTACCTATAATGGAGACAACATTAAGTGCTCTTAGTGTTTTCCCTACTTTGTCAACAAGCATAAGTGTAAGTGGAGATTATTCTAGTAGCAGTAGACCTAGAAATGAAGAAGACATGAAGATTGAAGAAGGTATTGTCTTTCTTGTGCAGAGAGAACTAGATGGTAAGAAAATTTTTAAATGTTGGACTTGTCAAGAATTTGGTCATTTTGCATCTAAATGTCCTAAGAGAGTTAAAAAGTATAGGAAGAACTTTAACCCTAGGAGATCTAAAGAATGTTATTATGCAAATGATGAAGAACTTGAAGCTAGTGTGGAGAAATCTTTGAGTGAAAGTGATACTAAGAATAATCATTATATAGGATTTGTAGCAATTCAAGAAGAAAATCTTGAAACTGAAATTAAGGAAGAAAGGGCCTTAGTTTCTCAAGTAGAAAAGAAAGTTGATTGAATTATAGACAATGGTTGTTCACATCATATAACTAGAGACATGAAAAATCTCATAAAGTTTAACAATTATGATGGAGGAGTTGTTAGAGTTGGAAACAATGAACCTTGTTTGATTAAAGGTATATGATCTATTACTCTTGATGGAAAGACTAATACTGATGATGTTTACTTTGTGGATAGTTTGAAACATAATCTTTTGAGTGTTGGACAGTTAGTTGACAAGGGATATCAATTTTGGTTTACTAAGAAAACTTGTGTGATAAAAGACAAGGATGGAAATTTGATTGGTACTGGATCTAGAACTAGAGGTAATGTATTTTAGTTGAATCCTACTAAGCTGACATGTTCGATTTCTCAAATTGAACCTAAATCTACTAGTGAAGCATGTGAAGATGAACATTGGATTAAAGCTATGAAAGAAGAACTAGATCAAATTGAAAAGAACAAGACATGAGAATTGGTCCCTAGACCTAAAGATAAGAATGTTATAGGAACAAAATGGGTATTTAGAAACAAGATGAATGAACAAGGAGAAGTAGTAAGGAATAAAGCAAGATTGGTATGCAAAGGATACTCACAACAAAAAGGAATTGACTATGAAGAAACTTTTGCATCAGTAGAAAGAATTGAAGCAGTAAGAATGTTTTTGGCTTATGAGGCTTTTAAGAAATTCAAAGTATATCAAATGGATGTGAAGTCAACATTTCTGAATGGAGAGTTGGAAGAAGAAGTCTACATTGAGCAGCCTAAAGGTTTTCCTTTAAATCAACAAGGAGACATGGTATGTAAACTAAAGAAAGCTTTATATGGACTGAAGAAAGCACCTAGAACTTGGTATGCAAGATTGGATAAGTATTTGTTGAAATTAGGATTTACAAAAGGCACAACTGATAGCAACCTCTATACAAAAGAAATTGAAAATAGTTTGTTGATTGTAGTTATTTTTGTTGATGATATTATCTTTGGAGGAGAAGATGAAGCCAGTGATAAATTTATAGATGAAAGGAAGATTGAATTTGAAATGAGTATGATTGGTGAAATGAAATACTTTTTAGGATTGCAGATAACACATAGCAGTGATGGTATCTTTGTTAGCTAGACAGAGTACTTGAATGATCTATTGAAGAGATTTGGAATGGAGAACTCTAAACTAGTTGGAACACCTATGGTAACTGGACATAAGTTATCTAGCATAGATGAGACTCCTGCAGTGGAATAGAAGAAGTACAGATCTATGATTGGAGGATTGCAGTAATTGACCCATACAAGACCTAATATATCACATTCAGTTAGAGTTGTAGCAAGATTTCAAGTTGAACCCAGAGAATCACATTATGCAATAGTAAAGAGGATACTGAGGTACTTAAGAGGAACAATTGAGTATGGATTATGGTATGAAAAATCTGATGATTTTACCCTATGTGCATATACAGATGCTGATTGGGGAGGTAGTGTTGATGACAAAAAGAGCACCAATGGAGGGTAATTTTTCCTTGGAGGGAGATTAGCTTCTTGGCTAAGCAAGAAGCATAATTGTATTTCATAGAGCATAATAGAAGTAGAGTATGTAGTAGCAGCAAACAATTGTAACCAAATTATTTGGATGAAACAAATGTTGAAGGATATTGGAGTAAATTTTTTTGAACCTATTGTTATACATTGTGATAACACCAGTACAATTAGTATGTCTAAGAATCCTATGTTACATTCTAAGACAAAGCATATAGAGATAAAGTATCATATAGTAAGAGAGAAACTAGTAGAGAAAGAAGTCAGACTTGAGTACATAAGCATAAAGGAGTAGATTGCAGACATATTTAACAAAAATTTGCTCAAGAATACATTTGAGTATCTAAGAGGTATGCTTGGGGTTATGCCCTAGCCTACTTTTGAGACTTGATATAGATTGTTGCATCCGTCTAGTGGTATATGAGCCCTATCTTTCTTCTAGATTGGATGGTGGTACTTCCTCTATGGGGGAGTATGTGTATCTGAGTTGAGTCATGAGGACTCTAGTGAATGCATTTTCTAAACACTGTCTTTTGACATTGAAGTTGTTGTTGACATAACGATGAAACATATGTCATTGATGTCAATGGGGGAGAAGTAT
Organism: Chamaecyparis obtusa; assembly: GCA_027943335.1. Taxonomy (NCBI): domain Eukaryota; kingdom Viridiplantae; phylum Streptophyta; class Pinopsida; order Cupressales; family Cupressaceae; genus Chamaecyparis; species Chamaecyparis obtusa. The sequence goes on along the minus strand of BSBK01004688.1, from coordinate 1,840,655 downwards.
GCATGAAAAACCATATGAATAGGAAAATGAAGCAAGATTTGATTGATTAAGAGGACTTAAAATAATTTTCAGAGTAGCAGTGTTGCAGTGTTGGATTTATGGAACTTGGATGTTTTTTCATCAATGCCAATGGGGGAGCTTGTTAGGAATGAATTTTAAATATATCCTATGGAGTATTAGCAGCTATTCTATAGCAGTTGTTGTTGCATTCATGACTGTGATTGTCATTGATGTCAACATAGTGATCTACTGAAGATTAGTAGTGAAGCAAACAATGTTTGAGTTAGTGCACTTGGGATATTGAAGATGAAGCTATGAAATGTTGATGAATTATTCTATGATATGTTATAAGATTTTGGTTAAGAGAGTAGACAACACTTCATTTATTCATGGAAGTTATGATCATTTCAGTGGAAGTAGTATTCAGGCAGTGTTCCTGAGTAGCAGTTAGTGGAAATCGGATGATATCTCCTAATCAGGATGGAATCTGGTTATGCATAGTTAGAGAGAAATTGAAGACATGTTGATAGTGATGTGGAAGATAGCACAAGATTCGAGGTTGCACAAGTGAAGAATTATATTGATTGGAAGCTGACAATTTTATGTAATTTTTATGTAACGTGTGGAAACTTTTATTTTTTAATTTGTATGCCAACTCATTTGTAATTACTTGAGTGTGGTATAAAGGAAGGAATGTATTTTTTATTGTAATATGAAGAAGTATGATGATTGTAAGTATTGTGAACGTGAAATTGTGAAAGAGGATATGCAAAGTATAGAGATCTGATGAAGGAGTTGGTGAGGTTTGGCAAAGTCAGAGAAGGAATATTGGATTGTTGAGGTCAGTAATCTTTTGGTATTATTCTATTGAGTAATACAAAGATCAGTTGGATAGTGAGTTCAATGATCTTACCCTGAATTTGTTTGGGTAGTGGGTTCTTCTGTCTTTCATAACTCCTAATAGAGTTAGAATCTTTTAACAGAGATTCTTATGTACTGAATGTATTTCATAAGACTCCTAACAGACTCCATCCTTTCATAAGGAATATTAATATTAGTGCATCTTTTTTAGGCATCATTCCCACTGGGTTTTACTCTTTGATCAAGAGGTTCCCTAGTCAACATATCTTGTGTCATTGTGTTATTTTGTATGAATATCTTTCTATGGTTGTTGGTTATATTACTTACATGGATAAAATATATTGAAGTTGATAAATGTTATAGTTATCAGACAACCAATTCACACCCCCCCTGCTCAGTTATCTTGTTGGACTTTACTTTCTAACACATTTAATTTAACATATCATCTAATTGTGACATTTTAAAACCAAATTTCACTACAATAGATGAATCTTTTATGACTTAATTTCACATCTAAAACATAGATATTTGTATCCTTATGTTTATGAAATGAAAAAGGGTGTAGTAGGATATGTACTATTTGTAACATGGTGTCACTCCTTATTTATCTATATAATTTTAGAGTGCATATGTGTGAACTAAAAAAATTAAAACATCATTGATTTAAACAAGAGATGCATTGTGCAAAGTTCTTCCCTATTAAGTGTTACATATAGTAGCTATTGTTAGGTAGACTCATTGATGATGTAGTTAGATTAGTGGAAACATAGAACATTCATGTACATCATTAGTCATCCAGTTGATTCCTCTATGTGATGTTCTATATCAGTCACATGGCTTATTGGTAGCTATTGTTAATGATATAGTAGATGACTTTCTCTACATAGTCTAGCTCCTTTTTTTCTTGGTGATGCACATAGGAAGAAAAATCTATCTCTATAACAACAAGGAACTTGAGGATAAAATTTTCCTCAATATTATTTTCAATCAATTTGGTAAACTTAAATGTTTTTTTTTAAATATTTTTTTGCAAGTTCATGTTTGGATAGGTTCCAATTTTTGTTCAGTTAGTCATGTTAGAATAAGAAAATACAAGCAATCAAGATTATTTGTATGATCTTGCATCCTTCTAAATACTATTCACAACCATGGCTTTCAATAGACAACTCATTCATTTCATATATGGAATGTCTTCAATGTAAAAATAATTATTAAAGTAAGTTAACTATGATTAGTAAAAAGTTATTATTTAGAGAACTATTATACAAAGATTTTAAATATTTGTATCTATTTATTTTTGTATAATTATAATGATTCTATACTATTATAGAGATGATAAATATATGAAAATTGAACAAAGTATTAATAACCAATCAAAATATTAAAAGCGACCAATTGTTAGATAGACACTAATAAATTAGGTAGGTATTTTTTAAATTATAGTGTCCAAGTTTTTTCTCTAATTGTATATTTAATTGAATAGATATGAAATGTCATTAACTCATTAATTCAAGTGACAAAAATTATAAAAAAAGATAAACAATAATTTTATTTTTACAATGACTCTTTCGAACATGAACCAATAGCAATACATATAAAGATAAATGTGTTGCCCCACTTTTGTTCTTCACACTTTAAAAAAAAATTTGATGCCTTGTGTTTAGACAGAGTTGTGAGTTATCTTGAAACATAAGTTTGAGTCTAAGTCTAGAATTCCCCCCAGGATAGCTGGTCTTTATCGGATAACCCCTTCATGCCTCTTCCTATTCTCAAGACGGGTTGGTATTTAATTTCATCCTAGAAATGGGTAAGTTATAGTTCCTCATTAGATAAACACCTTGTTCTTTCAGTTATGATTGATGGTGTTCATCTGGATAAAAAGCTTTAAAGTGACATCTTTCATCTTTGTCGAGAAATCAAAAATCACCTTCTCCTCGGTGAGTTTTGGCCAATGAAGGTAATTTTCCATGGGAGCAAGTAAAAGAAACCTCAAGCGCACAAACAAGGCTTGGTGATCAAGATTCTTGGATTAAGAACAAACTAGGTCCAAAGAAGTAGCTTGGAAGAAAGGCTATAATGAAATCCTCCACTTGCGGAGTTTCCCTTATGGAAGGTACTTTCTGAAGAATAGTAGAAAGTGTATACAAGATTCTGAAAAGCTAAGCATTCAAACTTGAAGGAAAAGAGATTGAATTCCCGCATTGGGTAAAGTAGCCTTAGAATAGGAGAAAGTCAATAAAAGATCTCCTCAAAAAATTAGTCTTCAGCTTCTCCTCTGTCGAAAAATCACCTAAGGAGGTCGATTTCTGAGAAGTGACAAATTGCGAAGAAGTGAGCATAAAAAACCATGGGGATTGAATGATTAGGAATGAACAACGTAATTTGTTTCAAAACCTAAGAAGGGTTGAAAAAAGAAAGCACTAATTGCTGAGTTTCAAGAAAGTATTTCTCTAACTTCTCCATGGTTAGATTTCTACCCTTAGAGTGCGTTCTCCGACAAAGGCTCCAAATTGACTAAAGCGAAAAACTAAAAATCCACTGTGCAAATAAAGTTACCATTACAGCTACTTCAAATGGGTAAAAGTGATTTACTAAAGCTATTAATGGCATGCATTTAATTCAAATATCCATTAGAACTCTAACGGATATTTTCAAAAATCTCCCACTCGTGTGGCGCGAGATATGAAAATAATGGTAAAGAACAAGCTGTTTATAAAAGACTCAAATGATCAGCCAAAAAACCACCATTTGCTCACATCTTTTCATACCCCTTTGATTTCTCATGACTCTATAAATCATCTTCTTCCATACTCCAAAACTTCCTAGCAGTAAATCAAAAGTTATGGCCACTAGATTTATGAGTTTCGATGGATTGAACGGGATTACATCTGAATGGCATAATCTGATAGACACATCCCTTAGATTCTATGACCTAGATACATAAAAGGTTGAATGAAGAAAATCTCCATCCCATGACACAGAAGCTAAAGGGGAGTGGTTTGGTTGAAGCCGTTGGTTTTCCTATCATAGTATAAGCTCCCGAGCTGATCCAAGAATGCATAACCAGATTCAACCCAGATACAAAGCAGATTTTGCTACCAGATGACACAATAATCATCTCCATTGATAGAGAGTTTGTGTAGAATAGGCTCTGTATCCTAGAGTGTGCAGAGTTCTCAAACATGAACTTCTCAATTGCAGTATCAGAATACAAAGAGAAGAAGATGAGGTGGAGGAAGGAGATTATGAACTCATGTTTCCAAAATCCCATAAGCATAAAAGGAAAGGTGCCAAAGAAACTTTTCAGGAAAGCCTTGAAAGCCAAGATTGTGGAAATCTTGATACTCCTTCACAGGATAAAAAGTGAAAGTGAGGTGTTGAGTTTCAGAGAGCACTACTTCTTCTTGGTCCAGGTAATATGTGTTGAACACCATTATATAGACTGAGCTCAAGTGGTAAGTGAAAATCTTTCCAATGCTTTGAATCTCTCCAAGTACCAAAATAGTTTCTATATGTCTTCCTTTTTTATCTATATTTTAGCTACATTGCAAGTATGGCCAGGACTCCCTAGGCTAGAAAAATATGAAGATGGTGTGAAAATTTATGATTTCTTCCATTGTTTGAAGTTACATAATAGTTATGCCAAGTTCATTAAAGTTAATTACTTATTTACAATGAGGTTGTGCAGAGAGTTACAAGGATGCCCAGAGAAAAGGTTCTCACCAGAGGCCATGGAATTCATCACCCAATTTGGGAGCTCCTTTATTCAATTTGCTAGTTTCTCATATCTCCATCTTGTAGGTTTCGATGATTTTCCCATGAAGCTACCAAGGTACCCCAATGATATGATTGTGCTCCTAGAAGTGATCTAGCAGATGTTATAAGTGAACCTGATTAGTGTGGGAATCAAGAAGGAAGGCTATGAATTCCCTATTACCATTGGAGCTTATAGTTTTTCATCGAGGTCAAATGCTAAGAATGTGATAAAGGCGTTTGACGGTAGATATAAGCTGGAGAAGTATGAGGTGCTGAGACCATAGTTTGATCTGGTGGCTTATGCCAAAGATCATCTATAGATTGGCTTTGTGATAAGGCATATCCCTAAAATTGAGGACTACTAGGCTAATTGTAAACATGACCTAGAGAGCTGAGAGAGGTTCTACTCCAGATTGACCATTGAACAAATCAAGTTGTTCAATGTCAATATCAATGTTGAGGGCATTGTTGATGATGGTGAACATATGTATAGTGATACATACATGGACTAGATCAAGCCCTATCCTATGAACTCTGAACCAATTCAAGGTCAAGCCATAGAAGATTTGGAGACCTTAACATCTAAATTCATCAAGAGAACTGACAAGTCGGCCTAGTGGATGATGGGAAGAAGAAAGAGGTCTGGGAAGCCCTCCTCTCAACAAGCTCCTGTAGTTGAGTTGGTGAGTGCTCCTGCAACATCCTCTCTATCATCTTTGTCCATGGACAAAGCACTAACTTAACCAGTAGGTGGAGATGATCAACCACCCGAAAAGGAGATCCCACTTGAGAAAACTTGTGGAGCGGGACTATCTCCAATCATCAATTTAGGAAAAGAAGCTGAAGTTGAAAAATCTGACAAGATGATAGAAGAACCTATAGTATCTATAGAACTAGAGTGACAAGTACAAGGGGGAACTATCGAGGTATAAGGTGACACTCCTAGTCAAGGTGCCCCTTCCATTGTCAAAGTTAATGATGATAGTAGTAGTTCAAAAATTGAATTAGATGAAGGAACAGAGGAGAATTTGGGGTCATCTCAAAAGGAAAAAAGTATTTCTTCTCCATAGGTTAATCCTTTCACTTCTAAGCAAAAGTCTTCTCCTCCTGCTATCTAGAAATTATTCATAGAAGATCTAATTTTTTCAACAAAAGTCACAAGTGTAGAGTCATGGATTGATAACACTCTGGACCAAAAGAGAAAGAGAGTTGAGCTAGGCACTCCTAGTGGTGAGATGCCTTTTCAAGCAATGTAGTTAGTCCCAGCCACAAGAATGGCTAAGAAGACTAGGACTTTGACCACTCTTGGTCGAGACCCAGACAGAGGGCATCTAACAATGGAAATAGCCAAGCCACTAAAGGATGACATAATTGAATACCTTATTGCCTTGGACTTTTCACTCTAGTCCTTAGACATGGGGCTCTCCCGCCATGATACCAAAGTAGACTTATGGAAGTCTAGTAATGTCTTGATCGAGGAAGAGCTCGAAGAACTTAAAGTCAGCAAGACTTGACTCAAGGAAGAAATCAAAGAGATGACTAACTTCATCAAGAAGTTGGTCACTCCCGTGGCTAGTCTACCCAATACTCGAGACATTTGATCCCACTATGGCTGAGAACCAAGTGATAATTACCAAATTGCAAGAGGATCAAAATTTTAGGCATATTGGCAGGAGACGAATAAAGTGACTCAGGTTTAAAGGTCTAGTAGCCATCGAATAGCTTGCAAATGTTTTCCTAAAGTTAGAGGTAGAGAAGGATTCCTCAGTGAGCATTTGAAGAACCTCACTACAAAGAGGCTAAGATGTGAAGAGTGCCTGGTGTTGCTGCATTGGTTAGCCATGATGAAGACTAAAGATGCAATCAAGGCTAACATACTGCAAAAATGGGATGAAACTTTGATCAAGTGGCTCCAGGGCATGGAATTAAAAATGGAGATGATAATCAAGGAAAAAAAAAAGATGAAGATGACTGAGGAGAAAATCGCCAAAGAACAAAGTAAAATCTTTTTCATATCTAAAAAGTCATCATTTCAAGTCTCAAACTAGTGGAGATGGGAAGAGTCTAATTGGTGTGACCAATATGTAGAAGTCCTTCTCCAACTACTTGGATCAGCTCACAAATTTATCCAGGTCTCATCTTGATAGAATAGCCGATCTTCAACAACTTGGTGGAAGTATATACAAGGCCATGGAGAAGATGCAGATTCAAAAAGATGTGGTGAAGCACATGGAGAAAGATCATTTTCGCTAGCTCATAAGGTTTAAAAATGTCTACATCCCAGATTCTGAAAGAATGATTCCAATTCTTGCGGCCGCTACAGATCATAAGGCCAAGTCAGAAAAGGGGAAGAAGTTAGAAAAGAACAAATGATTTCCCCCATTTCTCCTTTTTTATATCTGTTGTATAATCAGTAAATGGCCACTTGTCATTTACTGACCTTTGTAGAATATGAATCAATTTGATGGATTTTGTAATGACTTAATTCTTGAAGCCTATATGTAACTCCTGAAAAATCAATGAAAGGGTTGGCTAAATTTTGGTGTGAAATACTTCTTGTTGCGGAGTCAATTTAGATTGTGTTTTGTGCTATTTATTTACTGTTCCATGTTTCTTTGAGTTTGTATGTTTTCTTTAAGTTGAACTGAGATTAGAAGATAGTCAGAGTTCTATTTCTATATTTGAATGCAACTAATTGACAGTAATCAAAGTATTACTTAGAGATTGGGAAAACACTAATGTATGATTTTCTAGATTAGATTCATCCATGTCATTTTTAATGCATTTAATTAGCTCAAGTAGAATTCATTGTTGCATCACCACTGGTGTGAATTCATAAGCATTGTGAAATCATAGAGTTGGTTAGAGTTTAGGATCAAATTCTTTGCCTGGATTAATCTCTCACTGAGGGCTAGTTTGGTTACCTCTCCTATTCTCTAGTTAAGAACATACCCTATTAGGAATGAGAACAAACAAAATTCATTTCATATCTTTCACATGAGGTAGCTATACTTGTTAAAATTCAGAGGAAATTTAGTTGAATAGATAAACAACTTTCCAACTGTTCATATTCATATTGTTTCTTAAGGGATTTTGGGTAAATAAAGAGTTAAATCTAAAAAGAAAAATTTGTTTACCAATAGATTTTTGGTGACTCTACTATGGAGAAAAATAGTTGCTAGACCGGAGTATTTTCCATGAGGGAAAATGGTGTTACCTTGTGAGAACGTGTTCCCTGTGCTTCAACCCAATCTTATTTTTCAAGATGATCAAGAAGATATATTCTCATCTCTAAATACTTTTTATTAGAGGTACAGAATCAATGTAGAGCATTATAGGAACATGAGCCAAGTGCTTGAACAAGAAGAAGTAAGAGAACAAGCACTTGAGAGAGAAATTTAGAGATGAAATCAATGTAGAGTAGACCATGAAGTTAGGTAGCAAAACTAAGTCAGAGCCCTGGATCAAATAATATTTCTCAGAAGTACCAAGGAGCAAGGTGGGAAAGACCCTACATTTGAAAGGCTCATAGAGCTCATTTTTCCCATAATAGACTTACCTCATCAAAAAGGTGACAAAAGAAGTTGGATTAGACCACCTTCACCTTTCAAAACACAAAATTCATTGCCTACATCCTGTCAGGTATTAACTCTATAAAGAGTAGTTGCTCCTCCTGTTATTAATTTCCCTCCACATCCTACACCTATAGTCATGGCAGCTCCATGGGCCACTGCAACTAGTCCGCTATAGTTCACAGCATATCATCCACTCCATGGGGGATCTAGAAAGAACTTTCCTAAGTTCTTGGGAGATGGAAAAGTCACTACAGATGAACACATTAAAGCCTTCTTCGCAGCAACTCATATCTTGGGATTTGGACATGAAGATGTTGTTGTTAGACTATTTGTGGAAACTCTAGTTGAAGTAGCGGCTGATTGGTTTTATCATTTGGATGACACTTCAATTACAAGTTGGGCTACTATGAGGTTAGATTTTGAAGATAGATTTAAAATGGTTGAAGATGAACATGCCTTGTTGGCACAATTGACTTCCATTAAGAAGCAGGCTTCTATAAGTATGAGAGAATTCATCACTAAATTCAACAAGATTTCCATTAGAATTCCCATGGCTAATAGGCCTACTCCTATGAATCTGAAGATATTCTTTATGGGTGCCATGCCACCAGACATAAACTATGATCTAAGAAGAGCATGGCTCACAAATTTGGATATCACTCAGAGAATGGTGATTGAGTTGGAAGATGAGATGATCTCTGTTGGCATATGGAAAAGAGAAATGCGGACAAGTGCTAGCTCAAGTGACACCACATCAACTAATTAAATGATGTAGAAAATGTCTAATGAAATCATCACCTTGAAAAGACAACTCCCCAAGTTCAACAATTCATATCAGAAACCGTTCCAAGATCAAAATAGTAGAAATAATGATGGAATGATGTTACAATTACCTGCTCCACAATAGAGGTTCACAGTTGAAGCTCCCACAAAGAGAGGCAACATGTGCATGTTCCACTTAACAACATATCACAATGGTGAGAGCTGCCCTAAAGTGGCTCGTATGATGCAATTATTTTCTAGTAACGAGTTAGACACTACAACACCAAATGATGAACTAGATTCATGCTCACATGGTGACTCTATAAATTTATTTTTCAAGTATGAGTCTGATCCTGAGAAGCAAGGAGACTGTTATGCTACTATAGACGGCACTACCTGTGCAGTTCTAACTTAGAGATAGAAAGACAAAATCCCTGTTGCCATTCCTTCATTGGGAACCCATGATGCATCCACCTCAGGAATGAAAGAAAGTAGTCAAGGAATGAGAATCTCACAGTCAGGAAAGGAAAGTGATTCCTTTGATTTCATTAAGTTCTGTAAAAATTCCAAATTTCAAATTTCTCCCATAGATTATTTAAGGTTAAATCCCACTGAATTGAAAAGATTCATAGATTACTTAAGGGGAGATAGTATAAATCTAAATTATAATGTCACTTCTTCCAATGAAAAATATTCCTCAATAGAAAAACTATTTGAACAATGAGAAGCCACTATACTAGCTACCTTCCCAGGTCAAAAACCCGAGCCGTTCTATGTCTCCTTGTATATCAATGGTTGTAAGCTCAGCAACTGTATCATAGATTCAGGTGCTTCTGATAATGTGATGCCTTCCCCTATAGCCAAAGCCTTAGGCCTCACCATGAAAAAAGTCCATGGTAGGTGTTACTCTATGGATGCTAAGCAAGTCCCGTTGCTTGGTCAAATCAAAGATGCCCAAGTAGCTCTGGCTACCCATCCTAAAAAGAAAATGCTATTGATAATCCTTGTTGCAGATATACCAACAAGTTACAGACTACTACTAAGAAGAAGTTTTTGTAGAGATTTAGGTGGGAAAATCAAATTGGATTGGTCTCAGGCAGTAATTCCTGTGGGAAACAAGAAGGTTAAACTAGAACCCAAAGAGAATTCAAAATTCACAGTTCTAAAATCAAATGATCCAAAAGCTCAAATCCTGTATCAAGAATTAGAGTTCAAAAATTACATGATGTTTACTTAGGGCATTGTTGATGAACTTGAAAGTGAACAAGAAGTGAAGACCTCTAAGAAAGAAAAGACTCTAGAAGTCTAGACACTGGAATTCAATGGTAGTTGTTCTTCTTCTGGGTCTAGTGTCGGAGTTGTATTAATCCCACCTACAAGTGAACCTAAGATGATGGCTTTCAAATTGGAGTTTGTGAATACCAATAATACAACTGAGTATGAGGCATTGTTACTTGGGATAACTACTGCGAAGGAAAAAGGTGAAAAGGTTCTAAAAGCTCGGGGTGATGCTAAGCTGATTGTGCACCAAATCAAAAGCCAATACTCTATAAAAAAAATTGGAAGCTGAAGAGTTACAGGAATAGAGTATGAGATGAGATTAAATGATTAGATGCCATTGCAATTGAATACATCCCTAGACAATTAAATTCCAAAGTAGATTCACTGGCAGTTTCTGCCTCCTTGCTACTACCTCATTCAAAATTTAAAGACAAGAAGTACCAGGTGGAGGTAATGTACAAGCCATTAGTACCTAATAATGTAGATGATTGGCAAGTATTCAATGATGAAAAAAGCCTACAACTCTTCCTTGAAGGTAATGATAATTCCCTAGAAGAAAAACCAAATGATCTCTCACAAGGCCATCCTAAGAAATAGAAGAAGGATGAACCAGGTGTGACTCAACTACAAGGTAATGTCATTCCCCCATATTTTATATCATTAGAGAAATTTTTCAATCATCATGATACTTATGTTAAGAAGAAAAGGATAGAGAAAGGTCTCACAACTAGAGAATATGAAGGGATGAATATTGGAAATGAGTCAGATCCCAGAATGATAAACATAGGGAAGTGTTACACACCTGAAGAAAAAGTGGAAGCTAGAAGGATTTTTCTTGAATATCAAGATGTCTTTGCCTAGAGTTATGAGGATTTAAAAAGCTTTATGGGAGGAAATTTCAAGCATCAAATTCCCCTAAAACCTGATGCTATCCCATTCAAACAAAAACTAAGAAAATACAATCCTAAAGTAGTAGACACCATCTTCAGAGAGGTCGATAAAATGCTCAAGGCTAGGATTGTCTACCCTATCCACCACTCCACATGGATAGAAAACATCGTTCTGGTGAGGAAAAAGAATGGAGAAATAAGAATATGCATACACTTTAGAAATTTAAATCAGGCATCCTTGAAGGATAATTAAGCACTCCCCAACATGGATCATTTGTTGCAAACATTTGCAAGGGCTGAAATGATGTCTATGCTTGATGACTTCTCTAGGTACAACCAAGTTGAAGTAGAAGAGAAATATTAGCATAAGACAACATTTACCATGCCCTGGGGCACATTTTCATATCACATAATATCATTTGGTCTTATCAATGTCGATAGAACATTTCAAAGAGGTATGGATTTGTCTTTTGTTGATATGAAAGATAAGATCATTGTCATATATCTAGATGACTTAACTATGTTTTCTAAGAAGAGGAATGATCATATTAAGGATCTAGAGAAAGTGTTGAGAAGGTGTAGAGAACATGGGATTTCTTTAAATCCTAAGAAATCAGTTTTCTGTGTTACCAAAGGAAAACTACTAGGTCATTGAATGGAGTTAAAATGGATTCAACTCTATTCAAATGTAAAGGGGGAAATATGAGATCTATTCTCAAACCCAAATTCCCAAAGAACAAATCCAATTTGATCAACCAAGAGGTTAATGTAGAATCGAATCAATTTATGAAGAATATGGAAGAGAGAGAGAGAATAAATCCAATATTTCCCTATGAAAGAAATCATGCTTGGAATATAGAATAATTGAAATGAAAATACTAACCTTAAATTAGGGCAAATTTGGAAAATGTCAAATTCTAAAGTCTGTGTATAATTTCAAAAGATTCTGCAACCTGTTCTAGGTTGGAAATGCTGAGACAAAGAAAACCAATAAATCTTTCTCCAAGATGAGCTCAAGTCGGGTTTGACCCTCATAAAGGGTCAAATACTACATTCTTTATTTGAAGGTTGATTCTATCTCTGTTCGCAGATCTTGAAAGTTTGTCGAAAAGGGTATCCAAATTCGCTCTTAGATCTAAAATTCTAGACCTATACCTGCAAGAAAAAAAGGGTTTTTGTTTCTTTATTTGGGGGGTTTGCATTGGTCAAACCCCAGTTTGGAATCAACCTTAATATTGAAATTGAAATTGAACTAGGAATGTTAGCAAGTAGTAGAAATGGATCTAATAATGAAGCTATGACATTCAATAGATATGCAATTGTATTTGAAATGCAATCAAGTATGTTGATATGAAAGCTTGAAATGAAAGCTTGAACATATAACAAATGTAAATCAAACCTCCATGATTGTATGCTTTGAATCCACCTTGACAGAAGAATGAAATAGATCTTGAAGATAAACAAAGGATTTTGAAGGAAGATCACACCATCATGATGGCTAGATCTAGGGTTTGAATGATGAATCTTGAATGTTTGAACCAAATCCCTTCAATGGCTTGAATGCTTGAATCCTTGATCTTCAATGGAGAAATTGGATGGAGAAGAGGACTTGGATGCTTTCTTGAATGATCACCTTGAGAGCTTGAGAGAGCTTGAACATGAAAACTTGATTGAGAGAATGCTTGATGGCAAAAGAAGATGGATCAAATGAGAGAAGAAGGCCTCCTTTTATAGTGAACTAGGATGCAATCCTCTAGAGGGGCCACCTTGGAGAATTAAATCCCAATTAGGTCTAGACATTTAGAAACTATACCAAGATTAAATGCAATTGAATGATTTACCATCCTGAAACCCGAAATGACTGATCCGGAGGCGGAAAAACAAATATCCCGAAAGCCCGATGCCCGGAAATCAAGGAAATCAGAAACTTGAAGGAAAGGGGAAAAATCAAGGTTGGACCTGACCTAGTCAGGTTCAAGCTCAATCCTATCCTAGTAAGGTTTGATCTTGACCCTAACATAGTTAGGTTTGACCTTGAATCTGACCCTGGTCCGAGATTCACTCAAAACCAAGTCAGGAGGTCCTCGGAATGCCCAGAAACCTAGAAATGATACCAGAATAGGACAAAATACTAGGGATAGACATAAAATCCTATGATTACTATGATGAAGACTAAGATGACCTATTTTTAAATCCTACCTAGAAAATAGAGCCATGGAAGAGAGAAATTAAGGAGAATCCTCAGGATCCTAACCCTAATTTCACCTGGAATGAAGAAATCTAGTGCAAGGAAGAAGTGGAAAGATCAATTCAAGATATCCAATATGACCCCAAACCACTTACTTAGAGGACTAAATGCTATTAACATGGAAATGCTTCCATTTTAAGATGATACCTTAAGCCCCCACTTTAGCAAGAGTATGGACTTAATGCAAACTCTTGGTAAAGGAGAAGGAAAAAGAGATCTCAATGGATTCACAATAAGATAAAATAACACTTAGCTAAGGACATGAGCCCCCAGACTAAGGATTCTAACTCAACATACACACCCAATGGTGCCAAAAGAACAAGGGTTAGTACTAAACAACCCAAATCAATTAGCATAAGAAACCTTGCTATGAAATATTTCTCATACTAATATCATATTTGGAAAGCAATCATAAAAGCATAAATAATTACATAGGAAAGACAAGAACAACACTATAAATAACATAGCTTCATGATCTAGTCCCACTAGCATGAAAGCGAAAATACAGAAAGGGAAAAGAGTGATTACCTCACCTAGTATGATGCCTGTGTACTCTGAATAGTGCACTTCTCTAAGTCATTATATCCAAGGGAATCCATGAATGGGAAACCTTAGAAAGTGACCTAGAGCTCTCTATGCATGGAGTTGCAAGATTATTTTAAGTTTCCTCTCAACTAGAGCTATTAAGCTAATGACCTTACTAGTCAACCACACAATGAGAGATTCAAATGAAGACATGGGCAAGAATGCCAATATCCCTAAGAATCACTATGAAATGCAATGCAAGCTAGATTAAAATGAATATGCAAGCTAATCTATGAAAATGAAAGATGCAAGTGTTACAAAACCTTCATATTAAGCTATGTGAGATTAATCTAAAGCATCAAGGAAATCTAAACTATGAATGCCATGATAATAAAACTATGATGCAAGAAATGAAACTATAATAGCATATAACTATGAAAGCCAAGAATGCTCCAAATCTCCAAAGCTCCAAGATGACCTAGAAAACCTGCAGCATAACATTAGCATAAAAAGATTCTATTAGAATGAAGAAGAGAGCTCTCCTTTTATAAGAAATGAAAAGGAATGGACCATGGATATTAAAAGGAAAAAGATTTAATCAAGGGTGGAGCTTGAAAGAGGAGCAATCCATGTGCACAAGTATGCTCCAATGAGAAAGTAAGAGTTGACTTTTGTATCCATATGAGACAAAAGATGCTTTTTTTCATTTTATAAAATAGGAATAATGCTTTATTTGTGCAACTTAGGATAAGAAGAAAAGTGGGGGCTTTTTATTTAATAAAAGAGGAGGAAATATTCCTTTTAATTAAATAAAGACTTAGGATAAATTGGTTAATCCATAGAAAATAATTGAATAAATGATAGAATAGGATTTGATCAAGGAAATTGACATTAAGCTGAAAATATTGATTCAGGAAATTGATAAAACTCTGAATGGGGGCCCAAAGTCTAGGTGACCATTTTAGGGTACATGCATTTGCCCCTCTTTGACTAATGTGAGGTTGATTTGGGATCACATGCAGTCAAAGAATGGAATTGAAGCGTGTGATCAATCTGGGATCACAAAACAACCTAGATGTGTGTTCAATAGATGGGAACACATCGGGACAAGAATAAGCATAAGATGACAAGGAAAAAACCAACACCTGTATAGCTAGGTGGTAATCAAGTCTGAAATAAGAGATAAGAATCTCAAGCTGAGCTGATTGATAAGCTAAATCAATAATTGAAGCTGATAGGTACTACCCCCTCAGAATCAAAATTGAAATTAGGTAGAGGAGAAACAACAAATTAATAAGGTTGATCAAATCACTAGAAATCATAAGCGAAGTTGAAGGACAATGGAATAACCATCAAGCAGTGAAAAGATGCCCCAGTTTGACTAGGTTTAACTAAGAAAGATATAGAATAAAGATGAAGTCAAAAACCTTAGAGAGATGAAGGGTAGGGTATGAATGGAAGACTACAAGGGTGAAAGACATGGAGATGAAGATGCCTCAAGAAAGATTGAAGATTAGGCCTCAAATGGTCAATCAACTACGCAGAAGAAGGGGAAAATTTGAAATGTGATTTTTACTATCAAGATGAACTTGGATTTTGATTTTGATCCTAAAAATGGATCCAAGACATTGACATTAGCCAGGGGTGCAATTTTTGTGAAATTTTGAGATGTTTTGAAAATTGGTCAAAAAAGTCAAAAGGCTATAAAAGGGGGAAAAATGTCATAGAAAAGGATGTGATATGAAAGACAAGAACTAAAAGACATGATTGAGAAGAAGCTAAAGGCGATCATAGTTGACCAAGAGGTCAACGAAAAGATGAAAGGAGAGCTTTCTCCATATGAAAGATGCAAAACTAAGCTAACATGAACCTAAGAATGAAAGTTACTATGAAAAGTGGTTTACTTGTGAGGTTACGAAGCCATAGACTCTAATAATCATCATCGAGCATTATTTGGTAGTGTCACAAGATCATACAATGCACACTAGTATAACTATGTGAATCTGAATATGATCTATATTAGATAGAAATGTGGAAATTCCACCTAGGCATCAAAGACATGTAGGTCAAGATGACTAGTGCAGTGAGGTTCCCTAAGGTTTGCTATAGCAAGATTATGCTTGCATCAAAACTAAAGAAAGTCAAGATGACTATAAGTATGCACTCATGAAAATAGTTAAGGATAATACCTTGTAGGTCCCAAATGTCAAGTGGAACTAGCATAAATACTAATGACAAATAGGACCAACAAAATATACCCACAAGCAGAAAAAGCAATAAAACATGTTCTCATGCTCCCAGTCTTCTAGCTTAGCATCATCAAAAACAATTAGGGAGAGAACACTCCTCAAAGAAGTCATCATAGATAGCACACAAAGAAATAAAGTCAAACAAGTCTCAGTGAGTTGAGCATTTAAGTGCGTGTGTGTTGGTCATAGAGTCAAACTTTTAGTATCACATCTGCCAATGAGGGATATCGTATCATACTAGACTGTGGGTAGGACATCTAATAAGTGTTGAGAAACACTTGACCCTAGGGTAGTGTTGAAAAACATAATTTGGGAAGTGTTGAGAAACACTATTTGTGAGGTGTCCTAAAGACTAGCACATCCAAGAGACCAAAGCTAACAAGTATGCCCCCTAGACAAAGACAAAGACCAATTCCAAACCAAGGCAACAAGGTCAAGGCATGATGGAGAAAGGCTAAGTGTCAAGGACACATGCTAAGAAATGGGGGTGCAAAGGCCTCAAGTAGCACCTATTTCCAGGTTTTCACCACTTGGAGATTTTTTATTTTTTCATTTTTTTTGTATTTTTGCTACCAAGGCACCTATTTCTAGGTTTTCACCAAGGCACTTTTTCTATTTTTTTGAATTGTTTGCTTCTTTTTTTTTTTGATATTTTTTCAGGACTTTATATACTTTTTAGGATTTTTTCATCATCATATATGAGTTTTTTTGGTATTTTTTCAAGACCAATAAGTATGTACAAAGGATGCCCCCAGACAAAATAGGCATCATGGATAGAACTTCTTAAGGTGCAAAACATTGATGGGATCAGGGAGCTACTCTCCCTCTACATTAGATAAAAAGTAAGCACCTATCCCAAAAGTAGTAGTAATGATGTATGGTCCAAGCCAATTAGGTTCAAACTTACCCTTTTTCTCTCTATTCTATTGATTCTTTGGATTATCACACAAGACAAGATCTCCTACTTGAAATTCCCTAGGGCAAACCTTCTTGGACATACGCTTTTGGTAAACTCTTATGTGGTCAAATGACACTTTATGCTTCTCATCTAGAAGTTCTAATTCTTGTAGTCTCATGGCATGATAATCCTCATCTATAACTAGACCTTTGAGAGAGACTCTGAGTGAAGGGATCTTGACCTCCAAAGGTAACACTGCTTCAGCACCATAAGTGAGATCAAAAGAAGTAGCCCCCATAGGAGTATGAATACTCATTCTATAGGTCCATAAGGCTAGATTGATCTGTAGGTGCTAGTCTCTACCATTCTTGTGAACTGTTCTATGGAGAATCTTAAGAATGGTCTTATTGGAAGCCTTTGCTTGCCCATTTCCTTATGGAAAGTAAATGGAGGACCAATGTTGTTTTATTTTGAACTTTTTGCAGAGATGTTTAAGGTCCTTGTTTTTAAATTGACCTCCATTGTCAGTGATGATTTCAGAGGGCACCCCAAATTGATAGATGATGTGATTCAGAATAAATAAAGAAACTGTCTTGCCTGAGGCAACAGAAAGTGGGATAGCTTCTACCCATTTTGTAAAATAGTTAGTAGCAGTGATAATGAATTTGTGTCCACCTGATGAGTTGGGATGAATCTACCCAACAAGGTCAAAGGCCTAGCGCTAAAATGGAAAATGAGATATAGATGGAATAAGCTCCCTACCTGGAGCATGAATCAAGTTATCATGTTTTTGACACTTTTCATAGGATTTAGAAAAAGCTACTGCATCTGTCTACATTGTGGTCCAATAGTACCCCACCCTAAGAAACCTTCGAGCCATGGAAAGACCATTAGAATGTCTTCCATAAATGCATTCGTGAATGTCAGCTAATGCTTGGTCAGATTCCTCCTTTTCCAAGCACCTAAGAAGTGAACCATCTAAACCCCTCCTATACAAATCACCAGAGATAAGGGTGTGGTGAGAGGCATTATAGATTACATTTCTTTATTCAGATCGGTTAAATGTGTTAGGGATGATGCCATCATGGAGGTATGAGTAAACCACACCATAGCAGGATGACGCATGGCTAACCAAGGTACAAATGACATGGCTTTTTGAGGAGTCAAAAATAGGATAGTGTAGCTCTTCCACCAGGAATTCAAATCTGGACTCATGCTATTCTAACTGAAGAAGAGAAGCTAATGTAGCCATAGCATCAGATTCCTTATTTTGTGCTCTAGGGATTTTTTGAAATGTCACAAAGGTGAAATAGCGTCGTAATGAATCAACCATTTTCTTGTAAGGGACCAACTTTTCATCCTTTGTTTGGTATTCTTCATTCACTTGGTTGATTATCAATTGTGAATCCCCATAAATGTGCAGCTCTGTGGTGTTCCAGTCTATTGCCATCTTTAGTCCATTAGTTAAGGCCCCATATTTAGCAATGTTATTTGTGCATGGGAACAAAATTTTGTAGGACTTAGGGATTGTGTTCCCATGAGGAGAAACAAATAACACCCCATCTCCTAAACCATTTTGCATAAAAGAGCCATCAAATAATATCTTCCATGTTCTTGTAGTCATGTACATTATGTGGTCATCTAGAAATTCAACTTGAATAGGCATCCTATCTTGGACTAGAAAATTACCAAGTTGGTCTACAATGGCTTGTCCTTTTATGGCCTTGTGTTCAACATACTCTATGTCAAATTCTGATAAGACCATCATCCACTTAGCAAGTCTACCCATAAGAGTATCCTTACCAAGAAAATATTTGGGAGGATCAATCTTTGCAATGAGGTGTATTGTATGCGCAAGCATGTAGTGTCACAACTTTTGGGAAGAAAACACCACCGCAAGGCAAGATTTTTTAATACTGGTGTAATTGACCTCATAGGAAACTAGAGTACAATTGATGTAATAGATAGCTCTTTCCTTTCTAGTGTCATCAAGTTGAGCCAATAATTCCCCCAATGAAGATTTTGTTGGTGAAACATACAAAATGAGTGGTTTTCTTGGGATAGGAGGCATTAAGATTGGAGGATTGGCCAAGTATTGCTTTATTTGATCCATGCTTTTCTGACAATCCTCATTCCATACACATTTAACCCCTTTGTGCAATGTCTTATTAAAGGGTTGAGCTCTATCTGCAAGTTGTGAAATAAACCTCCTTATAGATTGGAGACGTCCCTGGAGAATCCTCATTTGACTAATATTTTTGGGAGGTGGCATATCCAATATTGCTTGAACTTTTTTAGGATCCACCTCTATTCCTTTGGCTGAAATGATAAACCATAGAATTTTTCTAGAGGTGACCCCAAATGCACACTTTTTTGGATTTAATCTTAATTGAAACTGTTCCATATGATTTAGAATGACTTCCAAATCACCTAGGTGTGTATCTCTTTTTCTAGAATTTGTCAAGGTGTCGTCCACATAATCTTCCATGTTCTTATGCATCATGTCATGGAATATGGTTGTCATAGCTCTTTGATAAGTAGCTCCTACATTTTTCAATCCAAAGGGCATGATGTTCGAACAACAGGTTCCCCATGTGCAAGTAAATGTAGTCTTTTCCTGGTCTTCAGGAGCTATCTTGATTTGATTATACCTAGAAAATCCATCCATCAAGGAGTAGATCTCATAGCCCACAGTCATGTCCACTATCATGTCTATGTTTGGGAGTGGAAAATCATCCTTTGGGAAAGCTTTGTTAAGTTCTCTAAAATTTGTACAAACACGAATGGACCCATCATGTTTTGAAACTAGGACAATGTTAGATATCCATTTGGCATAATCAATGGATCTTATAAATCCCACACTTAGGAGTTTTTCTAGTTCAACTTTAACAAGAAGAGCTATATGAGGATGCATTTTCCTCAACTTCTATTTAAATTGTTTGATTCCTAGAGCTATGGACAAATGATGCATAATAAGATTTGTGTACAATCCTATCATGTCTGAGTAAGTCCAAGCAAAATTTATCTTTTTTATTTGTATGAATTTGGTATATGCCTCTTTTTCTTGTGTTGATAGAGATTGAGCCAAATGCACAATTTGTGGAGCCTCTTCTGTATTTAGATTAACTGGCTGTGTAGGCTCAACAAGCACTAATGACCTATCTTGAAAATAACTGGGTAGAGGATCAAGTACCTCATCCTTAGGCACCTCAAAGAGGTTTTCACCCTTGGATACATCCTTTATTTTTACTTTTTTGGGTTCTGATATTACCACATAGTGGTTTTCACCATCAGAACCATTATTCTTTTTTTCTTTTCTTTTCATTTTGTGACTAAGGTACTTGATATCAAGCTTTGTCATGCTCGTAGTTGGTTCATTGGTGGAAGAGACTATGAGTTCAAGGGCATTTAGGTAGCATGCTATCTCATAATCATTCTGAAAGGTTGGAAGCTGAGGCTCTTGATAGCGCTAAGACCAATCAATTAGGTGAGAGTGAACAAGAGGTAGATCAATGGCTGGTTCAATGTTGTTAATACAAATGACATTATCTCTGGTGAGTGCAAAGTTAGGATCTATCAAGTATCCCTCTAAGGTACCCAAATTAGGATTCATCCTACCAAACAAAGCATCATCCACTAAAGTGACTCATGGATTCAAATCCTCTAATTTGACACTAGACTCGTTAGTCACGTTGGGTTGGGAACTATATGTATGGACAACATCAATGTCCATGTCAATTTTGGAACAATTAGAGAGAGAGTCCCATTCATACTCATGTGAGTTAGTTTCTGAATCTTTTCTTAGATGTTTACACCAAGAAGCTTTAGGATGCCTTGATGTAAAAGCCTCAAGGTTATGAAGGGTATCACCTTCTCTTGCATCTATGTTTACAACTGTTCAATCATCTGAATCTCCCCAAAGGAGATTTGTGGAAGGAACCCAATATTCACACATGTCTTGTTGATTTTGTAAATTGGGTATATAGTCTGAATCATTGTCACTATCCATCACAGCTAGGATAGGAATAGTGTGTTTCTTTTGATTGTCAAAACCTAGGCCAACCATTGTTTTAGTCCTACAACCAAAAAGAGCATGATTAAGTGGTTTGGCCTTAGCAGCTAATCTATGGCTAAGAGGACCATGACCTGGGTAGCCCATATTCTTAACCAAAGTGTATCCTCTCCCATAAGCTTTAGGAGATGGGGAAAAATTTTCATTAAGCTTGTACTTTTCTTCTTTTTAAATCCAATCTCTAACAACCACTTCTTCTTTTTCATCCTGTATGGGCACTAAGGATTCTACAAATGTACCAAACAAGGTCAATACTGAAGACGAAGGTCTCCTCTCTTGTGATGGTTTTCCATAGGACCTAGGTGAGACTGGCAATTTTGTAAAGGAGTCAAGTTGATAATCTCCCATACCAAGGTCTATGGACTTGAACTTATTCTTACATTGCTTAAGAGTTGCATCAAAATTATCTACTGCTCTGTTTAAGGGAACATGGGTCCTAGCTAAAATTGTATTTACAAACAATGTGCTATCCTCAGGTATACATACTTTGACTCCATTATAGGGAAACTTAACACATTGATGGTAGGTGGATGGTACAACTTGCATGTCATGGATCCATGGTCTACCAAGTAGGATGTTATATGCCAAAGGACTAGCATCAACAATTTGGAACAAAATGCCCTTTTCAAAATGACCAATTCTAATAGGAAGAATGACTAGACCTTTGGAGCTTCACTCTGCTTCATCATAGGCTTTTATCATGATTTTCTTCCTTGTGTCAATCACTTGCTCAGAATACTCCAAAGTTTTCAATAGACTTAAAGAACAAATGTTGAGCCCAACACCCCCATCTATCAACACATGCTTGACATGGATTTTATGGATCATGACCTCAATGTGAAGGGAAAGATTGTGCGAATGACTCAAAGATTTGTCATCTTCTTCTAAAAATGTTAGGTAATGTAGGTTGGCAAGGTGATTAACCATGTTTTGGAATTGATCAATATCTATGTTGTTGGGAATATTGGCTGCACGCAAAGCATCCTCAAGGATACGCTTATGTCTTGGGGACAGTTCCAAGAGTTCAAAAATTGAGATTTGAGATGGTGTTCTTTGTAATTGGTCAACAAGATTATAGCTCATGTCAAGATTGACTGCTAACTTGCTGGTGACATTTTTGGATGTCACTTTTTTATGCTTGCTAGATTGATTGGAATTAGGACCTCTAATAACCACAAGACCCTGGGCTTGGCTTCTAGTGACAGCATTAAGAGGTTGGAATGACCTTCAAGATTAAGGACCTCTAAGCACAACAACAAGTCCTTCATCAAATATGGAAGGAGAACTCACATCATAACCATAGGGATCTTTTCCCCTCATCATGTTGACACTATCATCCACAACTTCAAGCATATTGATGACATTCTCCGTAGACGTGTAGGTGTAGTTAATTTCAGCTTTGCCATCTTTGGATTTAGAGGTTTCCCCCTTTTTATATTTGGGCAAAGGCTCTTTAAATGCCTTGTGTTTTTCTTTGGTGTTCAACCCATCAATTTGAAGCTTGCCACTCTCAATAAGATCTTGAATGAGATGTTTGAGTTTAAAATAATGCTCAATGTCATGTCCTATACCATTGTGGTACTTGTAGTAGGCCTTCTCATTCCACCAATGTGGTTTGACATCAGGTATGTAGAAATTTTTTGGATCTTGGGGTTGTGCCAGATTGTTAGCAATGAGGGTATTGAAAACATCCTCATAAGAGTCACCAAGTTTAGAAAATTGTATTTTCTCCTTTTTGGATTTATCTTGATACCTTGGTTTGTGCTCTTGTAGGTTAGAGGATGTTTGAAGCTTCATTTCTTGAACTACACTAGATAAATTCAAGACACCTTGATCCTTTGGTTGAGAAGAGTCAACAACTCTGTCATTGACCACCTGTTTGTTCTTGTTCCAGTGCGAGTTCTTTCTTTTATCCTTATGAGGGTTGTTATTATTTTGACTATTATTGTTGTTTCTAAGTTTAGTCAAAATACCTTGTTCTTTTAAGACATCCTCAATTTGACATGTAGTTTTGACCATAGTGTCGAAGGAATCAAAGGCCATCTTCCTAACCTCATACCACATTTCTAGCACTAAATTGCTAACAATAATGTCAATCCTTTCATCCTTAGAAATGGTCCTAGAATAGCAGGAGCACATTCATCTCCACCTTTGTTATATGCAAAATGTTGCACAAATCTATGACAAGTTCTTTAAAATTTTTGACAGGAGGGGTAATGTTAGTAAACCACTCCATTGCTTGGCCCTTGAGGCTCCTTAGAAATAATCTCATAAGATATGAGTCATTATAGTGAAATTCAAAACTCACAATGTAGAACTGACGCACATGATCATGTGGGTCACCATTACCATCATATTTGTCATATAGGGGAATTTCAACTTTTCTAGGAAAATCGACCATACTCACACTTTTATCAAACAGATTAGGACATATGGAATCCAAGTTGAAGGAACTCTTAGGAGCCATCATTTTCTCCGTCATCTTCTTCATTTTCTTGATTTATTCCTCTTGTGAAGGGTTTTTCTTCTTAATTTTTATGTCCACATCAAATTTGTATGGGACCCTTGAACCCTTGTTGATCAAGCTTTCCAAGAATTGATCCTTATTTTTCTCAACGTATTTTTCCACATATTTTTTAAATAGTTATTCTTGTTGCATTCTCATAAAATCATGAGCATTAAAGCTTGCACTACTTCCTCCATGTTGAGAGTCATGATGTGCTCATTGGGAGGGTTGTCTTGACTATCTAGGAGTGTGTGTCTCCTATAATGTGCATGTTGTGAAGTCCTTCTTCCTCTAGGACTAGGTGATCTTGAAGGGGTCCTTGACCACCTTCTACTTCTTGGAGTTCCTAAGGGAGTAGATGGTGGAGATTTGGCTCCACTATTGGTACCCCCATTGTTGAATTGTGCATGAAGTTGTTGGGCTAGGAGCCTATCATGTTCTTCTTGTGTGGCTCTTCTCTTTATGTCCAACAAATCTTGCCTTTCAGCTTCTAGTTGTTTAATCTTTTCTTCTTTGGCAACTTGTTCATTCAAGAAAGATTTTCTTTCTCGCTCAATTCTTTTTAACCTCTCACTTGTATATCGTGAGGTGTCTCTAAGTGGAGAAGTTGGTCTTGAATGTCTAAATAAGTTAGCTGCATTGATATGAGCATCACGAGATTTGTTGTTTTGGTCTTGATGTTGTGACCATGCATCTTGGTGAGCTTGTCTATAATGTCTTTTAGCTCATTGGTGAGCATCTAGATAACTTGTGTTGATGGGAGGTGATTCAGGTTGATTATCATAAGAAGATCCACCAGACATCATGTTACCCCTATGTCTTTGGAAAATGTCATCAAGAGTTTGATCCATTGCTTCTCTTTTTTGTTTAGTGAAGGTGTAACTCATGTCCATACTTGATTGAGAAGGTGTTAAAGAGGTACTCAACTTGCTAGAATTTCTCTTTGGGTCAAACCAAACTTCAGACTCACTCTTAGGGGATTGATCAAAAATAGGTTCTTTTTCCTTTCATTGTTGATGAGTTTTGACTAAGGGCAACTGATTGAAGACAACTTGAGGTTGTTTCCCTTGACTAACTTGGTATGTTGTTGTAACTGACATGAAATAAAAAGACCCTTGGTGATAAGATGACCTTATAAAATGTCAATACCAAACCAGGATAATAAAAGTGCTCAATTGTCCAAAAAAGAGATGGTGAGATAGAAAATTGCAAAAGGTGTAAACCAACACTATCAAAGAGGTGATTAATAAAGGATTCCAGTATCCTTACACATATGAACCAGGAGGATGGATTTACCCAAATTATATAATTAAAACTGATTTTTGATGGAAGTGAATTTGGACAAAAGAGGACTGAAACTCTCCAAGAGTGTTACCAACGAATCTAAAGATATACTTTTTCAATAAGGATGATTTTTAACTTGGAAATTGCACACAAGATGACTTTGTAAAATCAAAGTATACTAATCCAAGAGGCCTAAAAATAGGAACTCAAGGTACAGACAAGTTTCCAACAGTAGAGTAAATTACCCACTAAAAATCTGGTCAACTAAAAAGACACTGAAAATGGCTGAAACTAGGCAAACAATAGAAAAATTATGGGTGATACTTTCTAGGAAAATAGGGTGATAGTTTATGATGAGGTTATATTTTTTCTTAAGCCAGGTGATAGTTTCCAATAAGCTCGGGTGATATTTTCCAGGTAGGCCAGGCAATAGTCCAGCAGGGATGAACTATCACGTGATATTTCTCAAAATAGGGGGCGATACTGATTCAGTGTTGTACAACTATTTAACCAGTGTGTGTCAAAATCTCAATTTTTAAGTCAATTTGATCAAAATTTTAGGCTAGGGGTTGGGTTTTTATTTGATTTCAACCACAGTTACAGTAGTAAATGGACAAGTTTGCAAATAGTATGGGATCAAACATGTCTTCAAACACTTGAAACAAGGGAAAAAGAAACCTTCCCAAGACAAGCAATTTTAATATCAAAATTGAAAAACCTATGAATGCTACTATGATCTTGAGTATGCAAGAATATTTACATGGGTATAGCACAATGAGAACACTTCAAGCACTTACTATCCTAAAAAGACAAGGCTCAATAATTAACAACTTGGCCCACAACTTGATGCTCCCTTGCCTCACACAAAGTGGTTGCCCACAATAGATATTGGCTTTGTCATGGAAGTGCCAAAGAGACAACCAAAGGAACACATATGGTGAGTAATCTTGGGGTGATCTAGGTTATTGCACTTGGATCAATCCTTGCACCAAGAAGCTAAGCATAAAAATAGGGTGGCTTCTATCTATGGTTCTTAGGTAGGGATTTTGTTCATAGCACCCCTCTTGCTCCTCATAAAGGACTAGGACCTCACAACCTCAAGAGTACCTTAAGCATTCTTGCTTGACATTTTTCTCATGGTCACAATCCCACAACTTACTCACATCAAGCAAAGACAAGCACTACGTCTACCAAGGTTTTGTGTCCTTGATAGCCTTCATTTTATAGTGGGTCAGAATAGTCCCGTATTAGCTTGTCCCCACTTGGCTCATTCCTCTTGTTTTCTCAAGAGAAGGCCCACTAAAGGATTCTAAGAACTAAACAAAAAGTGGATCAACTTATGAGGTTCAAGGTTTTTTTTTCACCAAAAGGGTGAAGAGCATACTCCCCTATCTCAAAGTTTCTCCGAAACACACCAAGAAGAGTTCAATTACCATCTTGCTTCCAAAATCCCAAGATGGGTCAAGATTTTCTATTTCACCACAAGGGTGAAGAGCATACTTCTCCTACCACCTCAAAATTCCTTCCACGATATATTATGTTCCTATGAAATGAAACAACTAGTAATTGCCACACTTGAAATGAAATAAACAACAAGCACTTTTTTTTGTATTTTTATGCTTTTGGTCAGCCCTACAAAAACCGTTAGTAGCCCTTTAGCATGCAATTTTGGAAAAAAATTTCAAGAAAATGCACCTACAACCACAACTTGTTAGCCCCACAAGGTTAGCAAAATCCAAAATCCAAATGAAATCTGCAAATAAAATCTATCTAACTATAGAAAACTAAACTAGCAAGCTAAATAAATCCAAATTCAGCCAAAAAGATCCAAGAAACAACTCACTACCAGGTACAAGTGATAGTACAGTCACCAAATATATCGCGTGATACTTTACAGTATACTGGGGTGATAATATATTTTTGGGTGATACTTTACTGTACTTGCAGGTGACAGAATGTTCTGAACAGTGCAATAGAGTCTCCTATAGCTGAGTGATACTTTAACTAGTAAAGTATCACATTGGCATAAAACAAAGTATCGCATGACACTTGCTAAAGTATCACATGATATTCTAAGCCAGAAAACTAGAGTGCCGAAAATAAGCTAAAAACTTGACAAAAAATTGATGAAAATGCAAAAAATGAAGGACAAAACACTAATGTTCTACTCCATAATGGGTGCCAAAAATGTGTACTCTAAATTGTGCACTTCTCTAAGTCATTATATCCAAGGGAATCCATGAATGGGAAACCTTAGAAAGTGACCTAGAGCTCTCTATGCATGGAGTTGCAAGATTATTTTAAGTTTCCTCTCAACTAGAGCTATTAAGCTAATGACCTTGCTAGTCAACCACACAATGAGAGATTCAAATGAAGACAAGGGAAAGAATGCCAATATCCCTAAGAATCACTATGAAATGTAATGCAAGCTAGATTAAAATGAATATGCAAGCTAATCTATGAAAATGAAAGATGCAAGTGTTACAAAACCTTCCTATTAAGCTATGTTAGATTAATCTAAAGCATCAAGGAAATCTAAACTATGAATACCATGATAATGAAACTATGATGCAAGAAATGAAACTATAATAGCATGTAAATATGAAAGCCAAGAATGCTCCAAATCTCTAAAGCTCCAAGATGACCTAGAAAACCTGTAGCATAACATTAGCATAAAAAGATTCTATTAGAATGAAGAAGAGAGCTCTCCTTTTATAAGAAATGAAAAGGAATGGACCATGGAGATTAAGAGGCAAAAGATTTAATCAAGGGTGGAGCTTGAAAGAGGAGAAATCCATGTGCACAAGTATCCTCCAATGAGAAAATAAGAGTTGTCTTTTGTATCCATATGAGACAAAAAGTGCTTTTTTTCCTTTTTATAAAATAGGAATAATGCTTTATTTGTGCAACTTAGGATAATAAAAAAAGTGGGGGATTTTTATTTAATAAAAGGGGAGGAAATATTACTCTTAATTAAATAAAGACTTAGGATAAAATGGTTAATCCATATAAAATAATCGAATAAATGATAGAATAGGATTTGATCAAGGAAATTGATATTAAGCTGAAAATATTGATTTAGGAAATTGATAAAATGTTGAATGGAGGCCCAAAGTCTAGGCAACCATTTTAGGGTGCATACAATGCCCACCTTACCATGAATCACCCTGGAGGGAGAGCCCAATAGGTTCACCCATAAACTGTGCTTGCAATTGTAATGCATCTTCTAATGGCTTCTAGAATACCCATAGATCCACCTTCTTGTATCACTATGAATATGAAATGCATGTCTCCTCAGGATTTAGCAACTTATGTGCATTACCATCGAAAGATTAGGCATATAGGTGCATGTCTTTTCAAGATTTAGAAACTTATGTGCATTACCTTCCAAGATTTAGCATATTTGAAATTGGAAATGTGTGTCCCTTTAGGATTTAGCAACTTATGTGCG
This sequence comes from Chamaecyparis obtusa, assembly GCA_027943335.1. Classification (NCBI taxonomy): domain Eukaryota; kingdom Viridiplantae; phylum Streptophyta; class Pinopsida; order Cupressales; family Cupressaceae; genus Chamaecyparis; species Chamaecyparis obtusa. The sequence continues at coordinate 1,812,297 of BSBK01004688.1, read as the reverse complement.
TTACCTTCCAAGATTTAGCATATAAAAATAAAAAACTATAGTACAAGGGAGACCCTATATATGCCCCCCTCCTTAATATGGAAAAAACATACTATTTTGACATGTTAAGGAAAGAAAAGAACAAGGATAAAGCCTTCTTCAGCATCAAGACAATAACCACAAACAACACCCAGTCCAAGCCAAGAAGGTCACAACTCCTATGAGGCCATGGGAGGGATGAATGTAAAGATATATCATGCAAGAAGTGAAAAGAAAGTAACCCTTATGAGAGATAGCACATGATTTAGTTTCCAAGGTGAGAGATATATCAACCATGGAAACCCAATGTCAAACAACAAAAGAGGTTGTTATCAAAGACATAGGTTCTCAATGCAAACCAAAATTTTCATGTATGATTGGATATCACATAACAGATAGATACTGCTTAACCAAGGAAAGAGGTGAATCCTAGAAAGATAGAAAAGAAGGAGATGGCATCCTTGCCCCTGAAGTGTAGGATCAAAGATGGAAGAGGATAGCTACTTCACAAAGCAAGGAGATATCCTATTTAAAACAATGTATACAATATCCTTAATGATGGATATTGACCCCTACATCCAAGAGTATAGATAATCATGAAAAGGATATGTCGCTCATGGAAAAGGATCCTCAAAGAAAGATATCTTATCAATAAGACCCCCACCATAAAGGAGTGCTTTTAGATAAAATATCAACTTTCAAAAATGAGGGAACAAAGATTCAATCATCAAGCCCCTTGCAATCAAGAGGAAGAGGAATCTTTGCAATGAGGGAAGGAACTCTAGCATCAAAGCTAGGATGAGATTTTATAAATAACATAATTTTCAAAATAGAGAAGAAATGATGACCTAGGATAACAACTTCTCATATAAGAAGGTTATCCATAGTCAAAACATGTATCAATATGTTTGAAATAATATTGCAATGTAAACAAATACCACTAGGCTAAGGAAACAATTCCCTAGACAAAGAGAAAGAAAGAGGTACCTTGCCCCCCAGGGATAGAGACAAGGGATACCTTCACAAAACACATGTCCTAGGAAAGATATCTTGAAAATAAAATAGAATGCAAAGCCATAGAAAGATAGGAGAGAAAGAATACCAATTAAGCCTCAATAAAAACCTAATGGATCCTAAGAGACTGGATGAAATTACACCTCTTGCCCCCCAGTCATGAGACAAAAGGAGAAGAATATTTACATTATATCTAATGGAGGGGAATCCCCTATATCAAAATTATGAAGGAATTGTAAAACTACACGAGAATGAGATATAATTCCTAAAGCAACTCTTTCTCTAACATATAACTTGAAATGTTTACAATCAACAAGTAAATGTTTGTTACTATAATGAAAAGGACATTTGTATTTGTATAAATCATCTATCGGCATAGGTCTAAAGATTTATTTCTTGTAATTCATTAGCTCAACATATACCTTCTTAGCAACTTCTTGACGAGTATTAGGATTATCTAAGATAGGTGTAGGGAAAAGAATGTGAAGAGGAGGACAAAGATCAACACCACTTAACTTGACTTGAGATTTTGAACATCCAACACCACACATATCTAGTTTAGGGTGTATATGAACTGGAAACCTAGTACCATGCTCATTAACTCCTAGCCCTAAACCTTTATAACCTTGTTTAGTCACCAGATTATATCCAATAGTATACATATTATGTAAATTTTCTACATGAGGTGATTGTTTATCATGTTCATGAATAAAGGTCATATAAGGTGGGATAGTAGGTTTTGAAGAAGTGTCTTTACCCTTTCCTTTAATATCATCATGAATCAGAGGAAAAGGTAACTCAAAGAAATATTTTACATCTACATCTTGAACTATAGCTTGAATCCCATCATAAGTAAGGGAAGAGCGATGATTAATAGATGGAGTGTTAGGTATCAAATTAGAATTGATAGGAATAGGATTGATAGGATTAGGATTAATTGGATTAGGAAGGTTAGAAGATGGTGTATCATCTACCAAATTCTTCACATAATCCAAAAGATAAATAAGACTACCACATAAATCCCTAAGAAAAGTTTTAAATGTAGGCAGACTAGTATCAGTCAATTTCACAAAAGAATAGGCAAGAGAAAAGTGAAGGGTCATCAACACAATGAAGTGAATGATACTCTCATAAACATCATAGGTATTATAAATAGATGCTAAAAGAAGAGTAATAAATAACATGATCATGTACCAAAACATCTTAACAATCTCCATAATAAATGAAATGCCAAAAATGTTTTTGTATTTGATTGATTATAAAAAAAATATTGTATTTTTGAATTTAAAATGCAAGAGTATAAACTAGATATAATCTAAATGCAAGAAAGGATCTAAAATCTAACATAATAGGGCATCTAATTCCACAAAAGAAAAGGAGAGTAAGTATGTCCGGTTCACCAAAATGAATGGGGTTAAAATGGATTCAACTCTATTCAAATGTAAAGGGGGAAATATGAGATCTATTCTCAAACCCAAATTTCCAAAGAAGAGATCCAATTTGATCAACCAAGAGGTTAATGTAGAATCAAATCAATTTATGAAGACTATGGAATAGAAAGAGAATAAATCCAATATTTCCCTATGAAAAAAATTATGCTTGGAATATAGAATAATTGAAATGAAAATACTAACCTTAAATTAGGGCAGATCTAGAAAATGTCAAATTTTGATGTCTATGTATACTTTCAGAAGATTCTGCAACCTATTCTAGACTAGAAATGATGAGACAAAGAAAACCCAGAAATCTTTCTCCAAGATGAGCTCAGGTCAAGTTTGACCCTCATAAAAGGTCAAATACTACATTCTTTATTTGAAGGTTGATTCTGTCTCCATTTGCAGATCTTAGAAGTTTGTCAAAAAGGGTATCCAAATTCGCTCTTAGATCCAAAATTCTACACCTATACCTGCAAGAAAAAGAGGGTTTTTGTTTGTTTTTTTGGGGGGTTTGCCTTGGTCAAACCCTAGTTTGGAATAAACCTTAATATTGAAATTGAAATTGAAATAGGAATGCTAGCAAGTAGTAGAAATGGATCTAATAATGAAGCTATCACATTCAATAGATATGCAATTGTATTTGAAATGTAATGAAGTATGTTGATAAGAAAGCTTGAACATATAACAAATGTAAATCAAACCTCCATGATTGTATGCTTGGAATCCACCTTGAAGGAAGAATGAAATAGATCTTGAAGATAAACAAAGGATCTTGAAGGAAGATCACACCATCATGATGGCTAGATCTAGGGTTTAAATGATGAATCTTGAATGCTTGAACCAAATCCCTTCAATGGCTTGAATGCTTGAATCCTTGATCTTTAATGGAGAAGTTGGATGTAGAAGAGGACTTGGATGCTTGCTTGAATTATCACCTTGAGATCTTGAGAGAGCTTGAGCATGAAAAATTGATTGATAGAATGCTTGATGGCAAAAGAAGATGGATCAAATGAGAGAGGAAGGCCTCCTTTTATAGTGAACTAGGGCACAATCCTCTAGAGGGGCCACCTTGGAGAATTAAATCCCAATTAGGTCCTAACCTTTATAAAATATACCTAGATTAAATTCAATTTAAGGATTTACCATCCCAAAACTTGAAATGGGCAACTTGGAGGTGGGAAAACAAATATCCCGAAAGCCCGATGCCCGAAAATCAAGGAAATTGGAAACTTGAAGGAAAGGGGAAAAATCAAGGTTGGACCTAACCTAGTTAGGTTTGAGCTTGATCCTGACCTAGTTAGGTTCAAGCTCGACCTTGACCTAGTCAGGTTTGACCTTGAATCAGTCCCTGGTCCCAGATTCACTCAAAACCAAGTCATGAGGTCCCAAGAATGCTTAAAAACCTAGAAATGATACCAAAATAGGATAGAATGCTAGGGATAGACATAAAATCCTATGATTACTATGATGAAGACTAGGAGGACCTATTTCTAAATCCTACCTAGAAAATAGAGCCATGGAAGAGAGAAATTAAGGAGAATCCTCAGGATCCTAACCCTAATTTCACCTAGAATGAAGAAATCAAGTGCAAGGAAGAAATGGAAAGTGGGGAGAAAGCCAAATCAAAGAAAAGATAACTTCAAGGCATTTGATATGACCCCAAACCACTTACTCAGAGGGCTAAATGCTCTTAACATGGAAGTGCTTCCATTTTAAGATGATATAGTCATATTGTATTGCAAGAAGGTATCAGGATTGACCCTGAGTGAGTTAAAGCCATTCAAAGGCTAAGTCTTCCTGTAAGAAAAATTGGAGTAAAGTCATTCTTTGGTCAGGTAAACTTTCTTAGAAGATTCATCCCTAACATTTTAGAAATCACCAAATGTATTGTAGACATGATGAAGGGTAATTAGAATTTCAAGTAGAATGCCCCTGGTAAAAAGGCCTTCCAAGACATAAAAGATGCTACAGCCAACGCCCCTATCTTATGTCACCTAGATTATAAGAAGGACTTCATGATTTTTTGTTACACATATGATCATACATTGTCAGCTATTCTTATGCAAGAAAATAGAGTTTAGGTTCCTATTGCCTTTATGAGTATGTCACTGAAAGATCATGAGCTCAGATATTCCCAGATCGAGAAGCGTGCTTTTTCAGTGGTGAAAGCTTTGAAGAAATTCTGATTTTATATCTTACATTCTCACTCAGTGGTATTTGTTCTTGATATTGTTGTAAAGACCATATTAACCCAGCAAGATGTAGGATGCAATAACAGAGGGGCTTGGGTAGACAAAATACAAGAATATGATATAGAGATCAAGCCTACTAAGCTAGTGTGAGGAAATTCATTATGTAAGGCTATGGCAAAAGGTAAAGAAGATAATCATCCTAAGGTAGAACAATTAGTATTTGCGGTGAGTTTACAAGACCCGTGGTTTGAAAACATTGTATATTTTCTAACATTTGATGAATGCCCTAAAGGATTGATGGCTAAACAAAGGAGACACCTGAGGTTGAAAGTTGCTAAATATGTCATTTAGGAAGGCACGTTATACAAAAGATCTATGGATGGAACCTTTCTTAGGTGTATAGACAAGCAACAACAGGAAAGATTACAAAAGACATTTCATGACTAAGCATGTGGTGGAAATTTCTCATCTTTTGTAACTGCATTTAAGATTTTGAGTCAATGCTATTATTGGTCGGGAATGTTCAAGGACATGTATCATTGAGTGGCCAAGTGTGAAAAAAGAAAGATATTTACAAGTCAACCTCAGCTAGCATCTCTCCCTCTCAGACTAGTAATAATAGAAGGTCCCTTTCAACAATGAGATCTCAATTTTATTGGGCCTATCAATCCTGCATCAAGTGTTGGCCACACCTACATAAAATCTAAAACTAACTATTTTACAAAGTAGGTAGAGGCGAAGGAAACAAAGAAGACTACCTCTGAAATAGTGTGTGAATTCATTAAAGAAAACATTATGGTAAGATTTGGTGTGCCTATTAAAGTGGTGATGGATAATGCTACTTACTTCTCTTCAGCTGAAATTACCAATTTCTATTTTGAGTATGAAATAACTGCAAGTCACTCATTTGATTATTTTCCTCAATGGAATGGTCAAGCTAAATCAAGTAATAAGAACCTAGTAAATATATCATATAACCAAAGGACTTGGCACAAGAAAATTCATGAAGCACTTTGGAATGACATAGTAACTCCAAAGATGGAAATTGGTATTTCACCTTTGAGCTGGTATATGGAGTTGAGGCAAGCCTTCCCCTACCTCTGGAATTGGAAACTAGAAAATTGAGAACTATGGTTGAAGATGGCATCTATAAGGATGGGTTGGAAAAATGAATTCTGTATCTGAATAAACTTGAGGAAGAACGAGAGAAGATTGTTGATCATATCTGATGCAGGAGCATCCTGGGTGTAAGAGCAATCTTGCATCACCCAAAAACATTTCTATTTTTTTTTATTTTCAATAAGGGCTATTTTGTGCAGAGCTGCTATTTATGGAAAGTTACTATTTTTGGTAATTTTTGTATGTGCTCAGAATGATCTGATTTCTTTCTTGGAGGTTCATTTTGGTCATATAAGTCTGCCAGTAAAGTTTCATTGCCAGATCAAGTGTATATTGGAAGATATTGAAGATTTTCGGTATTGGCAGCAGGGTACAGAAACTTTGAACTCAGTTTTGAAGGCTTTAGAGGCCCCGGATGAGGTTGAAAATTTGGGTGACGGGCACTTGCATGGGTCAAGCCTATAGAGCACTTCGTGGCATTTTCGAAATGGGGTTATAATAGCTGAGCGGGTCAACTGGTGATGACTTATGGTCTTCAGAAGTTGGGCCACCTGAAATGGCAGAAAATAATTTTCTTCAAAATTTCTGTTCGGGTTTCAAAGGTTATCTTGAGCCGACTATGATGTAATAAAATGTAAAATAAAATAATTCTAAGTTTGGTCGGCCTTATTGGCTAAAATTCTGGAACCTTCCCAGGCGGTGGAAAAATTGCCTATATAAGGAAGGTTGTATTATTGTCTTAGGCAGTTCAGAATAGTTCTAGGTAGTAGATCTGGGTATTGATTCGAGGCTTTGTCCTACAGAATATTGTAAGGGAATGCCCATGTGGCTTTGCATATTGTAATTCTAAAAGTTTGTAATTCTACATTTGTGGAGATAATAAGAAGCCAATTTTCTGTTCTTGCATATTGTTGTTGTTTCTCTATTTCTATTATGTGTTTGTGGTATTAAGGGGAGCACCCTTCATCAATATCACAAAACATCAGATGTGGGTGAAGGACCTCTTTGACAAGAAATCTAGACCAAGGAAGTTCATGGTTGGAGATTCAGTTCTGATGTGGGATAAACAAAGAGTGCCCAAAGGAATGCATGGAAAGTTTGAAACACTCTGGAAAGGACCATTCATCATCCATCAGGCCTTTGACATAAATTATTTCAAATTGGCATATCCAAATGGTGAAATACTACCCTTGACCTATAATGGTCAAGATTTGAAATTATACCAAGTTGCAAATTGAAAGTAGGTAACCCCTGTATTATATGATAGTTACGTTTAGTTCCTATTTTTGTTTTCCTTAGTTTAGTTTTCCCTCGCTTTGTCTTTCCTCTCCCATTCCTTTCCTTTGCTTTAGTTTTTTTGTGAGCCTCCTTTTCATTTAACTTTGCAAAACTAGAGATTTGGATTCCTTGCTTAGATATGAACATATCCAAGTCCCTAGAAAGAGCTAGCTATTGCCCCACTTTTGTTCTTCATGCTTTAAAACAAAAGTTGATGCCTTGTGTTTAGATAGAGTTGTGAGTTATCTTGAAACATAAGTCCAAGTCTAAGTCTAGAATTCCCCCTAGGATAGCTGATCTTCATCGGATAACCCCTTCAAGCCTCTTCCTATTCTCAAGATGGGTTGGTATTTAATTTCATCCTAGGAATGGGTAAGTTATAGTTCCTCAATTGATAAAGACCTTGTTCTTTTAGTTATGATTGATGGTGTTCATCCAGATAAAAAGCTTCAAAGTGACATCTTTCCTCTTTGTCGAGAATTCAAAAATCACCTTCTCCTTGGTGGGTTTCGGCCCATGAAGGTAATTTCCCACAAGAGCAAGTACAAGAAACCTCAAGTGCACAAATAAGGTTGGTGATCAAGATTCTCATATTAAGAACAAGCTAGATCTAAAGAAGTAGCTTGGCAGAAAGGTTATAATGAAATCCTCCGCTTGTGGAGTTTCCCTTATAGAAGGTACTTTCTGAAGAATAGCAGAAAGTGTATCAGAGATTCTGAAAAGTTAAGCATTTAGACTTTAAGGAAAAGAGATTGAATTCCCACATTGGGTAAAGTAGCCTCAGAATAGGAGAAAGTGAATAAAAGATCTCCTCTAAAAATTAGTCTTTAGCTTCTCCTCTGTTGTAAAATCATCTAAGGAGGTCAATTTCTGAGAAGTGACAAATTGCAAAGAAGTGAGCATAAGAAATCACGGGGATTGAATGATTAGGTATGATCAAGGTAATTTTTTTCAAAACCTTAGAAGTGTTGACAAAAGAAAGCACTAATTGCTGAGTTTTGGGAAATTATTTCTCTAACTTCTCCACTATCAGATTTCTACCCTTAGAGTGTGTTCTCCAACAAAGGCTCCAAATTGACTTAAGTGGGAAAGTAAAAATCCGTTGTGCAAATAAATTTACCATTACAGCTACTTCAAACGGGTAAAAGTGATTTACTAAAGCCTTTAATGGGATACATTTAATTCAAATATCCATTAGAAATCTAATAGATATTTTTAAAAATCTCCCACTCGTGTGGCATGAGATATGAAAATAATGGTAAAGAACAATCTGTTTATAAAAAATTCAAATGATCAACCGAAAAACCACCATTTTCTCACATCTTTTCATACCCCTTTGATTTCTCACGACTCCATAAATCATCTTCTAGCATACTCCAAAGCTTCCTAGCAGTAAATTAAAAGCAAAATTAGAAGTTATGGCCACTAGATTTATGGGTTTCAATGGATTGAATGGGATTACATTCGAATGGCATAATCTGACAGACACATCCCTTAGATTCTATGACCTAGATAGTCTACACAGAAGGTTGAATGAAGAAAATCTCCATCCCATGACACAGAAGCTAAAGGGGAGTGGTTTGGTTGAAGCTAATGGTTTTCCTCTCATAGTACAAGCTCCTGAGATGATCTAAAAATGCATAACCAGATTCAACCCAGATACAAAGCAAATTTTTCTACCAGATGACACAGTACTAATCTCCATTGACAGAGAGTTTGTGCGAAACAGTCTCCGTATCTCAGAGTGAGAAGAGTTCTCAAACATGAACTTCTCAATTGTAGTATTAGAATACAATGAGAAGAAGATGAGGTAAGGAAGGAGATTATGAGCTCATGGTTGTAAAATCCCAAAAGCATAAAAGGAAAGGTGTCAAAGACACTTTTCAGGATAGACTTGAAAGTCGAGATTGTTGACATCTTGATACTCCTTCATAGGTGTGTCATCTTAAAATAGAAGCACTTCCATGATAAGAGTGTTTATCCCTTCGAGTGAGTGGTCTAGGGTCATGTTAAGTGCCTTGATCAGGTCTTTGCATGTATTTGGATTTTCCCCCCCGTTGTACTTCCCTCTGCACCTATTTTCCACTTCATGTCTGTATTTCATGGTATTTTGGGCTGAGGTCTTGAGGTTTTTGACCTCAAGTTCAAAGTCAACCTTGAGGGTCAAAGTCAACCTCAAATTTGACCTAGGTCAGGGTCGACCTCGACTCTAACCTAGGGTAGAGTCTACCTCATCCTTGACCCACATTTCAAATTTCAAGATTTTTTGATTTCCGGGTATCAGGTTTTAGAAAGATTCTTTTTCCTACCTCCAGGTCAGCCATTTCAGGTTTTGAAATGGTAAATCCTTAAATTGAATTTAATATGGTTCCATTTCTAGGGGTTAAGGTTAATTGGGATTTAATTCCCCAATGTCAGCCTTCTCTAGAGGTTTGTGCCCTAGTTCACTATAAAAGGAGGCCTTCCTCTCTCATTTTCACATACATTCTCACCAAGAAATTTCATGAGAAAGCTTTCAAGTGCAAGAAAGTGAATTCAATCATTCAAGCAAGCCTTCAATCATTCAAGTGTTCAAACATTCATTCATCAAGGAGATCCATTGTTAGCCATTGAAGGATTCAATCTATTTGGAGCCCCCTTGAAGATCCATCCTTCTACATTCATCCAAGCCTCCTCATATGCAAAGATCTATTCAAGATTGGTTTTGAAGATCAAATTCCATTGATTTGAGACATCCTACTTTCATTCTACATTCATTGGAGCATCCCTACTTGTGGATTTGAGGATTCAAATCCTCTACAAGGACTTCAACATAAGCAAGGTGAATTGTTTCATTTACTTTATTTATGCACAATACAATTTCAATTCAATTTCAAGGTTAATTCCTAAATTGGGGTTTGACTAAGGCAAACCCCCCATACAAACAACAAAAGCCTCTTTTTCTTGTAGATACAAGTGCAAAACTTTGGATCTGAGCTTAGATTTGGATACTCTTTTTAGTGAACTTCTAAGATCTGCGAACAAAGTCAAAGTCGACCTTCAGAATATTAATCTAGCCTTTGACCTTTTATCAAGGTCAAAGACTACATGCTATCAGAAAGATAAAAATTTTCTAGGTTTTCTTCATCTCAACATTTCCAGTCTGAAATAGGTTGCAGAATTGTCTGAAACTACATACAAACATCAAAAATTGGCATTTTCTAGGTTTTCCCTATTTTGAGGTTAGTATCTACCTTTCAATTATTTCAGATTTCAAGCATAATTCCATTATAGGGAAATATAAGGTTTTCTTCCTCTTTCATATTCTCCATAGATTTATTCGATTGTGCATTAACCTTGTGGTTGATCAATTTGGATATCTCCTTTGGGAATTTGGATTTAGAAGTGGATCTCATATTTCCCACATACATTTTAGGAGGAACACTATTTCATCTTATTCATTTTGGTGAACCTGACTAGCTTACACTATTTCTTTTTGATGTTAGATATTATATTATCTTTTGGTGTTAGATTTCTCTTTTATGTTAAATCTTGCATGCTAATTAGATTTCAAAAATACAAAAATATTCATGCTTTATGTGGTCTTAGTTTAGTTCATTTGCATTACATTGGTTTATGAGCTTTACTACTACTAGTCCTACTTATAACATTCCAGTTAGAAGAAGTCGTAGACTCATGGGTGCCTTTGATCTTGAATCTTCCTCTCCTTTCCTTAGGATCCTAGATGATAATTTGATTCTTCATGATTCCAATCCTATAATGGAGAAAAACTCTTCTCACTCATCTCATGATGAGGTTGATGCTTTAAGAGCTCCTCCTGAACAAGTTCAAAAACTTTTAACTAAACTTGATAAAATGGGTAATTGGCTTATTCAAGAGAACCATAATCAAGATTCTATTCAAGCTATAGAGGCTATTAAGAAAGTTCTTCATAATAGTGATCAAGGTGTTAACCTCTTGTGTGGTATTACTCACCTCGTGCATTCAAATGTTAAACCTTTAGCTCAAGAAGCTCATGATTTAGGGTTGATTCCTCCTATCACTAGTGTTGAACCCTCTTCTAATCCTTTACCTAGTATTCCTACCTATACTCCTTCTTTGGTGACTATGACAGTTCCCTCTATTCCTATGAGTATTCCTCTTGTGTCCCTTCCTACATCACAACCTTCATATCATAATGTTCCTTTTACTTATTCCAATCTACTCTCAACTGTAGTTACTAGTGTTCCTCCAGTTGTGTCTTCTATTCCTGCAACTTCTTACACTTTACCTAGTGTTTCTAATGTTTCTATTCCTCCTATTTCATCTAATGATTCAACAATCATCAATTTGGCTCAAACTATGTCATCCTTACAACAACAACTTGCTTCCTTAACTCAAAACAAGTTTAGTATTCCTACATGTGACATGGGAAGCCCTTTGTCCTTGGATATTATTCATACTCCTATTCCTCAACAAGTCGATATGCCTCATCTTGAGATTTATAATGGAAAAGGAGATCTTGTTCATCATGTTAAAATATTCTAAATCCTTTGTAGTGATTATGCCCACAACCATAGGATTTTAGCCAAACTGTTTGCTAGAACCTTCTATGACAAGGCCTTACAATGGTATTGTTCCTTGCCTCCTTATTCTATTGATTATTTTCCAAAACTTTCTAATTCCTTTATTCAACAATTTCAAAATAACATTGGCCTACAAGTGTATTTGACTGATTTGATGCATTGTCAACAAAGTGCACTAAAGAAAAATTAATTGAATTTATTGGTAGATTTTAGCATTTTCATGCTCAGATTTCCTATCCAATTCCTGATATTGATATTCACCATATGTTTATTTCAAATTTGCAAAAGGATATTAGAGATAAGATTCTGCTTACTGAATTTACCTCTTTTCAACAACTTTGTGCAGCACTTCATCATTATCAATTACAAGTGAGTCAATTTGAGAGCAACACTCTAATGGCTCCTGTTCTAGTTGATAAGAGTGATGCATCTCCTAATCCAAACAAATCTCAAAAATTCAACAACTATGTCAAGATAAATAAACAAGTGAATGCAGTTGCTGATCAAGTTGCTATTGCATCTCATAATGCCACTTCTACATCTACTACTTTTCAATTAAATCATACATTTACTCCTCTTTCTGAATCTTTACATGCTATTATGAATAGGTTGTTAACTGCTAATATGATTACTTTACCTCCTATTTGACCTAATTTACTTGCTACGATTGCATCTAAATCTTTTGATCAAAATGATTTTTCTCAATATCATCGTTAGAATGGTCATGATACTGAGAAATGTTATTCTTTAAAACATAAGGTTCAAGATTTAATTGAATCTAATGCCTTGTCTATTGATTATCTTGATGGTAGTGGGAACAAATTTGTCTCTCCTCCTAATCAAAACCTTCAAATCTAAATGAATGCTTTACCTACACATGATACTAATACCATTGTTCAACCATCTGCTATGGAAATTGTATATGATTCAAAGATGGATGATCTCAATCATGTTGTCAATCAAGTGGAGCATGTTGGTCAATCTATATCTCCACCTCAACCTATATCTCAACCTTAGATTCAACCTCAAGTTCAATCTCAACCTTGACCAAAACCTAAGCCTAAATTGAAAACTCAACCTAAACCTCGACAACAACCTAAGAATAAAAGACCTCAGGAACTTTTGATTACCTTTGATGATTATGAGACTATAAAGGCTCCTAATGGTCCCCTTTACATTTATGCTAGGAATTCTCAAAAACCTACTAGTGATTTTTTTGTTGATCCTACATCCTTAGTCAATGTTATTACTAAAGAAAATATTTTTATGAAAAGCTTACAATGCGATTCTTATGATACATCAGATGTATGGATTCAAACTTGTAATTGTTATCTCTATTGAGCATTTAAGGTTGTCACTTAGTATCAAAAGGTTATCATACATATTGGTCAGTTAATTACATTGAGTTGCTCGATAACTAGAAGCAAGACATATTAGTCGATAAAGCTTACACACCAAGCACTACATAGTTTACTAAGCACCAGCAGACACCGACACTAACAGATAGTAAACACCAAGCATTGTAGTACACACCAAACAATTTATACAATGTTTACCGAGGATCACAGAAAACTGCATAGTAATCAGAAATGGCAGATACTTCTATGCATATGGTTATAAAAGATCATAAAATGGTTTACCAAGATCAAGGAACATTTATTGTAAAGATACTCATTAAATGTAATGTATATCTTATGTAATAGTTGATCTAGGTTATTTTTGCACACCGTAGATCTTAGGGTTATAACTATGTTTTGTAACCTAATTTTTGTTAAAGCGACAAAAATAGAACACTATATATTTGTGTGTTTGCATAATTTTTGGTGTGAACTGTAATATGAATCACAGAGCACTTGAAACAATTTCCTAACTTCAAGTCTATCAATTAATAGAGTAGAACAGAGTACAGAGGTTATCAGATTAGCAAAATCAGAGAAGACTATCAAGCAGATTTAGAGAAGAGATTCATCATAGTTAGGGTGATATTTTATGAGCACTTATAGATCTATTTTAGAGAATTGAGTTGTCAACTAGTAGATAATTGCCTATGCTTTCTAACAATTGTAATAGAGTTTTGGATAAAATCTCTAAGCAGAGTAGACTTAACAGTCTTATGTAAATCTCTTAACCGAGTGCACACTTCATTAGTGTTGTTAAAATCCTATAACTAGGTAGATCTAGCTGATCTAATATGTTACTCCTAACAGGGTAAGATCACCAAAAGTGATCAAAACTTGTAGCCCTAACATGAAAATCTTTTCTATCTGTAGTAGTAAAGAATTTGTGGGTGTCATCCCCACCACAATTTTTACCTACTAACAAGGGTTTCCGCATTACCAAAATACTTGTGTTATGTGATTGTCATATTGATTTCATATTGTTTACTTTCATAAGTTAAATGGATGATTTATTCATGCAATTAGATTCAAGTTATTTTGGTAGGTTATCACTATTTACTGTTATAGATCTGAAAGGTTTACAAGTAAATTTTTTGAGGGCAGTGATTCACCCCTCCCCTCTTAGTACCTATCTCTCCTAATTCCAACAATTGGTATCAGAGCTCAGTTCTCTTGTTGAACAGTTTAACCATTGAAGGGTAAAGATCTAAGTCATGGAGAGATATAAGCTTGACAAGACTATTGAGAATTAGAAGATATAGATGTAGATGTTTATGGAACAATATAAACAAGCTAGGAAAGAACTGAAGCAATTAAAAGTTGAAAGGAAGAACCTTACCATTCTGCAAAGTGAAATTGGTTATCATGAAGAACCTATTGATGATATACTTGATCACATTGGATCTAGTTCTAGAAGCATCTCTGATGGATCTAAAAGCATAATTATAGATTTATCTGAAAAGAATCAGCATCTATCTAAACAAGTGAAAGCACTTCAAATCGGTCAAGAATCTCAGATGGCAAGAATAGTAGAAATCATGAACAATGCTAGACAAGCTGAACAAGATCAAAATCTAGCTATTGAAGACCGAAGACTGATGACTGAATAACTTTAAGCAAAAGAAAGTGAAATATAGAGACTCACTAATCGTCACTTCCAAGTATCAAATCAGATGAAGACTGTTAATCTAGAAGTGAATCGAGTGAATGGAGAATTATCAAGAAGACTTCAAGATGTTGCAACACTTAGAGAAGATAATGAAAAAAATAAGAAATGAAATAAAGATACAAAAGAAACATAATGAAATGATGAAGATAGCTGAGGATAGCTCTAAAAAGATTGATGACTTCTTGACTAATCAAAGAAGATTTGGAGGTAAAGCCTATTGGCTCTTTTCCCTATAGGACCAAACTTGAATCAAATAGATGGGCTTGAAACTCATGTTAGGCACTCAATTTTGACAAGTAAATAGTCCAATTGATGAGGATTAACATGAATCCTCCTTCTTTGAGCTCCACATTCACTCAGGTGGGTATTGCCTTATCTGCACACTCATGATTCCTTTTGGTGAATAAAAGGCCTACAGATAGATATTGTGGAATGGTCTTCAAACCCTTCTAGGTACCCTGTACCTCAATGAAACCAACATCTCATGCAATAGCCCTACCTACATGGAGTGAGTATGAAAACCAGAAACCTAATCTAACAACATGAAAGGGAAAGGGTGGGACTGAATGAAAATGATTTTAAATGAATTGAAGGGACCCCTGAGATACCCTAAGTCTCTCATAGACCAATGCCTTATCTAATGGGCCACGGAGTCAAATACCTCACTATAATAGAGAGCTTATGAAACAAGAAGACAATACATTCAAATATGGCGATGCCTTACATCAGCCATATACCATTGATCAGACCATACATTATCAAACCGCCTGTGTACCCAAATGTGCTATCACCCATTTAAAGAATTTTAACCCTCCCCTTAGAAGAGACCTATAAACAAGAAATACATAACCAACATCCACTAGAAGACAAGCATGAGACACCCTTGATATCCCACACCATGCACAATTGAACACCAATATTGAACTCAATTATCTCTGCGAAGACAACTCTATTGTAGACACTCACTGGAAATGCAAATAGAAAAACTATAACATCCTTGATGCTATAATCAATAAGTTCAGGATTCAAATGGGGACAATCTGATATCAGTAAAGAGATATTGAAATTTCATTCATAAGACAAGCTATTCCAATTTGTATTATATTCTCTAAAAACTAGAGAGGAAAGAGGGAACTCTGTATGTAGAGAAAAGGAAATATCTACAAGAAAAGGACCCTTCACTTGGAACCAATTCTCCTTCAGAATCTGTAGAAAGAACGGAACCCTTACAAAAGTCAAAATTTCCACTATTTATACCCCCTAGTCATCTTGGAAACCCAAAGTAGGTTACAACAAGCTACGGATGACTAGGGTTAGGGTTTTCACCCATCCAACCAACTGAAACAGTCATAAATTTATTACAGGGATGAAAACCCAAGCAATCAGATTCAAAGTTGATCTTCAATCATGATAAAAATCTCAAAGTATTGCAGGAAGATCATAAATTCACCATGTAAATCAAACTAATTTTCCAACTGTAAATCACCTCGAGCCATTCTTTCCATAATACAGACCCCTACAAACACTCATGGAACACCCTGGACCACAATGCAATAGCAAGCGCCACCAAACAAATCAAATCCAGCCGTGAAAGCATTAAAAACCAGTCCTTTCTATTGCTGCAAACCCCTTCAGAAATTCAAATTTGAATGACAATGGCTATCTTATGGTGCCTACAAGAAATTGGTGGTCCACATTCAAACTTAAATTGACTTTATGTCATGACCGTCAGATCATTTCCTTTCCCAAGCGTTATGTTTCTAACTCACTGTTATCCCCAAGTTAACTTTAGCGAACACGCAACAGAGCATTTTCCTATTCGTGAAATGAAATGTCTAACTATAGTTTAACCTCATGAACTAGCGACCAAAGACAACTTAACTCACCCCAGCCACATTTGGCAACCTGGCGACTGAAGAGTTTTTCCAGTTCACAAAGCACTTTAACTATCTGCCAAATAGTTTAGCGATTACACGAACACACTGTCGCTGAATCGCTAGTCAATTTGGAGAACCGCCAATCTATTCCATGAACCAGTGAAACCATTTAGAATTTTTCAAGCCGCTAACTCTATTTATCCAAACCACCAAACCTTTAGACACCCTCTTGGGCCTGCTTGTGCCACTTCACTTATTCTTCAGCCAATAAGGAACCGCCAACTGTGCTAACTTATCAATGGACCCACTGAGAAGGAAAGGCTATGTCATACAAAATAAATCGATGGCCATCACAATTTCACAAACCTCTAACACACTCTATGCACTTTAACAACAATCATCGATCTGAGATGGTGTCAGAGACTGGGTCTAGGGAAATATTAAGACCAAAACATAGAAAAATAAAAGGCGCAAGGACTAGGGAAAAATTAATCATCGCTGGGCCTGCAGACTTAGGCAAAAGGGACCCGCTAGGATAGGTGGCAACTAGTCGCATGTCAAAAAAATCTGACATGCAATCATGTGACAATTATAAAATATTCGCTTGAGACCTTAGGAAAGACTGCAGCTGGGAAAACTTAGGCGTTAGGAGAAGATAAAGGGGACCCGACATAAAAAGTTAGTCGCATGATCGCATAGACCAAAAATAGTCTACGTGATCATGCGAAAATCCATTTAAACATGCAAAGTGGTCACTTAATTTAGCACATGGATAATTTGGGGTTTAAGTGGCCCGAAAAGGTAACGCAAAATAGAACAGGGCCAGGGCAATTTTGAATTTAAGGACCCAATGACTAGATATTCAAAATTTTGAACCAAGGGCTTGAACCAGAGACCTAGAAAATGATTTCAGAGACCAAAATAAAAGGACTAGAGCCATGAAATTTTTTTCAAGGTGCTAACAAAGCTGGTATAGGCTACACTGGTGAAGGAGAATCATCACAACAAGCTGGAAAAGTCAACAATAATCAAAATCAGAAACCTAAAGTGTTGGCATGTTATCACTGTGGAAAATTAGGACGTACATCTAATGTGTGTAGAAGCAAAGCACAAGGTAAACCTCTTGTCACTCCTAAGTTTAATGGATATTGTTATTACTGTGGTAAGTTTGGACATCCAGCTTATGAGTGCAGAGCTAAACAAAATGATATTGCTAACGATACTATTGTGGAGAAAATATGCTATACCTATAATAAGCATGGACACACTGCACAAGACTATAAGGCAAAGATGAAGCAAGTATGGACTCCTAAGAAGAAAACATAGTGAAAGCCTTATCAACCGAAGAGACAAGGTAAATCTTATCTTTGGGATTATAATACATGGACTAACTATGTTATATGTGGTTGGTATGGGCATATTGCAACAAATTGTTATAGAAAGAGTTAGATTGGACAATCAAGAAGCTGGACAAGCACTGGAATGGCTTGTATGCACTATCATAGGGTCAGTCATTTAAGCAAGAACTGCAGAGACCAAGCACTAGATGAAAACCATATATTTGAGAGTGGATATACTATTGTAGATATCACAAAGTTAAGGAACACTATGTGGAAGAAGGCATCTAATGAGAATGCTAAGTCAAGTAACACTATTGGTGAAACCTCATCCATTAGATTGGGTGACATTGGTACCTCCACTTAAGATGACAAAGGTATGTATGGAACTAACATTTCAAAATGATCAAATTTTACATATAATTCCTTATATATGGTGTACAAATACCAAATTTGCATGAATAAAGATGCATTATGGTTTATGTATTATGAACTAACAATGTTATATAGTCGGTAAAAGAGAGACTGAGAGTTGGTTACTCATCAGTAATCACTGTACAAGGTTAACCGAACAACAATGAAAACCGATGAAGAAATCCTATGTTAACTGGGTGGATAAAATCATAGACATCACCGAGCTGACAACTATTTTGTACCAAAAGTTAGGTCACACATTTAATGCATGAAAGTTTGAGTGGGAATATCAAAAACTCTATAAATACATGGGAAACGGAGTTCATTGTTACATTGCAATTTTGAAGAGCAAAGATTTCATAGAGAAGAGTTTGAGCTAAAGATTTTTCAGAAAGATTCAAAGCTACTATAGGTTGAATTGACAAAATTCTTTGATGATTTCAAGTAAGTTCATTTGCTAATAAACACTTGTTATCCTACTGCTTGCCGAAACCCTAGAATCAATTTATGGCATCAACATCATTTGCAAGAAAATCACAAAATATTGAGGAGGAAGTAGAACTAATCATTAGGGAAAATTTTGCGGAAGCTAAATTCAAACCACACCCCAAGGTTGCATCTCAAACAGATTCAATGGGCACTTTTTTAAGTATACTAGATAGGGTTTTATTGACAGAAGATGTAAGAGCATATATACATTGTAAAATCAAAGAAGTGGGATATTTTGAGACTATTGTTGCATTTCAACAAGTTTGTGGGCCAGATGGAAAATTAAAACCTAAACACAAGAAGATTGAGGAATCAGGGTTATCATGCGTCACATACTACCTACAATCATTCAAGATAGACTAGATAAGAATCATGTTGAGTAGATTTCATGATGGTAAATTCTGGCTGGACAAACCGATTAAGGTCACAAAGAAAATGATCAGTAGGGTTACTGGGTATCCTACAACTGACAAGGCAAAAGCCTTCCGCAGTTCATCTCATCCTGATGTGGAAAAGAATACTGGAGCTCAATGGGATGGAAGGGCACTAAAAATTTTGAAAATCAAAGACCCAGCGGTCAAATTCGTAGCACATGTAATTGGGTACAAAATATTCCAATCAAGCAGACTCAATAGCATACCCTAAAATGCAGTAGATATGGCACTCAAAATTGTGAAGAAAGATCACCAGGTAGATCTTGCTGAAATTCTACTACATCAACTACAAGAAAATATGAAGATCATACAGAAAAAGAAGTCTAATACCTATAAGTTTGGATCACTACTTTTTTGTATATTTTTCTATCTACAAAAGTATGTGCCTGGTATCGGTAAAGTAAATTGGCAAACTGACAAATTGATAACTGTACAAATTAGTGAAATGATGAACAGTCTAGGAGATAATCTAAATTTGGAATTTGATGCATACTACAAATAATTTCAGACTAATATGCATCAAAGGAGTAGAATTCCAAGGGAATTAGTGGACAAATTTGAGAATGATATATGTTTTGTAGTCAGCACAGATTATTCAATGATAAAGGCTATTGAACCTAGAACAAAATGGCTAGCACCGATGGGATATGAAATGAACTATGATTTCACTTTGAAATCTATTAATGCATTGCTTGCATTACCAAAAGACATCACTACCACTAGGTTTGGCACATATGAAGAGGCTAAATCAAGGATCACTATAGATAGAGATCAGGAAAATGTCAAGGGAAAAGAAATTGAACAAAGATCTTACAGAAAAATTTGGAGATGTATCAGACTCATTTAAGGAGTCACTGGTTAAAGCTACAACCGAAGGTCAATTGCAATTGGCTGACAAGCCATATGATAGTGAGGAGACCGAGTTAGAAAGAGAAAAATATCCCACACCGGTTCCTCCTACCAATGTTCAACAGGTAAAGTAGTTACCAATACAAGAAGATATGAAGACAAGGTCATCAATTGTAGCCACATCCCCTCCAAAGAAAGAAGATATCAAAGTTACAAAATTAAGGGCAGCTACACCGACAAGGAAATATGTAAAGAGGAATGCAAAACCTATAGTTGAGGCACCAAAGAAAAGGAGAAGATTGGTGAGAAGTAAAGAAGACATTGAGGAGATAGACAAAGAAGATGACATCAACCAATTCAAAGTGGTCAGAAACAAGGTAAGCACAATAGATGAAATTATTGAAGACATAATTAAAAATGGAAACCTTGCTGATCTAGGAATAGATAGATTTGACAAGATGTCAAAAGAAGATCAAACTAAGTTAGAACAAGTAGTCATCCAAATGATGATAAAATTTAAGAGAGTTCCAATGAAATTCTCCTGTGCATTACTGAAGAAGTTGGATGATAAGATTTCTGAGAAATGGGCTATTGCATTAGATACCGAGAAATAGAAAAGAGAAAGATCTTTAGTTAGGGCAGCCCCACATCTAAGCTATGGACAACTTGATGCATACATGGCTAAATATCAAGCAAGATTTATGGTAAAAAATTGAGCCATGATGATAATGGATGAAAATGTGCCTGATATGAATATTACAAGTGATTCCATATGGACATCAATTTTTAAAGCCGAAGAAAAAGCTAAGCAAGAAGCATTTCTAAAACTATCTAAAAAGAGACAAAATTCCAAAGGCAAAGGTATTTATATTGATGATGACACAACAAAATAATTGAAGGACGATGGTATGTCAGTTACCAAGGTAATTGATATCACCGAACAAAATGAAGAAATAAGTGTTTCACGGGATGCATTGGATCAAGTCAAGATCCAACTACAAAAGAAATTGATGACGATGTACTCATTAAGGACATCACAAATGGTGATCCTGATGATAAGGATGATGAAGATGTGAATATTGCACCAAATCAAGATGAAGCACTAAACATTGATAGTGTATTCACATATTTACCAGGTGAACTTCCAATACTTGCAGAAGTAGTTGAAATAATTTCACAAGTACAACATGATGAATTACATCCTGAGCAAAACAAGGACACAACAGGAACACAAGAACTTGAGAAACCTGGAGATACAAATGAGCCTAACAAAATAGAGGCACCATCTACAAAAACTAAGGTAACAGAAGAAACAAATTCAACCGAGGTGACTACACTTGGCACTATAACCGAGACTCCCACACCATCTACCGAGGAGTAGAAGAACAAGGAAAGTGTGTCAACTGGGAAAGATACTCCGAAGAGTGGAGATAAAACTATTGTTGTAAAGAAATCACCTCTAGCACTGGAGAAGAAAAAGAAGAAGAAAGGAAAAGGGCTGGTCACCATACAAGAAGTGATAGTTATACCTAAATGTGACCCAATGACCCTAAGCCCTTAGGAATTGAGTAAATATGTGGAGTTATGTTCAAGGAAGGCGGTATAAGAGAAGTTGAACCAAGAGCACAAATGCAAAGAAGTATTAACTGATGTGAGGGATATTCTATAATAGGTCATACCTGAGGTAAATATTGATGAGAATACTCCCATCATAGATCAACTTGCTACACTCATTGAGAAGATCAATGCCCCAGAAACTGATGCAGATAAATAGATTGAAGAAAGGGAAGAATCTAGGATACAAAATAAATTGTCAGAGACAATTAGCCAAGAAGTGGCCATCAACAAGGTCAAATTATCTGAGGTAATTACCAAGATAAAATCCATCACCCAGATAATCTATCAATTTTTAATAAAGCTTTGTACTATAGACACCTTCACTATTGAAGTTAGTGAAAAGATAAAAGGGCTGGAAGCAAAATTAAAGTTAAGTACAACAACAACTATAATTGATCTGAATGCTTTGTTCAAGCATATTCACTGAGTTTAGGAACTCAGGTAGTTGATAGTAAATTTAAGGCACCAAGAAGAGCACATCACCATTCAAGTCACAGAGTTGCAAATAGAACTCATTCCATACCTGAAATTTTTTGAAGCACATATTGTCAAAGCCAAGCTATGAGTTGCAACACTAGAGATTTGGGTGTTAGATAATATCTTTGACATGCATGCACAAGTCAGTCTTGAGCATATTGCTCTTACCAACTTGAAAGAGGAGTGGGAAAACCTCTTGGAGTCAGTGAAGAAAACCCACAGACACATTTTTGACAAGATGTAAGTATACTTTACTTTTTGTATTTGGCATTATTATCAAAAAGTGGGAAAACATGTATATGCCAAATAAGTATGTTTTGCTATGTATACTACATACTACTAGGAGCATGCACCGAGGGGGAGTACTTAGTACTTAGAAATTTTTTGAAATATATATGTATATGGTAGAGATATAAGGTTTATATAGAACATTTTATCTATATACATTCACAGTTTTGATACTAATGCCAAAGGGGGAGATTGCTATCTCTATTGAGCATTTAAGGTTGTCACTTAGTATCAAAAGGTTATCATACATATCGGTCGGTCAATTACGTTGAGCTAGTTGGTAATTAGAAGCAAGACAGATTAGTCGATAAAGCTTACACACTGAGCACTACATAGTTTACTGAGCACCAACAGACACCGACATCGACAGACAGTAAACACTAAGCATCGTAGTACACACCAAATAGTTTATACAGTGTTTACTAAGGATCACAAAAAATTGCATAGTAATCAGAAATGGCACATACTTCTATGCATACAGTTATGAAAGATCATAAAATGGTTTACCAAGATCAAGGAACATTTATTGTAAAGATACTCATTAAATGTAATGTATATCTTATGTAATAGTTGATCTAGGTTATTTTTGCACACCGTAGATCTTAGGGTTATGACTATGTTTTGTAACCTAATTTTTGTTAAAGTGACAAAAACAAAACACTATATATTTGTGTGTTTGCATCATTTTCAGTGTGAACTGATATATGAATCATGGAGCACTTGAAGCAATTTCCTAACTTCAAGTCTATCAGTTAATAGAGCAGAATAGAGTACATAGGTTATTAGATTAGCAGAATCAAAGAAGACTATCGAGAAGATTTAGAGAAGAGATTCATCATAGTTAAGGTGATATTTTATGAGCACTTATAGATCTATTTTAGACAATTGAGTTGTCAACTAGCAGATAATTTCCTATTGCTTTCTAACAATTGTAATAGAGTTTTGTATAAAATCTCTAAGCAGAGTAGACTTAACAGTCTTATGTAAATCTCTTAACCAAGTGCACACTTCATTAGTGTTGTTAAAATCCTATAACTAGGTAGATCTAGCTGATCTAACATGTTACTCCTAACAGGGTAAGATCACCAGAAGTGATCAAAACTTGTAGCCCTAACAGGCAAACCTTTTCTATCTGCAGTAGTAAAGAATTTGTCGGTGTTATCCCCGCCATAGTTTTTACCTTCTAACAAGGGTTTCTACATTACCAAAATACTTGTGTTATGTGATTGTCATATTGATTTCATATTTTTTACTTTCATAAGTTAAATGGATAATTTATTCATGCAATTATATTCAAGTTATTTTAGTCTGTTATCACTGTTTACAGTTATAGATCTAAAAGGTTTACAAGTAAAGTTTTTGAAGGCACTGATTCACCCCTCCCCTCTCAGTACCTATCTCTCCTAATTTCAATAGTAATAGTTTTCTTTATCCATCATTTGGAACTATTACTTTACCGGTTGAAGTTTGTGGAAAAATTGCGAACACTACCTTTGTTGTTGTTCCTACTTCTTATCAATTTCAAGTTAAGCTAGGTTTGCCTTGGTTCACTGCCATGCATGTTGTTGCTTCACCTATCCATAAGTGTCTTAAATTTATTCATGATGAAGAAGTAAATATGGTTAATCATAGTTTATATCAACCTTCTAGGCCTAGAGATTGTGCTTCTCTTGATTTCTTTTGGCCTTCATTACCTAATTCATGTCCTCGACCTGATAATCTTTTCCATTCATATCAAGCTTATAAAAATCATAAGATTCTTGAATTAAGCATACCTCCTATGGATCTTAATCATGGTATTTTGCCTACACCTTCTATACCTCCTTTAACAATGGCTTCTAGTTTTTTTAATCAAGTTCCTTCTATTGATCTTCCTAAAGATCTTGTGATTGTTCCTCCTATTGTTGATAATCCTATTGATCTTCCTAAAGAACCTTTGAAGGATCCTATGATTGTTCCTCCTAGTTCTCAGCCTATTTCAAATAAATCAAAATGTAATCAATCTACCAATGAACGTCATAAGAAGCATCGTGCTCATGCTAAAGCTCATAATTCTATTCTTCAAAGATCTCTACCTTCTTCAGATAAATCTATGCATTATGTGTTAGAAGAAGTTGTTACTAATAATGATGTTAAGATGCATGATTATGATGATTCTATTTGTATCTTAGATCCTATTTTGATTAATTTGGATGAAGAAGATACTCTTGATGATACTGATGATGTTAATGATGAATATGAGACTATTGATATTGACATTGATTTACCTAATATGCCTTCATCACAATTAACTCTTACACCTAGTGTCGAACATTGTGATTCCCAAGAGGATCCTTATTTGGAACTGGCTATCATTCCTACTATGTTGGATATAGTCCCTCTTGCGAGTTACCCACCTTCCCTAAATGATATACAATGAGATGGGGAGAGTAGGAGACATGCTGGATCGGCTTATCCTTTGTGGTAGCTTTGTTGTGTGTTTTCCTATTGTACTGTGCTTCTCCCATAATGTGTTTGCTAAATATTGTTAGATTCTTTTATATGATCCTTGTTACTTAGCTGGTACAAGGTGATAAAGAAATCAAAACTATTGTTCAATTCCTCTATATGTATCTCTATTCTTCTATGCATTGTTCAATGTTATGTCATAATTGTGCTATTGTTCATAAATGTTTCCTTGTGTAATCTGCTTCGATTCGAGATGTGGTAGCACTAATTCTTTTTGGTCTCCATGTCATGGTTCGAAAATATTCTCCTTCGTATATCTTATGCGATCTTTCCTCCTTTGTGATCATAGTTCTACTTTCTTTGGGGAATGATGTAAATTAATTTTCAATAATATCATATATATATTATCTTATGATCATTTTGTATGTTTCTACGATATTTCCATTGATTTTTCTCGTCTGGGGGCATCTCAACGTGGAAACGTAATCAGTGGAGTTGTTTATGTTTCAGTTAAAGCCATTTCTCCTGTTAAAGTGTCAGAAATGACTTTAATGTGGGGGCATATGCTCTAATCACCTATTGCACACATGCACTTTTTGATACGCATGTTGGTACTCAAAAATAAAGCATGGGTTTTTGAGCACCTTGTTAAAAAAAAATTCTTTCTGACCTCTTTAGGTGCTTTGATGCCTATTTTCTCGGATGCAATTCTGAAGTTTTACATGCATTTCATGTGTTCATTACCTTTTTTTTGACATATGAAGACATCTCAGATCATCACATTCAATTTTCAAGTTGTTTTATGATGTCTTGTTTTGAGCACTTGTCCAAAATCGATATTTTTGCCTAAGTGTCAAATTGTTATACCAAGCCATGTTTGCATTTAAATACCTTGTGCCCTGTCAGGTCTCATAGCCCACCACTTTGGGAATTTTTTAAATGTATATTAGCGAGCTTATGTTTCAAAGCTCAAGCCATTTCAATCTCATTTGATAAATTTTTGGATCCCCCAAAGTTGGCTTCCCAGAATTGTCTTGCCTCTGTTCTACCCAGTTTTCTGAGTGGCCTTGTTGGACTGATTATAAATGATGAACATTTGACCCAATTGAGAAATTTTATTTTTTACTATATTCTAGTGGTCAAATATTTCTTATGTTTCATTTTTCAGGTCATGAGGCATTCATTTGGTCAGTTTTCTAAGCCCTTTCTGTTTACATTTTCCATCAATATGCTAGACTATCAAATGCAGATTTCTTGATGCCCTACTTTGGGGTCTTTCTATTCATCTCCGGTTGAATGAAATGTATAATTAAGGGTTGTTATGAATTAAAAACATGAGAATATACCTACTTGAAGAGTTTTAAACTCGTACCAATCTAGTTGTCCACTTTCCCGGCTTGATTCCAAATCCAAATTCTGCATATTCAGTGATTTTAAAATTAGAAAAGTTGTAAGATGCTGACTTTGCAGATTGCTGCTAATCTTTCAGTTCACTTTCAGTCCAAGTTAGTAAAGGATTCATGTTCCATGTGTGAAGATGAATAAATCCCTAGAGGTTCAGATTCTGAATGTCCATCTTGATGACTTTATGATTTCAATTTCAAAAGCAGTTTGTGCAGTTTGACAGTACAGAGTAGAATTGGAGTGAATAGAATGTTCATTTTATGAGAGTTGTTTTCAAGAAACAAATGTGGAATCATTTGCATGGCATGTAATTGTGATACTTCATCCAATGGTGAAGTCTCAGAGGATATCTTGCTAATATTGCAATGACCAATTTGGATGAAGTTTATGTTGATTTAGCATGTTGCACTTACATTATTTTTCTGAATTGCTAAGTTTGATTATTTTCATCTTGCACCTAAGGATGAATCTGGCAAAGTCCTTTTGCATGTGTATTTGATGTGGATGAATGATTCATTTCACCAAGTGATAGAGCTTCAGCTGGTGATATGATAACTTTCCAAGTGGCACCTTTGGCAAGGTTTGCATAAGCTTGAATACTTCCAATTGCAGGATAATTAAAAGTTGCTCATTTAAAAGGTTATTATCTTTTGGCCCAAGTGTTTTCAAAGCCAGTCCAGTTAATGACAATTGTTCGTATGCTAGAGAAGAGTGCAAATTTTGGTCCTTATGGTTGCAAACTATCAATCAGACAGTTTTTTAAGGCTTGATCCAAAGGCTACTTGCCAATAATGAAGCCAATTTGCAGAACTGTGAAAGTTGTTTTTTGAAGGCTCGCTAGTGTTTACTTTGAGGATAGTTTGGGAGATAATTTATATCGGCATAGTGAAAGATTTTCTAGAGCCAGTGAGCTATTTGCAAGTATTTTAAAATCAATATATTTTTAATAATTCATGAGATTGTTCTTTTCCAGTGTATGTATGGTTGAATGGTTGGAAAATTAATGCAAATGTGGAAGAAAAATAGAGAAGCCTAGGCTGACATATGAAGGAGAATCATCTTCAAATTTTTAGAACTAAATACCATGGGATCCCATAGAATAAATTTTTTGCAAACATGAATTTGTGCAAACACGGATTTGCAGAAAATAAAAACAATAATCATATTGCGGGGGGCATAACTTTTTATTGAACTATTGGACCAGGCTCATTTTTGGATATGTTGTCACAAATCTAGTTCTCTAAATTCTCACTAGAGAGATTTTAAAATTTCATCCTGGTTCGTGAGATACAGTCATCTGAGTGCAAGACTATCAAAATTGCCCATAACAGTCACAAACATTTATCCCACATTTGCCCAGGCATGGTTAAAATAAATGTTTATAACAAACGATGCCCAGATGTGAAGTAAATCAAGTAAGATGGAGATAGTGGCTATCTCTTATCCTTGTGGGGCTGCATTGGTTTGCATGCTAGCTGGTGCCACATATCAAGTTTTTGAAAAAGGTCTTTAAAACTCTCAGAATTATAGTCCCACATTCATGCAAAAATGGGAATCCAAGGTGTTTATATATAGTCCACACATAATGAAATATGAAGAAGAGCTGGAGGCTATCCATGCATGCATGGTGACTAGTGCCTCAATTTTTGTGCTCATGGCTAAGGTAAGTAAGTTTTGTAAAGCGCTATTGACCTGGCAAGAATAACACATGGCAGGCAGTCTCCAAGTCTCACAAAGGAAAGAAATGATTCAGAGACTTAGAGATTTAGTCTCCAGATCTCCATATCGTGTAGCCTCCAAATCTCTAGATTTTTTAGTCTCCAAGTCTCACAAAGGAAAGAAATGATTCAGAGACTTAGAGACTTAGTCTCGACATCTCCAGTTTGTGTAGTCTCCAAATCTCCAGATTGAGTAGTCTCCAAGTCTCACAAAGGAAAGAAATGATTCAGAGATTTAGAGACTTGGAGATTCAAAGACTAAAGGTAGTCTCCAGATCTCCAGATGGTTTAGAGATTTAGAGACTAAGGTCTGGTCGCTAGGTCGCCAAAAGAAAATATTCAAAGATTTAGAGACTTGGAGATTCAGAGACTAAAGGCAGTCTCTAGATCTCCAGATGGTTCAGAGATTCAGAGACTAAGGTCTGGTCGCTAGGTCATCAAAAAGAAGCAATTCAAAGATTAAGAGACTAAAGGCATTCTCTAAGTCTCTAAAAGAAAGCAAGGTTAAGAAATAACTTTATAGCTTGAAAGACTAATGTAGTCTCCAGATCTCCACATGGACTAGGGTTAAAAGTGAGTTTGTTTGAGCAACCAATGAAATGATGACACTTGGTGAGTTTTGGTGACATGTGCAAATTTAAACATTTATGAAAGATTTGAAAGTCATAAAGTTTAAACATTATGGATAAATTCAAAAAATTTCATGCCAGGAGCTTGCACAGAGTTTTTATTGTAGATTCATTTTTTAACTAAATATAGCAGTATAATATCTTTCTAGAAACGCAAGAAGATGATAGATGCAATGATGGTGGTTAGCATCAGATCTGATTAAGTAGGTGAGAGAAGTAGTCAGTTTTAATCTAGGATCAAATTTTGGAAGATATTTTAATGTTTAGGAATGAAGATCCAACAGAGGGGTATGTCTTGTCTTTTGCAGAAGAATAAAGAATAAAATTAGATTTGAAGGATAAGACCAAAGTTTTGAAAAGACAAAGTAAATCAAATTTTGTTTGAAGGGCCTGAGGATATCAGATTTCATAGGAGAGAGGGCTTTTGAAATTAGATTGTAGAATGGACAGGTGTTGGTCATGTGCAGACTTTAGGGTTTATTTCTCAATCTATTTATTCTCTTATTTTCTCAGTGTAAATGGTTCTGGTTCCTATTATGGTCCCAGTTCTTTTGGTTTCTCTGTTGTGAGCAGGCCCCTAAATAATGAAATTTGAAATTCTTTGCATAATATATTTCCTTTTTGCTCTCTAAAATTCCTGAACTTACAAGATTTATATGTAATAGACAGGCTCATTTCAATAGAATACATTGCAATTTCTGTCTTACCTTGTTACTATCTCTTTGCTCTGTGTTCTGCTCTTGTATATTTTAATTTGTGAGGCATTTGAAAACATACTAGCTACCAGGTAGTGTGTCTAATTATTTGTGAGTTTCTCTCAAGGAGAGGATTAAATTTCATAAATAGTTTCAGAAAGTAGACATATGTGTTAGGATTTTGATGATAAAAACATAAGATTGACTGGATAGTTTGTAAGGCATCTTATTCAGATTGCATGTATTTTGTTAGGCATCCTACTATATTTCCTTGAAATCTTCCTGTGCATTTATATTCAAACTCTTTTGCCCAATGGAATAGGCACTGGCTCAATGTTTGTTATACAGTCATCTTTCTATCATCAAGCACAAAAAAATCATTACCAATACATTTCAGTTTCTAAGTTCATGCATATTGTGAAGGGAATATATATAGGTGATATAGTTTCAGTCTATTGATTCCTTGAAGAGAGAATCGAATTGAAAGGTTAGCCTTCCTTGAGTTGTACTCATAAAAAGAAGAAGGATTCACCATCCTTATCCCATTGTCTATGTTGTTACATTTTTAGTTTCTATTGTTATACTTTATATCAGGAGATTCTCAGCTGTCTATAGAGTGGTCTTTTGTTTAAGTAATTTGAAGCCTAGATAGCATAGTAGTGAAGACATAATCTACCACTAAGAAGCTTACTTGAAATATTAACCTATCATAGGCAATACTCGCCTAAGTCCTATGGAGCTCGAAGCAGAAGGAAGATCTTATCTAATCCTCATCAATTAGGCTTTTCTTGCAAACTTGGAGCCCCTTTTAATTGAGAATCAAGCCCATAATTTTCCAAGTTTGACCCTATAAGAAAAATCCTTAACAAATTGGTGACTCTACTAGGGATATGTTAAAGTTAAGATAGAATAACATGGGTACGAGTAGAGCTAGACTCCTGGCCGGCTTATTCATTTATACGGTGGAAGTCATTGAAGTTATACAATCATGCTTAACAAAGTCATATTCTTCAAATTTTTGTAAAGAAGTCAAGTCTTTCATGTTTGTCCTTGCAAAGTGTCTGTAAGTCCAAGTTCTTGAAGCAATACCTTTACAAACTCATATCTTATAAGTGGCAACTCTAAGTTCTCTAATTTGCACCAGTGTGCATGTTCTAAAAAAAGGAGATTATAAACAAAGAGGTGGACTTGCAGTGACAAAGGCAACAAATTTTTGGGCTCCTATGGCTTTGAAGTGTGTTGGGAGTTTTTTGATTTGAAGAAGATCAAAGCTGGGAAAGAGGATCTCAGCTACTTGCAAATCTTTTCCTCTGTAGAGAGGTGGCGGCTCTACAAAGTTCTTGAAGGTGATTTGGAGGTGACTTCAATATCACAAAATATTGTTGCATCTACTCCAATAAATCTAGGTATTTTAAAAGTTTTAAATACATTCCTTATCAAGTGATCAAAGCACTAAGGAAAAAAAGAATAAGGTGTGAAAAGAGGTTTGCATGTCTCAAATATTTTAGTTGCATTCCTACAAAATCTGAAGTGAAATATGTACTAGAAGAGATAGAGGTAGTTTGTAATCATTATGTCTGCTAAGATGCCACAACTATTTAAGAATAGGTTTTTTGGAGCAATACATTTTGAAGGTATCCCTGGATACCCAAATCATATTCCAAAAGTGATCAGGGATTGTTTACCAAAGCTCACTGGTTTTGGTGAGCAATCAGCTAAAGATCATTTACAAAAGTTTGCTAACCTGATAGATGATCACAATATCACACATGAGGATGTATTGATGAAACTCTTTGCAATATCTCTAGTTGAGATTGCAAAGGACTGGTTTAAAGAATTACCTTATGGCTCAATAGGATCTATGGCAGCATTGGAAGATTGTTTTATTAAAAAATATGGTGATTTTGAGAAATATCATGATATGGAACATAGTGATGAACAAGACATATCTAAATCTAAGGACCCTACATTAGAGCTTGAACTTCTTCAGGCAAAAATAGAAATGTTAACACAAAGGTTGCAGGAAAGTGTGGTGTTACATTTACAAGAGAACATGAGCAGAGAGGAGGGTGAGTCTCAACATGCTTTCTTCATAAGGTTTACTGATAAGATCGAGGAGTTTGACATTCCTTTTTATCCTTAGGGTTTTGTATGGGTGAACATATTTATTAAACTGTGTTTTCCTCATACACTTAGTTTTCCAATCTCTCAGAGGGTAGAGTGTATTCAGCATACTATGCAATGGATGGAACATGTACAAGATTCTTCTTCTAAAAGTGTATTTGAGGATGAATACAGTAATGATAAATGTAAAAATTTTGAATGTACTGATGTTGAAAGTGATAATGAATATGAATCTAGTTATGCTAATGAATCTGATTTTAGTGATTATGATGATGAGTCCACTTGTGCTAAACATTTTGCTAATAATAATGTTGATAATGAACTTTGTGAGTAGCAAGACAATGAGAATGTTTTGTGCGGACAACAA
Organism: Chamaecyparis obtusa; assembly: GCA_027943335.1. Classification (NCBI taxonomy): domain Eukaryota; kingdom Viridiplantae; phylum Streptophyta; class Pinopsida; order Cupressales; family Cupressaceae; genus Chamaecyparis; species Chamaecyparis obtusa. Next base: position 1,780,442 of record BSBK01004688.1, on the reverse strand, counting down.
GATGACAACTATGATGTAGATGTGAGTGTTTGTAGTGATTTCTTGATACAAGATGATATGCTCCAAGAAAACTCACTCCATGATTCTAATGAGGTAAACATTTGCAACATCAGACAAGAGGACAATTGGGATAAATCAGAATGTCAATCCTTGCCAGACAGTGAGAAAAGTTTAGATTTTTAGAGGTATGTATCAAAAAATGATTCTCAAACCTCATGCCTTATGGATATAAGTTTTGATGATAATGAGATTGCTAAGGGTGTGGAGAATGATAATGAAGATTTTGATTGTGAGAGTGTATCAGAGATGAGCATGAATGATGATGGTTGTTCACTTCATAGTGAACAAATTTTAGATTTGTTATCTTATGAATATCTCAGAGTTTTAGGGAAGGATAGATTTGAATCTCAACACTTCACACATATTTAGTTTGACAAGGAAAATACATCATTGGATCCTAATTTTGATATTTATATTTTTTATTTTTATTGTCCTCCTATATCACTAGACCACAATCAAGTTCAGTATGATATGTCATATTTTGAGGTAATCAGTGTTGTTCTAGATTTAATAGATGTGGAAACTAAAGACATAATGTTGAGTATTGACTGTGATAGTAGTGTGGATTTTGAATCTTGTTTAGATTTTGAATCTTCCATTAAACCATTAAAGGATTATCCATCAATGGCTCAAGTTTCATATGTAGATAATGAGTATATTGGTATTTTCCCTCCCACCCACCACCAACTTTAAGGTTTGTTTGATGTTGCTAGGATGCAAGATGCTTTTCCTATTGGAAAGCAAATTTGTGGTATGGATTATCCATGTTTTGATGTTGAAGTTATTACTTCATATCCTAAGATTGAGCTAGATCATATCCTATATGATGAGCCTCCTTAGTGTTTTCTTAAAGGTTAGTATGTTATTTCTTATGACCTGCCATCTATGGATATGAGTGGATATAGTGATTCTTGCTTTAACAAAGTGACATATTTTGAGCGCCCTTCTTCACAATTGGATAGCAATTTTCTAGGTTATGGTTTAAAGATTGAAGAAGATAAATGTTGCATACATCCAAATGCTTTCTTATCTAATGAATGTAACATGTATATGCCACACAATTTACATGCTTGCAACCTGCCTAGTTTTCATGAAAGGTCATATAATGAATATGCAGATAAGTTTTCATATGCCAAGATAATACAAGATGATAGTGGGTTAAGGAAGGCAAGTGAGAGTGATACTGTTATCTTATTTTTTAAGCATGGGGTAAAAATTTTGTTTTTGATAGAGGGAAGATTTGGTTCAAGTTTTGAGGCCTAGGGTCTCTTGTAAATAATGTATATATTGTATAGTCACTTTCTCTTTTATTTGTGTGGCGTGTTTACTCTCAATAAAGGTTCCCATTTTTTGAGAAGAGATGATGGAAAGGGAAAGGAGAAAAGAGAAGAAAGAGAAAATTTGATTTGAATTTTTGGGCTGGTCTGCTTCTAACATGAGATTCTAAAGGTTCTTTGCATGCCCACATGGGGCACGCATCCACAGTCAGAGCCACTGTTGGTACTCAAAAATATAGCATGGGTTTTTGAGCACCTTGTTAAAAAAATTTGCTTTCTGACCTCTTTAGGTGCTTTGATGCCTATTTTCCTGAATGCAATTCTGAAGTTTTCCATGCATTTCATGTGTTCATTACCTTTATTTTCACATATGAAGACATCTCAGATCATCACATTCAAGTTTCAAGTTGTTTCATGATGTCTTGTTTTGAGCACTTGTCCAAAATTGACATTTTTGCCCAAGTGTCAAAGTGTTGTACTAGGCCATGTTTGCATTTGAATATCTTGTGCCCTGTCAAGTCTCATAGCCCACCACTTTGGGAATGTTTTAAATGTATATCAAAGAGCTTATGTTTCAAAGATCAAGCCATTTTGAGCCCGTTTGATAAGTTTTTGGATCCCCCAAAGTTGGCTTCCTGAAATTGTCTTGCCTCTTTGTTCTACCCAGTTTTCTGAGTGGCCCTATTGGACTAATTATAAATGTTGACCATTTGACCTAATTGAGAAATTTCCTTTTGTACTATATTCCAGTGGTCAAATATTTCTTATGTTTCAGTTTTCAGGTCATGAGGCATTCATTTGGTCAGTTCGCTAAGCCCTTCTTGTTTACATTTTCCATCAATATGCTAGACTGTCAAATGCAAATTTATTGATGCCCTACTTTGGGGTCTTTCTATTCATCTCCGATTGAATGCCCTACATAATTGAGGGTTGTTCTGCATTAGAAACATGAGAATATACCTACTTGAAGAGTTTTAAACTCATACCAATCTAGTTGTCCACTTTCCTAGCTTCATTCCAAATCTAAATTCTGCATATTCGGTGATTTTAAAATCAGAAAAGTTGTAAGATGCTGACTTTGCAGATTGATGCTAATATTTCAGTTCACCTTCAGTGCAAGTTAGTAAAGGATTCATGTTCCATGTGTGAAGATGAATAAAGCCCCAAAGGTTCAGATTTTGAATGTCCATCTTGACGACTTTATGATTTCAATTTCAAAAGCAGTTTGTGCAGTTTGATAGTACAGAGCAGAATTGGAGTGAACAGAATGGTCATTTTATGGGAGTTTTTTTCAAGAAACAATTGTGGAATAATTCTCATGGAATGTAAGTGTGCTACTTGATCCAATGGTGAAGTCTCAAAGCATATCTTGCTAATCCTGCAGTGGCTGATTTGGATGAAGTTTATGCTGATTCATCATGTTGCACTTACATTATTTTTCTGAATTGCTAAGTTTGATTATTTTCATCTTGCACCTCAGGATGAATCTAGCAAAGCCCTTTTGAATGTGTATTTGATGTGGATGAATGAGTCATTTTTCCAAGTGATAGAGCTTCAAGTGGTGATATGATGACTTTCCAAGTGGCACCTTTGGCAGGGTTTGCATAAGCTTGAATACTTCCAATTGCAGAATAATTAAAAGTTGCTCATTTTAAAGGTTATTATCTTTTGGCCCAAGTTTTTTTAAAGCCAGTCCAGTTAATGACAATTGTTCGTATGCTAGAGAAGAGTGCACCTTTCTGTCCTCATGGTTGCAAAGTGTCGATCAGTCAATTTTTTTAGGCTTGATCTAGAGGCTACTTGCCAATAATGAAGCCAATTTGCAGAACTGTGAAAGTTGTTTTTTGAAGGCTCGCTAGTGTTTACTTTGAGGATAGTTTGGGAGATAATTTATATCGGCATAGTGAAAGATTTTCTAGATCCAGTGAGCTGTTTGCAAGTATTTTAAAATCAATAAATTTTTAATAACTCATGAGATTGTTCTTTGCCAATGTATGTCTGGTTGAATGGTTGGAAAATTAATGAAAATGTGGAAAACAAATAGAGAATCCCAGGCTGACATATGAAGGAGAATCTTCTTCAAATTTTTAGAACCAAATACCATGGGATCCCATAGAATAATTTTTTTGCAAACATGAATTTGTGCAAACATGGATTTGTAGAAAAGAAAAACAATAGTCATATTGCGGGGGGCATAACTTTTTATTGAATTGTTGGACCAGGCTCATTTTTGGATCTATTGTCTAAAATCTAGTTCTCTAGATTCTCAATGGAGTGATTTTAAAATTTCATCTTGGTTCACGAGATACAGTCATTTGAGTACAGCACTATCAAAATTGCCCATAACAGTCAAACATTTATCCCACATTCACCCAGGCATGGTTAAAACAAATGTTTATAAGGAATGACACCCAGATGTGAAGTAAATCAAGTAAGATGGAGATAGTGGTTATCTCTTAGCCTTTTGGGGCCACATTGGTTTGCATGCCCACTAGTGCCACATATCAAGTTTTTGAAAAAGGTCTTTAAAACTCTCAGAATTATAGTCCCACATTCATGCCGAAATGGGAATCCAAGGTGTTTATATACAGTCCACACATAATGAAATATGAAGAAGAGCTATAGGCTATCCATGCATGCATGGTGAATGGTGCCTCAATTTCCATGCTCGTGGCTAAGGTAAGTAAGTTTTGCAGAGCGCTGATGATGAGGCAAAAATGATACATGGCAGGTAGTCTCCAAGTCTCACAAAGGAAAGAAATGATTCAGAGACTTAGAGACTTAGTCTCCAGATCTCCAGATCATGTAGTCTCCAAATCTCCAGATTGAGTAGTCTCCAAGTCTCACAAAGGAAAGAAATGATTCAAAGACTTAGAAACTTAGTCTCCACATCTCCAGATCATGTAGTCTCCAAATCTCCAGATCATGTAGTCTCCAAATCTCCAGATTGAGTAGTCTCCAAGTCTCACAAAGGAAAGAAATGATTCAGAGATTTAGAGACTTAGACATTTAGAGACTAAAGGCAATCTCTAGATCTCCAGATGGTTCAGAGATTGAGAGACTAAGGCCTGGTCACTAGGTCACCAGAAGAAAATATTTAGAGATTTAGAGACTTGGAGATTCAGAGACTAAAGGCAGTCTATAGATCTCTAGATGGTTCAGAGATTTAGAGACTAAGGTCTAGTCCCTAGGTCATTAGAAGGAAATGATTTAGAGATTAAGAGACTAAAGGCATTCTCTAAGTCTCTAAAAGAAAGAAAGGTTAAGAAATAACTTCAGAGATTCAAAGACTAATGTAGTCTCTAGATCTCTAGATGGACTGGGGTTAAAAGTAAATTTGTCCGAGCAACCAATGAAATGATGACACTTGGTAAGTTCTGGTGGCATGTGCAAATTTAAAATTTTATGAAAGATTTAAAAGTCATAAAGTTCAAACATTATGGATAAATTTGAAATTTTTCATGCCAGGAGCTTGCACAGAGTTTTTATTGCTACAGATTCATTTTTTAACTAAATATAGCAGTATATTATCTTTCCAAAAATGCTAGAAGGTGAAAAATGCAATGATGGCGGTTAGAATCAGATCCGATTAAGCAGGTGAGAGTAGTAATCAATTTTAATCTAAGATCAAATTTTGGGAGATATTTTAATGTTCAGAAATGCAGATCTGACAAAGGGGAATGTCTTGTCTTTTACAGAAGAATAAAGAATAAAATTAGATTTGAAGGACAAGACCAAAGTTTTGAAAAGACAAAGAAAATCAGATTTTGTTTGAAGGGCCCATGGATATCAGATTTCATAGGAGAGAGGGCTTTTGAAAGCAGATTGCAGAATGGACGGATGTTGGTCATTTGCAAGCTTTAGGGTTTATCTCTCAGACTATTTATTCTCTTCTTTGCTCAGTGTAAACGGTTCAGGTTCCTGTTCTAGTCCCAATTCCTATGGTTGCTCTGTTGTGAGCAAGCCCCTAAATGATGAAATTTGAAATTCTCTACATAATAGATTTCCAATTTTGTGTCTAAAATTTCTAAACTTTCAAGATTTATATGTAATAGACAGGCTCATTTCAATAGAATACACTGCAATTTATGTCTTACCTTGTTACTATCTCTTTGCTCTGTGTTCTGCTCTTGTATATTTTAATTTATGAGGCATTTGAAAACATACTAGCTACCATGTAGTCTGTCTAATTATTTGTGAGTTTCTCTCAATGAGAGGATTAAATTTCATAAATAGTGTTAGAGAGTAGACATATGTGTTAGGATTTTGATGATAACAACATAAGATTGACTAGATAGTTTGTAAGGCATCTTATTCAGATTGCATGTAGTTTGTCAGGCATCCTACTGTATTTCCTTGAAATCTTTCAATGCATTTATATTCAAACTCTTTTTCCCAATGGAATAGGCACTGGCTTGATGTTTGTTATACAGTCATCTTTCTATCATCAAGCACAAAATAATCATTACCAGTACATTTCAATTTCTAAGTTCATGCATATTATGAAGGGACTGTATCTAAGTGATATAGTTTCATTTTACTGATTCCTTGAAGAGAGAATTGAATTGAAAGGTTAGCCTTCCTTGAGTTGTACTCATAAAAAGAAGAAGGATTCACCATCCTTATCCCATTGTCTATGCTGTTACATTTTTAGTTTCTATTGTTATACTCTATATCAGGAGATTCTCAGCTATCTACAGAGTGATCTTTTGTTTAAGTAATTTGAAGCCTAGATAGCATAGCAGTGAAGACATAATCCACCATTAAGAAGCTTACTTGAAATAGTAACCTATCATAGGAAATATCTACCTGAGTCCAATGGAGCTTGAAGCAAAAGGAGGATCTTATCCAATCCTCATCAATTAGGCTTTTCTTGCAAACTTGGAGCCCCTTTTAACTTAGAATCAAGCCCATAATTTGCCAAGTTTGACCCTACAAGAAAAATCCCTAACAACGCACATATTATTTTTCAAGATACTTTTCTCCCTTTTTGGATTAGTAACTAATCCTTAAAGAATGGATTTATGTTTTAGGATCTCTTGATCTCTCCAGTTTGAAATATACATATATTTTGATCCCTTAAGGTCGAAGGTGTTTTTAAGATTGGATCTCTTTTGTTTTTGGTTTTATTCTTATGGAATAGAATATTCCTAAGGGTGACTGTTGATGGGTTGACTAGTGAGTAGCAACATTCACTAGGTGGTTCAATTCCATCTTTGTAGTTGTGTTGTTTCCTTGTGGGTCACAATGGGACATAAGTTCTCATTGGGCAAGATAATCACACCCTTTCTTTCTCTCTCTAGAGATGTCTCTCTTATTATGATCTGGGAGTTCACAAAGACTTGATTCCTTAGGGGCTTAAGGTTTCTCTTTGTTCCTTGGATTACAATAAGATTATCTTTTCATTCTGGTCTCTTTTACCAAGAGTCTGCATCGAGTCCATACTCTTCCTAAAGTGGGTGCTTAATGTATCATCTTAAAATGGAAGCACTTCCATGATAAGAGTGTTTATCCCTCTGAGTGAGTGGTCTGGGGTCATGTTAAGCACATTGATTGGGTCTTTGCATGTATTTTTCTTTTTTTCCCTGTTTTGCATCCCTTTGAACCTGTTTTCCACTTCATGTCTACATTTCTTGGCATTCTGGGTTGAGGTCCTAAGGTTTTTGACCTCAAGGTCAAAGTCAACCTTGACTTTGACCTAGGGTAGAGTCTACCTTGTCCTGGGCCCACATTTCAAATTTCAAGATTTTCTAATTTCTAGTATCAAGTTTTAGAGAGATTCTTTTTTCGGCCTCCGGGTCGGCCATTTTGGGTTTCAGAATGGTAAATCCTTAAATTGCATTTAATATAGGTACATTTCTAGGGTTTAGGGTTAATTGGGATTTAATTCCCCATTATCAACCTTCTCTAGAGGTTTGTGCCCTAGTTCACTATAAAAGGAGTCCTTCCTCTCTCATTTTCACATACATTCTCACCAAGCAATTTCATGAGTAAGCTCTCAAGTGCAAGAAAGTGAATTCAAGAATTCAAGTGTTCAAGCATTCATTTATCAAGGAGACCCATTGTTAGCCATTGAAGCATTCAATCTCTTTGGAGCCCCCTTGAAGATCCATCCTTCTACATTCATCCAAGCCTCCTCATATGCAAAGATCTATTCAAGATTGGTGTTGAAGATCAGATTCCATTGATTTGAGACATCCTTCATTCATTCCAAATTCATTGGAGCATCCCTACTTGTGGATTTGAGAATTCAAATCCTCTACAAGGACTTCAACATAAGCAAGGCGAATTGTTTCATTTACTTTGTTTATGCACAATACAATTTCAATTCAATTTCAAGGTTAATTCCTAAATTGGAATTTGAACAAGGTAAACCCCCTATACAAACAACAAAAACCCCTTTTCCTTGTAGGTACAGGTACGAAACTTCAGATCTGAGCTTAGATTTGGATACCCTTTTCGATGAACTTCTAAGATCTGCGAAGAAAGTCAAAGTCAACCTTCAGAATATTAATGTAGCCTTTAACCTTTTATCGGGGTCAAAGACTACCTGCTGTCATAAAGATAAAAGTTTTTTGGGTTTTCTTTGTCTCGGCATTTCTAGTCTGAAACAAGTTGCAGAATTGCCTAAAACTACATACAGACATCAAAAATTGGCATTTTCCAAATTTTCCCTATTTTGAGGTTAGCATTTTCCTTTCAATTATCTCAGATTTCAAGCACAATTCTATCATAGGTAAATATAAGGTTTTCTTCCTCTTTCATATTCTCCATAGATTGATTTGATTGTGCATTAACATTTTGGTCGATCAATTTGGATCTCTCCTTTTGGAATTTGGATTTAGAAGTGGATCTCATATTTCCCCCATACATTTTAGGAGGAACACTATTTTAGCTTATTCAACATGATAAAAGGTGAAAGTGAGGAATTGAGTTTCATAGAGCACTACTTCTTCTTGGTCTAGGTAATATGTGTTGAACACCATTATATAGATTGGGCTCAAGTTGTAAGTGAAAATCTATCCAATGCTTTGAATCTTGCCAAGTACCAGAATTGTTTCTATATGTCTTCATCTTTGATCTATGTTTTAGCTACATTGCAAGTATGGCTAGGACTCCCTAGGCTAGAAGAATATGAAGATGATGTGAAAATTTAAGATTTCTTCCCTTGTTTGAAGTTACATAATAGCTATGTTGAGTTCATTAAAGTTAACGACTCATTTACAATGAGGTTGTGTAGAGAGTTACAAGGATGCCTAGAGTAGAGGTTCTCACCAGAAGCCATGGAATTCATCACCCAATTTGGGAGCTTCTTTATTCAATTTTCTAGTTTCTCATATCTCCATCTTGCAGGTTTTGATGATTTTCCCATGAAGCTGCCAAGGTACCTTGATGATATGATCATTCTCGTATAAGTGATCTGGTAGATGTTGCAAGTGAACTTGATTAGTGTGGGAATCAAGAAGAAAGGCTATGAATCCCCTATTACCATTGGAGCTTACAAATGCGCATCAAGGTCAAATTCTAAGAACGTGATAAAGGCATTTGAGAGTAGATATAAGCCGAAGAAGTATGAGGTGCTAAGACCATAGTTTTATCTAGTGGGTTATGCAAAAGATCATCTACAGATTGGCTTTGTGATAAGGCATATCCCTAAAATTGAGGACTACTGGGTGAATTACAAAAATGAGCTAGAGAGCCGAGAGAGGTTCTACTCTAGATTGACCATTGAACAAATCAAGTTGTTCAATGTCAATATCAATGTTGAGGGCATTTTTGATGATGGTGAACATATGTACAGTGATACATATAGGGACCAGATCAAGCCCTATCCTATGAGCTATGAACTAGCTCAAGGTCAAGCCATAGAAGATTTGGAGACCTTAACAGCTAAAGTCATTTAGAGAACTGACAAGTGGACCCAGTGGATGATGGGAAGAAGAAAGAGGTCTTGGAAGCCCTCCCCTCAACAAGCTCCTATAGTTGAGCTGATTAGTGCTCCTACAACATTCTCTCTACTAGCTTCATCTGTGGCCAAAGGACCAGCTCAACCAATAGGTGGAAATGATCAACCACCCAAAAAGGAGATCCCACTTGAGAAAACCTATGGAGTGGGACCATCTCTAGTCATCGGTTCAGGTGAAGAAGATGAAGTTGAAAAATATGGCAAGCCAACGGAAGAGCCTATTGTATTCATGGAACCAGAGTGACAAGTACAAGGGGAACTATCAGGGTACAAGGTGACACTCCTAGTCTATTGGAGATTTTCCAGCAAGCCAGTAATGACTGTATATTTGTCATTGATGAATACATATGGAAAGTAGCATACATGGAAGTCTTGTTCCTAATAGAGTAATAGATAGTGTTCTATGTATGGTTGTCCATACAGTTATCATGGAGCCTTATGTGCTTGGATATATGTTGAAGACATGTTAGTGATTTTCCAATCATGGATGCATAGTCTGATATTTAGCAGAAGTGAAGTTATGCAGTCGCTATTCACCAGTAGCAGTTTCCTATGTTTATTCAAAAGAGCCGATAGAGATTTTATTGGTTCTAGAGTTGTGCCTATCATGTGGGTATGCACCCTTGGATTTAAGCTTAGAGGAGAGTTATTGGTGTTCGGTTAAGAGTGCATGAATTAATTTAGCTTAAGGAGAAAGATCCAATTATTTTGGTAGAGCCAATAGTGTGTAGCGTGCATCTACAATTATCTTATTGAATAGGTCCCAGAATGTGTTGCATGCATAGTAGAGCTGAAAGAATGATTATCAAAGTTTGTTATGGTTTCTCTAATATTATTTCAAGGTGGTTCTAATAGGCCAACTTGATTATATCATTTGGAGGAAAGATATTTATAGGCAGTCATTTGTGATTGCTTGAGTGTGGTTCAAAGTTGATAGAGTAGAGAAGAGCAGAGTGTGTGAAGTTTTGAGCCATCAGAAGAAGGTCTATGTGACCAAGTAAAGTGTTTGTGTTATACATTGGAACTAATCCAGATAATAGGTCAAAGTGTAGTTCACCAAGATCTAGATGTAGTGTGTATCTATTAATTAGAAGGTTGTAGCCTTTGCCCCTTTGAGTAGTGAACTCTCGAATAGTGTGTCCTCTCTCCTAACATGGACAATTGTAAAAGACTCCTAATAGGTTCCAACACTTGACCAGGTCTATTGTACTAAACATATTGTAAGGAAACTCCTAACAAGATTAAGGATCTTCTAACAAGGATCATGATACACTAGTGTAGAATATTAGTGGGTGTCAATTCCCACTGGGGTTTTTACCTATTTGGGTTTCCTCGTAACTAAAATATTGGTGTTGTGTTCATGTGTTCTTACATTTTTTTAATTCTTTATGTTTAAGTATACTTAATTGGATAAAGAATTGAATCTTATAGATAAATGATTCACCCCCCCCACCTCTCAGTTATCTCTTGGGACTATTCCTAACAATTTGTATCAGAGCCAAGTGCCTCAAAGAGAAAGTTTAACAGCTTGAGGTTGATCAGATGGCATACTTTAGAAAAGAAAGTCCTAAGTTTGATGGAGAGAATTATCTTGATTGGAAGAACAAGATGGTGACTCATTTGTAGTGCATTGGTTTTGAATTTTTTGATGTAACTATCAAAGTAGCCAAGATCCCTACCCTAGAAGACCTTGCAAAGGATGATGCTACTGAAAGGTAGAATGAATTATTTCATCAAAATGCTATAGCTAAAGAAGCCCTTATTAGCGCCCTATCTGATAGTGAATTTTTAGAGATAAAGAAAGTAGACACCGCCCACAAGATATGGAAGCACCTAGTAGACATGTTTGAAGGTGACAAAAAAGAAAAGGATGCATGTAGAAAAACATGGAAGAAAAGATACAATGCATTAGAGATGCTTCTTGAAGAAAACATCAGAGCTTATAATCCAAGGATCAATGAAGCAGTTGTTGGAATCAAGAACAATGGTGGAGAGATCTTAGAGGAAGATATTATGGACAAGTTGATGACTACTCTCACTCCAAAATATGAAAATAAGATCAACATCCTTGGTGAGACCATGCAGCTTACATCTAATTTCAAGAGAGAGACCTTAATCAACAAAATCTCAGCTTTTGAGATTTCAAGATTGAAGGCATAACCTAAAAGTGAGACAACCTTCAAAGCAACAGCTCATGGTAAGAAATCTACAAACACTTCTGGTAATTTTGATGATGATGATGAGGAGAAAACTCTAAATGATTTCATTGCTATGATTTCCAAAAGAGAAAAGAAAGGAAAAGGAAAATATGAAGGCCAGTTTCCATTCAAGTGCTTTTCATGTAATAATATTGGTCACTTTGCATCTAAGTGTCCTACTAGAGCTAGAAAATTCAAAAAGAATTACAAGCCTAAGTACTCTAAGGAATGTTACTATGCTGGAGATGGAGTTTTAGATGATGAATCAGGTGAAGAATAAATTGGTTTCATTTCTATTATATAAAAAATGAATAATAAGACAAATCATAAAGATGAGAAAGAGGAACAAGAGCTAGCATTGATTTCATAAGCTGACATAATGACAGGCTGGATTATAGATAGTGGTTGTTCACATCACATGACAGGTGATAAAAATAGATTTGTTCATCTGGACAAATACAATGGTGGCATGGTTAGATTTGGAGACAACACTCCTAAACTCATAGTTGGTAGAGGAGCCATCACCTTGGATGGAAAGAATAGTACTGATGATGTTCTCTATGTTGATGGTTTGAAACATAACCTTCTTAGTGTTGGACAATTACTTGGAAAAGGCTATCAGTCAGAGTTCAAAGATGACAAATGAATCATTAACAACAAGGATGGTGTTATGATTTCATGAGTCTCGAAGACTAGAGGTAATGTTTTCCAACTCAATTTGGAAGCAAGTTGTTTTGTTGCTAAAGTTGATGACAATTGGTTGTGGCACAAAAGACTATGTCATATCAATTTTGATAACATAGTAAAGATAAGCAATGTAAAGGCAGTAAGAGATCTACCTAGCATAGCAAAGCCAGTTGATACTATATGCAGGGAATTTGTGATGGGAAATCATGTGAGAAATTCATTCAGGAGAAAGCATAATTTAGCAGAGAACAAGTTGGATTTGATTCATACAGACCTATGTGGTCCAACTCAAACAAGATCATACTATGGTGAAAGGTATTTCATTTTGTTTGTTGATGATTATACTAGGATGATGTGGGTTGCATTCTTAAAGGATAAATCAGAAGCATTTGAGAAGTTCAAAATATTCAAAGCTAAGGTTGAGAATGAATCTAGACTAAAGATAAAATGTTTGAGATCAGATAGAGGAGGAGAATTCACCTCTGATAGATTCTATGAGTACTGTAAAGAACATGACATAAAGAGACATTTAAGTGCACCTAGAACCCCTCAGCAGAATGCAATTGTAGAAAGAAGGAATAGGATCATCCTTGATACAGCATGCACTATCATGATTGAAGGAAAAGTTGCACACACCTATTGGAGAGATGCAGTCAATACAATAGTCTACACCATCAATAGAATTCAATTAAGGCCTGGAGCTGACAAAACACCATATGAGCTATGGTTTGGTAATGTTCCCACTATAAAATACTTCAAAATCTTTGGAAGCAAGTGCTACATCAAGAGGGATGAAGTAGTAGGAAAATTTGATGCAAGAATTGATGAAGGTATTTTCCTTGGTAACTCTACTAAAAGTAAAGCTTATAGATGTTTCAATTTAAGATTGAAAAATATCATTGAAAGTGCTCATGTTAAGATTGATTAAAAGTTCATGGTTCAAGAAAGATATCATGATTACTCACCCATGATTGAAGAAGAACCCAGACCCTCAACTATTGAGATAGTTATTGAAGAAATGTTTGGTAGTATTGATGTGTTATTCAATGACCCTGAGACAAGTGAAGATGAAACTCCTAAGGCTAATGAGTCAGCATCAACTAAAGCTCCAAAGTTTACATCTAGAAACCATTCCAAGAAAGACATCATTAGCAATCAGAGCGGCAAAGTCTTAGCAAGATCACAAGCAAAGAACTCAGCTAGTAGTGAAGCAGTATGTTTACTATCTTAGATTGAACCTTTAAGTGTTAAAGATGCTTGTAATGATTCAGATTGGCAAGATGTTATGAAAGAAGAACTTGATTAGATTATTAAGAATGACACTTGGGAATTGGTCCCAAGACCCAATGATAAGAATGTGATTGGAACAAAGTGGATATTCAGAAACAAGATAAATGAAGATGGTACAGTAGTAAGAAACAAACAAAGGTTAGTATGTAAGGGATATGCACAAAGAGAATGCATTGCTTATTCAGACACATTTGCACCTGTGAGTATATTAGAAGCTATTAAGTTGTTTCTAGCTTATGACACAGTCAAAAACTTCAAATTTTATCAGATGGATGTCAAGTCAACATTCCTGAATGGAGATTTGAAAGAAGAATTATACATTGAGTAGCCAGAAGGATTCACCTTATCAAACAGACCTGATATGGTATGCAGATTGAAGAAAGCCCTCTATGGACTTAAGTAAGCCCCTAGAGAATGGTATGCAAGACTAGATGGATATCTAACAAAGATTGGATTCAAGAAAAGAGTAGAAGACTATAATCTATTCATAAGAGAGACATCTGAAGGTTTACTACTTGTAGCTATATTTGTTGATGATATTATCTTTGGAGGTAATGAAAAACTTAGTGTTTAATTTGCTAAGGAGATGCAAAATGAATTTGAGATGAGTATGATTGGTCTTATCAAATAATTTTTGGGATTGAATGTGCAGCAGATAGAGAAAGGTATTTTCATTAATCAGTCCAAGTATGTGAAAAAATATTAAAAAAATTCAAGATGGATGATTGCAAGCTAGTAGGGACTCCTATGATAACTGGATGCAAGATTACAAAAGAAGATGACTCACCAGTAGTTGATATAACATTGTACAAGTCTATGATTGGAAAACTTATTTATCTTACTTAGACTAGACCTAATATTTCCAATGCAGTTGGCATAGTTGGAAGAGTTTTAGCAGAGCCTAAACAAAGTCACCTCATGGCAGTAAAAAGGATATTCAAATACTTGCAAGGCACTATAAACTATTGTCTATGGTATCCTAATTCAAAAAAATTTGAGCTTCATGTCTACACTGATGCAGATTGGGAAGGATGTGTTGATGATAGAAAGAGTACATCAAGTGGAGCAGTGTTTCTTGGTGATAGACTTGTCACTTGGACAAGCATTTCTTAGTCAATAGTAGAAGTAAAGTATGTTGCAACAGCCTTGAATTGTTCTACAATTGTTTGGATCAAGAAGATGATAAATGATTTTGGAATTCGGATTGATTATCCTATTATTATTCACTATGATAACACTAGCACTATCAATATGTCAAAGAACCCTATGATGCATGCAAAGACAAAGCACATTTAGATTAAGTATCACTTCCTAAGAGAGAAAGTGGCATAGAAAGAAGTCAAGCTAGACTATGTGAGTACTAAAGATCAGTTGGCAAACATATTTACAAAGCCCTTTCCAAAGGATACTTTTGAGTATCTCAGGGAGAAGTTGGGAGTAATTCCCTTCCTTGATTTTTCTTAGAAGAAAGAAGGAAATGCATCAGTCCTTAGGGACTGATGGACGGTTGACTACTCTACCTCAAGAGTAGTACCGGTGCTAAAATGAATGGTGGCCTTTTCCATTGATGTCAAAGGGGGAGTAATATAAAGATTCATGAAAAATAGGAGTAATATACTAAGGGGGAGTAGTATTTAGTTGTGACGGCAGTTCAATTGAGGAAATGGAGAATGTTGAAAAATATTGCAGCAAATGGAGGATTCATCTTTGGGGGAGTTTTTGAAGAGGAAATAAATAATTTTATAAAATAATTGTTCATTTGGGTTGGTGTTGGTTTTTCACTCCACATGTTTCTATCAATGCCAAAGGGGGAGATTATTAGAGATTTGC
Source organism: Chamaecyparis obtusa (assembly GCA_027943335.1). NCBI lineage: Eukaryota > Viridiplantae > Streptophyta > Pinopsida > Cupressales > Cupressaceae > Chamaecyparis > Chamaecyparis obtusa. The sequence continues at coordinate 1,765,134 of BSBK01004688.1, read as the reverse complement.
CAGTAGGCCAGTACTGATTGTATGTTTTCCATTGATGACAACATATGGAAAGTAGCATACATGGAATTGTTATGTAGTAAGCTTTTAGTATATGTATCATGGACATGATATCAGCATGATATCATGGATGCAAAGATTAACTATTAGTACAAATAGTTATATAGCAGCCTATGTTAGCAGTGTTCCTAACAGAGTAACAGATAGTGTTCTATGTATGGTCGTCCGTATAGTTATCATGGAGCCTTGCATGCTTGGATATATGTTGAATACATGTTAGTGATGTTCCAATCATGGACACATAGTCTGATATTTAGTAGAAGTGAAGTTATGCAATCGCTATTCGCTAGTAGTAGTTTCTTATGTTTATTTAGAAGAGCCAAAAGAGATTTTACTAGTTCTAGAATTGCACCTATCATGTGGGTGCGTGCCCTTGGATTTAATTTTAGAGGAGATTTATTGATGTTTGGTTAAGAGTGCATGAATTAATTCAGCTTAAGGAAAAAGATACAGTTGTTTTAGTAGAGCTGACAGTATGTAGTGTGCGTCTACAATTATCTTATTGAAAAGGTCCCATAATGTGTTGCGTGTATAGTAGAGCTGACAAAATGATTATAAAAGTTTGTTATGGTTTCTCTAATATGATTTCAAGTTGGTTCTAATAGGTTAAATTGATTATATCATTTAGAGGAAAGATATTTATAGGCAGTCATTTGTGATTTCTTGAGTGTGGTTCAAAGTTGATAGAGCAGAGCAAAGTATGAGAAGTGTTGAGCCATTAGAACAAGGTCTATGTGACCAATTAAAAAAAAATTTCTATACATTGGAATTATATAGATAGTAGGTCAAAATACAGTTCACCAAGATCTAGATAAAGTGTGTATCTGTTAATCAGAAGGTTGTAGCCTTCGCCCATTTGAGCAGTGAGCTCTCGGACAGTGTGTCCTCTCCCCCAATAGGGAAAATTGTAAAAGACTCCTAATAGGGTCCAACCCTTGGCCAATTCTACTATACTAAACATATTGTAAAGACACTCCTAACAAGGTTAAGGATCTTCTAAAAAGGATCATAATACACTAGTGCATAATATTAGTAGGTGTCAATTCCCACTAGGGTTTTTACCTATTTGGGTTTCCCCATAACTAAAATATTGGTGTTGTGTTCATGTGTTCTTTCATTTTGTTTATGCTTTATGTTTAAGTATACTTAATTGGATGAAGAATTGAATCTAGTAGATAATTGATTCACCCCTCCCTCCCCTCTTAGTTATCTCTTGGGACTATTCCTAACATAGTCAAGGTGCCTCTTCCATCCTCAAAGTTAATGGTCACAGTAGCAGCTCAGAAACTGAATTAGATGAAGGAATAAAGGAGCATTTGGGGTCACCTCAAAAGGAAAAGAGTATTTCTTCTCCATAGGTTAATCCTTTCACTTCTAAGAAAAAGTCTTCTCCTCTTGTTATCAGGAAATTATTCATAGAAGATCTAATTTCTGCAACAAAAGTCACAAGTGTAGAGTCATGGATTGATAACACTCTGGACTGGAAGAGAAAGAGAGTTGAGCTCGGCACTCCTAGTAGCAAGATTCTTTTGCAAGAAATGCAGTCAGTCCCAACCACAAGCAAGGCTAAGAAGACTAGGACTCTAACCACTCTTAGTTGAGACCCAGACATAGGGCATCTAACGATGGAAGAGCCATGATACCAAGGTAGACTTGTGGAAGTCTAGTAATGTCTTGATTGAGGAAGAGCTCGAAGAACTCAAAGTCACCAAGACTCAACTCAAGGAGGAAATCAAAGAGATGAATAACTTCATCAAGTAGTTGGTCACTCTCGTGGCCAGTCTTCCTAGTACTCTGGTGACATTCGATCTCACTATGGCTGAGAACCAAGAGATAATTGCCAAATTTCAAGAGGATCGATATTTTGGGAATATTGGTAGGAGATGGATAGAGCAACTCAGGTCTGAAGATCTAGTAGCCATCGAATAGCTTGGAAATGTTTTCCTGAAGTTAGAGGCAGAGAAGGATTCTCTTAGAAGGCATTTGAAGACCCTCATGATAGAGAGGTTGAGATGTGAAGAGTGTCTAGAATTACTACATTGGTTAGTTGTGATGAAGACTAAAGATGCAATCAAGGATAACATACTGCAAAAAGGGGATGAACCTTTGATCGAGTGGATCTAGGGCATGGAATTCAAAATGGAGATGATAATCAAGGAAGAAACAAAGATGAAGGTGAATGAGAAGAAAATCACCAAAGAACAAAGTAAAATATTTGTATATCTAACAATTCTTCATTCTGAGTCTCAAACTAGTGGAGATGGGAAGAGTCCGATTAGTGTGACCAATATGCAAAAGTCCTTCTCTGACTACTTGGATCGGCTCGCAGATTTATCTGGGTCTCATCTTGATAGAATAATCCATCTTCAGTAACTCGGTGGAAGTATATACAAGGCCATGGAGAAGATGCAAATTCAAAAAGACGTGGTGAAGCGCATGGAGAAAGATAATTCCCACTGGCTCATACGATTTAAAATCATCTACATCCCAGATTCTGAAAGAATGATTCCAATTATTGCAGCCGCTAAAGCTCATAAGGCCAAGTCAAAAAAGGGGAAGAAGTCAGAAAAGAACAAATGATTTCCCCCCTTTCTCCTTTTTGATATGTGTTGTATAATTAGTAAATGGCCACATTTCATTTATTTACCTTTTTAGAATATGAATTGATTCGATGGATTTTGTAATGGCTTAATTCTTGACGCCTATATGTAACTCCTAAAAAATCAATGAAAGGGTCGACTAAATTTTGGTGTGAAATAATTCTTTTTGCGGAGTCAATTTAGATTTTGTTTTGTGTCATTTATTTACTATTCCATGTTTCTTTGAGTTTGTATGTTTTCTTTAAGTTGAACTGAGATTAGAAGATAGGTAGAGTTCTATTTCTATCTTTGAATGCAACTAATCGATAGTAATTGGAGTATTACTTAGAGATTGGGCAAATGATAATGTATTGTGTTCTAGATTAGATTCATTCATGTCATTTTTACTGCATTTCATTAGCTGAAGTAGAATTCATTGTTGCATCACCACTGCTGTGAATTCATAAGCACTGTGAAATCACAGAGTTGGTTAGAGTTTAGGATCAAATTTTTTTCCTAGATTAGTCTCTCACTGAGGGCTAGTTTGGTTACCTCTCCTATTCTCTAGTTAATAGCATACCCCATTAAGAATTAGAACAAAAAAAATTCATTGCATATCTTTCACATAAGGGAGATGTACCTGTTAAACTTCAGAGGAAAGTTAGTTGAATAAATAAACAACTTTCCAATTTTTCATATTCATATTGTTTCTTAAGGAATTTTGGGCAAATAAAGAGTTAAATCTGAAAAGAACAATCTGTTTACCAACAAAATGGCATTTAAAAATTATTAAATTAAAAAAGTATTTAAAGACAATAAAATTGTTGCTCAATTTTTTTAATTCTATACAATGATTGATTGAGCTAATAAAAATGTTGGATGTAATGGATGCATTAGTATTTCCATTATAAGTAGGAACTAAAATATAATTTTTTGAATGTACAAATTCTAGACAAATGAAATGATAACTGAAGTCTAAACTATATGAGGAATGGTTGAAAAATTGATAACTTGGTTCTTGATGCAGGAGCATCTTGGGTCCTTGGCAATCCTGTGTCACCAAAAATATATTTGTAGTTTTCTATGTTGCTCAGTTTCTTCTTTAATTGAGTTGGTCGGTAGTTAGTCAGTTTCCTTTGGTTACCAAGCTTGGTCGGTTGTTTCCTAGGTAGACAGTTATTTCACTGGCACTTAGTGTTGCTTCTCTACTGCTCGGTTATACTTGCTCACCAACAGGTTTAGTTTTAGTTTTAGTTGAGGTTGACTTGTGCATTTATTTTGGGTCATGGATTTAATATTTGTATCCATCATTGGAAAGTCTGTGGTCCTATATCTGACCATTACTTCCGTTAATTGTGGATTTGAAGGTTGACTCAGTTCAGTAGACTCTTGTATAAATGTAGTTGTTTGGTTAGAGTTTAGGAGGTAGTTTTTAGAAGTTAGAAGATAGTAGACATTAGAACTAAGATTGTAATAGATCCTGGCATGTTTGAGGAATTTTGATTTTCATTGTAATATCTGGTTGAAACTGGGAAGGCCTCATAGCTTGGCATGTATGATTCTATTTGATGAAATTATATGAAAGATATGGCATTCTCTCTCTCACTCTTGTGTTTGTTGGCTTCTACATTGTGTTGAGCAGGATTGGATCATTAGGGTGTGCCATTCCTTGGCCCCTCTTGCTTGCTTCCTTATGTTAGGTGGTATCAGAGCAAGGTGAGATCTTGATCTAGGTCTGCGGATCTAGGTTTGTTGGTTCCTCTTGAAGCCCTAGTTGATTGTTGTGGGGTAGAAAATTGTGATCAAACTTGAAATTGTAGAGGGTTTTCAAGATGGTTCATGGGAGGTGAGATGAAGATCTAGGATTGGTAGATATGCTAAGATAGATTTCTACTAGATTGGAAGTGGTGGAGACAGCCCAAAGAAGAGGTAGACATCTTGAAGATGTTAGTGATGATGAAGTGGAAGAAGAATAGGTGAATACATAACCTGTACCTATTATGGATCAAGCTGAAGAAATTGTTTTGAAGGCCTTGACAAGTTTGAAGTCTACACCACATTTCAATCCTCCTGAATATGGTGGAAAATTGGATTATGATGAATTGGTGGACTGGATCACTGAAATGGAAAAGTATTTTGAATATGAGAATATTCCTGAAGACAAGAAGGTGAAGATTGCAAGCACTAAGTTGAAAAGTCATGCATCCCTATGGTGGGAACACCTTCAATTGGATCAGAAGAGGAAGGGAAAAGACAAAATCAAGGTATGGAATAAGATGGTAAATAAATTGAAAGGAAAATTCTTACCCTATGATTATCAGATTAACCTAGTTTGGTGAAAGCAAAGCTTGAAGCAAAAAGATAGCTCGATAAAAGAGTATACTGAGGAATTCTATAGATTGGATATAAGATATGGACATGATGAAGATGATTTGGAAATAATTGGTAGATACCTGAATGGTTTGAGAGTTTCCATCCAAGAGGAGATCAGCTTGGTTAAGTTGGAAAGCATTGAAGAGGCTTATCAATTTAGTTTGAAAGCTGAGGAGAAACTGAACAAGAGACATGAGCAAAGACAAAGAGGAAGAGGTGGTAGATTCCGTAGAGGAAGAGGTAGATCTAATGGTGAAACTAGTAGATCTAAACCTGAGAAGACAAATTTGGACAAAGGCAAGACCGAATGGAAAGGTGAAAGTTCATCTAGAGGTAGAGGCAGTAGCTACCGAGGTGGTTATAGAAGAGGACATTTTTGAGGAACTTATTATAACTTGTGGAGAAGGACATAGATCATTTGAATGTACACAAGTAACTAAGAAGGCTGGTAGCATTAGAAATGGTGTAGTGCAAGAAGAGCCATTGAATGAACCTAAGAAGGAAAATAACCTAATGGTAAGGAGAGCACTATGGAATGAAAGAAAAAAGGAAGATCTGGTAAGGAAAAGTTTGATCAAGACCAGATGTAGATTTTCTAATAAAGTTTGGAAGGTAATCATTGACAGTGGTAGCTTAGAGAATCTAGCATCTGAAGAGATGGTCACTAAACTGCAGTTGGAAAGACTGGAACATATGAAACCCTATCAGATTTCATGGATCAAAGATGAGCATACACTCATGGTAAGTGAACAATGTTATGTGAATTTGAAGATTGAAAAATACTATGATAAGGTGTTGTGTGATATCATGCCTATGGATTATTGTCATATTTTTTTGGGTAGACCTTGGCAATATGATAGACATGCTATATATGATGGGAGATTGCATAAGTATACTATTGTGGCTGGTGGAAAGAGACAAATCTTGTTATCATTGATGGAATAACTTGTTAGTAATGTTTGCACATTTGTGAAATTTTTCTTGATGGAAGGAAGGAAGTTTGTGAAAGATTTAAAAAGGAATGATGTATGTTTTGTTGTGATTCCTAATAAGCCAAGTAAGAAAACAAAAGATAGTGTCCCTAAGGAGATTGACAAGTTACTCACCAAGTATAGTGAAATCATTTCTGACAATGTACCTGATGGTTTGCCACTGAAAAGAAGTATTGATCATTTTATGGATCTAATCCCTAGAGCTAGTTTACCGAATAAGGCACCTCATCAGTTAACACCTACCGAGAATCAGGAATTGAATCAACAGATTCAAGATTTGTTGGAGAAAGGTTTGATCAGAGAATGTTTGAGTCCTTGTGTAGTACTTGTTGTATTAGCACCAAAGAAGAATGGGGAATGGAGAATGTGCACTGATTCTAGAGAAATCAACAAGATAACAGTAAAGTATAGGTTTCCTATACCGAGAATGGATGACATAATGGACAGTTTGACTAGAGCAAAGTATTTCACCAAGATTGATTTGAAAAGTGGGTATCATCAAATTAGAATTAGAGAAGGTGATGAATGGAAGACTACTTTCAAGAAAAAAGAAGGTTTGTATGAGTGGTTGGTTATGCCTTTTGGTTTAACTAATGCACCAAGTACTTTTATGAGGCTAATGAATGAATTTTTGAAGAAATTTTTGGGTAAGTTTTTTATTGTATATCTTGATGACATTCTGATATTTAGTTAGACTAGAGAAGAACATTTGCTGCATGTTAGACAAGTTTTGCAGAGATTGAAAGAGGAAAAGTTTCTAAAAAATTTGAAAAAGTGTTCATTTATCAAAGAAGAGATTGTGTATTTGGGATTTGTTATTTCTACTGATGGATTGAAGATGGATCTTGAAAAGGTTGAAGTTATTCTGAATTGGCCCACACTTGAAAATGCTAGTGAGGTAAGATCATTTCGTGGACTGGCCGCAAGTTTTTATAGGAAGTTCATTAGAAATTTTAGTGTGGTTTGTAATGCTATGACTAAGACTATGAGAGGAGACAAAAGAGTATTCAAGTGGACACATGGAGCTGATAAAATTTTTGAGAATCTAAAGCAGAAAGTTGCTGAATTACCTATTTTGGCATTACCTGATTTCAGTAAAGTATTTCAAGTAGAATGTGATGCAAGTGGAAGTGCAATTGGAGCTATGTTGAGTCAAGAAGGTAAACCTATTGCTTTCTTTAGTGAAAAGATGAATGATGCTAGAAGGAAATATTCTATGTATGATCAAGAATTCTATGCTATTGTTCAAGCACTGAAGAAATGGAGACATTATTTGATACTGAGTGAATTTGTGTTGTATATTGATCATAAGGCTTTACAATATTTGGGTAGTCAAAATAAATTGAATCAAAGACATATGAAATGGGTTGAATATCTACAGAGTTATACATTTGTGATAAAACATAAGAGTGGAGTCACTAATCGAGTTGCTAATGCATTGAGTAGAAGAAGATCTTTGATGACCGAGATGAAAATTCAAATTCTTGGTTTTGATGAGATGAAGGATTCTTATGAGGATGATCCTAATTTTTTTGAGCCATGGAGAAAGTGTAGAGAACCTATACAAGATCAACATGATACCAAATGGGATGAATATTTTATTCAGGAAGGTATGTTGTTCAAAGGTATTTAGTTTTGTATACCGAGAGGAGTAATGAGGACTAATTTGATAAAAGAGAAACATAGTAGTAGTTTGGCTAGACATTTTGGCATTGACAAAACATGGAATTTGTTGAAGGAAAAGTATGTTTGGCTGCAGTTATATAAGGATGTTCAAAAATTTGTGAAAAGTTGTGAAATTTGTCAAGTTGCAAAAGGAGTAAGTCAGAATACTAGTTTTTATGTACCGATTATTGTACCTAAGAAACCTTGGATTGACATCAGTATGGATTTTGTTCTTGGCTTACCGAAGATAGTAATAGGTAATGATTTTATATTTGTTGTTGTGGATAGATTTTCTAAGATGGCACATTTTATACCTTGTAGAAAGACATCAGATGCAGTACATGTAGTAGATCTTTTCTTCAAAGAAATTGTGAGATTGCATGGGTTACCGAGGAGTATTATCTGTGATCGAGACAATAAATTTGTTGGATACTTTTGGAAGACCCTTTGGAAGAAGTTTGGCACTAAGTTGAAATATAGTTCTACATTTCACCCATAGACTGATGGATAGATAGAGGTTGTAAATAGAAGTTTGGGTAATCTTTTGAGATGCTTAGTTGGAGACACACCGAGTAGTTGGGATTCTGTGTTTGCACAAGTAGAGTTTTCATACAATAATTTAGTGAATAGAAGTACTGAGAAAACACCATTTGAGATTGTGAATGGCACACAACTAAGAGGAATATCTTATTTGAGAGATATTGATGATGAGAACAAAAGAAGTGCTGAAGGAGTGAAATTTGTTGAATACATGAAAACATTGAATGAGGATGTGAGACTGAAGCTGGAAAAGAGTAATAAGAAATAAAAAGATAGAGCTGATAGATCAAGGATACATAAGAATTTTGATGTTGGTGATGAAGTGATGGTTCATTTGAAGAAAGTTTGATTTCTTGTTGGCACATATGGAAAGCTGAAGATGAAGAAAATTGGACCTTACAAGATTTTGAAGAAATTTGATAGTGGAAATGCTTATGAGGTTGAGTTACCTGATGATATGGACATATCACCTATTTTCAATATTATTGATTTGTATGAGTATTAAGAATATGATGAAGAAATAACAGTACAAATAGAGTATCCTAAGAAGAAGAGTGAAGAAGTGGAGCAGATTTTGAAAGAAAGAGTTGGCAAGAGCATAAGAGGAAAATAGTATATGGAATATCTGGTAAAGTGGAAGAATAGACCGATGGAAGATAGTTCATGGATTTCACAGTCTGAGTTGGATGAAACTCAGGTCATACCTATTAAATGATTCTAAGAATCTTTTCAAAATAACCCCAGCTGTTTGATGTAGGACCATCTTGGGTCCTTGGCAATCCTGTGTCACCAAAAATATATTTGTAGTTTTCTGTGTTGCTCAGTTTCTTCTTTAACTAAGTTGGTTGGTAGTTGGTTAGTTTCCTTTGGTTACTAAGCTTGGTCAGTTGTTTCATGGGTAGTTAGTTATTTTACTGACGCTCGGTGTTGCTTGTCTGCTGCTCGGTTATCCTTGCTCACCGATGGGTTTACTTTAAGTTTTAGTTGAGGCTGACTTGTGCATTTATTTTGGGTCATGGATTTAATGTTTGTATCCATCATTGGGAAGCGTGTGGTCCTAGATCTGACTATTACTTCCATTAATTATGGATCTAAAGGTCAACTCAGTTTGGTAGACTCTTGTATAAATGTAGTTGTTTGGTTAGAGTTTAGGAGGTAGTTTTTGGAAGTTAGAAGATAGTAGACATTAGAATTGAGATTGTAATAGATCCTCACATGTTTGAGGACTTCTGATTTTCATTATAATATCTGGCCAAAATTGGGAAGGCCTCACAACCCAGCATGTATGATTCTATTTGATGAAATTATATGAAAGATCTGGCATTCTCTCTCTCACTCTTGTCTTTGTTGGCTTTTACATTGTGTTGAGCAGGCTTGGATCATTAGGGTGTGCCATTCCTTGGCCCCTCTTACTCCCTACCTTGCGTTAGTTTTGTAATTTCCCAGCCGCTTGACTTGCAAATTTCCACTTAGACTTATCAAATTTTGTCTACACATGGTGCTAGATTTTGGGGTGGGATTTCCCCCCCCCCCCCCCCCCCCACAGAATGACTCTCCCCCCATTATGGTAAAGATTTTAGTATCCTCTGGGTTTGCCTTTATGTATAGAGATTTTGGAAATTCTTTAGACATGTCTAAAACTCTATTTGGGGTTTATGCTAGTTAGGAGAATGATGAAGGAGTTATTGGCAAGTTGACTAGACTATTGTATATGACTAGATATAGTGTTTTCATTATCGAAAAAAATTCATATAGTATTTTGGAGTTAGTGCACATTATCAGAAGATCAGAATTTGGCTAAGTACATAAGACTAGATAGTTAGCAGAGTACCATAAGGTCATAACATCAGTGCACATGCGTATGACCTAGTTAAGGTATGTGCCCTTGAAGTTAAGCTTGTATGTATGTATTCATGCTAAGTCTAAGAGCGCATGATCAGATGAGACCATATGACGAAGATATAGACAGTTGAAGAAGTACAACTAGTGAATGCCAGAACATAATAGAGTATGCAACTAACTGTTGGTCATTTGATTAGCAATGATATTATCGTTTTGTTAAGCCTATACGCCTATTGTATTTAGGTTCTAGACATATAATTATGTTTTTATATAAACACACTTGAGCCAGTTCAATTGGAAGCGTTGTATGTAATCAGTTATAGGCTGACCTAGTTAATTATTTTGGTAGCGCATATAAATATAAGATGTGTTGTTGTAATATGATATGGAAGTTGTTATAGAGTTGAGATAAGTAGAGAAAAAGTGTGAGAAGAGTAGTTAAGATTTATTAGATTTTTTGATAAAGGGTGCTCCCCTTAATACCACAAACACATAACAGAAATAGAGAAACAACAACAATAATATGCAAGAATAGAAAATTGGCTTCTTATTATCTCCACAAATGTGGAATTACAAACTTTTAGAATTACAATATGTAAGCCACATGGGCATTCCCTTACAATATTCTGTAGGACAAAGCCTCAAATCAATACCCAAATCTACTACCCGGAACTGCCCTAGACAACACTACGGGCCTTCTTTATATAGGCAATTTCCACCACCCGAGAAGGTTCTAGAAATTTAGCCCTTAGGGCCGACCAAACTTAGAATTATTTTATTTTACAATTTATTCCATCAAATTCAGCTCAAAATGAGTTTTGAAACCCAAACAGAAATTTTGAAGAAAAATTATTTTCTACCATTTCAGGTGACCCAACTTCTGAAGACCATAAGTCATCGCCCGTTGACCCGATTGGCTATTTTAACCCCATTCTGGAAATGCCACGAAGCGCTCTACAGGCTTGATCTATGCAAGGTGCCCATCACCCAAATTTTCAACCTCATCCGGGGCCTCTAAAGCCTTCAAAACTGAGTTCAAAGTTTCTGTACCCTGCTGCCAATACCGAAAATCTTCAATATCTTCAAAACTACACCTGATCTAGCCATGAAACTTTGCTAGCAGGCTGATATGACTGAAATGAACCTCCATATGTAAAATCAAACATTCTGAGATCGTAAGACCAACTTACTAAAAATAGCAAGTTTCCATAAATAGCAACTCTGCACAAGATAGCCCTTATTGAATACAAAAAATAGAAATATTTTTGGGTGATGCAAGATTGCTCTTACACCCAGGATGCTCCTGCATCAGACACCCGGGGTAATTTGAGAAGTGACCTTGTCATGACTCAGGTGTGCAGAGGAAAACCAAGACGGTTAACCTCCTCCTTTGTTAGCCATGATGAATCTTCAATAGGTCATCCTTTCCATTTGACCAAATACTCTTCATATGTCCTGTTCCTTGTGCTTCTGCCAACACGACTGTCCAGTATGTCTTCAATCTCAACTGGTTGCTGGAATACTCCACTGTGCTGCTGCAACCTCATCTTCAACACCTCCTTCATGATACTCTGTCAAATCTGAAATGTTAAACATTGGTGAAATATTCAGCTCAGTAGGCAATCCTACCTCATATGCATTTCCTGAATCATGCTTCTTTAGTATCTTACATGGTCCAAACTTCTTCATTTTCAGCTTGCTATATGTACCAACTGGAAACCGCTCCTTCTACAAATGAACCATTACTTCATCCCCAACCTAAAATTCCTTATGCCTCCTTTTCTCATATGCCTTAGTCTTATACTACACATTCATCTTGGTAATATGCTTCCTCACCTCCTCATGGATATTCTTCAAATGTTCTGCAAAATCCTCAGCTTCAGCACTACTTATTTCTCCTTTATCTATCTTTCTCAACTCAGATGCATTTTTTGGACTACTTCCATATACAATCTGGAATGGTGATTTACCCGTGCTCCTATTGACAGAATTATTGTATGCAAATTTTGCCTGTGGTAAAATCAAATCCCATCCTATTGGCTTATCTCCAACTAAACATCTCAGTAGATTTCCCAAACTTCTATTCACCACCTCTGTCTATCCATCAGTCTGTGGATGATGTGATGAACTGAACTTCAAATCTATCTTCAACTTCTTCCACAATGTAAGCCAAAAATATCCAACAAACTTAGTATCTCAATTTAAAACTATGGTCTTTGGTAAACCATGTAGTCTCACCACTTCTCTGAAAAATAATTCTGCTACATGAAACGCATCATTAGTCTTCTTGCAAGGAATGAAATGTGCCATCTTCAAAAATCTGTCAACTACTACAAAAATTGAATCATGTCCCCGCTGTGTCCTCGGTAAACCAAGAACAAAGTCCATACTGATATCCTCCCAAGGCTTCTCTAGTACAGGTAATGGCTGATACAACCCTGTATTTTGCTTCACTCCTTTCGCCATCTGACATACTCTACAACTCTGTACAAACTTCTTCACATCTTGCTGCAATTGTGGCCAATAATAATTCTCACCAACCAAAGCAAGGGTTTTATCACGACCAAAATGTCCAGCCAAACCTCCACTATGCTTCTCCTTGATGAGATTCTCCCTCATAGAACTTCGTGGAATGCATAACTAACTCCCTCTGAATAGCATATCATCTTGGATGATAAAATCCAGCCATTTCATCCTGTCTAGAGTAACAGGTTCTGTACAAGCTTTCCAAGCTTCACCAAAATCAGGATCCTCTGGATACAAATTCTTGAGTTCCTTGAACCCAACCACCTCAATCTGCATCTCTATCAGCAATAGTTTCCTTCTGCTAAGAGCATCTACAACCTTGTTAGACTTTCCACTTCTGTGTTTCAAAACAAATGTATAACTCTGCAAAAACTCAACCCATTTCAAATGCTTCTGATTCAACTTTTCTTGACTATTCAAATATTGCAAAGCTTGATGATCAGTATACAAAACAAACTCCTTAGGAAGCAGATAATTTCTCCACTTCTTTAATGCCTAAACTATAGCATAAAATTCCTGATCATAAACAGAATACTTCCTCTTGGCATCATTTAACTTCTCACTGAAATAAGCAACAGGTTTACCTTCTTGGCTCATAACAGCTCCTATTGTAGTACCACTAGCGTCACAATCTACTTGAAACACCTTATTAAAATTTGGAAGTGCTAAAATAGGTTGTTCTATAACTTTTTGTTTCAACAATTGAAAACTCTTTTCTGCCCCATTAGTCCACTTAAACTCTTTCCTATCCCCTCTCATTGTTTCAGTCAAGGGACCACAAATACTGCTAAAATTTCTAATAAACTTTTTGTAAAAGCTAGCCAAACCATGAAAAGATCTTACCGTAGTAGCACTCCTTGGAGTAGGCCATTCAAGGATAGCTTGTACCTTCTTTGGATCCATTTTTAGACCTTCTACTGAAACTACAAATCCCAAATACACTAACTCTTTCTTCACAAAACTGCACTTCTTCAAATTAATCAACAATTTCTCATATCTCAAATTCTCAAACACCATACGAATATGCATCATATGTTCCTCCAATGTCTTGCTAAAAATCAAAATATCATCTAGGTAAACAATGAAAAACTTACCCAGAAATTCTTTCAGAACCTCGTTCATGAGCCGCATGAAAGTGCTCGGTGCATTGGTTAGCCCAAAAGGCATGACTAACCACTCATACAGTCCTTCCTTTGTCTTGAAGGCAGTCTTCCATTCATCTCCTTCTCTGATTTGAATCTGGTGATATCCACTCTTCAGATCTATCTTTGAGAAATACATAGCTCCACTCAAACAGTCCATAATATCATCCATTCATGGCAATGGAAACGTATACTTGAGTGTGATCTTGTTTATTGCTCTAGAATCTGTACACATCCTCCATTCTCCATTCTTCTTTGGTGCTAATACCACTAGTATAGAACAGGGACTCAGACTCTCTCGAATCAACCCCTTCTATAATAACTCATGTACTTGTCTATTCAACTCTTCACTTTCTGTTGGTGTCATTCTGTGTGCTGCCTTGTTTGGAAAACTGGCCCCTGGAATCAAATCCATCTGATGACTGATCTTCCTTACCGGTGGTAATCCATCAGGTACATTATCAGATACAATATCATGAAACTCATTCAACAAATCTACAACCTCTATAGGTACATCCTCTACTTCTTCTTTACCAACTTTTGGAATTAAAGCAAAACACACATGCTCATGCCTCATACCATCTAGGAATTTTCTTCCATCAACAAATATTATTCTTGCACTACCACATTCCTTTTCTTCGGTCTCCTTCAATGGCTTTAGCTTATGTCGCACTCCATCCTTTGTCAGGGAATAGGTATTCGCACGACCATCATGTACAACACATCTGTCAAACTGCCATGGTCTACCCAACAACATATGACATGCATCCATAGAGATGATATCACATAGTACCTCATCTTGGTACCCACCGATCTTGAACTTTACTAGGCACTGTTCACTAACCATGACCTTGTGGTCATCCTACACCCAGGCAATCCGATATGGATGTGGGTGTTTCTATCTCTTGAGCTTCAACTTTGTCACCATCTCTTCTGACACTAAATTGTCAGTGCTTCCACTATCGATAATCACATCACAACATTTACCCTCACACTTGCATCTAGTGTGAAACAGGCTCCTCCTTTGTTCAGGTTCATTCTCACCACTCAGCAAGACTCTTCTGTTAATTAGCATTTCTCCTCTTTCAGCATCTTCAGAATTTGATGATCTAGCATCTTCATCTACATGTGCAACTCGAGCCTGGCCTTCATTTCTCCTGTCTGTTCTGCCTTGGTGCTGAGGACATTCAAATGCCCTATGACCTTCTTCTCCGCAATGAAAACATGTTCCACGGAAGCCTCCTCTTCCAGATCCTTGTCCTCTTCCTCTTCCTCTCTGATATCTATTATTCTGATCTTGGAAATGATTGGAATTGTTTCCTCTCTGATTCTGGCTGTTACTGGCCTCATCCTTCTTTTTTGGATCTTCATTTCGGCCACCATATGACCGTCCACCAGATCTTCCACCATGACCTCTTCCATTTTGTCTGCTCTCAAACTTCTTGTTCAGCTTTTCCTCTACTTTTAGGGCAAACTGGTATGCCTCCTCAATACTATTCATTCAAACTAGATTCAACTCCTCCTAAATGCTTGGCCTTAAACCATTAAGGTATCGGGAAACTTTCTCCTTATTAGCTTCTGCATGGCCTGTTCTGATGAGGAGTTGATAGAACTCCTCTGTATACTCCTGAATAGATCTTCCTGCTTGCTTCAAACTTTGCATTTTCTTTAGTAGGTCAAGCTCATAATCAACAGGAATGAACTGTCGCTTCAATTTATCCACCATCTGATCCCATCTTATGATTTTATCTTTCCCTCTTCTATTTCACTCCAATTGAATTTCTTGCCACCAGATCTTCGCATGACCTTTCAGTCTGGCCTTCACAAATTTGACCCTATCAGGATCCTCAACATCTTCATACTCAAAATATTCCTCACATTTATTGATCCAGTCGATCAATTCCTCTGGGTTAAGGTTTCCAGAAAATGTAGGAACCTCAATCTTAGGTCTTTTCCCAATCTTGGAAATCACCCAAAAAAGTCTTTCTTCCTCCTGGTTCACAATTTCAGCTTCTCCTTCTTGATATTCTTCTTCGGCTTCATCCTCACTTTCATCTCTGACATTAAGATTCATTCCTCTATGAATCTCTTCTTGCAATGCTCACACTTGTCTCTGTAGCTCTCTAACCTCAGGTGTCATAGCACCAACTCTTCCGCCACGTTCTCTTTGTGGAGGCATTTTCATGATGCACACTGAAATCTTAGCCATGGTCCTGGTGCAAACTGCCTCACAGTCGGTAATCTATTTACACACTCAAGAACTCCTGCTCTGATACCACTTGATGAAGGGTGCTCCCCTTAATACCACAAACACATAATAGAAATAGAGAAACAACAACAATAATATGCAAGAACAGAAAATTGGCTTCTTATTATCTCCACAAATGTGGAATTACAAACTTTCAAAATTACAATATGTAAGCCACATGGGCATTCCCTTACAATATTCTGTAGGACAAAACCTCAAATCAATACCCAGATCTACTACCCGGAACTGCCCTAGACAACACTACGGGCCTTCTTTATATAGGCAATTTCCATCGCCCGAGAAGGTTCTAGAAATTTAGCCCTTAGGGCCAACCAAACTTAGAATTATTTTATTTTACAATTTATTACATCAAATTCAGCTCAAAATGAGTTCTGAAACCCAAACAGAAATTTTGAAGAAAAATTATTTTCTGCCATTTCAGGTGACCCAACTTCCGAAGACCATAAGTCATCTCCCGTTGACCCAATTGGCTATTATTACCCCATTCTAGAAATGCCACGAAGCACCTGTCACCCAAATTTTCAACCTCATCCGAGGCCTCTAAAGCCTTCAAAACTGAGTTCAAAGTTTCTGTACCCTACTGCCAATACCGAAAATCTTCAATATCTTCAAAACTACAGCTGATCTAGCCATGAAACTTTGCTGGTAGGTTGATATGATTGAAATGAACCTCCATATGTAAAATCAAATATTCCAAGATCGTAAGACCAACTTACTAAAAATAGCAAGTTTCCATAAATAGCAACTCTGCACAAGATAGCCCTTATTGAATACAAAAAATAGAAATATTTTTGGGTGATGCAAGATTGCTCTTACACCTACGATGCTCCTGCTTCAATTTTGCAAGAGGTCAAAGCATCAACACATCAAAGGAATTGATCTGACAAGCAGTGTCACAGCACCAGTTCATCCAGTAGATATAGTGTGTATCTAACATCAAAAGGTTTTGGCCTTCACCACTTGAGTAGTGAGCTCTCGGATAGTGTGTCCCCAACCCTAACATGGTTATTTTAAAAGACTACTAATAGGGTCTGACCCTTGACAAGGTCACTGTACTAAAAGCAATGTAAATATAACTTCTAACAGGGTTAAAGATCTTCTAACAAGGATCATAAGACACTAGTGCAGATTATTAGTGGGTGTCAATTCCCACTGGGGGTTTTACCTATTTGGGTTTCCTTGTAACCATATTGGTGTTATCTGTTATGTTTTATTATCTTGTTTACATTGAAGTTTATTTCAGTACTTAAGAAATCAAGTTAAGTTTCAAGAGTAAAAGTAAAAAGTTAAAATATAGTGAACACTGACTCACCCCCCCTCTGAGTGTTCCCATTCCTAACAATTGGTATCAAAGCTCTGGTCCTCAGTAAAGAAGTTTAACCACTTGAGGAGATCATGGATAAGACAGAAATGAAACATCTGAAAAAGAATCTTCAAGCTGCTCTTGAAGACCTTGATAGATCTAAAAAAGAAATTGAATAAATAAAAGAAAAATTCAGTGATGCTCAAGCACTTATCAAAAGATTGAAAAAGGACTTGAAAGATTGCTCCACAAACAATTTGGGAAAAATGGTCAAAAAGATAAATGATGAGAACACATCTCTAAAAGATTAGATTGAAGAGCTAGATGAAAAGCTAACCAACAATCAAGAAGTTTATGATGAATAGATCAAAGAGAACCTTCAATTGAATGAAGAATTGAGGCAAGAAAACATGGAAATGTTGGAGCTAAGAAATAGAAAAGAAAGTTTAGAATCTGAATTGAAAGGCAAAGAATCACATTGACAAATTACACACTAGTTTTGATTTGATAGAGTCCCAGTTATATGCATGAAGGCTTAAAGGAGATACCAACTGTATTAGATTCAATGAAGCATAGAATCAAATTGACAACATGTGAGCAAGGATGAAAGCACCAAAAGACTCTACTGATGCTAAGAAGACTGAAAATTAGACTAAAGATCATGTTGAACCATCCAAAGATGAGTGCAAGCTAGTAGACCAAACTTGTTATGCATGTAACAAGCATGGACATATAGCAAGGAACTGTTAAGAGGTAAGACCTTTCAATGGTTACTATTATTCATGCAATAAATTTGATCATAGAGCTATGAATTATAAAACAAGTCAGAAGAACAAGACTCAACATAATCAGAGAAATCAAAATCAACAAAATGCAAAAAGTTCTCAAAATATTACATGTCAGATTTGTAACTACAATGGTCACTCAGCTAGATAGTGTAAAATGGTAACCCATGTTAATGCAGCAAGGAATTTAAGGCCTCCAGTTATTTGTCACTCATGTAACAAGGCTGGACACATCTCAAAGTTCTATAGATCTAGAACGCAAAGTCAGGAAAGCCCTAAAAAGCTAGAAGAATCAATTTTGGATACTAAAGGAGAAGTCAAGTTTGTGAAAGCTTCAGAAGATGTGAGCTTGATTTGGATAGAGGTGAAGAAGGATAAAGTTAATGAGAATGTATTGGATGCATCCACAATGGATGCACCCTCTACATTTGGATGAATGACCCTCAGGGTCATAGGGGGAGCTAATTTATCTCTAAACCCCTACATGGCCAGTATACTCACAATCATAGTATGTGCCTTTGGATTTAACCTTTTGGAGTCAAGTTGAACCTATGTTAAAGAGTGCACTACCTGATTGATTATGGAATGAAAGTTGGAGATTTTTTAGTGAGAGTTTGGTTTACATGGTAAGCATTAATGGGAAAAAAATTTCACTTTAAAGTACTCAGAGACTTGCAGATCATTCATTGCATTTGAGTTTGAACAATTGGAAAGCATTGAAGCCCTAAGTAGTTGATTGTGAAGGATTGAAGTGTGATTCACTAGTGAAGAAGTGTATTTGATTGGTTATGGAAGCCCTAATCCATTGTGACGATTCAAAAGTTCTTGGAAACCTAATTGAACCAATAAACAAGTAAGTTATGGCTACTCCTACTGTGTTTGATGTTGCAGAGAAGAAGAGATACATTTTCAAGATGCACCCTTTCAAATCTACCCTAGATGATTTAGAGGGAGCATTCTCTCAAAACCCTATGGGTGTTATGCATGTTGAAGACATCTGTGCATACATTTACTATAAGAAGGAGCCAGTAGGTCTTGATAGAATTAGAGCACACATGGAGACTATGATGAAACTAGATAAAACCTTCCTTGATGAGTTCACATAGTTACAAAACCATCCCATAGTCAAATATACTATGACATATGAGTTTTATGAGTTTAACTGGATAAAGATATTACTCAGTAGAATCCATGATGACCTATTATGTATAGGTGAAGTTCCAGTAAGAATTACAAGAGACCTAATTCATGAAATGATAGGCCTTTCAATGATAGGCATCATTCTTCCAATGGGTAAGGATGTAAGAAAACTTGTTGAGAAAACATGCAAGTCAAGAAGTGATAGGCATGGATTGACTATTGAACCTATAGAGGAGAAAGACATCAAATTGATGTCTATGATAATAGGATATAGGTTCTAGCACACCAACAGGGTGAATAATGTGTCAGTGACCACTATTCTTGTAGCAATATGAATTGTAAGAGAGAAAGGTGAGTTCAATCTATGTGATATCCTCTGCACAGAACTAATAGACAATATCAAAGCCATTAAACATGACAAGACCAAAATATTCAAATTTGGGTCTTTTGATCATATACATGTACTTTCACATACTTGGAAAGGTGTCAGATTTGTATTTGGACAAGAGTATTCCTATAATGCCACATATATCCTTTAAGGAATCCACTAAGAGTACACTAAAGGATTACATAACACTATAATTGAAGACATTCAGGGAAAAAATGCAGATGAGATACAAGATTCTAGAAAGCATTGTTGAAAATACAAAGATAGCATTTTCTTTATGGTAGAAACTGATGTAACTTTTATGGAAGCAATGGAGCCAAGAACAAAGTTAATTCATCCACTTGGATATGAGGTTGATGAAAAAATCCTAGAAGCATAGGCACAAGTATTGCTATCAGCACCTAAGGGCCCTAATGAACCTACGTGGGGTACTTATGAAGAGAAGACAAGACAAGTTGATGTAGTTTTGAACAGTGCAACAACTAAGAGGAAAGTAGCTAAGGTTACATTTGAGATCCTCAGAATTCATGGAGTAACACAGGAAGACATTGACAAAGAAAGACAAGAAAAGATTTCTTTGTGAATTGAGAGCGCATTTGCAGTAGAAGCTAAGGAAGATAATCCCAAGTTAAAGAAGATCAAAGTTGAAAAGTTAGATGATCCAAAGGACAAACAACACAAAATAGATGTTATCCCTCCCGCGGATAAGGAAACAATTGATCTAGCATCCCCTCTTGAGTATAAGGCAATGCCTAAGAGGAAGAAGGAAATTAGCACCAGTCACCCATCCTCGCAAGCAACCAGAAGTAAGAAGAACACTCAAGCACCTCCAGAGGTAGGTTTTAGACCTAGTCTACAAGTGTTGAGTACAAGGATTGTTGATGAAGGAAGATTGGATCAGATAGAAAAGTTTTATGAGAAACAAAATGAAATTTAAAAATCATAGATTCATGGTATAATCATAAAACACATGATCAAGTTCAAAAAGATAGTCTTGGAACTGAAAATAGTCATTCTGAACAATGTTTGGAACATATTAGAATCCTTGAAGAAACAAGCTATTGAAGAAGATCTTAGGATAAGGGAAAATATTCTAGATGAAATTCTATCAGTGTGTTCCTTAGAAGAGAAAACACTATTGCTAGATTTGGTAAAGCCACATCTAAGAACAAGGCTAAGAACATTGCACATAATGGACAAGAACTTTGAATTGACAGCAAAAGAGACTGAGAAAGGTTTTGAGAAAGTTTTTCTGAATAGGTACATGTATCCACCTATTGTGCCCACAGCTCAAGTGCCCACAAAGGTAGCCAAGGAGTCAGAGATCACAAATGTACCATTTACAGGTCCTTAAGATTTAGTGCCCATAGTTGAAACACCTATAGAGGTAGAAAAGTCTGTGCCCATGTCAGAGACACAAAAGGACAACACTATCATTATTGATAATATAGAGATTGCTATGGTGTCTATAGATAATATCTTGGACAAGTTTGAAGAGGCCTTTGTAAGCACACATGAGGTTGAAATTATATGTAGTGATAATTCACCCAAGTTACAACAAGTAGGGAAGGAGACAAGAAAAGATAGAAGAGAAGAAAGGACAAGAAGAGGTAAAAGGAAGTGAACCAACAAATGAGCCATCTATTGAAATGAAAATTAGAGTAAAGAAAGAAGTGGTGGATAGCACTCCTATCACTCCATTACCCTCAACATCATTGTTGACAAGATTGACACTAGACACCGCTAGTTTGGATTCTTGGGGAGAAGAAGACCTGATCAAGATCAGTGTCTTAGCCATGGAGAAAGGAAAAGAAAAATAGGTAATGAGGAATCCCTTGTTTGTTGAATCAGTCAACATTTTGAATATTTTATTACCTTTAGACAAGAAAGTGTCTAAGGTCAATATAGTTGATGATGTTAGCTACATCCTTAAAGCCTTTAAGACTAACTTCTCTAGCTTGGAGGAATCTAC
Source organism: Chamaecyparis obtusa (assembly GCA_027943335.1). Classification (NCBI taxonomy): domain Eukaryota; kingdom Viridiplantae; phylum Streptophyta; class Pinopsida; order Cupressales; family Cupressaceae; genus Chamaecyparis; species Chamaecyparis obtusa. The sequence continues at coordinate 1,743,561 of BSBK01004688.1, read as the reverse complement.
ATCTAAAGTAGTAGAGAAGAAATATATGAAGAAGAGGCTAAGTGAATTGGTTAGAAAATTTTCACTTGACCTAAATTCACTTAAGATTGGTCAAGCATCTTTGAAGGAATTTGCAACAAAAGGTAGGAAGATCATTGCAGATTGTATGGACCAAGATAAGCTGACTAATGATCATCTCAAGAAGATACAAGAGGAAGAAGAAATGATAGAAATTGTAAATAAATTAGTATAAGACCCCTCCACTAATATAAACATGTACAATAATGTATAAAAAGGACAAATATACAAGATTGAAAAAATTGAAAAAGAGATGTCAAAGATAAGGGCAAGGAAGACACAGCTCATGAATGCTCTTGCGCACTTTCTAGATATTCTTAATTAGAACATCAAGGAGATTGATGCCACCAAGGTGACATATGATCAAGGTCCTAGCATAGACTTGGAGAAGATAGAGAAGCTACAATATGCATTATGTGCCCATCTACAGATTGTTAATGCACTAATTGCATTCTGGAAGAAAGAGTTCCAAAACTTACAAATAGCATATCTAGATGTCCTCACACTATAAGTACTTGTAGAGATACAATTTTTGATGCACCTTTTTCATTAATGTCAAAGGGGGAGTATTGTGTATAGAATATCGAGTCTTGGATTCTTATAAGTAAAGAAGATGTATAGTACAGAGTATAAGGGAGATATAAGATAAGTATGTTACAAAAGTTTTTTGTATAAGCGTACAGTTAGCAACTTTACCATATTCCTTTGTTATCATCAATGAAAAATGGGGAGATTTTTGGAAAGTTGACTATACTATTGTATATGACTAGATATAGTGTTTTCATTATGGAAATAAAGTCATATAGTGTTTTGGAGTCAGCACACATTATCAGAAGATCAAAATTTGGCTAAGTATAGAAGACTAGATAGTTAGTAGAGTACCAAAAGGTCAAAACATCAGCGCATGTGTGTATGACCTAGTTAAGGTATGACCCCTTGAAGTTAAGCTTTTATGTATATATTCATGCTAATTCTAAGAGTACATGATCAGATGAGACCATATGACAAAGATGTAGATAATTGAAAAAGTATAGCCAGTGAATGCCAAAACAAAACAGAGTATGCAACTGACTGTTGGTAATTTGATTAGCGATGATAATATTGTTTTGTAAAGGCTATGCACCTATTGTATTTAGGTTGTAGACATATAATTATTTTTGTATGTAAACACGCTTGAGCCAATTCAATTGGAAGCGTTGTATGTAATCAATTATAGGCCGACCTAGTTAATTATTTTGGTAGCGCATATAAATATAAGATGCACCATTGTAATATGATATGGAAGTTGTTATAGATTTGAGATAAGTAGAGCATAAGTTTGTGAAGAGTATTTAAGATGTGTTAGATCTTTGCAAGAGGTCAAAGCATCAATGCATCAAAGGAACTGGTCTAACAAGAAGTGTCACAACACTAGTTCATCCAGCATATATAGTTTGTATCTAAGATTAGAAGGTTGTGGCCTTCACCACTTGAGTAGTGAGCTCTAAGACAGTGTGTCCCCACCCCTAAGAAGGTTATTGTAAAAGACTCTTAACAAGGTCTGACCCTTGACAAGGTCATTGTACTAAAAGTAATGTAAAGATAACTCCTAACAGGGTTAAAGATCTTCTAACAAGGATCATAAGACACTAGTGCAAATTATTAGCGGGTGTCAATTCCCATTGGGGTTTTTACCTATTTGGGTTTCCTTGTAACCATATTGGTGTTATGTGTTATGTTTTCTTATCTTGTTTACATTGAAGTTTATTTCATTACTTAAGCAATCAAGTTAAGTTTCAAGAGTAAAAGTAAAAAGTTAAAATATAATGAACATTGATTCACCCCCCCCCCCCCCACCCCCCCTCAGTGTTCCCATTCCTAACAAAAGCTTCAAAATCATAATTGAAGGGTACTTTGGTTAATGGGACCCAAGCTAATGCCTTGGGTTTCATTTTCCCAAATATTGTCTACTCAAAGGAAGGAACAATTTTTTTTCTTCAGGATGCTATCATGGATAAGATTGTCTCCTTAATGCACTTTCTATTAGAATAAATGAGAGGGGGGGGGGTGGTGAATCAATTAGATCAGTTATCCTACAGTCCCAAATACAAATACGTAACATTTTAAACAATTTCAACAAATTCTGCAACTCAGTAACATAAATTACTAAACTGTTTGTGCCTTTCATTAATTACCAGTTAACTAACTCACTATGATTACCGAACAAATCAAATATTGACTATGTAAAGTATGTCAATAAAACAATCATCACAGAAACACATAACACAATGATTTAACGTGGAAACCTTGTTAAGGGAAAAACCACCTAGGACCAGTAACCCAAAATAATTTTCACTCTTCTGAAGTGAGCTCGGTGAAGAGCCAACCCTATTAAAGGTTACAAACACACTATTAGGTGTGACCTTGTTAGAGGATTTAAGACTAATAGTTATCTTTCAACTAGCATTGACTATGGGGTCAATTAGATAACAGTGTACATTCCTTGAATGACATAGGGGCATAACATAAGACGGTTAAGTCCACTTGGTTAAGAGATTTTTTTGTATCAATGGTTAAACTAAAATAGTAGTTGATCTGATTACAATACAACCCAATTTTGTAGATGTTCATATCTATTTTAAGCCCATAAAAATCCTCTAATCAATATATCAATTTAATTCCTCAACTTACTTTTACTTGATAATAGCTCTCTGACACTCGGTACTTATCTACAGTTTGGTACTTCTTCAACCAGTCTAATCAGGCATGCATGAAACTGTATTCACATGAAATCTCTACAGTGTTCCTTCTTCTGACATGTTTCAACAAAGAAACTCATATCTCTTATATAGATAGATAAACCATTTTCATATCAACCATCATATTTTTTCTCTTAATCTCCTTCGTTGATTTTGCCTCTTAAACCTTCCTCGGCAGATGTGTCAATAACACATTTCAATTCCATCATTTAGATCTTCTCTAAATTTTATCAGTCGTGGATCTCATAACAAACTTTATCCTCAATCTCGAAATCATAACAATTTCTATCTCATCATTTTATGTTAGCTAAACTTATCATTTAATACTTTCATCCATACTCGATTAAAAAAGAAATGTGTCAATGAACACAAGATCGGTTAATACTATCACTCGGTATACACTATACTGGTTCGGTGCATACTGAAGTGCTTCATTTACTGACCACATTGCCTTGTACAATTTTGCTTCCTCCTTCATAATAGATTAATGCAACATAATCAAGTCAAAAATATGAAGTCATAGACTCATCAATAAGTTACCCAAAGTATTCTTTATCCTCATCTGTCATATCCATCTTTATCCATGTAGATATCTCAATTCTTCATCTTTTCTCTCCTTTATAGATGTTTAGATGTTTGTAACTAACATGATAAGTACTATCAAAATTAGTTGACATCAATGACAACATAATGACTGATTTAATTATATTACATATAATTTTAGTAACTTGGTGATCTCTAATCACTGATCTTCAAGTCATTTAGGTATTCAATCAGTTGTAGTTCATCAATCTCTCCCTTTGGCATTGGTGGCAACAAAAGCAATATCAAATATTCCATGCACATACCAAACATGTATTCTACAACTATGTAAGTAAATTTTGTAGCTTGGTAAGCTCTCCCAAGCTTGATATAGATATGTTTAATCACTACGTTACATAACAACATTACAAGTGCAGACTGTCCTCTGTGAATTTGATCTTTTCAGATCTCAAATTCCTTCTGTTCTCAGCAACAAATCTTCAAAACTCTCCTTGACTTTCTCATATTATCTCTCCCTTAGATAGATTAACTTAGTTCTATCTCTCATATTGTTTATATCTCCCTTTGACAACAATTCCAAATAAAAACATAAAATGTACAGCTCTACAATAGCCAAGTAACTCTCTATTGTGCGGTGTAGACAATGTATCTCTATATACTGATATGCAAATATTTGTTAGAACTCCTCAAATCTTTCACAACCTTAGACATTATCCAAAGTGTGAGCTATGTTGCATCAATATGAATGATCTTGTGATAATAATAGTCTGATGCAACCTCCAGATCACATTAGTGACTGATAGACAGCGGATGGACCCCAAGTCTAGTCCTCAAGTATGCAAAAGCTTCCTTCGATAGAGGCTTAGTAAAAATATCAGCAAGTTTCTCCTTTGATGTAACATATTCTAGTTTGACTTGCTTCTCCTATACTTGTTCTCTTAAGTAGTGATACTTAATAGGAATATGCTTTGTCTTTGAATGCATTGTAAGATTCTTAGAAATATTTATTGTACTAGTGTTTTCACAATATATAATCACCAGCTCAGTGATTCCTTCCAACACTTGTTTAATATAAGTAATGTTTGAACAGTTTGTAGCAGCAACAACATACTCTTCTTTGGTAGTAGACTGAGAAATACAAGGTTGTTTCTTACTTTTCCAAGTAACAAGTCTTTCACCAAATAAAAATGCTCCTCTGATTGTGCTCTCTCTATAATCTATATTTCCAACCCAATTTTTGTTGGTGTAGACTCTTAGTTCAAATTTTCCTTCCTTAGGATACGATAAGCCATATTCCTCTATTTTCTTCAAGCATCTCAAGATTCTTTTCACTGCAACCATATGTGAATCCTTTGGATTAGCGGAAAATCTAGCAACAACCCCTACTGCATGTGCAATATCAGGCCTACTATGTACTACATACATCAATTTACTAATCATAGATCAGTACAATGTCTGATTTACCTCTGTAGATTCATCATCTTTTGTTAATTTGCAGCTTGTGACCATCTGTGTTCCAACTGGTATAGCATCTTCCATGCTAAATGTTCTCAATACTTCCTTTATGTACTTTCATTGTGTAATGAAAATTCCATCATTCTATTGAATAACTTGTAAGCCTAGAAAGAACTTAATCTCTCCAAACATAGAAATTTCAAATTCATTTATGATCTCATCAGCAAATGATTTACAAATATGATCTTGTCCTCCAAAGATTATATCATCCACAAATATTTTAGCAATCAAAATAGTATCATTAGATCCTCCTTTCATGTACAAATTTTTGTTTTCACTAGTTCTTACAAAACCAATACTTAAAAGATAAGTATGTAACCTTTTGTACCATGCTCTTTGTGCTTGCTTTAAACCATATAAAGCTTTGTGTAGTCTACATAACATGTCTTTCTGATTCGGATCAACAAACCCTTCAGGTTGTTCTATGTAGACCTCCTCTTCTAGTATACCATTCACAAAAGCAGACTTAACATCCATTTGATAGACTTTAAATTTTTTATGTGCAGCATATGCAAGTAACATGCGAACTCCTTCAAGTCTAGCACCAGGTGCCAAATTTTCACCATAATCAATACCTTCTTCCTATGCATATCCCTTACAAAAAATTCTAGCTTTGTTTCTTGTAACCTCTCCATTTCCATTCATCTTACTTCTAAAAATCTGTTTAGTACTAATAGCATTTTTATCTTTCGATCTAGGTACTAAAGTCCATGTCTTGTTTTTCTCAATTTGTTCTATCTCTTCATTCATAGCATTTATCCATTCATCATCCTCAAGTGCAACCTTAAGATTCTTCAATTCAAAATCATAACCTAAGCATACATTCTATCTTAACTTACTTCTTGTCAGTATTCCAACTTTCCTATCTCCAATGATTTGGTTCTCAGGATTATGCCTTCTGAAAAATCTCGCTAGCACTTGATCTCTTCTTTGTTCTTCATTTTGTTTAGGTTCATTTCCTTGCTTGGTAGCTTCTTCTTGTTCCTTGGTTTCCCTTTGTTGTTCCTTAGTGTTATTTTCCTGATGCTTGGTGACTCAGCCTATGGCTTCAGTAGGTTTTTTGGATGTTCAACATAAACAAATCTACCATAGTCTTTTAGATCCTTATTGCTTTCTTCATCATTTTTATTAGCAAATTCATCAACTCTAACATTAGCACTTTCAATCATCTTATTAGAAACCTTATTCAGACACTTGTAAGCTTTAATTTTAGTATAATATCCAAGAAATATTTCGTCATTACCTTTAGAGTCAAATTTCCCGTTCCTATCATCTTTCAGAATAAAACATTTACTACCAAAAATTCTAAAGTAACTTACACTAGGTGTGTATCCAAACCATAACTCGTAGGGTGTTTTATTTGTGTCTTTCTTTAGTTGTACTTGGTTCAGGACATATACAATTGTGCTAACTGCCTCTCTCCAATATGCTTGTGCAACATTCTTTTTTATCATTAGTGTCCTTGCACAATCAACAATTGATTTGTTTCTCCCTTCAGCAGTCTCATTTTGCTGTGATGTTCTAGGTGCAAAAACCTATCTTTTGATGCCATGCTCATTACAATAGTTAGTGAATTCATCAGAAATAAAATCACCACCTCTATCAAACCTCAAGAATTTCAGTTCTTTTCCAGTTTCTTTCTCTACTTTAGCTTTGTACCATTTCAACATTTTAAATGCCTCAAATTTCTTGTTTAAAAACATGATAGTTATCAATCTAGTATAATCATCAAAAAATAGAATAAAGTATCTATCTCTATAGTAGCTCTGAGTTCTCATGGGACCACATAGGTCGGTGTGAACTAACTCCAAGATTCTTTTTGTTGAATAGTCTTTACTCTTAAAACTAGATTTTGTCATTTTCCCTTTTTGACATTCATGACACATAACATGATTAGGTTTTATTAGGCTAGGTAGTCCTCTAAATTTTTTCTTTCTACTGATCTTAATTATGTTATCAAAATTTATATGACATAAAATTTTATGCCATAACCATGCATCCTCATTTTTCACCAGCAAACAAGAAGTCTCTAATGAACTACAACAGATTTGGAATCCAATTGAAGAATTTTTTATTAAAGATCACTAAGGAGTTGTCAATTAGATATGTAATATGATTAAATTAGTATTATGTTGTCATTGATGTCTGTAAGGAAACTCAGGTGCGGAAACAGCTTCCTATGCTAATCTCTATAAGAGAGTATTGTGCAAATTCTTATAAATCCTTACAATTTCAGATTCGTTAACTACTTTAACAAAGAAATTGCAACCACATACAATGCATACAAAAAAATAGAGAATGACACAATGATATACCCTGGGGAAAACCTTTCGGTAAAAAACCCCAGCACTCCAAAACCTACACAATGTATTATCTTCAACACAAAGATTACAATACACTTGCAATGCAAGTTCTTTCAGGAAATGAGAGACAAAGCCAACAAGACTAAAATTTCTATTATATCTCTCCCATAGGAGCAGCATCATATATATAGACTCCTCTAGACCCAAAAATAGGCACAACCACCAAGACCCATGCACAAAGCCACATGTACACAGTTTTTACATGTAATCCCAAGAATAGGCATCCATCCTTAGAATAGACTATGACAGCTTGTCATAGAATCCACCAAAAATAACGGTCACAAGAGAAGTGTAAGAGAATCTGTCATACCAACCTATTTTTGGCATATTCTCTTACACACACCAAACACTTCTTCTTGGGTGCCCAAATAGGCCCAAGTCATAAGATGCTCTTACACCTGTCATAGCACATTCCTTAAATAGTTCTTATGCATCATAGGAATCTATCATGACCATTTCAGTCATGATCTCCTTACGCACAAGATGCTGACACATCAAGTGGAGTGACACATCAACATGCCAACTAGACATGTACACTCACACTTAATTAGATTATTTACAAAAAATACATTTACAAAACAAATAATAAGAATAGGAATTATCCAAGGTTGAGACACCTTATTCCTAACATTCTCCCACTTGTTGAACACCTTGTAAGAGCAACAGGAACATAATGGGAACTTTAACTGCTATAGGCCAAAAGGCCCATAGACTCCGAACACCATTTGAACTTCTCAGTGCCCACTGGTTTTGTTAATGCATCTGCAACATTCTTCACAGTATCTACCTTCTCCAAATTTACCTTTCCATCTTCCACCATATCTCTCACAAAGTGAAACTGCACATCAATGTGCTTCGTTCTGGCATGGAAAGTTGGATTCTTTGCAAGGCAAATAGCGCTCTGACCATCACACCAAATAGTAATCTATTCTGCATCAACACCAACATTAGAACACAATCTTCTAAGCCAAATGGCTTCTTTACAAGCATGAGTAGTAGCCATGTACTCAGCTTCTGTAGTGGACAAAGCAACCACAAGTTGTCGCTTACTCATCCAACTGATGGCACCACCAAACATAGTGAACACATAAGCACTAGTGGATCTCCTACTGTCAATATCACCTACCCAATCTAAATCCACAAACCCATGAATACAAACTGAATGCGGAGATCCAGAAGAGTTACCATGATAACATATGGAGTAATCTGATGTACCCCTCAAATATCTGAATACTCGCTTAACTGCATCCCAATGTACCCATCCAGGATTAGCCATAAACTGACTCAGGACTCCCACTACTTGGGCAATGTCTAGTCTAGTACAGAACATAGCATACATAAGACTACCAACTACACTAGCATAAGGTACTCTACTCATGTCCTCCACCTCAGTAGGAGATTTTGGACAATCATCTATAGATAACTTTGTTCCCAAAGAAATAGGAACACATAGTGGTCTACAATCTGCCATGCTGAACCTGTCCAACACAGACTTCACATACTTACTCTGACTCAACCAAAGTTTTCTGTTAGACCTGTCTCTACTGATTTTCATACCCAAAATGTACCTAGCTGCCCCAAGATCTTTCATCTCAAACTATGGTGACAACTGAGATTTAAAATCAGAAATCATACCCTTACCCTTCCCAAACAGCAACATATCATCAACATATAATGCAACAATAAGAAGGTGATCATTTTCAACTCTGAAATAAATACAATGATCTGATTTTGATCTTACAAATCCAATTGACAACACAAAGGCATCAAACTTAAGGTACCACATCCTAGGAGATTGCTTCAAACCATATAGAGATTTCTTTAATCTACAAACAAAGGATTCTTTACCTTTAACAATGTAGTGCTTAGGCTATGACATATAAATCTCTTCCTCCAAATCACTATGAAGGAAAGTTGTCTTCACATCCATCTATTCTATCTCTAAATCATATGATGCAGCAAGAGATAATAGAAATCTAATGGATGTCAACTTTGCAATAGGAGAGAATATTTCACCATAATCTATTCCCTCTACCTATGAATACCCCTTTGCAACCAATCTAGCTTTATACCTTTCAACACTGCCATCTACACAGAATTTCTTCTTGAACACCCATTTACAGCCAACAGATTTTCTCACTTTAGGCAAAGGTACAAGGTCCCAAGTTTTGTTTTTCTCCAATGAATCCATCTCATCATCCATAGCCTCAATCCAGGAACCTGCATCTTCCATGCCCAAAGCCTCTTTCACAGATCTAGGCTCATCAGTGTTAGTAATCAAAGCAAAGGCACAACTGGAATCTAACATAGAATAACCAAACCTTTCTGGTTTCTTTCTTTCTCTCGTAGACCTCCTCAAGGGCTATGGTTGAGGTTTTTCTTCCTCTTCTTCTGAACTATCAGAGCTGCTAGAGCTCTCCTCATCATTAGGCCCAACATGGTCTCTTTGTTCAGTCTTCTCAGGGGTAGGAGGCAACTGAACAACATCTTTTTCCTTTTCTTTTTCATCTGGTTGTAGCACAATATGAGAAGATGTTAGCTCTCTAAAAATAACATTTCTACTATACAACACCTTACTAGTCATAGGATCCCAAAGCTTGTATCCTTTCACACCAGCACTATATCTGATGAAAATACATTTAACGACTTTGTTTTCCAACTTAGATCTTTTCTCCTTTGGAACATGTGCATAATCTTCACAACCAAAAACATGAAGATGTCTAATTAAAGGCTTCTTACTAGACCACACCTCCATGGGTGTCTTACCAACAAGGGCTGATGTAGGAGATCTGTTAACCAGATAGCAAGCAGTGGCCACAACTTTAGCCCAAAACGTTTGTTCTAAACTAGCTCCACTAAGCATACTCCTAGCCTTCTCCGTCAGTGTCCTGTTCATTCTCTCTACAACTCCATTTTGTTTTGGGGTATAAGGAGTTGTCTTATGCCTCTCGATACCTTGTTCTTTATAGAACTATTCAAACTTTGCTGAGCAAAACTCACCACCATTGTCAGTTCTCACACACTTAATCTTCTTACTAGTCTGATTCTCTACAAGAGCTTTAAATTCCTTGAACTGACTAAAGACTTTTGTCTTACTTTTAAGGAAATAAATCCATGTCCTTATACTGTAATCATCTATGAAAGATACAAAAAATATAGACTTGGAGATTGAAGGAACTTTTACAAGACCAAATACATCAGAATGAATAAGATCCAAAACATCAGAAGATTTGTGAGAACTAGAGTAAAACTGAACATGATTTTGTTTACCATAGACATAGTGTTCGCAGAAGTCAAACTCGAGATTGCAATCATTTAACCCCTCAATGAGATTTTTATTTTTCAGGGTTCTGAGACCCTTTTCACCAATGTGGCCAAATCTCATATGCCACAACATTGTCTTTTCTACAGGAAGCTTAGCTTCCAAAGTGTTTGCACTATAATCAGAACCAATAGCCGCAGACTTCTTCACTGCTTGTTCAGATGGTGAGGATGAAGAACTATTACATAGAGGAATACATGCATCTAGCTGAAATAAGGTACCTCTCCTAGTACCCCTTGCAAGCACTATCGATCCTCTCATCATCTTGCATCCTTCTTTCGAAAAAACAACTTGCACACCTACATCATTCAGCATACTTATAGATAATAGGTTTCATGCCAAACCCAAAATGTGCATAACTCTGTTGATTCCCTTTACTCATCCATCAGGAAATTTGATAGTGACCCTTCCATGTCCAACTATCTTTAGGTGAGAATCATCACCCAAGTACACCTTTCCACCATCAAACTCTTCATATTTTGAGAACTAGTTTCGATGAGAGGTCATGTGAAAAGATGCACCTGAGTCAACCAACCACACATCATCAGATGCATGGGCTGCCAAAGCTATGATGAATGCATCACCATCTTCTTGAGATCTTTCTAAAGTTGAATCTGAACCTTTCTTCTTCTTCAGCTCTTTGTAGTCTTTACGGAAGTGCCCAGATTTATCACGGTTCCAACATTTTGCCTTGGACTTATTGGAAGTCTTTGACTTCCCATGGGATTTGGATCTACCCTTATTGTCAGACTTATTGTCATTTTTCTTCCCTCTTTCAGTGGATCTCCCACAAATAGCAAGGGCTTCTTTTTCTGAAATGGAAGCCTTTCTCTGCATCTCCTCTGATAGCAGCGAAGACACCATCATCCATTTTGAAGGTGACTAAAGTGCTTCTGAGAGCCATCACAAGATGGTCCCATGAATTCGGTAAAGAACACAAAAGTGTGTAGCAATGATCCTCCTCCTCTAACTTGACACCAGCTGATGTCAATTGTGCCACCAGTAGATTAAATGCATTTAAATGATCCGTTAAGGATCCACCTTCCTCCATTCATAGAGAGTACAACTTCTTCCTTAGGAACAACTTGTTCACGAGAGATTTGGCCTGATACATGGCCGCAAGTCTTTCCCACAAACTATTTGCAGTTTTCTCATCTAGAACATTCAGAAGGACTGCATCGGTTAAACAGAGTCTTATGAGACCCTTAGTTTTACGGTCTTTGATATCCCAATCTTCTTGAGCTATAGTTGCTAGTCTTGTAGCATTTGAAGTCACTTCCCATAGGTCACGATCTTCCAACATGTCTTCCATCTTGAGTTTCCACAACTTGAAATTAGTGCCATTAAATTTCTCCACCTCCATTCTTCCATATGATGAACTTGCCATCTCAATCTGCAAATAAGATTCAGAATGCTCTGCAAAAAACTCCCACTCAAACTTGAGATCAGCTCAAAAAACCCTACCCAACAACTAGGATCAAAAGTTGATCAAGCTTTGATACCATTGGTAAGGAAACTCAGGTGTGGAAATAGCTTCCTACGCTAATCTCTATAGGAGAGTATTCTGCAAATTCTTATAAATCCTTACAATTTCAGATTCGTTAACTACTTTAACAAAGATATTGCAACCACATACAATGCATATAGAAAAATAGAGAATGACACAATGATATACCCTGGGGAAAACCTTTCAGTAAAAAACCCCAGCACTCCAAAACCTGCACAATGTATTATCTTCAACACAAAGATTACAATACACTTGCCATGCAAGTTCTTTTAGGAAATGAGAGACAAAGCCAACAAGACTTAAATTTCTATTATATCTCTCCCATAGGAGCAGCATCATATATATAGACTCCTCTGGACCCAAAAATAGGCACAACCACCAAGACCCATGCACAAAGCCACATGTACATAGTTGTTACATGCAATCCCAAGAACAGGCATCCATCCCTAGAATAGACTATGACAGCTTGTCATAGAATCCACCAAAAATAATGGTCACAAGAGAAGTGTAAGAGAATTTGTCATACCAACCTATTTTTGGCATATTCTCTTACACACACCAACCACTTCTTCTTGGGTGCCCAAATAGGCCCAAGTTATAAGATGCTCTTACACCTGCCATAGCACATTTCTTAAATAGTTCTTACGCATCATAGGAATCTATCATGACCATTTCAGTCATGATCTCCTTATGCACAAGATGCCAACACATCAAGTGGAGTGACACATCAACATGCCAACTAGACATGTACACTCACACTTAATTACATTATTTGCAAAAAATACATTTACAAAACAAATAATAAGAATAGGAATTATCCAAGGTTGAGACACCTTATTCCTAACAATGTAAACTAGCTTGATAGCACTTATCTTGTAAGTTACTATACCGAAACATCTGAAGAAAGGTGAAAGAGATGAAGAATAGAAATATCTACATGAGGAAGATGTATATGTTAGATGAGGATAAGGAATACATTAAGTAACTTGTTGATAAGTCTATGACCTAATGATATTGACTTTATTATGTTGCATTCATCTATGATGAAGAATAGAGCTGAAAGACACAAAGCAGTGTTGTCACTAAATGAAGCATTTTAGTATACACCTATGGAGTGTAGTGTATACTGAGTGCAGTGTTAATCAAGCTTGTGTTCACTAATGCATTTCTTTGTTAACCGAGTAGAACAAAAAGGAATTAAATGCTCAATTTAGCTGATAAGATTGATGAGATGGAAAGTGTATGAAATCGAGGTAACAGATAATGTTTGTTACAAAGATCAACAGCTAACATAATTCAAGGAAGATCTAGTGGAGCATATTGAAACATGTTATTAACACATTAGCTGAGGAAGGTTAAAGTAGCAAAATCAATGAATGATATTAAGTAGCAAAATCTAATGGAAAAAAAGAAAATGGTTTACTCATCTATATAAGACACTAGAGATTTCATAGTGAAGCTGTCAAAAGAATAAGATAATGCAGAGTTATCAACTGAACAAGTTTTCATGCATTCTGATCATACTAGTTAGTGAGAACCAAACTGCAAAGCAATTATCGAGTGATAGAGAGTAATTACTGATGGAAAGTAAGCTGATATATTGTTGAATCAAAAGTGTTATATTGATCAAAAAGATTTGTATGAGCTAAATATTGATTTGTAATCTGCAATTGAAGTTGTATTAAGGCGGATCATCTACTGTTACATATTTAACCATTGTACACAATCAAATCTCTTAACCGAGTGGACTATAATGTCTTATTATGTTTCATTCATAGAATGAATATTGTTATCCTATCAACCCCATAGTGAATGTGTTATGTATGTGGAGCGTAATCAGACTTATCCATGGGGTCAAGGGGCAGAGCCCCTTGCAGGGTCCTAGGGCAGCACCCTAGGCGGGGTCAAGGGGCAAAGCCCCTAATGGGTTCAAGGGGCAGCGCCCCTTGCGGGGACCCTTTGGGGCATTACCCCAGGGTAGGGTTGAGGGGCAGTGCCCCTCGATGCCAAGAATGACTTAATAATATTGTAAAGTGTCGGCCATCAATTTTCTATTAGTCGAAGTATTTTTGCCCTAATTTTGTTATGTCAAAAATACTTGTAAAAGGGCTTAGGGTTTGAGATTCATTGTATGAGGGATTATTTTAGCTTCCTACGGTGGTATTGAGTTGCAGGTTTCAGATTATAATCACTAGATAAAAATAAAGATATTGGACTCGTTGTTGATGGATGTAGCCCAAGAATTGGGTGAACCACGTTAAATTTTGTGTTATTGTGTTCTCTTCTATGTATTAATATTTGCATTTTCTGCTTATTATTCTAACATAATGTTGGTTGGATGATAACGGTTGGTCTAAAATCCTCTAACAAAGTCACACCTAACAGTGTGTTTGTAACCTTTAACAGGGTTGGGTCTTCACCGACCTCACTTCAGAAGAGTGAATATTTTTGGGTTGTCGATCCCAGGTGATTTTTCCCTTCACAGGGTTTCCACATTAAATCTCCTATGTTATGTGTTGATTGTGATATTTGTTTGTTATCATACTTTTCATATTACATGTTAGATTTAATCGGTAACTAGTATAAGTTTTAGACTGATAATCGGTAAAAGCACAGACAGTGAAAGTATTTCATGTTTACCGAGTAGCAGAAGTTTAAGTAATTTTTTTGGATTATACATTTTGTTTTGGGACAAGTGATTAACTGATTCACCCCCCCCCCTCTTAGTTATTCTAATAGTCTTAACATTGTCAAGATAAAATAAGTTACCTTTAGATTGTCCTCCTGTTCCAACAAGCTTTCTACTTTCATCAAATATCTTTACCTTCTTGCTTTCAAAATCTACTTGGTGACCTAAGTTGTTAAGTTGTGCCACACTTAGCAAACTGTAATTTAGTCCTTCTATGCAATAAGCATTATCACATCTGATTTTATCATTTATCAATAAAGATCCTTTTCGTCTAACCATACAAGGTGTATCATTACCCATTTTTACTGAACCTCCATTATAATGCTCAAGATGATCAAACTTATCTTCATCACCAGTCATGTGATGTGTACAGCCACTATCTATGATCCAAGTATCATTTTTGCTAACTTTAGAAATGAGTGATGTTTCTACATACCTTTCTTCTTCCTCAGAATCATCTTTCATCACAACAAATACTATCTCAACATCATCATTTGTGTCGATATCAGTATCATTCTCTTCAACAAAGTAACATACCTTTCTCCCCTTATCTTTGTGATCTTAGTTGTCTCTATTGTAGTATCAATAACTTCTGTTGTTTCTCCTTCCATAGCTTCCTTTACCAGATTAATCTTTGTTTATATCTTCCTCTTTCCTATTCAGGCATCTAGCAGTAATATGGCCAACTTCTTTACAGTTAAAACATGCTAAAGGTAATTTACCCTTATATCTACCTTTACCTTTAGGTAATCTATGGTCCATAAGAGCTTCAAGTTCATCAAGATCATCATCAATATTACTATCACTATCATTCCTTATATTATGTCTAATGCTAGACTTACTGATCTTCAGAGAAGACATGAAAGTAGACTCAATAGACAGTACAACACTATTATCAAAATTGTTCAACTCAAAATTTGTTAGCTTACCAATCAGACTATCAAGAGTAAGAGTGTTTCTAGGTGCAGACTTCATTTCATGTATAGCAGATATTCTAATTGCATATACAGACAACAAGGTTCTTATAAGTTTACATACCACTATATCTTCATCAATGACACCACCAAATTCTCTAATAGCATTGACTACCTCCTTGATTCAGTTTGTATATTGTACTATGTTTTCTCCTTCCTTCATTTTCATATCATCAAACCTACCTCTTAAGCTTTTAGCTCTAGCTCTCTTCACATTAACATCACCACCATAGACTAGAGAAATTTTATCCCACATTTCATTTGCAATAGTGCAATTCTTGACATCCTCAAATTTAGTATCAGATAGAGCAGCAACAATCTCTATCATAGTATAGTTGTGTTCTTGTCAGTCTCTCAACTGATCAAGAGTCAAAGGTTCAGATAGTGGTTGTAAGTAGCCATTTTCAAGTAGATATGAGGTAGAATCTCTAATTTTAGATATGTGAAGTTTCATTTGACTTTTCCATATAGGAAAGTTGTCCTTATTCAGATTTGACACTTCCCTCTTATACATCTTGTAATCTTTCTGCTAAAGTCCTTAAAACTTTGTTCCAAGCAACACATGCTCTGATACCAATTGTTAGAATAACTAAGAGGTGGGGTGAATTAGTTCAATCAATTATCCTATAGTCCCAAATACAAAGATGTAACACTTTAAACAATTTCAACAAATTCTGCAACTCGATAACATAAATTACTAAACTGCCTGTACCTTTTACCGATTACCAGTTAACTAACTCACTATGATTACCGACCAAATCAAATATGTAGTATGTAAATTATGACTATAAAATAATTATCACTAAAACACATAACACAATGATTTAACATGGAAACCTTATTAAGGGAAAAACCACCTGGGATTGGTAACCCAAAATAATTTTCACTCTTCTGAAGTGAGCTCGGTGAAGAGCCAACCCTTTTAAAGGTTACAAACACACTGTTAGGTGTGATCTTGTTAGAGGATTTAAGACTAAAATTTATCTTTCAACCAGCATTCACTATGGGGTCAATTAGATAACAATGTACATTCCTTGAATGACATAGGGGCATAGCATAAGATAGTTAAGTCCACTCGGTTAAGAGATTTTTCTATATCAATGGTTAAATTGAAACAGTAGTTGATCTGATTACAATACAACTTAATTTTGTAGATGTTCAGATCTATTATAAGCCCATACAAATCCTCTAATCAATATATCAATTCACTTCCTCAACTTACTTTTACTCAATAATATCTCTCTGATGCTCGATACTTTTCTACAGTTTGGTTCTTCTTCAACTAGTCTAATCAGACATGCATGAAACTATATTCACATGAAATCTTTACAGTGTTGCTTCTTCTGACGTGTTTCAATAAAGAAACTCATATCTCTTATATAGATAGATAAACCATTTTCATATCAACCATCATATTTTTCTGGTTAATCTCCTTCATTGATTTTGCCTCTTAAACCTTCCTTAGCAGATGTGTTAATAACACATTTCAATTCCATCCTTTAGATCTTCTTTGAATTTTGTCACCCATGGATCTCATAACAAACTTTATCCTCAATCTCGAAATCATAACAATTTCTAGCTCATCATTTTTTGTCGGCTAAACTTAGCATTTAATACTTTTATCCATGCTTGGTTAACAAAGAAATGCGTCAATGAACACAAGCTCGATTAATATTTTCACTCGATATACACTATACTGGCTTGGTGCATACTGAAGTGCTTGATTTACCACCCACATTGCCTTGTACAATTTTTCTTCCTCCTTCATAATAGATTAATGCAACATAATCAAATCAACAATATGAAGTCATAGACTCATCAATAAGTTACCCAAAGTATTTCTTATCCTCATTTGTCATATCCATCTTTCTCCATGTAGATATCTCAACTCTTCATCTTTTACCTCCTTTATAGATGTTTAAATGTTTGTAACTAACATGATAAATACTGTCAAAACTAGTTGACATCAATGACAACATAATGACTAATTTTATTATCTTACATATCATTTTAGTAACTTGATGATCTCTAATCACTGATCTTCAAGTCACTCAGGTATTCAATCAGTTATAGTTCATCACTTTCTTCTAGCTAGGAAATTCTTCTCTTTCTATCAAATGATTGACATGGCTTACAGATGAGTTGCAACCTGGTGGAAGTTAAAGGTTAATGTCTACATTTATGATCCATCAGGGGGCCTGGTTCAATTCAAGTTTATGGCTAAGGAGGATCTTTATTTTGTCCTCTCTGGTTTGTGGACTTATGGGAAGAATTTTCTAGTTCTATCTAAATAGAAACTCGGGTTTGATCTGTCAGCTGAACTCAATAGGATGGCTTTGATTTGGGTCTATATGCTAGGCCTTCTACTAGATTTTTGTGATGAGTAGATATTCTATTGGGTTGGTAATACCTTCAACCAATATGTCATTGTGGATGTTGTCACCCTGGCAAAATCTAGGTTAATGTTTGCATATTTCTATGCTAATATGGCTATTAATAAATCTCTCCCCAAATTTATTACTTTAAAGTCTAAATGGGAGAAATGGATTCAAGCCTTAGTTTATGAAAATGCTACTCTCTACTAGTAGAGATGTGCCAAGATTGGTCATGTTATTATAGACTATAAATCATCAACTCCAAAAGATCCCAAGATGAAGGAGAAGTATTATTCCCTTCCGAGTTCTAGGGAGAAAGTGAATAATAACTAAACCTCTATTGAACTAGATGATTACCTCTTTAGTGATGTTATTCTAGAGATAATAAAATCAATAGGCACTATGGTGTAGGATAATAAGAATATAAATGAAAGGAATGGAACACATGGTTCCCTAGAGGAATGGGAAATCCCTCTCCCTAAGAGTAATAGTCTTCCTTCCACAAGTCATCTTCTCATTTATAGGTAAATGACTTTAAAAGAATCAATATCCACTTGTATTGAAATACTATCTCTAGCTAATAATGATGGCATAACATGTAAGTCTTCAACCATTAATCTGCCCCTAGGAGTTACCTTGGAAGAGGTTGGTGGTTCTTGCCAACAACTAAAGGAAGTAGGGGAAGTGTGTTAGAAATAGGGAATACTAAGAGGGGGGGGTGAATCAGTATTCCGCAAAATTTTACTTTTGCCCAATTATGGATATAACAGATTATCTTGATACATTCATAACATAGTAAAATAAAGTACATGCATAACAATAAAGAAAATGAACTCATAACATATTATTTTTTCTCCAGGAAACCCTAGCCAAGGGAAAACCCCAGTGGAGATGGTACACACAAAGATACACTAATCAAAAGTATCTTGTTAAGGATGTTGACCCTGTTAGGAGCTTGTTATATTCATATAGTGTCTTAGTCCTGATTAAGGGACTTTATGTTAGGAATGAATGCAAAGTATTTTGGCAGTCATTCTGTAGCAGTTGTTGTTGCATTCATGACTTGGATTGTCATTGATGTCAACACAGTGATATTCTGGATATTAGCAGGAAAGTAGGTACAGTTTTGTTTTGTGCACATGTTGTATTGTAGATTCACTTTTATGCAGTTGATGGTATGTTGTTTTTTGTTTTATTAACCTATGGTTAACAACACAAAAATAAATTCATTCATTTGTGAGAGTTATGAGCATTTTGGTGAAAGCAGTGTTTAGACAGTGTTTCTGTGAAGCGATGTTCAGAAATTAGAGGATATCTCTTAGCTGGGATGGAATCTGATTTTGCACAGTTAAAGGGATGTTGGAGACTCATTAATGATTATGTGGTTCATAGTGCAAACTTTGAGGATTTGTTTGGAGAAAGTTGCAGTATCTGGAAGCCGACAGTTTAATGTGAATTCTGTGTGTAGCGTGTAGAATTTATTATTTTGTAATTGAGGACCAACTCATTTATAATTATTTGAGTTTGGTATATAAGAAGGAATTTTTTCCTTGTTTTAATGTGTACTATGAAAATTGAGATGCGAATATATGCATGAAGTGAAGAAAAGAGCTAATTCAGTGACGAAGGAAGACTTGTGAGTACAAAGATCTGGAATTGTGATCTTGTGTAGCAGAGAGTGCAGTTTTTGCATAGTGTGAAGGAGGTAATATATTTCATATTATTTTTTTGAATAATTCTAAGATCTTTTGGACAATGGGTTCAGAGATCTTGCCTTGAAGCTGTTTGGGCAGTGGGTCCTTCTGTCTTCCATAAACTCTTAACCAGGTTAGAATCTTTTAACAGGGATTCAAAATCTCCTAACAAGGATTTATATGTACTAAATGTATTTCATAAGACTCCTAACAGGGTCCATCCTCTAACAAGGAACTTTCATATTAGTGCATCATTTTTTGGGTATCATTCCCACCGGGGTTTACTCTTTTCAAGAGGTTCCCTAGTCAACATATCTTGTGTTATTGTGGAATTGTGTATGATTATCTTTCTTTGGTTGATCAGTATATTGATTACATTGTTTAAAGCTGTTGAATGGATAAATTATCTGATAACTGATTCACCCCCCCCCCCCCTCTCAGTTATCTTGGGGATCTTTACTTTCTAACACTTTAGGCCTTGTTAGAAGCCTCAACCCTGCTAAGAGTTGGTAGTACAAAATATGATTACAAGATGAGCCCACTACCCAAACAAGTAATGTACAATGATTACTAATTACAAAATAGGGAAAGGAACATAACCTTATGCTTCTTTCTTTTCTTTCACAACTTTTCATCAATATCTTTCGCACATATGTTTGCTATATCATCTATATTATTACAATTCTTCCTTCTACTTCGAATTCCATATGCCTTACATTTATACAAGTTATTAAGACTAATAACTCTTACAATCAGCTTCACAAAATCTTATTAAAAAATAAATATTTACCCAAGGGTTAAGATCTAGGATGTCATCCCTTCATATTATTAAGAAATTATTTTGATAAACAAAATAATCCCTTAACTCTTTACCAATTCTATCTTCATATTTTGTCATGTCGACTTAACACTGTCTCTAGTAAAAATGTCATAACTTCTTCTGTACAGTCCATATAGACTTGTGCTCTTAGGTGAATCTTCAATAGTCACCATAGTATCTATGTTAAAGTGCACAAGCACTGAACTTACTCCAATCGACATTGTGAATAAAAACTATCTCTGGGTACACTGGGAAAATACTGCTTTACACTTAGACAATTTTTCTTTGCGCTCTATTATACTTGCTCTTTGTCATGTGTGATCTTCACATAGATTATATGTTTCCATAATGACAACATCTAGATATCTAACTTAGCCAAATTGCCAAGAAAGTGACCCCTAACATACCTAAAAAATCTCATGCTAGCTCAAGAAAAAACACCCAATCCCCCTCCATGGATGATTATTCTTGTGAAGTCACTAAATCTATGATTCTTAACCAAGAGTCTAAATCCTCCTCTCTAGTTGCATCCTTTGACTACTTTAAAAAAGAACATTGACAAACTCAAAAGAAGAAACAAGAACTAAGAAAGAGTATGTGGAGACCAAAAACAAGGTTGGTATACCTTTAGAAAGAGTGTTAAGACACAAATCCATTGCCAAGGAAATTGGAAATGGAAGGAAACTAACTCTAGATGCTACCACCCGGAGTAAGAAATGAAGTCCCTTTCATAGAACATGAGGGGATTGAATAGTCCCCTAAATAATTTTTCTCTTAAACAATATATTATGGATTTAAAATTTTATTTTATTTTACTATAGGAGGTGAAGATGTCAAACCAAAAATTTTCTTTGGTCGCTGGATGAATTTGGTCAGGCTCCTCTTTCTACATTAGTGAGGCTGATGGTGCTTTGAGGGGTTGGAAACTATGTGAAATTTGAATAAGGTGGAAGTAGAGGCATATGCATTCTCTCTCGTAATTCCCTAGTGGTGACCTTAAATCTTAGAAACTACTGACATCTTACTAATATCTATGCCCCTCATACCCAAGATGATATAAAATAGGTGTGGGATGAAGTATCTTCTCTTATTTCAAAGGAGAAGAATGTTCTTTATATGGTGGTAGGAGACATTAGTTCTCCTTTGTTCCCCTAAAAAAATTGGGATGATTGGTTGATTACAATGACAGTATGAATGACTTATTTGACTTCATTAGTAGAACTGGCCTATTAGATCTTGATCTTCTGGATAATCTCTTTACTTGGTCTAATAATCGTAAGGGTACTCATTTGATCCAAGTCAAGCTAGATAGATTCATTATCTCAAATTTTTGGGACTTGGGATACAATGATTCCCTCAAAGCTCTCCTAGGAACTATTTCAAATCATAGCTCTATTATCCTTCATTGGGAAGACAAACCCATCTATGGGCCCTCCCCTTCAGATATGAGATTATGTGGGCCTCTCATCTTGAATTTGAAGGTTGTAGTAAAAAATGGTGGAGCTCTCTTGTCTAGGGACTTTCTATGTACAAGATCTCTCAAAAGATGGACCTTATTAGAATAGAAGTTAAAGATGGAATAAGTCAACCTCTGGTGATATTTTCAAACAAAAAAAGGAGATAGGCTCTAAATTAGATTGCATCCAGAATATGGTTTCTTCTGGTGACTTACATCAGTCCCTACATGAGGAGGAGAAATGTTGGAGAATAAAATGGAAGGAAAATCTTAGGAAGGAAGGAATATACGAGAAGCATAGGTCAAGGATTTGATAGCTAAAGGAGGCCCAATCAGAATTCAACCTTTTCCCATAGGATTGCAATGAGGCACATAAAATGCAACACTATCAAATGTATGATGAATGAGCTCAATCGGAAAGTTATCGATGAGGATAGAATTGATGAGGTACCCTCTCATTACTTTATCTAAATGTACTTATATAATATTAGAAATCACTCTAGGGATTTACATGATAGACTCTTAAGTCACCTCCCAACTATCATCGGGGAGGATGATAATAAATAACTTATTTCTTATGTGTAGGAAGATGAAATCAAGGCTTCTATGTTTTCAATTGGTGCGTATAAGGCCCCTATCTTTGATGGGTTCCCTCATACTTTATTTAGTATTTTTTGGATATACTCAACTATGATGTTTCCATGGATACTAGAGACTTTCTAAGAACTAACAAATTGCTGAAAAAGATGAACAACACATTCATTATTGTAAGAAAAATACAAAAATGAAAAGAGCTAAAGGAAAGAATCCAAGAGAGTGTAGAACAAGGAAGTATTTTACCATAAACACAATGAAAAATAGCTTCATGATCTATCACCAAAACATCAAGATGCTCGATGATCAACAAAATGAGACAAAGATTTTGAAAGGGGGAAGAAAAGAAAACTCCTTGTGAATTTATAATATGAATGAGGCAAAAATCCTAGAGAAGGAGAGAGAATGTGAGCAAGAAGCTCATTACAAAAATATGAGAAGAAGCGAGAAAATTCCTTCATGTGAAGTGTGTGTAGAAGTATCTTTTAAATAGAGATGAGTGATGGAGTTAGAATTTAAATCCCATGTATTATGAATGCCACATTCACATTAAGTGTGTTCCATGTAAGATAATACTCTTACAGAGGAATACGCTAATTACTTAATAAAGGAAATACAAGAAATCAGTTGTCCTCACACTTGGACTAGAGGAATGATGCAGGGGAAATCATTGTCCTCAATGAAACTGCATAGGTGTTTGTATTTTGGCCAGTGTTACTCGATTACAGCCTTGACCGATGGTCTCAGTCATTGAAGGAACTTGGTAGTCTCTGGCACTTGATGAAAGTGTTACTTGGTCATACCTATGATGCTTGATTGACATTGGTGCTCAGAGATGCCTGGCATGCTCAGTTATTTCAATATTGCTTAGTAGTTCTATCTTACCGACTGGAGTTCTGTGTGATTTGTTGGGCCGACTTGGTGCATTTATTGTTTGTATCTTTTGTTGGATTATCCTAAGCGGATCTGGAGGCTAACATGATGAATTAAATTTTTGTATACAATTTGTAAGCTAACTTATATGGCATTTAATATGTGTTAGGAAGAGTTAAGGGTTTCATCTTGCCGACTTGTGGCCGATGATTAGTATTTATAGGGTGTTTTGGTAGATGTTTAGGGACATGAATTGGATGACTAAGAAGCTTGAAAGATGAAGTTGGCAAAGTTATGGAAAAGATCTTGCATGATCTTGTAGATCAGATTTCTATCTAATAGTTTGTAAAAGTAGAGCTAGTGGTATGCACACTTGGGAACAAGGAGATTGCTTGGAGGCTTGTGAGCTCAATTTTAGATCTACCTTAGGGTTTTCATCAGCTTTTGATTGTCTTCAAGGTTGAACTAGCTAAGATTGTATTGGATCTATGTGTGGATCTTGCAGAATTGTTTATGATTGTAATTGGCCCTAACCCAGAAGGCCTTACAGCTTGTTGGTTCTTTTCCTTGTAGGACCAAGCTTGAATCAAATATTTGGGCTTGAAACATAGATTAGGCACTCAAGCTTGACAAGAAAAACAAACCAATTGATCAGGATAGAGAGAAATCCTCCTTCTTCTTTGAGCTCCACATTCACTCGGGCGGGTATTACCTTATCTACACATTCAAGACTCCTCATGACAAACCAAAGGCCTATAGATAGATTAATGTGGAATAGAAATCAATCTCCTATAGGTATCCTGTACCCCAATGATAGAAAGTCTCATGCAATAGCCCTACTTGCATGGAATGAGATTGAAAGTTAGAAACCTATCCTAACAACATGAAAGGGAAAGGGTGGAACTGAAAGGAAATGATTTTAAAGATGGGCTTGAAGGGACCCCTAAGATACCCCAAGTCTCTAATAGACCAGTGCCTTATCCAATGGGCCACAGAGTCAAATACCCTACTGCAAGAGATAGCTATGAAAAAAGAAAACAATAGATTCAATTTTTTGATGCCTTACATCAATCACACACCATGACCAAACCTCAACTTAGTACCCACCTGTGCATTCAAATATGTTACTATCCATCAAAGGATTTTGACCCTCCCCTTAAAAGAGACCTATGAATAGACAATACATTAACCAGCATCCACTGGAAGACAAGCATGACCTATCCTTGATATTTTAGCTGATACATATATGAATACTAACCCTAAACCAGTTATCTCTGTGAAGACAACTCCACTTGCAAACACTTAGGCAATGCAAACAGACAAATCAGACACCCTTGATGTATGATCAATGATTCAAAATTCAAATGGAGATAGCTTGGTAACAGTAAGAATATATTAAAATCTCATACATAAGACAAATCTATTACAAAATGCACTGTATTCTCTGAACCAACAAGAGAAAGAAGAACACTCTATATGCAAAGAAAAGGAGAAATCTATAGGAAAAGGACCCTTCACTGGAACCAATTCTCCTCAAAAATTTGCAGAAGAAGGAACCCTTACAAAAACAAACAACCTGCAATTTATACCACTAGCTGCCTTGGGATTCTCTAGGAGAATGCAACAAGCTTAGGGATAGCTAGGGTTAGGGTTTCAACTACCCAACCAACCAAAAATTAAAACAGAATTCATTACAGGGGCAGGAAACCAAGCAATCTTCGAGAAACAGATCGAAGATGATCTCCAATTATGGTAATTCTCAGAATAGTGTATGGAAGATCACAAATCTATCAAGAGAGAAAATCAAATCAACCACCCTAAAATCATGCCTCGAGCCATTCCTTGTTCATTCCTTACATGGTACAGATCCTCACAAACCCTCAAAGCACCCTAGACCACACTGGAACAGAGGAGAAGTTCAATTTCACCAACTCTGGCCCTTTCTGTCATCAATTTCAGTCCTTCCTAGTCACTGGAAACATCTCTGAGATTTGAATTCAAACTCCAATAGCTAAGTCTTGGTTCCAGCAGCACATCGGTAGTCATGATTCGATCAGAGATCGGTAATTAAGTCCCGACCGTAGATCCCTTCATCTTTCCTGGGCTTCAGATCTTAACCCATCAGGCACCTCGAGTCAACATTCCATGAATTGGCAACAAGGCAAAATCTAAGTCACGGAATGAAAAGCTTAACTCCAGTTGAATCCCGTGAACATAGGACTGCACGTGTTAAAATAGCCCACTTAAGTCATCTGGCGAACTGGTGACTAAAGGCTTTTCGCCAGTTTGCAAAAACAATAGCACTGCCACCAAATCATCACACAAACTCATGACAACAAGAAAATTTGTCAGGCCACCAAAAAAATTTTCCACACTGCCAAAAGACATCAAGAAATAACACCAAGCCCACGCAAGAAGATCAATGACCATCACAAGATCGCAAAGACCTGACACACCCTTATGAGATGATACACCGACCGTCGATTCACTGACATCTCAGGGCCCCCTGACACATCAAAAAATTAGTTCCCACCGACAGCTCCAGCTCATCCTCCATGGACCAATCAGAAACATCCAAATCATGCGCACATAGTAGTGGACCCGCTGGCAAGGAAAGACCACGTCACCACTCAGAATCAATGGCGGGCATAAGATTGCAAGCTCTGACAAAAACCCATAAGATCATACGTCAGCCGTCAGATTGAAAGACTATCAGAGGAACCCGGGCCCGCACACATCATCACTTGAAACTAAAGGCTAAATTATATCTGGCGACCCAGTGACTAAAATTTTTTGCACCATCACGGCATCATCTCTTAACCATGGCCAACATCGTGAGATTAAATATATGCCACACGATCCTCCATCTATAGCTGTCATTTGATCACTGAGTGTTAAAGAACATAACCACCACATCACAAGACCTAGTGATAAAGGGAAACACTAACTGCTTTGCCAGATCACCATATGCAAGCCGATAACCACCAAGCACAAAGATATTACATGACTACATAGTCACCGGATCGCCAAATAAAAGATGTAACCGCCCCGAGATCAGGAGAACTGAGCAAGGAATGGGCCCCACATTACTCAATCGCATGACTAAAGCAAGGAAAACTGCCAACCAAGTCACTAGACATTAAGGGCTAACTGTCAAGAGTGAAGAGATCACGCGACAACACAGTTGCCAGGTCGCGGGATGCCAAGGGCCAAACCGCCAGGATCAGGAGATCAAAAGATAACTGCTAGTCGCTAGGTCGCGGGATGAGAAAATTAAACGCCAGTCAGCTGAACACTGCAAAGAGCAGGGACCCACCAATTGATTGCACTTGTGTACATAGGAAACCCTACCAGAGAGGAAAGAGTGTGAGGCCAAAAATACACAAAGCTTTCACAACAGCGAAAGATAAAAAACACACAGGGTTTTCGATATTGACACAAAGCAAGCAAGGGATGTGAAAACATTGAGGGTTTTGATGCCAAAAGATAAGCACATGAGAGTGGGAAAGCATAAGGTCAAAAATAATGCAAGTTATCACGCAAGCCGAAAACAACATGGATTTTCAAAAATATTGTGGGTTTTCAACACTATGGCAGATTTTGAAATTTGTTTCCCACAGACCTTAGAATTTGAATAACTCCCTAGATTTTTCAATTCAGCTCATGCAATTTGGACCCAAGCAAGGTGACACAGTGAAGAACACAGGGTAGGACACAAACCATGAAAACTTGTAGAAAAAATAGGCCATTTTCATAAGATTTTTTCATTGACAGGAAAATGGACTAACAGTGGCTCTAGTTGGGGATGCATGACTCTTGCAGGCATGGCAAGAATTTAGATCTCTGGGAAAAGTAGACCACCAACTCAAAATTCTGACTCAAAAAACACAGAGCAGACAAAAACAAGGGAACCTATTCACAAAATGTACATTTTTTACAAAAACCTCCATCAACAAACAAGAGTTAGTTCCTGCCTCTGTCAAAAACTTGATTCTCATTTATTTCTTCATTAGGCACACTAGATATTCTTTTTTCATATGTCTCCATAGGCCTGTCAACCTATTCAACCAGCATGTCAAGAAAAATGAAGTAGCTTTCTTCATAGTGCATGTAAAAGTTGTTGGCACTCTCTCCATCTTGCTCACTATGAAAGTATGATTCAGCATGCCAATGGTCAGCACCTCTATACTAAAATTGATCTTCACTTGTTGACTCAGGCATGCTATCAACTGGAAACACAAAAGCCTCATACTCTGCCTACAGAAAGGCCTCATTCACATCTTGACTCTGCATTTCCACATGTGTAACTGGCTGGACCTCAAATGAATAGTCAGATTGATACCCACAGATGGAAAAAGAACACCCTGAATCAACTGGATCTGAAATCTCCACATGTTCCTCAAACAAAGGATTGAAAACTTTATGCAATACACCTTGTTGAATATCATGACAAAAGATGGGCTGATAATCAAACTCTTCATCATATAAAGCATTGGAAAATACCTTAAAATCAGCACCCATCTCAACCTCATGGAGACTCATAGCACATGAAGGAAAATCAAAGTCACACTCACTGATATCACATTTTATTATTTTTTCTTTATCTTCATACCCTGAGGATGAATCATCCTTAGCATCTTCACTATCCAAAGAATGTTCACTTCCATCATCACTTTCCTCTTCCCATGTTGCATCTGACTCATATGAAGACACCACACCCTCACTGTCTTCATCATTCTCAACATCAGCACTTAAGGACATGACCCTAAGTGCATCCTCAAGCCCAAGGCTATCATCACTAAGTATCCAATCTCTGACACATATATAATGCTCTTCCCATAATGCATCTGACCAACTGGTTGACTCATGAAAATAGAGCTCCAAGAATAAACCAATGAACTCAGATTCAGGAAACTCAACATCATCAGGAAGCTCATCATACACATCACAAAATCTATCATAAAAAAGAGCTATGGATAGATCCTATTTGTATCTTGTCTTCAGCCTTACCAATTTTATACAATCTCTAAGGATGCCTTGATCTAATACTGCAAGCTCATCCTCAAGCTTACCCATTACAATTCAATGCAATACTTCCATAAAATTCTTCCAAACTACAACTGAGAACTTGAAGTATCCTAACCTCTAATCACACCTTTCTCCTTTCTTTGTGCTTGACCACTTAATAAGGAGACATTTAAAACTTGAAAAATACCTGGGAAAGTCCTGCAGTAGAACATCTTGCTTGTTGGTTGGAAGGCAGGGCAGATCTAGAGCTCACCATGCAGCTCCATCAGTTCTTTTCTTTGTAGAGTCACCACCTCCTAGGAGAGGAAAATTTATTCTTTGCATTGTAGCTTCTTCCAATCAACACAAAACTACACCAGGTAACATGCACTATCTATCAGGAAACACACTAATCAAACAGAGAACTCAGAGTCGCCACTCAACACTTAGTGAGAAGATATAGTCAATGCCTTTTATTTATTTGAATCTATATTTTAACCAAGACTCCGGGATGATCCAGCCAAGCAAGGAAGCTTGCTATCTTTTACCTATCCCCAGCAAAGTCACCATTTTGCTGGTTCTTTTCCTTGCAGGACCAAGCCTGAATCAAATAGTTGGGCTTGAAACACAGATTAAGCACTCAAGCTTGACAAGAAAAACAAACCAATTGATGAGGATAGAGAGAAATCCTCCTTCTTCTTTGAGCTCCACATTCACTCAGGTAGGTAATGCCTTATCTTCACATTCAAGAATCCTCATGACAAACCAAAGGCCTAAAGATAGATTAATGTGGAATAGCAATCAATCTCCTATAGGTATCCTGTACCCCAATGATAGAAAGTCTCATGCAATAGCCCTACTTGCATGGAATGAGATTGAAAGCTAGAAACCTATCCTAACAACATGAAAGGGAAAGGGTGGAACTAAAAGGAAATGATTTTAAAGATGGGCTTGAAGGGACCCCTGAGATACCCTAAGTCTCTGATAGACCAGTGCCTTGTCCAATGGGCCACAGAGTCAAATACCCTACTGCAAGAGATAGCTATCAAACAAGAAAACAATGGATTCAATGTGTTGATGCCTTACATCAATCACACACCATGACCAAACCTCAACTTAGTACCCACCTATGCATTCAAATATGTTACTATCCATCAAAAGATTTTGATCCTCCCCTTAGAAGAGACCTATGAATAGATAATACATTAACCAGCATCCACTGGAAGACAAGCATGACCTATCCTTGATATTTCAGCTCATACATATATGAATACTAACCCTGAACCAGTTATCTCTACGAAGACAACTCCACTTGCAAACACTTAGGCAATGCAAACAGACAAATCAAACACCCTTGATGTATGATCAATGATTCAAAATTCAAATGGAGATAGCTTGGTAACAATAAGAATATATTAAAATCTCATACATAAGACAAATCTATTACAAAATGCACTGTATTCTCTGAACCAACAAGAGAAAGAAGAACACTCTATATGCAGAGAAAAGGAGAAATCTACAGGAAAAGGACCCTTCACTGGAGCCAATTCTCCTCAAAAATTTGCAGAAGAAGGAACCCTTACAAAAATGAACAACCTACAATTTATACCACTAACTACCTTGGGATTCTCTAGGAGAATGCAACAAGCTTAGGGACAACTAGGGTTAGGGTTTCAACTACCCAACCAACCAAAAATTAAAATAGAATTCATTACAGGGGCAGGAAACCAAGCAATCTCAGAGAAACAGATCGAAGATGATCTCCAATTATGGTAATTCTCAGAATAGTGTATGGAAGATCACAAATCTATCAAGAGAGCAAATCAAATCAACCACCCTAAAATCATGCCTTGAGCTATTCCTTGTTCATTCCTTACATGGTACAGATCCTCGCAAACCCTCAAAGCACACTGGACCACACTGGAATGGCAAAGAAGTTCAATTTCACCAACTTTGGCCCTTTTTGTCATCAATTTCAGTCCTTCCTGGTCACTGGAAATGTCTCTAAGATTTGAATTCAAACTCCAACGACTAAGTCTTGGTGCCAGCAGCACATCGATGGTCAAGATTGGATCAGATATTAGTAATTAAGTCCCGACCGTAGATCCCTTCATCTTTCCCGAGCTTCAGATCTTAACCCATCAGGTAACTCAGGTCAATATTCCACAAACTGGTGACAAGGCAAAATCCTAGTCATGGAATGAAAAGCTTAACTCCAGTTGAATCCCATGAACACACAACTGCACGTGTTAAAATAGCCCACTTAAGTCATCTGGTGAATTGGTGACTAAAGGCTTTTCACCAGTTCGTGGAAACAATAGCGTTGCCACCAAATCATCACGCGAACCCGCGACAAGAAGCAAATTTGTTGGGCCACCAAAAATTTTGTCCACACTGCCAAAAGACATCAAGAAATAACACCGGGCCCATGCAAGAAGATCAACGGCCATCGCAAGATCTCAAAGACCTGACACACCCTTATGAGATGATACACCGACCGTTGATTCACTAACATCTTAGGGCCCTCTGACACATCAAAAAATTAGGTCCCACCGACAGCTCTAGCTCATCCTCCATGGACCAATCAGAAACGTCCAAATCACATGCACATAGTAGTGGACCCGCTGGCAAGGAAAGACCACTTCACCACTCGGAATCAATGGTGGGCATAAGATCGCAAGCTCTGACAAAAACCCATAAGATCATACACCGGCCATCAGATTGAAAGACTGTCAGAGGAACCTGGGCCCACACACATCATCACTTGAAACTGAAGGCTAAATTATATCTGGCGACCCAGCGACTAAATTTTTTTGCACCATTGTGGCATCATCTCTTAACCATGGCCAACATCGTGAGATTAAATATCTGCCACACGATCCTCCATCTACGGCTGTCATTTGATCACTGAGTGTTGAAGAACATAACCGCCACATCACGAGACCTAGCGACAAAGGGAAACACTGACCGCTTCGCCAGATCACCAAATGCAAGCTAATAACTACCAAGCATGAAGAGATTGCGTGACTACACAGTTGCCAGATCACCAAATAAAAGATGTAACCGCCCAGAGATCAGGAGAACTGAGCAAGGATTGGGCCCCACATTACGTGATCGGGTGACTAAAGCAAGGAAAACCACCAGCCAAGTTGCTAGACGTTAAGGGCTAACTACCAGGAGTGAAGAGATCACGTGACAACATAGTCACCAGATCATGGGATTCCAAGGGCCAAACCGCCAGGATCAGGAGATCAAAAGATAACTGCTAGTCACCAGGTCGTAGGATGAGAAAATTAACCGCCAGTCAACTGAACACTACAAAGAGCAGGGACCCACTAACTGATCGCGCTTGTGCACATAGGAAACCCTACCAAAGAGGAAAGAGTGCGAGGCCGAAAACACACAAAGCTTTCACAACAGCGAAGGATCGAAAACACATAGGGTTTTTGATATTGACACAAAGCAAGCAAGGGATTCGAAAACATCGAGGGTTTCAATGCCAAAAGATAAGCGCACAAGAGTTGGAAGGGATAAGGTTGAAAATAATGCAAGTTATCATGCAAGCCGAAAACAACATGGATTTTCAAAAATATTGTGGGTTTTCAACACTGTGGCAGATTTTGAAATTTGTTTCCCACAGACCTTAGAATTTGAATAACTCCTTGGATTTTTTGATTCAGCTCGTGCAATTTGGACCAGAGTAAGGTGACATAGTGAAAAACACAAGGCAAGACACAAACCATGAAAAATTGCAGAGAAAATAGGCCATTTTCATAAGATTTTTTCATTGACAGGAAAATGGACTAACATAGCTGGACATGTTAATGAAAATTACTTAAAAAAATTGTTGGGTTATCAGTTGTGTTGTGATTTTCACTGTGTAATTCTGAAGCTGCAAGGTTTGAACTGTCCTTAATTGGATCCTTCTACCCTTGGTCTGCATCAAGGACAAATTAAAAATTTAGGATACCTTGACTTATCTATAATTAAAGTAATACACCAAGGAAAGATTATAAATTCTAACATCCCCCTTTAATATTTTCTTGGGGAAATTAGAGAAATAGGTATCAAACCCAAATGTTTACAATGAGTTTGAGATTGCTCTTTAGAAAGAGTGTTTTTAAGATATCGACATCTCCAGATCATTTCCCTTGCAATAGATGAGGGACTTTTGCATCTCTTCAAATTGTTATTGGTACATATGACTCTTTGTTAACAAAGTAGAGCTTTGACTATTAAAATACAAAGGTGTAGGTTCTTTGTGAGGAGGGACCAAATATTCAAGAAACATTTGATTCCCAAGAGCTACTTTAGATACATGTGTACATTCTTCATATTCAGATAGAGATAGAGATTGATCATATTTACTTCTCCAAGAAATAGCACCTAAATTTGCAATAAGGAAATAACCACTAGTAGATCTCCCATCATTGGGATCTCTTCTGAGATCTGAATTAGTAAAACATTTTAAATAATTTTAGAGTGTGAATCATAAAATAAATTAGTTATGTAATCAATAATGCAATCATCAGTTTCAAAAAACAAATTTGTAATGTATCCATCATTATATGAAAAATCAAGAGTGGAACTATTATAATCAACATCATTATCACTAGTATTGCGATTATCATAGTCATTGTTACTATCCTCCACAACAACCAGAGGATTAGTATTGCATTTAGAATCTTGAACTTTGGAGAAATTATGAATTTCATCTTGAGAAATACACACATCTATACTCAGAGAGCCAAAAGGTGGCAATGTAACATTGAGAAATGTAGAAATAATAATTTAACACTGAGAAAAGTAGAAATAATAAGGTAACATTGAGAAAATTAGAAATAATGTCTCAGTCCCTAAAGTTCAGGACCCTAAGAGAATGATTGATTTTAGACATAAAAGCTTCTATAATACCATCTACAAGATATTCTCCAAAGTTTCAGTTAATCATTTGAAGCCCTTCCTAGATAAATTCATTAGTAGAAGCCAGAAAGGCTTTGTCCTAGGTAGAAAAATTCTTGATGTTGTCATTTCCACCCATGAGATTATTCACTCTATGGAAAAATGTCAGATCCTAGGTATGGCCTTTAAATTGGATATCTCTAAGGCTTATGATAGAGTTAGATGGTAATTTTTGTATAAATGTTTGACTAAACTTGGATCCAGTGAAAGATTGATGGAGATTATTTGGGAATTTGTTGAGATTGTCCACTACTAGATCTTGGTGAATGGTATTCCTTAGAGGTTATTTAAGGCCACAAAGTGTATTAGGCAAGGTGATCCCCTTTCACCCTACCTCTTTATCATGATTGTAGAAGTACTAGGGAGGGAATTTCTTAATTTGTGCATTTCTAGAAAAATTCAGGGAGTCAAAGTTGCCTCCACACCCCCCCCCTTTGTTCTTCGATAATTAGAGTAATTTTAAAAAATGCTTTCTTTCACAACCTTAGTAAATTAAATTAGATGAGCCTATCTAATTGTGTATTCAATTCTAGCCACACCTGGATTCCCTTACTCCAATTGTATAGCTTAGTTTTGATATCTTGCAAGATGGATGGTCAAATTCCATTGTGGATTTTGATTCAGTTCTCACTTGATCGGTTGGAATTAGTTGACAACAATCTTGTAGGAGAAATTACTCCTTGGTTGTTGGATATAAGACTTCTCTACATAAATCTCACAAAAAATCATTTGCAAGGTCACCTTTGACTAAATACTTTAGCTTGGAGTGGCTTGTGGGTCTTGGATGTGTCTAACAATGCATTTTCTGAATAAATACCTTCAAATTGGCCATCTAGTATTCAAGTATTGTTTCTCAACAACAATTCAATGACATGAAATATTCCTCCAATATTGTGGGGTTGTTACTCACTACAAATATTAAATTTGGAAAATAATCATTTGAATGGAATCATCCCTACAAATTTAGCCAATTGTTCAAAGCTTAGAGTCTTGAATTTGAGGGATAATAATTTGATGGGAACAATGCCATCTGAATTCAGTAAGCTAAGTATGTTGCAATCACTATTGATAAGTAATAACAAGGTGACTGGCTTACTCCCTCCCTCCTATCAAATTGTTCAAAATTGATTATTTTGGATGTTGCGTAGAATTCATTGAAATGTTAGATTCCAAAGTCAATAGGTAAATTTTCAAAGATAAAAGTGCTAGCAATGAGGAGGAATAATTTTGAATGTAGTATTCCTACATAAATTTTACAATTGAAACACCTTCAAATTCTTGACCTTTCTTCAAATCACCTATTAGGGTTTATACCACGCAATGTTTTTAATTTACAAGCAATGATGGTAGAACCTCACCGGTAATTTAGCATGGTTTCAATTGATCTATACAACATTCCAATAACATATGCCCCATACACGTATAAGAATGGATTGAAAATGGATTATAAAGGCAGAGATGAGGATTATGCACATATTTTTTTCCAACATGTTGGCCATAGATATCTCAAACAATCAATTGAGTGGAGATGTTCCTTCTAATTTGGGAAAGTTGAAAGGGTTGAGGCTGCTCAACTTTTCCATGAACAATTTTAATGGTACTATTCCAAATAGTATTGTACAATTTTTAATTAATTACACTCATAATTTCTAGGTGTTGAATGACTATTACAAAAGAAAATTAGAATTGTTACATATTTTTGACCTTCAATTCACATTAATTCATACTCTTTATTTTGACGTACTCTTCTAAATTTTTCTATTGTCATATATGTATTGTAATAAAAAAATTTATGTCAATTCTAAATACGTTATCCATAAAAAAAGATAAAATATCTTCAAATAAAAAATGATAATATTTAGTTTTAGTTAAGGTTATTTTTTAAATTAATAAATTGATGTCATTTGAATTACTATTATAAAATAAAATTAGAATTGTTACATATTTTTGACCTCTCTCTTTCTCTCTAAAGGTAAAATCTCTAAAGGTAAAATCTTTTCAAATAGAAAATGACAATATTTGGTGTAAGTTAAGGTTTTTTAAAAAAATTATTAACACGATTTATTTTTAAATCAAAATCGTATAAAATAGTGTTTTTGAAATACTTGTAATTCACTTACAATTTTTTTGTATTTCTAAATTATAAATATTAAATTTAAAACTTTTGTTCCTTTAAATTTTTACCAAAACATTCTTCACTTTTTATCAATCATAAAAATAATATTTTATTTAACATATTATCTAATTGCGAGTATAAAATAAAATAAAATCACTAAAATAGATCAAAATTTTATGACATAATTTCATATTTAAAATATAGATATCTATATCCTTAAATTTATCAAATAAAAAGAGTATAAGAGGATATATATTATTTGTAACATGGTGAGTGCCTCTCCCCATTTTTCCAATGTAACTTGAGAGTGCACATGTGTATGTACTAAAAAAATTAAAACATCATTTGAACAAGAGATGGATTGCATCAAAATCCTTCCTATAAGTGTAACATTTAGTAGTAATACTTATAATAGACTTACATCGTTTAATGCCTATATAGGTTTGGTCTAAGGTCTAAATTAGTCAACCTAAGGCTTATAAAAAAATATTTTTGCTTGACAAAAAATTATTCTCATAATAGAAATCTGCTCATACAGATATTTCATGTACACAAAACTTTTTACAATATAAGACATGTCTTATCATGTATTATTATCAAATTTAATGAAACAATCACTTAGTTGAAAGGACTTTTCTCATAAATCATGAAGTCAAATTCTTCGATGCACATGTTATAGCGGCATGAGAAGTTCTTCAAGCATACATGTCAATGTGCATCCAAAAAAACTAATTACCCATGCTCTAAGGACTTGAATTATGCAAACATAAACACTCTTTTCAATGACAAGATGGCTTAAACTGTCTAATATATAAGCTCAAATACTCAGTCAGCAAAAATTCAAATAACAACAACACAAGACTGCAATCACTTAATTTTAATTCATTCTCACTATATTCATTTGCAATAAATTTAGTTTATATGCCTTTTTACAGTTTCCCTTCTTTTCACAATCATGTCATTTTAGATTTCCTGAAATGTGAATCGATACCTTCTCTTTCTCCTTACAACGTATTCTCCATCTGGTGTTTCATGAGAAAAACTTAACACATCACTTCTCCAAAATTGAGCACTGAAATGGTAGGCTCAAGCATTCTATTTATAATCAAATATACAATAAATGTACATAAGACTCTAGACTATAGTTTGTTGCAATACTAATGAACTTAGTTGGTATGGGTGGCTGTAGTCGGCCATGGTCGAGTGTAGATTGTTGCACATGTATTTTGTTTGTGCCTACAATGTTAGTTGGTGGAATTAATTTATTTCAACATCCACCCTAAATTAATTACACTAACTAGATCTAAATATCCCCCCATAATCTAGAAATGATGGGTCCCGGCCTAAAGCCTTGTTAGGTACCCATTTACAATCATTATTCATTATTATCTAAATACAATGGTTGTAATTCACTAGAATCCCCCCTGAATGACAACCATGAGATAGTCAAGTGACTACTCACAAGCCTAAAAGATGTCTAAGAAATACAAACTTAGTTTCGCATAATGCCTTGGTGAATATATCAGCAATCTGGTCCTTTGTCTTGCAATATTGAAGATGAATCACCTGTTGCTAGATAAGATGCCTGATATAATGATGATAGACCTCGATATGTTTTGTGCGAGCATGAAACACTTGATTCTTGGATAATGAGATGGCACTTTGATTGTCACAATGAAGTAAAGAAGGCCCTTCATGATGTTGCTTGAGGAGTGATAGAATAGCTCGTATCCAAGTAATTTATTTAGCTTCTTCATTTTCTGATGTATATTTAACCTCTATAGTAGATAGAGCAATAGTAGATTGCTTTTTGCTACACCATGAAATGGGACCTAAACCAAGATAAACAACATAACTTGTAGTTGATTTGCGATCATCTGCACATCCTGCCCAATCCAAATATGTATAACCAATAAGTGAAAGATCTCCATGAGATGAATAATAGATACCCATTATGAAAGTCCCTTGCACATATCTTAATATTCATTTAGCTGCTAGCCAACATGGGACTTTAGGAGAACTCAAAAA
Source organism: Chamaecyparis obtusa (assembly GCA_027943335.1). NCBI lineage: Eukaryota > Viridiplantae > Streptophyta > Pinopsida > Cupressales > Cupressaceae > Chamaecyparis > Chamaecyparis obtusa. The sequence goes on along the minus strand of BSBK01004688.1, from coordinate 1,705,928 downwards.
TCTGGAAACAACACTAACTACAAAAGAAATATCTGGTCAAGTGTGGGTCAAGTACACAAGACTACCAACCAATTGCCTGTATAAGGTAGGATCAACATCTTCACCTTCCATATATATGCTTAGATTTATTCCTAGAGCAACTAGAGTATGAACACTCTTACAATCTTCCATCCTGAACTTTTTCAATATGTCTAGAGCATACCTGGTTTGAGAGAGATAAATACCATCATCCTTCTGCCATACTTGTATGCCAAGAAATTAATATAGAAAACAAAGATCTTTCATCTCAAATGTATCTTGAAATTTTAACTTTATGTCACTTATTTGATTCATGTTATTCCCTATAATGATAAGATCATCAACATAAAGAATAATAATTATGATTCCACCATCATCAAAATCCTTCACATACAAATTTGGATCATGAGGACTATTATGGAAGCCTTGAGTTTGGAAATATTCATCAATTTTAGCATAACAAGCCCTTGGATCTTGTTTCAAACCATATAAAGACTTCCTTAATTTGTAAACTAAGTGTTCTATTCTTGGAATTTCAAATCCTTGAGGCTGAGTCATATAGATTTCTTCATCAATTTCACCATTTAAAAATGTATTTTTAACATTCATTTGGTGAAGAGGCCACTTGAAATGTGTTGCCAATGCTATAATAGTCCTGATAGTACTAATCTTTGCTACTGGGGAAAATGTTTATGTGTAATCAATTCCCTCTTTTTGTGAATACCCTTTGGCCACTAGTCTTGCCTTTTATTTTTCAATGCTCCCATGTGACTTAAACTTAGTTGTATACACCCATTTATTGTCAACCATATTCTTACCCTTGGGTAAGTCCACCAAGTCCCAAGTTTTATTCTTTATCAAAGAATCATACTCACTTTGCATAGCTTGTTCCCATCCAGGTGTTCCTTTAGCCTCATCATAAGTTTGAGGATCATTTTTCTTCATTATGGTGGTCATTAAAGCATAATTAATTTTTTGATTCCTTTGATAAATATCTTGAATACTCTTGGTCTTTAGGGGAGGACTAGATTCCTTAACTATATCAGATATTTCCTTGGAACTTTCACCAATGTCAAAATTATTTGAAGACTCATGATTATTTATGGCCACTTGTGGTATGGAAGAGGATTTTTCCATATCATCAACCCCTTCATTAAACCTAACATCCCTACTTGTAAACACATCTTCCACACTAGGATAATACAACCTATATCCTTTTCTTTGATCATCATAGCCCACAAATATGCACTTAACACTTTTCTTATCAAATTTCCTTTCTCTAATCTCATCTAGTATATGAGCATATGCTTCACATCCAAACATTCTAAAATACTTAACATTTGGTTTCCTTCCACTCCATGCTTCTTTAGGAGTAATGTTTTGCAAATAATTTGTGGGAGATCTATTTAAAACATGAGATGTAGTATTAATAGCCTCAACCCATAGAAACAAAGGAAGATCCTTGGATTGTATCATACATCATGCCATTTCTACTAAAGTCATATTCTTCCTTTTAGCCACACCATTTTGTTGAGGGGTATATCTAACAGTCATTTCTCTCTTGATCCCATGATACTCACAAAATGATTTTAACCTATTGTTTATATATTCTCCACCATTATCTGTTCTTAATCTCTTGATCTTATTTCCACTTTGATTTTCCACAAGAGCTTTAAACATTTCAAATTTGTTAAATACCTCATCCTTTTGCTTTAGGAATTAAACCCAAACTTTTCTTGAAAAATCATCAATGAATGTCAAAATGTACCTAGCTCCTCCCTTTGATGTGGGATTCATAGGACCACACAAATCACTATGGACAAGTTCAAGGCTTTTACTTTCCCTCCATGTTGACCTTTCAAAAGTTTCTCTATGTTGTTTACCAACCATGCATCCCTCACACACATTTGTGTTTACCTTTATCCATGGTATTCCATCAACCATATCCATCTTTGAAAGCATAGCCAAACTTTGATAGTTTAAGTGACCATATCTTTGATGCCATAGCTCACTTAAGGATGACCTTGTAGCAATATAAGATTTCTTACCAACAGAGGCTAGAAATTTGTAAATTCCATCATTCTCAACTCCTATGGCCATGATCTTGTATCCATCATTAATATTCTTGATTAAACACTTATCTGAATAAAACTCCACCTTATAACCATGTTGAGTTATTTGACTCACTGAAAGAATATTTTTGGCCAACTTAGGTACAAGATTCACATTAGTTATTTCCAATTGTTTACCATTATTTGCTTTCATTGAAATTGTGCCCATTCCTTCAATGTTATGTGAAGTATCATCACGAAGAAATACTTTGGCACCTTTTGTCTCCTCTAAAGAGCTAAAGATATTTTTGTTGTAAGTGATATGTTGGCTAGCTCCTGAATCAATATACCATGCATTACTTGAATCACTTTGAGTAGCTAAATAAGCTATCATTATATGATGATCACCCTCTTCTTAAACAAAATTTGATTTCCTTCTTTGATTAAATATCCTTCTTGATTTCTTAAAACATTGATCATTTTTATGTCCTTGTCCACAGTTATAACATATGATACCACTTTCTCCTTTAAAATTATTTTTGTAATTTATCCATTCATTCTGTGACCTTTGATAACTTTTTCTATTGTAATTATCCCTTGGTTGACTCCACTGCCTTTGATTATTTCTATATTGATTCCCTTGATTAGTTCTTTGATTTTGATATGATCCTCTAGCTATAAATGCTTGACTCTTGCTAGACTCGCTTGTAAACTTTTTAAGCCTTTCTTCTTCATTTAACAAAGCACCATACACTTCCTCTAGTTTGATATTTTAAAATTTTCCATTTAGTTCCAATGTATGAATGAAATTATTGTACTCATCTAGAAGACTTTCAATTAAAAAATCTATAATTTCAGAGTCTTTATACTCAACCTTCATCATTGCAAGTTGATTTCTTAAGTTTTTTAATTTAGCAATATGATCATTCATGCTATCTCCTCCTTTCATTTTCAAATGAGTTAACTATCTCTTAATGTCCATCACTTTTAACTTGCTAGTTATTTCATACATTGTTTTCAAGGTTTCCCATATTTCCTTTGTTGTTTTTAAATTTTGAACATGAGGCCTGATCCCTGGACTAATTTTTCATAAAAGTGTAGCACATGCATTCAAATCCATTTTATCCCATTTTTCATGTTTGCTTTGATCTGTAGGTTTATCTTCTATTGCTATTTCCCATAAACCTTTCATTTGTAAAATTAACTCCATCTCACATTTCCAACTAGCATAATTAGAGCCATATAATTTCTCACTAACCACAATATTAGAGTTCTTAGAGGTAGCCATATTAGAAACACACAAGAACACTCCCAAACACACAACACCAAGCCTCTCACAAATATTGTGCCTTGACGTTGGTCTTCTTATGAACCAAAAAAACAAGGACTTTCAAAAAATTATGGCTTACAAATATTAAGAAGCTTTTATTAAAATCTTCACTTTAACAAGAAATTACCACTTCCCACTTTTATAAACTGCTTCATACAATGAAAACACAATTTTTTTTTTAAAGTACACTTACAAGAGTAATGACTTTTAAATACACTTGATCACCATGTTACCAAACAATCCCAAGGTATACAATATTTTTCATCTTCCAAAGAGACTTTCATTTCACATAACAATCCACAATCATACATAAGAGGCCCCTCTTCAGCTATCTGAAATAAATAAAAGACCACTGATTGTTTCTAAAGAGCATTCAACACTCTAAAAGCGACATTCTCATCAACTTAAGAAAAAAAAATATTTCTCAACATCACCACAAAATAGAAAAAAACTTAACAATGTAATATAGCATGCACTACTGCCCCACATAGTAACTCACTTTCAGCAACTTATGCATACCTTTTAGCAAAAATTTATCACCACAATTTTTTCCTATCTTCATTCCTTCAACATGCCTCAACATATTGATTGCAGCACAGTATTCCTTGCTAGCCTTATCAATAAATGATTCAAACAACCTTGTGTATTCAATAATCTGTCTCCACTAAGCTTACATAGCCTACACTTAGATAAAGTGGCTCAATTCCACATCAAACATCAAATACTACAAACATGACTCTGATACCATGAGAAAAACTGAAGACATAACACAATACTTCTCCAAAATTGAGCACTAAAATGGTAGGCTCAAGCATTCTATTTATAATAAAATATACAATAAATGTACATAAGACTCTAGACTATAGTTTGTTGCAATATTAATGAACTTAGTTGGCATGGGCGGCTATAGTCAGTTGTAGACTGCTGCACATGTATTTGTTATAAATAGGGAATACTGAGAGGGGGGGTGAATCAGTATTTTGCAAATTTTTACTTTCACCCAATTATGGATATAACAGATTATCTTAATACATGCATAACATAGTAAACTAAAGATCATGCATAACAGTAAAGCAAAAGAACTCATAACATATTATTTTTTCTTGAGGAAACCCTGGCCAAGGGAAAACCCCTATGGGGATGGTACCCACAAAGATCCACTAATCAAAAGTATCATGTTAAGGATGTTGACCCTGTTAGGAGCATGTTACATATATATAGTGTCTCAGTCCTAATTAAGGGGCTATAGGCATTGTTAGAAGCCTCAACCCTACTAAGAGTTCGTAGTACTGATTACAAATGATTACAAGATGAACCCACTGCCCAAACAAGTAATGTACAATGATTAATGATTAGAAAATAGGGCAAGGTACATAACCTTATACTACTTGCTTGTCTTTCAAAACTTTGCATCAATACCTTTCGCACATATGTTCGCTATATCATCTATATCATTATAATTCTTACGTCTACTTCGCATTCCATATGCCTTACATTTATACAAGTTATTAGGACTAATAACTCTTATAGTCAGCTTTACAAAACATAAATCTTTACACAAAATACATATTTACCCAAGGGTTAACATCTAGGATGTTGTCCCTTTATATTATTAAGACATTATTTTGATAAACAAAATAATCCCTTAACTCTTTACCAATTTTGTCTTCTTCTTTGTCTAGTCGGCTTTAACACTATCTCTGGTAATATTGTAATAACTTCTTTCATACATGTCATACAGACTTGTGCTCCTAGGTGAGTCTTCAATATGCATCATAGTATATATGTTCAAGTGCACAACCACTAAACTTACTTCAATCTATGCTGCCAATCAAAACTATCTCGGGTTACATTGGGAAAATACTGCACACAGTTATACAATTTTTACCTACACTCTATCATACTTGCTCTCTATCATATGCGGTCTTCATGTAGATCATATGTTGCAATAATGACAACATCTAGATATCTAACTCAGCCAAATTTCTAACAATCTCCTCCTTTGTCATTGGTGGCAACATATGAGAAAATTGGCTAAGTCTTAAAAACTTCAAAAACTCAAAATTGTGGCCATAACAACAATATATATCTTCGATGTCCTTATAACTCCATATATATTATCTATATTTTATACCCCCTAGGAATATACTTCCTTAACATATATCAATTTTATTCTATCATATCACTCCCCCTTTGACAACAATGACAAAAAGGTGTCAAAACTGTGATCTCAAAAAAATGTTTACCTTGATTCAAAATTGCAGAGCCGGTAGGCTTGCAACACAATCTAAAAAGTTCACTTTAATGCACTCTATCTCCTTCTCCCATGCCTTCTTTACTATGTCTGAAACACTGAGGAGTGCACATAGACCATAGGATGTGATCTCACATGCATGAAGGTTAGCAAAGTTAAACTTCTCATAGGATGTATTTGATGAAAGACATTCTTCCAATTGTTCTTCAACTATGCCAATCTTTACTGAAATGTGCTCCATAAGAAAAGCGAATCTTCTTGATTTCTTGTCTTTTTCATCATGAAGAATCCTTATGTCATCATACATTTTACTGATTCTTTTCTCAACATCAAAAATTTTCATATTACAATTGGCTAAAAGATTTACTTCTGACTAAATTTCTGCCTCTTTAGCCTTAATCTTCTCAAGCACTTATGAAACATGATTTTCAGATTTTGTACACTGAATGTACAAAGATTTACCTCTGTCCAAATTCCTTCTAAGATCTTTTATACATACATCCAAATTGATAATATCATTACTGATATTCTGACTTATATCATGAAATATTTTGGCCTCATAGGCTTCATGTACCTTCACTGTAGCTATATCAGATAAGTTAGTGAATTCATTATCAAATGATTTCATAACTTCTCTAGCACTTTATAGTGGATCTGCCTCTACTATCTAGTTAGTCACAACACTTTGTAACTTCTCTATTATTTCTAGCAATGATCCTTCAAGGCTTTTTACCTTCTTGTTCTTACTAATTATCTTGTTTAGGGATGCGATCAACTCCATTTGATCATCATTATCAACTTCTTTCCCAAAGATTTCAAAAATCAATTTAATCAGTGGTTTCTTTCATGCAATGTCAGGTGTAGGACTGATTTCCTCTTTGCTAGGGGCTTCTTTCTATCCTTGAATTTTTGTACTTGCTTGGTTTTCTATTTTCTTTTCTTCATCTTTCCTTGATTATTTCTTTCCTTCTTCAATTGATTTGTCCTATTCTTCTAGATTTGAATTATCAACAATGTTCTCTAGGTTGCTAAAAGGATTATCATCACTGTCCAATGTGATCTTAGTTCCTTCCACATTCATTGATTCATCTTAAATGTTGATTGATGGTGGAGAGGGACTTTTCTGATGCTCAACTTCCTTAGCCCATTCTACTACTACACTTGTTTGTTAGGAATGAATGCTTTTGGGAGAGATTGTAGCAGTTGTTGTTGCATTCATGACTATGATTGTCATTGATGTCAACACAGTGATCTTCTGGAGACTAGCAGAGAAGCAGATAGTGTTTTGATTAGCGCACATGTTATATTATAGTTGGAGTTATGTGATGTTGAGGTTATGCTATTTGATATGTCATATGGCTATGGTTAAGAGCGCAGATAGTAATTCATTTATTCATGGAAGTTATGAGCATTTTGGTGAAAGCAATATTCAGGCAGTGTTCCTGAGTAGTAGTTTGTGGAAATCGGATGATATCTCCTAATCAAGATGGAATCTAGTTTTGCACAATTAAAGGGAAGTTTGAGACACATTTATAGTGATGTGGCTCATAGTGCAAACTTTGAGGTCACACGAGCGAAGATTTATTGTATTTGGAAGTCGACAATTTTATGTAATTTTTTGATGTAGCGTGTGGAAACTTTTATTTTGTAATTGTATGCCGACTCTTTTCTAATTATTTGAGTGTGGTATAAAGGAAGGAATGTTTTTCCTTGTTTTGTATGTAGAAGATGATTATATGTGTAAGGCTGTATGAATTGTGATGCGAATGTATGCATGAAGTGAAGAAGAGAGCCAATGCAATGGTGAAGGAAGACATGTGAAGTACAGAGATCTGGAATTGAGATCTTGTGTAATAGTGAGTGCGGTTTGGAACAATGAGAAGGAGGTAACATATTTCATATTATTCTATTGAATAATCTTAAGGTCAATTGGACAGTGTGTTTAGTGATCTTGCCTTGAAGCTGTTTGGGCAGTGGGTTCTTCTGTCTTCCATAACTCTTAATAGGGTTAGAATCTTTTACAGGGATTCAAAATCTCCTAACAGGGATTCATATGTACTAAATCTATTTCATAAGACTCCTAATAGATTCCATCCTTTCACAAGGAATATTCATATTAGTGCATCTTTTATGGGCATCATTCCCACCGGGGTTTACTCTCTGATCAAGAGGTTCCCTAGTCAACATATCTTGTGTTATTGTGTCATTGTGTATGAATATCTTTCTATTGTTGGTAATTACATTTCTTAGATGGTTAAATGTTGTTGAATTGGATAAAATTTATAATTGTTTGATAACTGATTCACCCCTTCCCTCTTAGTTATCTTGGTGGACTTTACTTTCTAACATTGTTGTGATTACCTTTACTATTTCTTGCTCAGTTTCTTTGTTAATCTCTTCATAGTTACCTCCCATTATCTAAATGGTTCTTCTTTTTGTTCTTAGTTGAGAACCAAGTTCTTTCATAATTTCTTTAAAATGATCTTCATCTCTGACATCACATAATTTCCTCACAAAATTTTCTCTGATTTTGTTATCTTCTTTTGTTGCTCTCTTTTTCCTATTAACTAGCTTCTCAAATAAATCATCGCGTATCTTACCTTGGATTGTATCAAATTTCTTATCTACTAGGATCATATGTCTCACAACTACATTCTCCAAGTTCAATCTCTCTGAATAGTTATAAATCTCATAATACTTGTTCATTTTAGAAAAATCTCCATCATGAATAATCTGTTCATTTACCTTCTCAATCTTTGGTTTCCATGACTCCTTTTTCACTTGAGTATCTTCATCATCTTTTATCTCTGTTATTTTCCTTTGTATTGGTGGAACTATTATCTTTTGTCTCTTACTTGGTCTAGTAGCTATTTCTTTCACTCTTTTCCCTAGTGGAGTTGAGGATGATCTTGTAGACTTCCTTATTTCTTGTTCTTCTTTCTCTACTTTCACCACATGCTGCAAATTTCTAGTTTCAATGGCTGATAGGGGTGGAACAAATAAAACTTCCTTTTTTCCAATGTCTCTAATAGCTGATGTTGTCTACTTTACAATCATAAATTCTTGTTATGTCATTCTTGTGTCCTTCAGAATTTTCTTAATTGTACTTTCTACTCTCTGCTTTGACTATTTTTCTTCCTGAATAGACTTTGCGGAGTTGAAGTTCTTCTCAAAAGTTCCAAATATGTTACTATGTACATCCAACTTTCTCTTAAGCAATCTATTTACATATTCTTCTGTTTCAACTTCAGAAATTTCATAGCCAAGAGGGTCTATGACCTCTAATCTAGGTTCAACTACTTCAATGAATGTAAAGTCAGTGTCAACCATAAAACTTATCTTGTTCTTATACTTTTCAACAATAGACTGAGGGATCCTTGATCTATTCTTCATCAAGTTTTGAAAAGTCTTAATTACTAAAACTGCACTCTCATTTACCTTGTCTATAAGGTGTCTCATATATACTTTGTTGATTCTTTCCATTATGGTCTTGCCATCACTCCAATCATCTCCAATTGTAAATGGAAATCTTCTTATCAAATGGAAAAACATATATGTAATCAATGATGAGAATCTAAACTGGGAATTCTTAGTCTTCTTCATCTTTTCTAGGTTCTCAAATAATTAAATTCTCAAAATCTCATGCATATCTACTTGTACTTTATCAACACACATCAAATAGGCTGCATGAATCATTCTAGCTACCATGTCATCTTCTCTTGAATTAGCACGAAATTTAGCTATTAGGATCTTGCATAAATACCTAACATCATCCTGTTGTATCTTGCTAATCACTTCACCTTTGCCATTGTAAGATGATTTAGTGTTGTCCAATACAGTTTTATTCACATTCTTTTCATTAAACGGTATGACTCCAGATTTAGACAAACCAGTTACTTCATGAATTAGGTCTACTATAATGTCTATCACTCTATCATCTAATCAAAACTTTTCATTGTGTATTCTGCTCAAAATTATCTTAGTGCATTCTTTATCATCAAATTCATACTGTAGTGAATAATTTATGATTTTATTATCCTTCAAATGTTCAAACCCTACTTTCAATGACATATCCTTATTGTAAAGCTTCTCATACTCTTTAGTAAAATCACTATCATTGAGGGTTTCAAGTTTACATCCCAAATAGATTCTAACATTCTCTAAATGTAAGAATTCATCTAGTACGAATGACAATGCTAATTTAGGGTCTTCTTCCAAGGGTTCTAATGGTTCCCTTTTAGTCTTAGGTCTAATTTTATCCCTTATACTGTGAACTAATGAAACATCCATGACTTCTTCAAATTCTCTAATTGACTGATAGATTTTATTAGTGAAATACCTTAATTTTGTGATTTAGGGCTTTGCGTAGATCTGACACAAAATTCCTTCACCAAATATTTGCAAACTACTCTTTATCACTACTTCTTTGATCTCCTTAAAACTTGTATTCGCTTAAATGATCAAACAATACTGATCATAAGCTTTTAACCTTTCAATCTCACAAGATTCTGACATCGCATTCAATTCTTTTGCCTCTTCTTTCCAAAAATATGTTCCTTCTTACCTGCAAAACTTAAAACTTCTTACGATCTCATATAACATCATATTATCTCATGCGCTCTTAATCATAGCATCATTACATCATATTATAGCTTGCATTAACTGCGCAAGACTCAATTCATCCTATACTAACTTCTACACTATCCTAAGTTCCTATTCTACTGCATTTTTCATTAATTAAGTACTTTGAGATGGGCTAGGTAGAGATTCACTCTTACCATTAGATACTTCACCTTTTTTATTACGTTCAGTGTTGAATGTGTCTCCTTGTTCTGTGGCTTTAATAAACTTTACTTCTTCTGAATTACTACAAAAACCTCCTTGATTGTTGCTTGCGTTCTCATTTCTCCTTGCATGACTTCTAGGATTAGGGTTTCTCATGTTGTTCATTCTACAAAACCTTGTTGTATGGCCAAATTTGTTGCATATCTGACAAACTACTCCATTGTTTCCATATCTTGGTCTAGTCTAGTTGATTTGTGATCTGCAATTCCTGGCAATGTGTCCAATCTTGTTGCATCTATAACATACTATTCCATTTCTTCTATTCATATCTTAAATAGGTTTCTTATCTACAGGGTTAGTATTTCTAAACATTCTACTACTATTATTATTCTCATTAAATTTAGGTTTCCTACATTCAATAGCTCTATGTCCAAAACCATGACAATTATAACAATAACCATTAAGAGGTTTAAATTTCTTACCTGTACAATCTTTCTTCGTATGACCAAAAGTATTACATGCAAAACATCTACCTTTAAATTCTCTCTACATACCTTTAGGTGATTCTTCTTGCTTAGGTGGTTCTTCCCCTTTAGGTGTATCTTTAGATTTGTTAGCTTCATCAGATTTCTTTTCTTCTATGTTCTCAGAAACTTTCAGATCCAGTTCCTTGATTTCTTCACTTACCTTAGATGAGTTAAATCAAAGACCAATTTTTTCATAGAATGGCTTTTGATAAGAAATTTGTTCATCAATCTTCTCACTAGTAGAATATAGTTTCTCAAGTTGTTGTTTAGACTGAGTCAATTCACCTTTCACAATAGTATTGTACTTTTCAAGTTCAGCATACTACAATTTGGTTTTCTCAAGTTCAGATGTCACTTTACAAAGTTTAGATTTCAGATCTTCATTCTCAGATTTCAGATTTTCTTCATTCTTTCTATTTCCATCTTTCAAACTCAACTTTAGATTCACTATCTTTAGTTCATGTTTAAGGATCTCATTTTCTTTTTCCAGATTATCATCACAATCTTCAATTTGAATTGTAGATTCCTTTTCTATTTTCAGTTCTTTCAACTTCTTTTTCAGTTTCTCAATGAGGTTCTTTGCATCATCATATTTTCCTTTCAGAGTATCTCTTTCTTCAGTAAGTAAATCAATCTATTCAAGAGCTTCTTCAAGATTCTTTTGTAGCTGATCCATATCCATCGAGATCTTACTCAAGGTGCTAGGCTTTTTCTAAATGATTCTTTTTGGAGTAACTAAGCTCTGATACCAATTGTTAGAAATAGGGAATACTAAGAGGGGGGATGAATCAGTATTCTGCAAACTTTTACTTTCACCCAATTGTGGATATAATAGATTATCTTAATACATGCATAATATAGTAAACTAAAGATCATGCATAACAGTAAAGCAAAAGAACTCATTACACATTATTTGTTCTCGAGGATACCCTGGCCAAGGGAAAACCCCGATGGGGATGGTACCCACAAAGATCCACTAATAAAAAGTATCATGTTAAGGATGTTGACCCTGCTAGAAGCCTGTTACATATATATAGTGTCTCAGTCCTGATTAAGCGACTATAGGCCTTGTTAGAAGCCTCAACCCTACTAAGAGTTGGTAGTACTGATTACAAATGATTACAAGATGAGCCCACTACCCAAACAAGTAATATACAATGATTACTGATTATAAAATAGGGCAAGGTACATAACCTTATACTGCTTGCTTGTCTTTCACAACTTCGCATCAATACCTTTTGCACATATGTTCGCTATATCATATATATCATTACAATTCTTACTTCTACTTCGCATTCCATATTCCTTACATTTATACAAGTTATTAGGACTAATAACTCTTATAGTCAGCTTTACAAAACATAAAGCTTTACACAAAATACATATTTACCCAAGGGTTAACATCTAGGATGTCGTCCCTTTATATTATTAAGGCATTATTTTGATAAACAAAATAATCTATTAACTCTTTGTTGGCCAAATGGTCAGTGCTCCCCTCGGGATTTGTGACATGGTTTAACTGCCTCCTATGTCTTCTATAAGTCTAGTGGTTGTAGTGGGCATTAACAGGTCGATCTTTTCATGCAACGACAACTACTACTTATAACAAGTGGTATCAGAGCTTGGTCATAGGTTCGAATCCCCTCGGGCAACGTTGAGGGGGAGATTGTTGGCCAAATGGTCAGCACTCCCCTCGGGATTTGTGACATGGTTTAACTGCCTCCTGTGTCTTCTATAAGTCTAGTGGTTGTAGCAGGCATTAACATGTCGATCTTTTGGTGCAACAGCAACTACTACTAGTAACACTCTTTACCAATTATGTCTTCTTCTTTGTCCAGTCGACTTTAACACTGTCTCTGGTAATACTATAATAACTTCTTCTGTACATGACGTATAGACTTGCACTCTTAGGTGAGTCTTTAATATGCATCATAGTATCTATGTTCAAGTGCACAAGCACTGAACTTACTTCAATCAATGTCGCCAATCAAAACTATCTTGGGTTACACTGGGAAAATACTGCACACACTTAGACAATTTTGCTCTGCGCTCTATCATATGCGGTCTTCATGTAGATCATATGTTGCCATAATGACAACATCTAGATATCTAACTCAACCAAATTTCCAATAGTATTTTGTTGTGTCGACAATGTTAGTTGGTGGAATTAATTTATTTCAACATCCACCCTAAATTAGTTACAATAACTAGATCTAAATATCACCCCATAATCTAGAAATGATGGGTCCTAGCCTAACGCCTTGTTAGGTACCCATTTACAATCATTATTCATTATTATCTAAATATAATGGTTGGAATTCACTAGATTTCAAACCATCAATGCATTTGTAACAAATTCTTTTCAATTATGCTCCGATCGGTGTCTTGCTTCGAAAATCCATGTTGCAGGCTTTAAGGGTGTTGGTAAAAGTTGTAGATATTGGGTTTACTTCAGTCAATTATATTTGATTTAGAAATTCATGATCATTCTTATTCTTTAGGAGAAATGCCAACTAAAACACACAAAAACAAATCAAAATTTAAAGAAATAAAATAATATTTTTTTGGTTGATGTTGATTATCAATCTCATAAAACACATTAAACCAATATTTGAAACATGAAAAAAGCATTCTTCATTCCCGCAGAATCCTTTACACTCATTAATCACCTTAATCAAATATTACCACATGACAAGCTCCGGCAAGAGCACTCAAACTTGAAGTTAGTAGTGTTGGGAATTAAATTTGAATTAGTACAAGCACGTAATTTTCTTGGGTTCGTAGGAGGATCCTCTAAGTTCAGACCTTTTTATTAAGATAAAAAATTAAAGTAGACATTGGTTGATAAATATGATAGGTATATTGGGAGATATACTTAAGTTGATCCATAAAATCAACAATCTTTTAAAATGCTACTAAAAAAACAAGGCATTGGGCCATTTAGACTTAAAAGGTAGTAGATAATTTGTTTAAGTGGCAAATGTGAGTCATGATTAAATTCTAACGTAAAATAATTTCAGGTTTATTAGGACTTAAATATCTTAGAAAATTTAATCACTTCAATCTTAATTTTCTTTGTAGACAAATTAAATTGAGAATGAAAATATGTTAGAGCTAAATCTAATTTCAAGTCCAACAAAGCCTCCTAGAAGCAAAAACTTATTGACACTAGAATAACTAATATAGAAACTTATAAATTCATAAAGAGATGTTGGGTTCGTGACTCTTAATTCTCCCAAGAAATTAAGAAACTTGAACCTTACAATTTGATTATTGGAATTAAAGTTAGATATAAATTCTTATAGGAGATCTTAACATACAAAAAATAATCATTCATGCAAAGGTATTGCAACAAACAATTACGAGTGAAATCAAGACTTTGACCTAGGCATTTTTAGACTCAATAAGAATAGAATAAGAAGATTGGTTCAGATATCTTTGATTGTTTATCAATGCAAATTGAAATAAGGTAATTCATGAGCCAAAAATGAATAATCTCATATCAATTTTTAACAATTTCTTTAATTGGGGACATGAAACTATTATAGGTACACTAAGAATCTAAAAATTCTTTGGAACAATGAAAAAAATAAAGGCAATAAGATAGAAGGAAATAGACTATAGTAACCCCACACAATATTTACAAGTATAAAACACAAGCAAAAAGTAAAGAAATGCATAAAACAATAGAATAGAAATAAAATAATAATAAAAATATAAAACATTAAGCTAATGTACGGAAACACCCAAAATTAAGATATAGAATTTTCGTTGTAAAAGTTCCTATTATAAAAAGCAATTCAAAAACTTGGTACCGATGCTTGCTTTATTAGTTTGGCGCTGTAATTCTGTGTTGGACCTGTGCTATTTTTATGTTGACCAGGAGGAGTTTTAGCTTTGTTCAGAGCTTTTCAATCCCCGTGCATACATCATCTCTTTGATGTTGTTTCTCATGAAGTTTCTCAGAGCTTTTCATTGCACTTTCCTTTCCCCTTTCATATTCTGGGCATCGACAGTTATAAAACCTGTTCCTGCAATTGTTCGACAGTTTCAAATGAAGTTTCAATGAATTCTAGGTATGTTTCATGCACTGTCTACACTGTCCATTTCACCGACTATATGCTAATGGTCAACTAGAAAGGTAGTATGTAGACATCATGTCAACATCCCCATGGTTATATTTCATATGTTCCTGCATCAAACTCCCCGAGTAGGAAAAAAATCATATATATAAGGTTGTTAGTCAACACTTGTTTCTACGTTTTTATTTTGTTTCTTCTATAATATTTTAGGAAATAGTATCACACTCCTCTAATATGACTGTTTATTACTATTTTGCTCACTGTTTATGTTGAAAAATAGGATAAAACATACAATGAAAAATATGCTAATGTTTATGGCAGCCAAATAAATAGATAAGTAATTATGGATGAATGAAAAAATAAATGCAAACCATGACTTTAGAAGTTTTGCAGAAAAACTCTTATGGAAAAAACTCCACACCCAAAGCTCCAACACTTTATTGCTTCCACAATATGTGAATCACATAACATTCTCTTCGACTCAAGCACTAAATTAATAGGAATGAGAGAAATCATAAATCACAAAAAAAGTTTTCTACATCCAGTTAGACACAAATCACAAAAGATAGGAAACTTTTTCTTTCAACTTGTGTTTTTATGCACCTTTGAAAGGTTTCCCTTATCTTATCCATGCTTTCTTTTATCTTTCCCCCTTTTTTCATGCTTTTACTATTTTGTTAATTAAAAAAAAACTTACAAGTTGTTACAATCACATTTAGCAACTTCCATGACAATTAAAGATAATTACAAATTTAATTCAAAATAGAAATAGCAAAGTTGAGACATTTTCTCAACAAGTTACCTTCCTTCTCCAATCCCTACTCACACATTCAACACCATTAACAATTCTATGGAAATTTAAGATTTCCAAGCCTTAAAACTCATCCACATTCTTTACTTGAACAAAATCACTCATGTAGTCTAATAAAAATCTACATTTATAATTTTATACTCTTCTTCCTCTATGACCAGATTATTCAACAATAAGCCATTTTGGACTTCATCATTTTCATCATACCCCTTAATGTCTTTGCAAAAATTTGTATACAATAATCCGAATCCCCTCTTTGTTGCAATAACTCCTTTATCCTAAACTTCATCCTTCATTTTTGTATTTTTTATTGTCCTGTCTACTTGCATCCCTTCAGCCTTAACAATACATTCTTTCTCTATTGTTACAAATTGTGCCCACAAATCCACATCTTTATTTTCATTATTTGCACCTTCTTTTGCTTCCATCTTTTTAGCTTCTTCTTCTTGCATCAATTTGCCTTCATCTTGTTTAATCTTTGCTACTCCAACATCGTCTTTTGCATTTTATTTTTCTTTTCTACTCCTTAATCTGCCATCCCACATTTTTGCTATCTTTTTTTGCC
This sequence comes from Chamaecyparis obtusa, assembly GCA_027943335.1. Lineage (NCBI taxonomy): Eukaryota > Viridiplantae > Streptophyta > Pinopsida > Cupressales > Cupressaceae > Chamaecyparis > Chamaecyparis obtusa. The sequence goes on along the minus strand of BSBK01004688.1, from coordinate 1,689,505 downwards.
TTTCATTACTCTTACCGACTTTATTTCTTGAGTCCACTCTAAGCTATCCAATTTATCATTTTTTGTTTTCCTTCTTTTCCATGTATCTTCTTCTCATTTATTTTTCATCTACAAGTATCCACAATTCAATCTTGTACACGTCCTCCATAAGTTTCTGCCAACCTAGTGCTACAACTATCTCAATCTTCTCCTTTGGTATTTCATCAGTCAATACTTTGGTTGCTCCATCTTTATTTATATCTTTTTCAACCACTATTACCCTTGTCTTTTCATCTTCATTTTTTTCTTTCATGCCCTCTATAACACATGTTCTTGCTGCAAATTCTTCCTCTTCTTCACCTATAAAATCAATATTCTCTTCACATCTTCCATTCATTTGAAGTGTTACCTCTTGACCATGTCCAACAATACCACTTTCAACTTCTACTATCACATGCTTGACCACCGACACTATATTTTCTATAGCCTTGGGTTGTTGTATCTTTATTTCTACACTTGTTCTCCATAATGCATTGTTTGATTTTTGCCTTAAAATATTTTATTTATGCCTCCTTGCTTTCCATCTCACCCTATAATATAATTTCTAATTGGTCCTCATCATGTCTTTAATCTTTTGCACATGTTTGTTAGCACCATCACTATAAAAAATACCTTCTTCTTCACACTTTAAATGCTACCCTTCAACAATCAATTTCATTTGGCAACTTGGTACTCTATGACCATGGTCCTCCAATTTAGGCTTCCACTTCATAGATTGCATATGTACATATTCTTATTTCTGCATATATGACCAAAATTAACATTCTTACTTCTATTTACCTCTACAATAGGATTCTATTTTGATTCTCCTTCATTCTCATCTTCACTTCTTGTCAACTTTTCTATTTTGTGGATTTCTTTTCCTTCATCTGCATCATCTTCTAAAGAATTATATAATTCTAGGGTATCTTTGAACTCTTCTTGATATAATATCAGAAAATATCAACACTAGATCCTCTTTATTTTTAGATATTTTACAATGTACCTCTAGTGTATATGGTTTCCTCTTTTCTTCTTGAAAGACCATTGCAACTTGTCTCCTCTTGCTTTCATCCTCGACACTTTCTATAGGTTCTTTACTTTCCCCTTCTCTCATCACTTTCAAGGTCTTATTCTTGATCTCCTTTTCAGGTTTCTCATACCTACGAACACACACTTAAACACAATAATAGAAAATAAAACAAAAGACCAAAACATCTTCATAATTGCCTCCTTCATGGAAACTTTCTTCTCTTCTTTACTTATTTCCTTGAGTGCTTGTCTATCCACTTTTTATTTTTATTCTTTCTTGTCTCCTCTTGTTCTCCACTTAATTATAATTTCCTTCATCTCTTCGGGTATACATACCACTCTTGACAACTTGTTGTTTTCCAAACCTCTCAAGGTTTTCCTCATATACTCATCTTCTTCTTCTCTTAAGGTGACCATCGTCTTTTTCTTCACAAGAAACTCTATAGGCCATTTCATCTTCTTTCTCATTGGCCAAGACCATACATAATCATGGATTGTTTCCTCAAGCCATTGCTAAACACCAAATTCTCAAAATCCTTTGTCACCTCTTTACTTGTCTAACAAGCTCTACATATTGCTCCCTCTAATTTGTTTTCATATTCTCTTTCTTTGTAATGTTTTCCCCATAATTTTTTGTGTTGAATCTTTCCTTCCTTTTTTGAGTCCTCGATACTTCACCTTGGACTCGATCCTCTCATTTCTTCTTTCCCAATTTTCTAGTACCCTGTCAATATGCAACACAAAAATATTACGAGGAATATATAAACATCAAATTGTAATTCTCATACATCTGCAAGATTAATAGGCATACACAATCTCCTCACCGAGATATTTTGGGCTCCAATACCACTTGATGGTAACAAATCTTTTACCTCAACCAAATGCACTTAAACTATCATAAAGACAACAGGAAACCAAAACAACAAATAAAAGGAAATTGTAATAGTGTACATCAAGCTTTAGAACTTCATGAAACAAAGAATAATAACAAAGTTATCGAATAAATAGCATCACAACATAATGTTAATAACATAGTAATCTGATAAATAACATCACAACACAATGTTGAAGACTTTATCAATTTAGATGCTCTTTATTCGAAAACACCTTTTTACAAACACAAACCGAATGCTCAATCATAGACTCTCTACATCAATAATATTATTTCCCAAATTTGTAGCACAAGTTAAATCTTCATCTCTCTAATGCCTCTCCCTCTCACTGCATAACCCCTTGGTTCTACTTGCATATTCCTCCCTCTCTTAGTACATACAACTCATCCATTCTTGATGAAGGGTGCTCCCCTTAATACCACAAACACATAACAGAAATAGAGAAACAACAACAATAATATGCAAGAACAGAAAATTGGCTTCTTATCATCTCCACAAATGTGGAATTACAAACTTTCAGAATTACAATATGCAAAGCCACATGGGCATTCCCTTACAATATTCTGTAGGACAAAGCCTCGAATCAATACCCAGATCTACTACCCAGAACTGCCCTAGACAACACTATGGGCCTTCTTTATATAGGCAATTTCCACCGCCCGAGAAGGTTCTAGAAACTTAGCCCTTAGGGCCGACCAAACTTAGAATTATTTTATTTTACAATTTATTACATCAAAGTCGGCTCAAAATGAGTTTTGAAACCCGAACAGAAATTTTGAAGAAAAATTATTTTCCGCCATTTCAGGTGGCCCAACTTCCGGAGACCATAAGTCATCACCAGTTGACCTAATTGACTATTATAACCCCATTTCAAAAATGCCACGAAGTGCTCTACAGGCTTGACCCACGCAAAGCACCCATCACCCAGTTTTTTGACCTCATTCGGGGCCTCTAAAGCCTTCAAAACTGAGTTCAAAGTTTCTGTACCCTGCTGCCAATACCGAAAATCTTCAATATCTTCAAAACTAGACCTGATCTAGCCATGAAACTTTGCTGGCAAGCTGATATGATTGAGATGAACCTCCACATGTAAAATTAGAACATTCCAAGATCGTAAGACCAACTTACTAAAAATAGCAAGTTTTCATAAATAGCGGCTCTGCACAAGATAGCCCTTATTGAATACAAAAATAGAAATATTTTTGGGTGATGCAAGATTGCTCTTACACCCAGGATGCTCTAGCATCAGACACCCGGGGTAATTTGAGAAGTGACCCTATCACGACTCAGGTGTGCAGAGGAAAACCAAGACGGTTAACCTCCTCCTTTGTTAGCGATGATGAATCTTCAACAGGTCATCCTTTCCATTTGACCAAATACTCTTCATATGTCCTATTCCTTGTGCTTCTGCCAACACAACTATCCAGTATGTCTTCAATCTCCTTGATATCTGAACTGGTTGCTAGAATACTCCACTGTGCTACTGCAACCTCATCTTCAACACCTCCTTCATGATACTCTGTCAAATCTGAAATGTTAAACACTGGTAAAATATTCAGCTCAGTAGGCAATTCTACCTCATATGCATTTCCTGAATCATGCTTCTTTAGTATCTTACATGGCCCAAACTTCTTCATTTTCAACTTGTTATATGTACCAACTGGAAATCGCTCCTTCTGCAAATGAACCATGACTTCATCTCCAACCTGAAATTCCTTATGCCTCATTTTCTCATCTGCCTTATCCTTATACTACGCATTCATCTTGGTAATATGCTTCCTCACCTCCTCATGGATGTTCGTCAAGTGTTCTGCAAAAGACTCAACTTTAGCACTACTTATTTCTCCTTTATCTATCTTTCTCAATTCAGATGCATTTCTTGGACTACTTCCATATACAATCTGGAATGGTGATTTACCAGTGCTCCTGTTGACAGAATTATTGTATGCAAATTCTGCCTGTGGTAAAATCAAATTCCATCCTGTTGGCTTATCTCCAACCAAACATCTCAGCAAATTTTCCAAACTTCTATTCACCACCTCTGTCTGTCCATCAGTCTGTGGATGATGTGATGAACTGAACTTCAAATCTGTCTTCAACTTCTTCCACAATGTACACCAAAAATATCCAACAAACTTAGTGTCTCTATCTGAAACTATGGTCTTTGGAAAACCATGTAGTCTCACCACTTCTCTGAAAAACAATTATGCTACATGAACAGCATCATTAGTCTTCTTGCAGGGAATGAAATGTGTCATCTTCAAAAATCTATCAACCACTACAAAAATTGAATCATGTCCCTGCTGTGTCCTCGGTAAACCAAGAACAAAGTCCATACTGATATCCTCCCAAGGCTTCTCTAGTACAGGTAATGGCTGATATAACCCTTTATTCTGCTTCACTCCTTTCACCATCTGACATACTCTGCAACTCTGTACAAACTTCTTCACATCTTGCTGCAATTGTGGCCAATAATAATTCTCACCAAACAAAGCAAGGGTTTTATCACGACCAAAATATCCAGCCAATCCTCCACTATGCTTCTCTTTGATGAGATTCTCCCTCATAGAACTTCTTGGAATGCACAACTGACTCCCTCTGAATAGCATATCATCCTGGATGATGAAATCCATCCATTTCGTCCTATCTAGAGTAACAGGCTCTTTACAAGCTTTCCAAGCTCCACCAAAATCAGGATCCTCTGGATACAAATTCTTGAGTTCCTTGAACCCAACCACCTCAATCTGCATCTCTGTCAGCAATAGTTGCCTTCTGCTAAGAGCATCTGCAACCCTTTTAGACTTTCCACTTCTGTGTTTCAAAACAAATGTATAACTCTGCAAAAACTCAACCCATTTCAAATGCCTCTGATTCAACTTTCCTTGACTATTCAAATATTGCAAAGCTTGATGATCAGTATACAAGACAAACTCTTTAGGAAGCAAATAATGTCTCCACTTCCTTAATGCCTGAACTATAGCATAAAATTCCTGATCATAAACAGAATACTTCCTCTTGGCATCATTTAACTTCTCACTGAAATAAGCAACAGGTTTACCTTCTTGGCTCATAACAGCTCCTATTGCAGTACCACTAGCATCACAATCTACTTGAAACACCTTATTAAAATATGGAAGTGCTAAAACAGGTTGTTCTATAAATTGTTGTTTCAACAATTGAAAACTCTTTTCTGCCCCATTAGTCCACTTAAACTCTTTTCTATCCCCTCTCATTGTTTCAGTCAAGGGTCCACAAATACTGCTAAAATTTTTAATAAATTTTTTGTAAAAGCTAGCCAAACCATGAAAAGATCTTACCTCAGTAGCACTCCTTGGAGTAGGCCATTCAAGGATAGCCTGTACCTTCTTTGGATCTATTTTTAGACCTTCTGCTGAAACTACAAATCCCAAATACACTAACTCTTTCTTCACAAAATTGCACTTCTTCAAATTAATCAATAATTTATCATCTCTTAGCTTCTCAAACACCATATGGATATGCATCATATGTTCCTCCAATGTCTTGCTAAAAATCAAAATATCATCTAAGTAAACAATGATAAACTTTCACAGAAATTCTTTCAGAACCTCGTTCATGAGTCGCATGAAAGTGCTCGGTGCATTGGTTAGCCCAAAAGGCATGACTAACCACTGATACAGTCCTTCCTTTATCTTGAAGGCAGTCTTCCATTCATCTCCTTCTCTGATCCAAATCTGGTGATATCCACTCTTCAAATCTATCTTTGAGAAATACACAGCTCCACTTAAACAGTCCATAATATCATCCATTCGTGGCAATGGAAACCTATACTTGATTGTAATCTTGTTTATTGCTCTGGAATCTATACACATCCTCCATTCTCCATTCCTCTTTGGTGCTAATACTGCTAGTACAACACATGGACTCAGGCTCTCCCGAATCAATCCCTTTTGTAAAAACTCATGTACTTGTCTATTCAACTCTTCACTTTCTGCTGGTGTCATTCTGTGTGCTGCCTTGTTTGGAAAACTGGCTCCTGAAATCAAATCCATCTGATGACTGATCTTCCTTACGGGTGGTAATCCATCAGGTACATTATCAGATACAATATCCTAAAACTCATTCAACAAATCTGCAACCTCTACAAGTACATCCTCTACTTCTTCTTTACTAGCTTTTGGAATTAAAGAAAAACACACATTCTCATGCCTCATACCATCTAGGAATTTTTTTCCATCAACAAAAGTTATTCTTACATTACCACATACCTTTTCTTCAGTCTCCTTCAATGGCTTTAGCTTATGTCGCACTCCATCCTTTGTTAGGGAATAGGTATTCGCACGACCATCATGCACAGCACATCTGTCAAACTGCCACGGTCTACCCAACAACATATGACATGCATCCATAGAGATGATATCACATAGTACCTCATCTTGGTACCCACCGATCTTGAACTTTACCAGGCACTGTTCACTGACCATGACCTTGTGGTCATCCTGCACCCAGGTGATCCGATATGAATGTGGGTGTTTCTATCTCTTGAGCTTCAACTTTGTCACCATCTCTTCTGGCACCAGATTGTTAGTGCTTCCACTATCGATAATCACATCACAACATTTACCCTCACACTTGCATCTAGTGTGAAACAGGCTCCTCCTTTGTTCAGGTTCATTCTCACCACTCAGTAGGACTATTTTGTTAATTAGTGTTTCTCCTCTTTCAGCATCTTCAAAATTTGATGATCTGGCATCTTCATCTACATGTGCAACTCTAGCCTGGCCTTCATTCCTCCTATCTGTCCTTCCTTGGCATTGAGGACATTCAAATGCCCTATGACCTTCTTCTCCAAAGTGAAAACATGTTCCACGGAAGCCTCCTCTTCCTAAACCTTGTCCTCTTCCTCTTCCTCTCTGATCTCTATTATTCTGATCTTGGAAACGATTAGAAGTATTTTCTCTCTGATTCTGGCTGCTACTGGCCTCATCCTTCTTTTTTGGATCTTCATTTCGGCCACCATATGACCATCCACCAGATCTTCCACCATGACCTCTTCCATTTTGTTTGCTCTCAAACTTCTTGTTCAACTTTTTCTCTACTTTTAGGGCAAACTAGTATGCCTCCTCAATACTATTCATTCGAACCAAATTCAACTCCTCCTGAATGCTTGGCCTTAACCCATTAAGGTATCAAACAACTTTCTCCTTATCAGCTTCTGCATGACCTATTCTGATGAGGAGTCGATAGAACTCCTCTGTATACTCCTGAACAGATCTTCCTACTTGCTTCAAACTTTGCATTTTCTTTAGTAGGTCAAGCTCATAATCAACAAGAATGAACTGTCACTTCAATTTATCCACCATCTGATCCCATCTTGTGATTTTATCTTTCCCTCTTCTATTTCACTCTAATTGAATTTCTTGCCACCAGATCTTCGCATGACCTTTTAGTCTGGCTTTCACAAATTTGACCCTATCAGGATCCTCAACATCTTCATACTCAAAATATTCCTCACATTCATTGATCTAGTCGATCAATTCCTCTGGGTTAAGATTTCCAGAAAATTTAGGAACCTCAATCTTAGGTCTTTTCCCAATCTTGGAAATCGCCCGAAAAAGTCTTTCTTCCTCTTGGTTCACAATTTTTGCTTCTCTTTCTTGATATTCTTCTTCAGATTCATCCTCACTTTCGTCTCTGACATTAAGATTCATTCCTCTATGAATCTCTTCTTGCAATGTTCGCACTTGTCTCTGTAGCTCTCTAACCTCAGGTGTCACAGCACCGGCTCTTCTACCATGTTCTCTTCGTGGAGGCATTTTCGTGATGCATGTTGAAACCCTAACCATGGTCCTGGTGCAAACTGCCTCACAGTCAGTGATCTATTTACACACTCAAGAACTTCTGCTCTGATACCACTTGATGAAGGGTGCTCCCCTTAATACCACAAACACATAATAGAAATAGAGAAACAACAACAATAATATGCAAGAATAGAAAATTAGCTTCTTATTATCTCCACAAATGTGGAATTACAAACTTTTAGAATTATAATATGCAAAGCCACATGGGCATTCCCTTACAATATTATGTAGGACAGAGCCTCGAATCAATACCCAGAACTGCCCTAGACAACACTACGGGCCTTCTTTATATAGGCAATTTCCACCGCCTGAGAAGGTTCTAAAAACTTAGCCCTTAGGGCTGACCAAACTTAGAATTATTTTATTTTACAATTTATTACATCAAAGTCGGCTCAAAATGAGTTTTGAAACCCGAACAGAAATTTTGAAGAAAAATTATTTTCTGCCATTTCAAGTGGCCCGACTTCCGGAGACCATAAGTCATCACCAGTTGACCCGATTGACTATTATAACCCCATTTCAGAAATGTCACGAAGTGCTCTACAGGCTTGACCTACGCAAAGTGCTCTTCACCCAATTTTTTGACCTCATCCGAGGCCTCTAAAGCTTCAAAACTGAGTTCAAAGTTTCTGTACCCTGCTGCCAATACCGAAAATCTTCAATATCTTCAAAACTAGACCTGATCTAGCCATGAAACTTTGCTGGCAGGCTGCTATGACTAAGATGAACCTCCACATGTAAAATTAGAACATTCCAAGATCGTAAGACCAACTTACTAAAAATAGCAAGTTTCCATAAATAGCAGCTCTGCACAAGATAGCCCTTATTGAATACAAAAATAGAAATATTTTTGGGTGATGCAAGATTGCTCTTACACCCAGGATGCTCCTGCATCAATTCTCTACTTCAATCAATCCTTATTAAGAGATCTATTTAACCCTTATCTTCTCTAACATCAATGTATTTAGGTCTTGATTACTTTTTGGTCTTCTTTCTTATCCATGGGTTCCCCTTTCTTTATTTTGTGACTTCATCAATTCATATGTATACACCCTCTCTTCTTATCTGCAACACACTTCCCCATACCATTTTATCCAATGCTATTTCTCTACCAAAAAGGATGTATTTGAAGGGAAATTTAGGCATCTCAGAAATCCACCTAAGTATGGTCGTCTAGTATCTAACAATATATTCAATAGCTTCCAAAAAACTAATACAAGTACATACTACTATGCCATAAAAGAAGAAAAAAAACATAGTTAATTTTCCACAATTAAAACCTTAAAGGACAGTGATTGTAGTTTATAGATCTAATAAATTTTAGTAGGATTACAACATACATATTTAATATTCTAGAATCATAAAAATAGAAGAATGAGACAAAAGAGGAAACATAGATATATGTGGGGAAAACCCTTTTAGGTAAAAAATCCCACACTCCAAAACATCAAGCCAATGTATTATTCAACAATAAGCTAGAATGAATTTTTAATCTCCAAGCCTTTACATGGAGATTTACATCTTGTTTCATCCTAGAGAATATCGGACAACATAACCCTGTGAAATGCACTTATCTTCTCTCTCTCATACACTGTAAATGAAAAAAGACACCAACATACACAGAGCTCAACACAAGAGGTAGGCGCCCATGGTTTTGAAAACCTACTTTAACACTTAAGAGGGAAGTTGTGTCATAATATAATAAACTTGTTAATTCCATGATAGGTTTCTCATAGAAACTTCTAAGGCAGCGACACCTATCTCATCCATAATGGTCATCTTTCCAAATGAAATGCAAGTACAAAATAGAAATTACCATGACCAGGAATAGGCATCTTCCTTGCCTCACACCACTTGTCAAAAGTGAACTCCACCATAAATGTTAATTACTAAAATACAACTCCAATGCACAATAGAAATTGCCAAGTAAGACTCTTTAGTCAAAAGAGGAAATTGTCAAATCAATTTCCACACCAAATGGAAATATATGTGTCCAATATCTTCCCATAACTTAATATCTTCCAAGTGGGTGACAATTTCCTAGAAAATAAGGATTATGTCATCTCATCACCTTCCATGTAGGAGTCCACCTCACCAAGAGGTCCTACAAAGTGAATGACAACTTAAGAAGTTAATAACTTATGAAAAATAAATCATTTAAATAAGTCAACATGTTAGGACTCTAAGGTTGAGACACCTTAATTCCAACATTCTCCCACTTGTCGAAGACCTACCAAGATTCTACAATATCAATTTCTAAGGATCCAATATGATGAAACCATATCATCAGAGCCATCCATGAAACCACACAAATCTCAAACATTCTCTCGTGCTCCATTTAGACACCAATCCAAATAACATAAGAATAAGATCTTAGTGATAAAACATGATACAAAATATTATCACCACTTCACTACACACATGAGATATACAAAAGAATCAACAACATCGACTCCAAATCCTAATAGAAATGTGAAGTAATCCTCTAGGAAACAAGATAAAACATCAACCAGAACAACAACCAAATTGATTAGTCCAATCCAAGTGATAAACCCATGAGACTAAAAATAACATCCATGGAAACTACTAACACATCCAATCACCCATACCTCAAAGGTATCCAACATCTATATGCAATGATTTGAATTGGGAAAATGCTATGAAGAAGGAATTTGATCAAATTGAGAAGAATTAGACTTGGGAACTTGTGCCCAACTAATAGATAAGAATAGGATTAGAAAAAAAGTTGAAAATTTGAAAGAGAATATTGATAATTAAGACTAATTCTTGAGCTCATCGAAGAATGGTGAGCGCAGGGTAGGAATGGTGGTCGTACAGAAGAAGGAAATAGTTGTAGTTGCAAAACTAGTTGTTCAAATAGTTGTGCCATGAAAAGGGACTCGATGAACAAGACTAGCAAGCATATGGTAGAGGGTGTCAGTTTTAGACGCAGAGTCAGAAGTTCAAGCAGTTTGGCCATGAAAAGGGTTTTTAGCAACCACAAAAATCTAACCCTAACATGATGAACAGTCACCATTGAGTTCATAGTCGAGGGTTCCAGGCTTTCCCCTTTGCTCAGAAAAATATACCTAAAACTGACTTATTTCCTCAGCCAGGTGTGGATGACTTCATGAAGATTTTCAGAAGTAAAGTGACAGTTCAACCAATGAATCCCTTTTTTGTTAACCCTAGGTTTCATGTCAAGTCATCTACCCAAAAAAATCAAGGGATTCATCACATTCAAGGACAAAAGCTATTTGAAGAAGGTCGTCAAGGAAAATCTCATTCACAGGGGATTGACTCTAATCTCACAGTCAACCCCCCCAAATTTAATGCCATTTCTACTTTTGAGGTTGGAGACTTGACAAGGCAAGCTGCTATGAAGCACGCGATCTCCTTCAAATAGGCTTTTACCTCTTCAGATCAGGGTTTTCTCAAAATGGAAAATGGGAAAAAAAAAGTTTAAATTCCTTCTGATCCTGTTATAATAGATTAGGCTAGTTTTCCAGACATAAGGGGTTGAGAAGGATGTGATTAAGTCAAAAGCAACCAATTTTTTACATTTATGAAGGCACCCCGCTTAGTTCCCCTACTATTATTCGTTATTCTTTTGGCCCTAGACCAGATCAGCTTGTATTCAGTAATGCTAATCATATCCCTATTGGGGTTAGACCTGAGGCTCAACAACAAGTTTTTAGTAGAGCACCCTTCAATCCAAAAAGATCTACACAAATCTTGCAAGTCAAACAATCTCATATCCCCTTGGATCTAGTTATTCCCCCATGTGCTACTGGTCCCCACACCTTGAATCCTATAATTTTTCCAAAACACTTGCCTCAAGATCAAGTTGATCATTTCTATGACAGAGCTCTAATAGGTAAGATCTTGATGAAGTGGCATCCTGGCTTATTGCTCGGTGCCTAAAGATTCTAGCAATCTTGGTAACTGTCTGGTGGAGTTTGGTTACTTGGCTGGTGATTTCAGTAGAAGACTGGAGTTTCTTAGTCTTGATCGTGATTCTTAGTTGGAAGCTCTATTGGATCGTAGTGGATGATGGTCACTCGGTGGCTTGGTGTTTTGTTGCTCAGTGCTCGATTGCCAGCGGGGTCTCAGTGTTTATGTCTATTTCTCAGTCGCTGAAGTGCCTCGGTCACTGGAGGACTTGGTTGCCGAAGGGAGCTCGGTCGTGGAAGGAGACTTGACATTTTTGGCACTCAGTGATAACTGCATTTCTCGGTCATGCTTGGCATGGTCGGTTCACTGGCACTCGGTTATCTCTCTGTTGCTTCATAAATGGTCATGCCGACTTGGTTGTTTAGATGGATCGGCTCGGCTAACTAGTGCATTTAATTTGGGTTACATTCCTCAGGTTATGGATTGATCATTGGACATGTGGGGACCTAGATCTGGCATGTTGCATTCTCCTATGTGGATCTAATGATCATGTGGAGGCCGACATGGAGAAATCATTTATTGTAAGGCTATTTGAGAGCCGACTCATGTTTGGGCATTTAATATCTATTTGTAGGAGTTAATTGTTTGATCCAGCTGACTGGTGGCTTCGATTAGTATTTAAGGGGTGTTTGGGTAGTTTTTTAGGAGGAGATTGGGGGAAGAGTACAGATCTCAGATGGAGTAGATCTAGAAGGTAAATCTGGTAGTAGAGTTAGTAGCTTGTGAACTTAGGTAGCAGAAGATTGCTTGATGACCTGTGGGTACAAGTTTAGATTCTTCTTGGAGTGCCTACTAGTGTCCTATTGTGTTGCAAACCTAGGCTAGCTGGAGTTGGTGAAGTTGTGGAAAAGATCTTGCATGATCTTGTAGATTAGATTAATTTCTGATAGCTTTGAGAGCTAAGCTAGTTGAGGAGAAGTGTGTTGGATCCTGTGTGATCTTGTAGAATTGTTTCTTGCATTGTAATTGGTCATAACCGGGAAGGCCTTACAGCCTAGAACATTGCATGTAATCAGTTGTTGATGAATAAAGATATATATTTTCTTTTTGATCTGGTGTTATTGTTGTGTTATTTTTTTGTGTTGGTGTTTGGGTGCAAGTTTGGATAGTCCTTAATTGGATCCTCCATCCTTGACTGCATCAGGTGGTATCAGAGCAGAGTTGATCTTGTTTGGAGAAAGGCTAGTGAAGAGATTGTGTACAATCTAAGTTATAGATCTATGTTACTAAACTTGTGAAATCATGGCCTAGTTGTTCATGCAAGGTGGCAGGTTACGATCTGACTTGCATACAACTCAGAGGTTGTCACAAGGTGGTTGGTTTAGGGTTTGTTACAGAAGGTTTCCAAAAATCTTTGAGAGATGTCTCCAAGAGGATTGGACTCTGGTGTGATTTCTTCTCTTCATGATGTGGTGACAATGAATATTTCTAAGAGGTTTTCTTAATTGGAAGTATATTTTATGAACTAAGTTAAGAACTTGGCGAAGGAAAGTGTTGATGAGCTTTGTAGAGCTTACCGGAGTTGGAGCATATCGATCCAAAGGAAACTTGTCTAGTTGGTTGGTAGATTGATCTGAGAGAGAAGACATCTTGAAAAAGTTTCCTGTAACACTTCAGAGGTTGAAGAGGTATGTACAATTGGTTTTGATGGTCAATTGGTGGAGTTTGACATGAAACCTGCAGAGCAAATTGCGGTTGTTGCTGAGTTACCTATGGTTATCGGCGATGTTGTTGACCTTGGTGAAGAGATTGGTTTTCATGTTCAGTTGATTGTGCCTGACATGGAAATTGCAAAGCATCTAGTTGTGTTTGATCAGACTATTGTTGCTAAGGAGTTACCTATTCCTAAACACCTTTGTAATGATCATGTTACCGACATGCTTTTGTTTGGCGTTGAGGTGCTGATATTGTTTGTTGATTGGTGGAGTTGAAGATTGGTTCTCTTTCCTATGGTGGAGTGGAAACCTTTGGTGAAGATGAAGTGGAGTTGGTGGTTTTCAGATGTTCCCTTTGGTGAGAAAGTGTGGGACACACTTTTCTTTATACCTCAGGAGTCTGATGCAGTGGCATCCTGGCTTATTTCCCAGTGCCTAAAGATTCTGGAAGTCTTGGTAACTGTCTAGTGGAGTTCAGTTACTTGGCTGGTGATTTTGGTAGAAGACTGGAGTTTCTCAGTATTGATGGTGATTCTCAATTGGAAGTTATGTTGGATCATAGTGGATGATGGTCACTCGGTGGCTTGGTGTTTTCTTTCTCAGTGCTCGGTTGTCAATGGGGTCTCGGTGTTTATGTCTATTTCTTAGTCGCTGAAGTGGCTTGGTCATTGGAGGATTTGGTCACTGAAGGGAGCTTGGTCATGGAAGGAGACTCGACATTTCTGGCACTCGGTGATAACTGCATTGCTTGATCATGCTTATCATGGTTAGTTCACTGGTGCTTCATTATCTCTCTGTTGCTTGATAAACGGTCGTACCAACTTGGTTGTTTGGATGGATTGACTCGACCGACTGGTGAGTTTAATTTGGGTCATATTTCTCAACTTATGGATTGACCGTTGGATGTGTGGAGACCTAGATCTAGCATGTTGCATTCTCCTATGTGGGTATGATGAGTGTCTGGAGGAGGACATGGAGAAATCATTTATTGTAAGGCTATTTGAGAGCCGACTGATGTTTGGGCATTTAATATTTTTTTTTAGGAGTTAATTGTTTGATCCAGCTGACTTGTGGCTTGGATTGGTATTTAAGGAGGAGATTGGGGGAAGAGTACAGATCTCAGACAGAGTAGATCTAGAAGGTAAATCTAGCAGTAGAGTTAGTAGTTTGCGAGCTTAGGTAGCAGAAGATTGCTTGGTGACCTTCGAGTACAAGTTTAGATTCTTCTTGGAGTCCCTACCAGTGTCCTATTGTATTACAAAACTAGGCTAGCTTGACTTGGTGAAGTTGTGGAAAAGATCTTGCATGATCTTGCAGATCAGATTAATTTATGATAGCTTTCAAAGCTGAGCTAGTTGAGGAGAAGTGTGTAGGATCTTGTGTGATCTTGTTGAATTGTTTCTTGCATTGTAATTGGTCATAACCAGGAAGGCCTTATAGCCTGTCACATTGCATGTAATCAGTTGTTGATGAATAAAGATATATGTTTTCTTTCTGATCTGTTGTTATTGTTGTGTTATTCCACTATGTTGGTGTTTGGTTGCAACTTTGGACAATCCTTAATTGGATCCTCCATCCTTGACTGCATCAGTTCTCAAATATTGATCTTTCAATTGATGATATTAAATCTTGGGCCTTTCAGAATTGGCTAGGTTTGTTTGATGTTTTTTGGTTGAATGTCGAGTTGGGATACTTTTTGGCTAAGTTTAATTCTGCTAAAAAAAGGGATGTCACTCATAAATATAAAAGTTGGTTTTGTAAAGGCTCGGGTCTCTTTACTTCAATATGGTCCCCTAATGTAATGTTAGATAGTAGATCTCCTCTATTTTTTCCCATTTGGATTGCATTGCCTTGATTGCCTTTGGAATATAGAGATTTGGAAATAATAGAGAGTATTACCAATAGACTTGGAATCTTTGCTAAGCATGATCTAATCCCTTTTGACCTTCCACACTGAGAGGTTAGAGTGTGCATTCTTCTTGATTCGGCTAAGGGACTGCCAAATCACATTACCTTAAAATCAAAATGGGGGCATTGGGTTTAGGAAATTGTTCTTCAGCATGTGGATACTATCCTCTCATTCCAACATTAGCTTGGGCATTTCAGAGGTCAGTGTAGCTCATAGTCTCATTCAGCATTGGTGGTATGTGAGGACCATTGTACAAACCCTCTTCAATGTTCAATTGAATCATCATTTCAAAATTCTTAGCACATGACTTCACAACTTCCTTCAGTAGAAAACTAGAGCCTGCCCAAGATATGCCTTTACAAGCTTTCTTTTAGTCATATAAGGCATCTATTTTCTTCTTCTTTGTGTTGAGATATGTTCTTATGATTTTGAATAACTTCAGTAAGGTCCTTTTAATAGGTTGGGAACCTACAGTTCCTCCTAAGTAGGATATTGATAACTTAGTTCATCAGCTTATGTTTCAAGACTCTCCCATTAAGATACCAATTATACAAGATGTACTTAACAAAGAGGCCATAGTAAGTCTTTGAGGTAGGAAACTTTCAGATCATCCACTTACAGAACTGGCTACTAAAATTATATATGAAATAGCAGAAGAGGAGGGTATAATTTTTCATAAAGATTATCCACAATATGTTGATCCAGACTCTGCTCAATTTTTTGATATGGCATTTTTGACAATAAAAACCCCTTCATACTCAGTGGCACAGGTTGAGGTTGGGGCTCCTCATCTACACTCTTCAGTGCATAAAGAGTATTGCAACATTCAAACACATTGCTCGCAGTTGGTTAGTGGTGATTCTATAATTGATCCCATCAGGGAAGACAAATTGAACTCAGAGATTTTTTAGCATAATGACCAACATATAGACCAATTGACCAGTGGCTTTGATCAGAAATTAACTTCATCAATTGAACAAACCCCTAGCCAAAAGATTTAGTATTCCCTTACCCCTAAGAAGAGGGGGAGAAAACCAAAGAATTCTTAGACTAAGGTAGAAAGAGATGCTGGTATTCAGTCTACCTTGGATGGTAAATTCTAATCAGTAAAATGAGTGACAAGGAGAACTAAGGGTTCTCTTTGTCCAATATGAAGATTGCCTCATGGAATGTCAGAGGCCTAGACACCTCTAACAAGAGATATAGAATCAAGCATGAGCTTGATTCTATGAGGGTGGATATTATCTTACTACAAGAAACAAAAATGTCTCAAGATACATTTGATAAGACAATAGGAAAATGGAAATCATGGAAATCAGTTCACCAATAGGGTAATGGAGCTTCTGGTGGCTTGGAAATATTATGGGATTCCAAAATAGTTTAGGCCCAAGCTTTAGATCAATCTGATAACTATCAAATCTTGAAAGTTACTGTTTACGACTTAAATTTTATTCTGATTAATGTTTATGGGCCTATGGAAACAAATTACAAGCAAGCTCTTTGGGTTGCCTTAACTGGAATTATACAATCACAATCTAATCATCTCATAATTGTAGGAGGTGACTTCAATGCCATTCTAAAAGCTTCAGAAAAGATAGGGGGCATATCTCCTCCAGTTAAAACTATTTCAAACTTTTCAAACTTTGTGGAAAATAATAATTTAATGGATATTGAGCCTATTAAGGGTTCTTTTACATGGACAAACAAAAGGGCAGACTTCTCTTAGATTGCAGTTAGATTGGATAGATTTTTGGTTACTTTGGACTAGAAATTAATTGGCATCACATTCCTGGCAGACCTATTGGCATGCCTGGGTTCTGATCATTTGGAACCCATTACCTTGTAGCTTTCTCTACCATCTACTAATAAAGTATTTCAACATCAGATGTCTTTTAAATTTGAGAGGATGTGGCTTCGGCATCCTTAATTTTTGTCACTAGTGCAGCAAAGGTGGGTGACTACTCCTAGATGTGATGGATCTAAAATGCACCAGTTTGATAAAAAAACTAAAGTTCATCAAGAAACATATTAAAAATTGGAATGAGATGACTTTCAAAAACATTTTTAAAGAAAAAGATCTTGTCAGGCAGCAACTATTAGACATTCTTGATAAGTTTATTAACCAAGGCTTGGACAGTGCAACTTTCTCCAGGCAAAAAATGTTGCAAGTGGAATGGGAAGAGTTGTGCTCCCGTGAAGAGATCTACTAGCACCAAAAATCAAGGGAACTATAGTTGCGTGAGGGAGACAAAAATACTTAGTACTTTCATGCCTTTGCAAAACAGAAAAGAGCTGCTAGCCGTATTTTCTCTATACAAAATACTCATTCAGGAAATGTTATTATAGATGCCCATGACATTTAGGAGGAAGGGGTTAGATTCTTCAAAGATCTCCTTGCACCATCAAATCTTCCTACCCCCCTCTGCAAGTCAACTTTTTGATATTCTTCAAGCTATTCCCTCCATTATCTCAGATTCTGATAATGAGCATTTGTTGGCCCCTTTCACAATTTTGAAGTTAGAAAAGTGGTTTCTTCCTTGTCTCCTGACAAGTCTACTAGCCTAGATGGATTTACAGTAATTTTTTATCATGCTTGTTGGGACTTTATTGGGTGGGATCTTCTCGGTGTTCTAGAAGAATCTAGAAAAAGTAAATCAATGCTGAAATATTTCAACACCATGAATATAGCTATCATTCCTAGAACAAAGTCTCCTAAAACATTTTCAGACTTTAGGCCAATTTCTCTTTGTAATACAATATACAAGATCATCAGTAAGGCAATCTATTTGCGCTTGCATCATTTGATCCCAAACCTAGTGTCACAAGAACAAGGAGATTTTGTGTCAGGCAGAGAAACTATGGAAGGGGCTTTAGTAGCACATCAGGCTCTACATTCAATTAATTATAACAAATCCTCCCATTTCATCATAAAATTGGATATGATGAAAGCATATGACAAAGTGTGTTGGGATTTTCTATTCAAAGTTCTTCATAAATTTGGCTTTACAAAAGGGTGGTGTAAATGGATATGTGCCTTCATTTCGGGTGCAAGATTCTCAGTAATCATTAATGGATCTCCAGTTGGCTTCTTTAGATCTACTCAAGTGATTAGACAAGGTGATCCCTTATCCCTAGTCTTCTTTATTTTAATGCCGGAAGATTTCAGCAGGCTTATCCAATATACTCATGAGCTTGGTTTTTGGCAAGGTACATTGATTGGTGGAACAAATATTTCGATCACTCACTCATTGTTTGCAGATGGTACCCTTCTTTTTGGAGCTTCCAATGTCAAGGAGGCCAAATGGATCAAACAAACTCTAGACTTGTATTCATCAGCTTTAGGATAGAAGATTAATCCACTAAAGTATAAAGTTTATCTTTTTAATTCTAATCTGATTATCTCCAATAAAAACATCTCAATTTTGGGCTTCTCAGAAGATTCTCTACCTTTGGTTTATCTTGGCATTCCTTTTTTCATGGGAGCTAACAAAATCAGTTATTGGATGCCTATTATCGAAAGGATCAAGGCTAGGATAGTGGCTTGGAAAGCCAAATGGCTATCACTCATAGGAAAAATTCTTCTTGTCAAAATAGTACTTTTAGCTATCCCCAATTACTATCTTTCAGTCCTCAAAGCTTCTGCTTCATTCATTCAGACCATTCCAAAAAAATTGAGAGATTCTATTTGGGTGGGAAACATAAATGGAGAAAAGAAAATCCCATTGGTCTCAGTCAAAGATATGTCACAAGTCAAAACACTTGGGGGTGTTGGAATTCATGATATGGAAAAAAGGAATAAGGCTTTTGGAGGAAAATTAGTTTGGCAGATGTACTCAAATCCAAACACCAAATGGTGTCAAATCATGCAACATAAATATCTTGATAATACCTATCTGACTAGAGTCATGTCCATTCAAAATCAACCCAAAGGATCAGCCATTTGGGATTTCATGATGGCATCTAGAGATATCGTGACCCAATATATTTCTTGGGAGGTGAATACTAGTGTGACGCAAGTTTGGGGTCAAGAGGGGCCAAACAATGGTGCACCCTAATGATCCAACATGCTCAACAACAAGCAGAAGCAACAACAACAACAATGAGAGAGAGAATGCCAAATCTTTCATTAATTTTCATCAAATAGATTCATACATGTTGGGTTGTAAGGCCTTCCTGGTTGTAGCTAGATATCACAATGAAATACAGAAGTCCTCAAATATGTGAGGATTTGTCAATAATCTCCAATCTAATGTCTTCTATCTTCTATCCAAAAACTACAACAAAACAACTACATTTATATAAGAGTCTACTGAACTGAGTCGGCCTTCAGATCCACAATCAATAGAAGGAATGGTAAGATCTGGGACCACATGCTTCCCAATGATGGATACCAACATTAAATCTACAACCCATAATAAATGCACAAGTTGGCCTCAACAGAAACTAAAAGAAACTACTCGGTAAGCAAGGATGACTGAGCAACAGACAAGCATCATCGAGTGCTAGTGAAACAACAGACCACCTAGGGGATAACTGACTATACTTGGTAACCAAAGGAAACCGACCAACTCGGTCAAAGTAGGAACCGAGCAACAAAGACAAACTTCAAAATCTTTTTGGTGACATAGGATTGCCAAGGACCCGAGATGCTCCTGCATCAAACACCTGGGGTTATTTTGAAATGATTCTCCAAATCATTTGGTAGGTAAAATTTGAGCTACATCCAACTCAAATTGTGAAATCCATGAACTGTCTTCAATCGGTCTATTCTTCCACTTTACTAGATATTCCATATATTATTTTCCTCTTGTACTTTTGCCAATTCTTTGCCCCAAAATCTATTCCACTTCCTCTTTCTGCTTCTTAGGATATTCCATCAGTACTACCATGTCTTCATCAGGTTCATGATATTTATACAAATCGGTAATGTTAAAAATAGGTGATATGTCCATGGCATCAAGTAACTTAATTTCATATGCATTTCCACTTTCAAATTTCCTCAAAATCTTGCAAGGTCCAAACTTCTTCATCTTCAGCTTCCCATATGTTCCAACAGGAAATCTACCTTTCTTCAAATGAATCATCACTTCATCACCAACATCAAAAGTCTTATGTCTCCTTGATCTATCAACTCTGTCTTTGTATTTCTGATTACTCTCTTCCAGCTTCAGCTTCACATCTTCATGCAATGTCTTCATGTACTTAGAAAATTTTACTTCTTCTATACTTCTCTTACTTTCATCATCAATGTCTCTCAAATCAGATATACCTCTTGGTTGTATGACATTCACAATCTCAAATGGTGTTTCTCCAGTACTCATATTCACTGAATTATTGTATGCAAACTTTGCTTGTGCCAACACAGAATCCCAATTACTCGGTGTGTCTCCAACTAAACATCTCAAAATATTTCCCAAAATTATGTTCACAACTTCTATCTGTCCATTGGTTTGTGGGTGAAATGTAGAACTATATTTCAACTCAATGCCAAATTTCTTCCAAAGGGTCTTCCAAAAGTATCCAACAAACTTACTATCTTGGTTAGAGATAATACTCCTTGGTAATCCATGCAATCTAACAATTTCCTTAAAGAAAAGATCTGCTATATGTACTGCATCGGATGTCTTCTACAAGGTATAAAATGTGCCATCTTAGAAAATCTATCCACAACAATAAATATTGAATTATTACCTCTTACTATCTTCGGTAAGCCAAGGACAAAATCCATATTAATGTCAATCCAAGGTTTCTTAGGTACAACAATTGGTGTATACAATCTAGTATTCTGACTTACTCCTTTTGCAACTTGACAAACTCCACAACTTTTCATAAATTTTTGAACATCTTTATACAACTGCAGCCAAAAGTATTTCTCCTTAAAAAAATTCCATGTTTTATCAATACCAAAATGTCCAGCCAAACCACTACTATGTTTCTCTTTCATCAAGTTAGTTCTCATTACTCCTTTTAGTATACACAACTAAATACCTTTAAACAACATACCTTCTAGAATAAAATATTCATCCCATTTAGTATTTTGTTGATCTTGAATAGGTGCTCTGCACTTTCTCCATGTCTCAGAAAAATCAAGATCAAACTCATAAGAGTCTCTCATCTCATCAAAACCAAGAACTTCAATTTTCATCTCGGCCATCAAAGATCTTCTTCTACTCAATGCATCAGTAACTCGGTTAGTGATTCCACTCGTATGCTTTATCACAAATGTATAACTCTGCAAATACTCAACCCATTTCATATCTCTCTGATTCAACTTATTCTAACTACCCAAATACTATAAAGCCTTATGATCGATATACAACACAAATTCACTTGGTATCAAATAATGTCTCCATATCTTTAGTGCTTGAACAATAGCATAGAATTCTTGATCATACACAAAATATTTCCTTCTAGCATCATTCAAATTTTCACTAAAGAAAGCAACAGGTTTACCTTCTTGACTCAACACAACTCCAATAACACTTCCACTTGCTTCACATTTCACTTGAAATACCTTACTAAAATTAGGCAATGCCAAAATAGCTAATTCAACAACCTTCTACTTCAAAGTCTCAAAACTTCTATTAGCTCCATGTGTCCACTTGAATTCTCTTCTGTCTCCTCTCATAGTTTCAGTCATAGCATTACAAATTGAACTAAAATTCCTTATGAACTTTTGGTAAAAACTTGTCAAACCATGAAATGATCTTACCTCACTAGCATTCATAGGTGTAGGCCAATTCAAAATAGCTTCAACCTTTTCAAGATCCATCTTCAAACCATCAGTTGAGATCACAAATCCCAATTACACAATCTCCTCTTTCATTAATGAACACTTTTTCAGATTTATCAACAACTTTTCTTCTTTCAATCTTTGCAAAACTTGTCTAACATGCAAAAAATGTTATTCTCTAGTCTTACTGAATATCATAATATCATCAAGATATACAATCACAAACTTACCCAAGAATTTCTTCAAAACTTCATTCATCAGTCTCATAAAAGTACTTGGTGCATTAGTTAAACCAAAAGGCATAACCAACCACTCATACAAACCTTCTTTTGTCTTGAAAGAAGTCTTCCTTTCATCCCCTTCTTTGATTCTGATATGATGATATCCACTTTTCAAATCAATTTTGGTAAAATACTTTGCTCCAGTCAAACTATCCATTCTATCATCCATTCTCGGTATAGGAAACCTATACTTCACTGTTATCTTATTGATTTATCTGGAATTAGTACACATTCACCATTCTCCATTCTTCTTAGGTGCCAATACAGCAGGTACTGCACAAGGAATCAAACTTTCTCTGATCAAACCTTTCTCTAGCAACTCTTGAATCTGTCGGTTCAATTCCTGATTCTTGGTAGGTGTCAACTGATGAGGTGCCTTATTCGGTAAACTAGCTCCAGGGATTAGATCCATACAATTATCAATGATTCTCTTCAGTGGAAAACCATTAGGTACATTATTAGAAATAATTTCACTATACTCGGTGAGTAATTTATCAATCTCCTCAGGAACACTATCCTCTATTTTCTTACTCAGTTTGTTAGGAATCACATCAAAACATACATCATTCTTTTTCAAATCCTTAACAAACTTTCTTCCCTCCATCAAGCCAACTTTCACAGATGTGCAAACATTACTAATAGGTTCTTCCATCAAAGGTAACAAGATTTTTTTCTTTCCATTAGCCACAATAGCATACTTATGTAATCTCCTATCATATATAGCATGTCTATCATATTACCAAGGTCTACCCAAAAAAATATGACAACAATCCATAGGCATGATATCACATAACACCTTATCATAGTACTTTCCAATCTTCAAATTCACATAACACTGTTCACTTACCAAGAGTGTGTGCTCATCTTTGATCCATGAAATCTGATAGGGCTTCAGATGTTCTAACCTTTTCAATTGCAACTTAGTGACCATTTCCTCAAATGCCAGATTCTCTGAGCTACTATTGTCAATGATTACCTTCCAAACTTTATCAGAAACTCTACATCTGGCCTTGAACAAACTTTTCCTTACCAGATCTTCCTTTTTTCTTTTATTTCACAGTGCTCTCCTTACCATCAAGTTATTTTCTTTCTCAGGTTCATTCGGTGACTCTTCTTGCACCAAAGAATTTCTACTGCTACCAGCCTTCTTACTTGCATGTGTACATTCAAATGATCTGTCCCTCTTCTCCACAATTGTAACAAGTTCCTCAAAAACTTCTTCTGCTATAACCACCTCGGCAATTTCTACCTCTGCCCCTAGATGAACTTTCACCTTACGACTCGGTCTTGCCTTTGTCTAGATTTGTCTTTTTAGGTTCAAATCTACCATTTTCACCATGGGATCTACCTCTTCCTCTAGGGAATCTACCACCTCTACCTCTTTTCCTTTGCTCATGTCTCTTGTTCAATTTCTCCTCAGCTTTGAATGTAAATTGATAAGCCTCTTCAGTGTTCTCCAACTTGACCAAACTAATTTCTTCTTGGATAAAAACTCTCAAACCATTCAGGTCTAGCTATTCTTTCCACATCATCTTCATCATGTCTAGATCTGATATCTAATCTATAGAATTCCTCAGTATGTTCCTTTACCAAGCTATCTTTCTATCTTAGACTTTTCATTCACCTAACTAGATTAATCTGATAATCACAAAGTAAGAACTTTCCTTTCAATTTATTCACCATTTTATTCCATACCTTGATTTTGGCTTTGCCTTTCCTTTTCCTATCCAGCTGCAGATGTTGCCACCATAAGGATGCATGACTTTTCAATTTTGTGCTTGTAATCTTCACCTTCTTGTCTTCAGGAATGTTTTCATAGTCAAAATACTTTTCCATCTCAGTGATCCAATCTACCAATTCATCAGAATCCAATTTTCCACCATACTCAAGAGGACTAAAATGTGGTGTAGACTTCAGACTTTTCAAAGCCTTCAAAAATCTTTCTTCATCTTGATCCATCACAAGTGCAGGTTTTGCAATCACCTATTCTTCCTCAATTTCATCATTACTAACATCCTCAAGATGTTTGCCTCTTCTTTGGACTGTCTCAACAACTTCTAATCTTGCAACAATTTGTCTTAGCATATCTACCAATCTTAGATCCTCATCTCACCTCCCATGAACCATCTTGGAAATCCTTTGTAATTGTAGGTCAGATCGTAATCTGCTACCCCACAACAATCAACTAGGGTTTCACAAGAAGGAACCTACAAACCTAGATCTGTAGACCTAGATCCAGATCTCACCTCTCTTTGATACCACCTGATGCAAGGTTGGGGTCAAGAGGGGCCAAACAATGGCACACCCTAATGATCCATCCTGCTCAACAACATGCAGAAGAAACAACAACAATAGTGAGAGAGAGAATGCCAGATCTTTCATTAATTTTCATCAAAAAGATTCATACATGCCAGGTTGTAAGGCCTTCCCGGTTGTGGCTAGATATTACAATGAAATATAGAAGTCCTCAAACATGCGAGGATCTGTCAATAATCTCCAATCTAATGTCTTCTATCTTCTATCCAAAAATTGCCTCTAAACTACAACCAAACAACTACATTTATACAAGAGTCTACCAAACTAAGTCAGCCTTCACATCCATAATCAATAGAAGGAATGGTTAGATCTGGGACCACATGCTTCCCAATGATGGATACCAACATTAAATCTATGACCCATAATAAATGCACAAGTCAGCCTCAATAGAAACTAAAAGAAACTACTCAGTAAGCAAGGATGACCAAGCAACAAACAAGCATCGTCGAGAGCCAGTGAAACAACGGACCGCCCAGGGGATAATTGACCATACTCAATAACCAAAGGAAACTAACCAACTACCAGCCAACTTGGTCAAAGAAGGAATCAAGTAACACTGATGCAGGAGCATCCTGGGTGTAAGAGCAATCTTGCATCACCCAAAAAATATTTCTATTTTTGTATTCAATAAGGGCTATTTTGTGCAGAGCTGCTATTTTTGGAAAGTTACTATTTTTGGTAATTTTTGTATGTGCTCAGAATGATCTGATTTCTTTCTTGGAGGTTCATGTTGGTCATATAAGTCTGCCAGTAAAGTTTCATTGCCAGATCAAGTGTATATTGGAAGATATTGAAGATTTTCGGTATTGGCAGCAGGGTACAGAAACTTTGAACTCAGTTTTGAAGGCTTTAGAGGCCTCGGATGAGGTCAAAAATTTGGGTGACGGGCGCTTGCGCGGGTCAAGCTTGTAGAGCGCTTCGTGGCATTTCCGAAATGGGGTTATAATAGCCGATCGGGTCAACTGGTGATGACTTATGGTCTTCGGAAGTTGGGCCACCCGAAATGGCGAAAAATAATTTTCTTCAAAATTTCTGTTCGGGTTTCAAAGGTTATCTTGAGCCGACTATGATGTAATAAAATGTAAAATAAAATAATTCTAAGTTTGGTCGGCCTTATTGGCTAAAATTCTGGAACCTTCCCAGGCGGTGGATAATTGCCTATATAAGGAACGCTGTATTATTGTCTTAGGCAGTTCAGAATAGTTCTGGGTAGTAGATCTGGGTATTGATTCGAGGCTTTGTCCTAAAGAATATTGTAAGGGAATGCCCATGTGGCTTTGCATATTGTAATTCTGAAAGTTTGTAATTCCACATTTGTGGAGATAATAAGAAGCCAATTTTCTGTTCTTGCATATTGTTGTTCTTTCTCTATTTCTGTTATGTGTTTGTGGTATTAAGGGGAGCACCCTTCATCAGGTGGTATCAGAGCAGGAGTTCTTGAGTGTGTAAATAGATCGCCGACTGTGAGGCAGTTTGCACCAGGACCGTGGCTAGGGTTTCAGCGCGCATCGCGAAAATGCCTCCACGAAGGGAACGTGGCAGAAGAGCTGGTGTTGTAACACCTGAGGTTAGAGAGCTGCAGAGACAAGTGTGAGCATTACAAGAAGAGATTCGCAGAGGAATGAATCTTAATGTCAGAGATGAAAGAGAGGATGAAGCCGAAGAAGAATATCAAGAAGGAGGAGAAGTTGAAATTGTGAACTAGGAGGAAGAAAGACTTTTTCGGGCGATTTCCAAGATTGGGAAAAGACCTAAGATTGAGGTTCCTACATTTTCTGGAAATCTTAACCCAGAGGAATTGATCGACTGGATCAATGAATGTGAGGAATATTTTGAGTATGAAGATGTTGAAGATCCTGATAGGGTCAAATTTGCGAAGGCCAGACTGAAAGGTCATGCGAAGATCTGGTGGCAAGAAATTCAATTGGAGCGAAATAGAAGAGGGAAAGATAAAATCACAAGATGGGATCGGATGGTGGATAAATTGAAGCGATAGTTCATTCCTGTTGATTATGAGCTTGACCTACTGAAGAAAATGCAGAGTTTGAAGCAAGCAGGAAGATCTGTTCAGGAGTATACAGAGGAGTTCTATCGACTTCTCATCAGAATAGGCCACGCAGAAGCTGATAAGGAGAAAGTTGCCCGATACCTTAATGGGTTAAGGCCAAGCATTCAGGAGGAGCTGAATCTGGTTCAAATGAACAGTATTGAAGAGGCATACCAGTTTGCCCTAAAAGTAGAGGAAAAGCTGAACAAGAAGTTTGAGAGCAGACAAAATGGAAGAGGTCGCGGTGGATGATCTGGTGGATGGTCATATGGTGGCCGAAATGAAGATCTAAAAAAGAAGGATGAGGCCAGTAGCAGTCAGAATTAGTGCGGAAATAATTCCAATCGCTTCCAGGATCAGAATAATAGAGATCAGAGAGGAAGAGGAAGAGGACAAGGATCTGGAAGAGGTGGCTTCCGTGGAACATGTTTTCACTGTGGAGAAGAAGGTCATAGGGCATTTGAATGTCCTCAGCGCCAAGGCAGAACAGACAGGAGAAATGAAGGCCAGGCCAGAGTTGCACATGTAGATGAAGATGCCAGATCATCAAATTCTGAAGATGCTGAAAGAGGAGAAACGTTGATTAACAGAAGAGTCCTGTTGAGTGGTGAGAATGAACCTGAGCAAAGGAGGAGCCTGTTTCGCACCAGGTGCAAGTGTGAAGGTAAATGTTGTGATGTGATTATTGATAGTGGAAGCACTGACAATTTGGTGTCAGAAGAGATGGTGACAAAGTTGAAGCTCAAGAGACAGAAACACCCACATCCATATCGGATTGCCTGGGTATAGGATGACCACAAGGTCATGGTCAATGAACAATGCCTAGTGAAGTTCAAGATTGGCGGATACCAAGATGAGGTATTATGTGATATCATATCTATGGATGCATGTCATATGTTGTTGGCTAGACCATTGCAGTTTGACAGATGTGCTGTACATGATGGTCGTGCGAATACCTATTCCCTGACGAAGGATGGAGTGCGACATAAGCTAAAACCATTGAAGGAGACTGAAGAAAAGGTATGTGGTACTGCAAGGATAACTTTTGTTGATGGAAGAAATTTCCTAGATGGTATGAGGCATGAGCATGTATGTTTTGCTTTAATTCCAAAAGCTGGTAAAGAGGAAGTAGAAGATGTTCCTGTAGAAGTTGCAGATTTGTTGAATGAGTTTCAAGATATTGTATCCGATAATGTGCCTGATGGATTACCACCAGTCAGGAAGATCAGTCATCAGATGGACTTGATCCCAGGAGCGAGTTTTCCGAATAAGGCAGCACACAGAATGACACCTGCAGAAAGTGAGGAGTTGAACAGACAAGTACATGAACTGTTACAGAAAGGATTGATCCGTGAGAGTCTGAGTCCCTATGCTGTACCAGCGGTATTAGCACCAAAGAAGAATGGAGAATGGAGCATGTGTACAGATTCTAGGGCAATAAATAAGATTACAATCAAGTACAGGTTTCCATTGCCACGAATGGATGATATTATGGATTGTTTGAGTGGAGCTGTGTATTTTTCAAAGATAGATCTAAAAAGTGGATATCATCAGATTCGGATCAGATAAGGAGATGAATGGAAGACTGCCTTCAAGACAAAGGAAGGACTATATGAGTGGTTAGTCATGCCTTTTGGGCTAACCAATGCGCCGAGCACTTTCATGCGGCTCATGAACGAGGTTCTGAAAGAATTTCTGGGTAAGTTTGTCATTGTTTACCTAGATGATATTTTGATCTTTAGTAAGACATTGGAGGAGCATATGATGCATATTCGTACGGTATTTGAGAAGTTGACAGAAGAGAAATTGTTGATTAATTTGAAGAAGTGCAGTTTTGTGAAGAAAGAGTTAGTGTATTTGGGATTTGTAGTTTCAGCAGAAGGTCTAAAAATGGACCTAGAGAAGGTACAGGCTATCCTTGAATGGCCTACTCCAAGGAATGCTACTGAGGTAAGATCTTTTCATGGTTTGGCTAGCTTTTACAGAAAGTTTATCCAAAATTTTAGCAGTATTTGTGGACCCTTGACTGAAACAATGAGAGGGGATAGAAAAGAATTTAAGTGGACTAATGGGGCAGAAAAGAGTTTTCAATTGTTGAAACAAAAAGTTACAGAAGAACCTGTTTTAGCACTTCCAAATTTTAATAAGGTGTTTCAAGTAGATTGTGATGCTAGTGGTACTGCAATAGGAGCTGTTATGAGCCAAGAAGGTAAACCTGTTGCTTATTTCAGTGAGAAGTTAAATGATGCCAAGAGGAAATATTTTATTTATGATCAGGAATTTTATGCTATAGTTCAGGCATTAAAGAAGTGGAGACATTATCTGCTTCCTAAGGAGTTTGTTTTGTATACTGATCATCAAGCTTTGCAATATTTGAATAGTCAAGGAAAATTGAATCAAAGGCATTTGAAATGGGTTGAGTTTTTGCAGAGTTATACATTTGTTTTGAAACACAGGAGTGGAAAGTCTAATAGGGTTGCAGATGCTCTTAGCAGAAGGCAACTATTGCTGACAGAAATACAGATTGAAGTGGTTGGGTTCAAGGAACTCAAGAATTTGTATCCAGAGGATCCTGATTTTGGTGAAGCTTGGAAAGCTTGTACAGAACCTGTTACTCTAGACAGGACGAAATGGTTGGATTTCATCATCCAGGATGATATGCTATTCAGAGGGAGTCAGTTGTGCATTCCACGAAGTTCTATGAGGGAGAATCTCATCAAGGAGAAGCATAGTGGAGGATTGGCTGGACATTTTGGTCATGATAAAACTGTTGGTTTGGTTAGTGAGAATTATTATTGGCCGCAGTTGCAGCAAGATGTGAAGAATTTTGTACAGAGTTGCAGAGTATGTCAGATGGCGAAAGGAGTGAAGCAGAATACAGGATTGTATCAGCCATTACCCGTACCAGAGAAGCCTTGGGAGGATATCAACATGGACTTTGTTCTTGGTTTACCGAGGACACAGCGGGGACACGATTCAATTTTTGTGGTAGTTGACAAATTTTCAAAGATGGCACATTTCATTCCCTGCAAGAAGACTAATGATGCTGTTCATGTAGCAGAATTGTTTTTCAGAGAAGTAGTGAGACTTCATGGTTTGCCAAAGACCATAGTTTCAGATCGGGACACTAAGTTTGTTGGATATTTCTGGCGTACATTGTGGAAGAAGTTGAAGACAGATTTGAAGTTCAGTTCATCACATCATCCACAGACTGATGGACAGACAGAGGTGGTGAATAGGAGTTTGGGAAATTTGCTGAGATGTTTGGTTGGAGATAAGCCAACAGGATGGGATTTGATTTTACCACAGGCAGAATTTGCATACAATAATTCTGTCAACAGGAGCACTGGTAAATCACCATTCCAGATTGTATATGGAAGTAGTCCAAGAAATGCATCTGAATTGAGAAAGATAGATAAAGGAGAAATAAGTAGTGCTGAAGCTGAGGATTTTGCAGAACACTTGAAGAACATCCATGAAGAGGTGAGGAAGCATATTACCAAGATGAATGCACAGTATAAGGCTAAGGCAGATGAGAAAAGGAGGTATAAGGAATTTCAAGTTGGTGACGAAGTCGTGGTTCATTTGCGGAAGGAGCGGTTTCCAGTTGGTACATATAACAAGCTAAAAATGAAGAAGTTTGGACCATGTAGGATACTGAAGAAACATGATTCAGGAAATGCATATGAGGTAGAATTACCTACTGAGCTAAATATTTCACCAGTGTTTAACATTTCAGATCTGACAGAGTATCATGAAGGAGGTGTTGAAGATGAGATCACAGCAGCACAGTGGAGTATTCCAGCAACTAGTTCAGACATTAAGGAGATCGAAGATATACTGGACAGTCATGTTGGTAGAAGCACAAGGAACATGACATATGAAGAATATTTGGTCAAGTGGAAAGGACGACCTGTTGAAGATTCATCATGGCTAACAAAGGAGGAGGTTAACCGTCTTGGTTTTCCTCTACACACCTGAGTCGTGACAGGGTCACTTCTCAAATTACCCCAGGTGTCTGATGCAGGAGCATCCTGGGTGTAAGAGCAATCTTGCATCACCCAAAAAATATTTCTATTTTTGTATTCAATAAGGGCTATTTTGTGCAGAGCTGCTATTTTTGGAAAGTTACTATTTTTGGTAATTTTCGTATGTGCTCAGAATGATCTGATTTCTTTCTTGGAGGTTCATGTTGGTCATATAAGTCTGCCAGTAAAGTTTCATTGCCAGATCAAGTGTATATTGGAAGATATTGAAGATTTTTGGTATTGGCAGCAGGGTACAGAAACTTTGAACTCAGTTTTGAAGGCTTTAGAGGCCCCGGATGAGGTCAAAAATTTGGGTGACGGGCGCTTGCGCGGGTCAAGCCTGTAGAGCACTTCGTGGTGTTTCTGAAATGGGGTTATAATAGCCGATCAGGTCAACTGGTGATGACTTATGGTCTTCGGAAGTTGGGCCACCCGAAATGGCGAAAAATAATTTTCTTCAAAATTTCTGTTCGGGTTTCAAAGGTTATCTTGAGCCAACTATGATGTAATAAAATGTAAAATAAAATAATTCTAAGTTTGGTCGGCCTTATTGGCTAAAATTCTAGAACCTTCCCAGGCGGTGGATAATTGCCTATATAAGGAAGGCTGTATTATTGTCTTAGGCAGTTCAGAATAGTTCTGGGTAGTAGATCTGGGTATTGATTCGAGGCTTTGTCCTAAAGAATATTGTAAGGGAATGCCCATGTGGCTTTGCATATTGTAATTCTGAAAGTTTGTAATTCCACATTTGTGGAGATAATAAGAAGCCAATTTTCTGTTCTTGCATATTGTTGTTGTTTCTCTATTTCTGTTATGTGTTTGTGGTATTAAGGGGAGCACCCTTCATCAAACACAGAAAAAATTCAAAATCTTTTTGGTGACACAGGATTGCCAAGGACCCAAGATGCTCCTGCATCATGGTGACAAGGTCAGCTTCTGGTGTGATTCTTGGAGTGGACTTCCTCCCCTCAAACTTACAACATCCATGGATGGTATAGTAGACTCTTTTGAAAGAATTTGGGGTAAAACTCTTGTGGACTATCTCTACAATTTGTTTAAATTCTAGAAAGATTATATGGAAGGATTTGAATGAGTTGCCAATCTCTTCTCAAGATAGAAATAGATTTAGAACAATTTTCTCAAATAGAGTGGTCTTTTTATCAGGGAAAGAGGATAAATTGCTTTGGGTTTTTGGTAAATCAGGCACCTACAGTATTAAAGATGGATATAGGATTATTTAGCAACAGGTTTCAACCACCACTCAATGTTGTGATTTTTCATTTTGCTAGAATTTTGTAACTCTCCCCAAAGCTAGATGTTTTGCCTAGATAGCATTGAAAAAGAGAGCTCTCACTAGTGACCATCTTGACAAACTTAACATTGCCCAACCTTTCAACTGATGTTTGTGTGATCTTTAGTTAGAAGATGTAGATCATCTCTTTTTGAACTGCACCTTTGCCCAACAATGTTGGATGTTTGTTCTTTGCAAACTCCAATTTCCTTCTCCTCTTCCATGCACACTTTGGGATCTCTTTCAAGCTTGGCCAATTTTATATTCTTCCTCACTTTTTCTTGTTTGTGGAAATGCATCCCTACAATTATAGTTTGGGCAATCTAGTGGGAATGAAATAAGAGAATCTTCTGCAAGATCTCTTCATCAATCAACTCTGTTATTGTTGGTATTGAGTAGTCCATCTCAGAAGTGGTGAATGCTAGTCACTCCAGATTCAAATGAAATCCAATTTTATCCAACTGGGATAGCTTAGTCATCAGGGAATGGAAAGGAATTCATATTCCTTTTGGATGGCTTTGTCACAAACAATCTTCTTCCCCAATTCTTAGGGACTCAATTAAATGGCTCCCTCCCACATGTGGTTCAGTCAAAATTAACTTTGATGGTGCCTCCCGTGACAATCTGGGAAAATTAGGGATTGGAATTTGTATTAGAGATTACCAGTGAGAATTTTTGGCCATCAAAGCAGCCCCTATTCCACCAGGAACAAATAACATGGCTGAGGCTTTTGCTCTATTTGAAGGATTAATCTTGGCAAAAAAGGGGGTCATTAATCAATTCAAATTGAAGGCGATTCCATGGTGATCATAAACTCATGCATCAAATGGGAATCCCATAATTGGAAACTCTCCTATATCCTTCAACAAATTTGGATGCTTTTCAACTCATTCAAAATTATTCATATTTCCTACACCCTGCGAGAAGGGAATTTATTGGTAGATTTTTTGGCTAACATAGGATGTGACGGGTTGGATATTGAGGATCATAATCCAGGGGCATTTATTAAGTCTAATAGGGAATTCAAGAGAGTGATGTTACAAGACATTAAGAACATAGCGTCATCTTTATCCACCTCAACTTAGCGTAAGCCAGTATGCACAATCATTTCAGTGACAGTCTATCTATCCAAGTTGTTCTAATCATGGCTATTGCATCATCTGTATCTTAGGCTCAAATACCTCACATGATTCTCTTCATATGTAGTACAGTGTTACCTGATGCTAAATTTAATGAATTAAATTATTTCCAAATTTTTCACTTGAACTTCACGTGCTTTTACACATTCTTTTCAGCCTCAGCTTGCCACGTTTGTTTTGTAGTACTTAGGTTCAATTCAGATTTGATGCATGACAGTTTCAAAGCATAACCCAAATGTGTGAATTGATGATTATTTGGGGCTTGAACAACTATTTAATAGATGATGCATATTTCACCATATTAGTGTGAAATTTTTCTTCCTAGCCAGTTCCTAATTATCTCTGTGAGGTGCTTGTGTGATTTCGGATGGAATTTCCAAGATGTATGATCTGCAGTCTTCAAGACGAATTGCTGCCTCAAAATTATAGGGTTCTTATTCCACCCTCAGCAGCTAAGCTCCTAATTCCTAGTTGAATTGATGGTTTCCAACTTGACCTTGTTTTCAAGTGCCATTCTATGCCACTATACAGGGTAGTCCATTGGATCATTGGTGAGCATGTCTTGTCACCTAGAGCAAAACTTGTCCTATTTCCATCACATTTGGTGTCAATCTTCTTGTCCAACCTCATGGACTTATTGTATTCAATAGAATTAGTTAATAATATTGCAGATAAGGTGGTTCATCCTTAGTTCATTGTGGATAACAAACTCGTGATTGCATTGCAAAATTATGACCATTGGTCTGGCAAGGCCTTGGTAGGTGGCCTTTTCTCTCGACATGAATTGATGTCCAACCATGAGCATTTCATGGCATATGACTATTTCAAATGGACTATGGAGTGGCAAAGTTTTCATGTCATATCTAACAATTTGCAAATTGTGGGTATGGCTCTTGGTAAAGAGTTAGTTGATAACATTCAAAGATCTACCAATGCAGTGTTGGACTTGCTAAGTTTGTCAAATCACCCTCGTATGTAATTGCTTCACTCTCTATCGCCATCACCCAGTGTTGTGTCCTCTGCTACTGCAAAGTTGGTTCCTAATTTAAATATGCCTCTTTGACCGACTAATCTTCCCTTTTAGGCATCATATGAAATGTCTGCTACTCACTCAGCTGAGGAGCTTGATGGTTGGGTGTCAGAATCCCCTTTGTCTCCTCCTGCTAGGTGGGAACGAGCGTGGGATTTACAGAGGTGATCTTCATCTCCTATGGCTATGGAGGAGTGATAGGGCTCCATTGTATTGGGTGTTTTTGAAATTTTTTGTACTTGGCACCCTTTTTTGTAAGTGGGTTTATCATTGTATATCTTTTAGGGATATTATGGTTTTCATGTTGAAAATCAAATGTAACAATCAATATTAATATTATACTTGTATTCGACAATGATTCTGGTGTTTCTTCCTAATTCTTCCACGGATGAGTCCTTGAATTAGTTTATTATTAAAAAAATTATGGTGGCTAGTCCTCTTTGGCTTTAAAAAAAAAGGAATAGGATTAGAACTAAGTGGGTGTACTGAAACAAGTTGAATGAGAATGATAAAGTGATAAGAAACAAGGCCATGATAGTTTTCAAAGGATATACACACATTCAATGAATTGACTTTGAGGAGACATATGCTCCTATTGCTTAGATGGAGGTGATCACAATATTTTTGGGATTTGTAGCATATAAGGATTTAAGGTTTATCAAATGGATGTGAAGTCAACATTTTTGAATGGAGTGTTGAAGGAAAAAGTTTACATTAAGTAGTCAGAAGATTTTAGATCAGAAGAAAAACAAAAGTAGTATACAAAATGAAGAAGGTGTTATATGGGTAGAAGCAGACACCAAGAGCCTGATATACTATATTGGACAACTATTTGATTAGACAGAATTTTTAGAAAGGTTTTTCCTACATCATTTTGTATTACAAGAGAGATTCATATCAGATTTTGATTCTTGTTGCATACGTTGATGATATTATTTTCAGAGGAGAGGATGATTTGTGTAAAATATCTACAAATGAGATGTAGAAAGATTTTGAGATGTCTATGATAGGAGAGATGAATTTATTTCTTGGATTGTAGGTATTGTAGATAAACGAAGGTGTTTTCTAATTTCTCAGTTCAAGTATGTCAAGGAATTATTAAAGAAGTTGGTTGGAAAATTCCAAACCGGTATGTACTCCAATTATTACTAGTTGTAAGCTAACTAAGGAATATGAGTCACGGAAAGTAGATGCAAGTAAATACAAATCAATGATTGGTGGATTATTGTGCCTGACTTCTACTAGACCAGATATTATGTATGCGGTATGCCTAGCAGCCAAATTTTGGCAAGAACCAAAAGAATCACATGTTATGGTGGTGAAAATTGTTGGAAACAATTGTCTGAAGGAAATTGCTACTCAATTATGTATTGTCTTTGATGTCACACAATGTCATAGTCCGTAGCAATCAGTACCTACCAAGCTCAGTCGGTCTACCTAGCAAGTAAAATTAGTGCTTACCGAGTTCACTCGGCTATCAAAGAAAAATCAGGGTCTACAGAGTTCACTCGGCTATCAAATAAAATTCAGTGTTTACCCAGTTCAGTCGGTTGTCGAAGAAAAGTTAGTGTTTACCGAGTTCAGTCGGTTATCGAAGAAAAAGGATTGTCAGTGTTTACCGAGTTCCCTCGGTCTCCGAAAGATTGTAGAATTATGGTCACCGAGCACTGTCGGCCCTTGAAGGATTTTTGCAAATAAAAGTTTTCTTATTTCAGCTGACTGTTATACTAAGTAATGTCGATTTGACAAATCTAAAATCATATAAATAAAAGGTCAAATGTGAAAAAAACAAAACAAGAAATACAGCAGAAGATATATAGAAGAAAGATAGGAAAGGTGTGTGCGAAATTGTGAAGGATAACCAGATATCCTTGAGGAGTAGCAGAGATATATTCGATCAGGAAGGATCACACTTATGCAGAACAGAGATCTGTAATCAGCAAGGCAGTTGCATTATTATACAGGTCATTTTTATTGTTACCTTTTTATCATTGTAACAGTGAATTCTAAATCTCTTAACCGAGTTGGTTTAGCAACCATATTGTAAATCCTCTAACAAGGTGACAATTCTATTGAATTATTTTCAAGACCTCTTACTAGGCCACTCCTAGCAGGGTGATTAAATCCTCTAACAAGGTCACACCTAACAGTGTGTTTTGTAATCTTTTACCGGGTTGGCTTCTAACCGGGCATCACTTCAAAAAAGTGAAAATCAGTATCTAGATACATTGGTGGTTTTTCCCATATTGGGTTTCCACATTAAATTCTATGTCTCTTGTGTTCTTAATTATTATCTTAATCATATACAAGTGCTGATGAATATCTAAAAGATAATTTTGCTAATACTTTCTGCATCTTCAAAGTTATTGCAATCTATTTACCGAGTGTTAAATAAATAATATTCATTAAGATATCCTAAGGGATCTGGAAAGAAATAATTGTGAAGTTTTTTATGGTTGACTGATTCACCCCCCCCCTCTCAGTCACTTCATCCCTATTCCATCAATTGGTATCAGAGCTTTTGGTGCTTGCAGGAAGGGTTTCAAGGACCTAAGCTAAAGATCAGGATGTCTTACAAGAGGGAAATTCCAAAGCTCAACAGAGATAACTTTTCAGCATGGCAAGGTCTCATGTGACTTCATCTAGCTTCCATTGGTGATTCAGGATGCAAATACATTGATGAAGAATACACAGTTCCTACTAGCGCATTAACTGTTGAAGACATTGCAGAGAAAAAGAATCATAACACCATGATGATAGACATTGCATCAGCTCTCAGCTATGAAGAATTTGATGATATTAAAGAATGCACTACTGCATATGAAATGTGGATGACACTGAAGAAAATATATGGTGGTGATGCAAATGTGAAAAGAGCCAAAGCAGAAAGCCTAAGAGGACAGTTTGACAAGATGAATATGAAAGAAGATGAAAACATTGCAAAATATGTTGAAAGGATCAAAGCAAGTGTCAGTGCAATTAGAGCTTCTGGAGGAACAATCTCTGATGAAACTATTATAAGTAAGGTACTCAGAACTTTACTCCCTATCTATGCAATAAGAGTATCAACTATTCAAGAAAGAAGATGTGAAACAAACCACAATATAACTTTGGATGCTTTAGTTGGAAGATTGACAGCCTTTGAATTAGACAACTATGACAACTATGTTCCAAGTTCCAAAAATATTGAATCAGCATTTGAGGCCAAGGTTTCACTAAGGAAGAACAAGAAAATTAAAGAAGTTCAGTCAGAAAGTGAAGAAGTATCAGAAGAAAGTTCTGATAGTGATCTTGAAATTGTAGAAGCATTACTTGCAAAGAAGTACTCTAAAGGGAAAGGTAAATATAAAGGTAAAACTCCTTTAATCTATTTTTCATGTGAAGAAATTGGACATATTGCAGCTAGGTGCCCAAACAAGCAGGTCAAGGAAGAGAAGAGAGGTCACAAGTACTATGGCAAAAAGAATTTCAAATCATTCAAGGATAAAGGTAAGAAAACATGTTTTATGGCTAAAGATTCTGATGATATTGAAGAAGAAATTGTCTTTATTGCTATAAAAGATGAATCTGATGATGATGAAGATAAGATGGCACTTATTTCTCATATAAGCAAAGATGATATATGGATAATAGACAGTGGATGTTCACACCACATGACTGGTGACAAGACAAAATTTGAATATCTAGAAAACTGTGATAGTGGCAATGTAAGATTTGGAAACAATGAACCTTGTTGTATAAAAGGAAAAGGAAGAATCTCATTAACCAAAGAACTCATATGTGATAATGCTTATTGGGTTGAAGAACTAAAACATAATCTTCTAAGTGTAGCATAGCTAATCAACACTGGTTTCAAGGTTGAATTCATGAATGGTCAAGCAAGACTGCTGGATGAAAAAGGAAAACTCATTGGATCAGGCAAACAAACAAAAGGTAACTTATTTTATCTTGATCTCAGTGAATATTCATGTTTTATTGCTCAAATTGAAGAAAGTTGGCTATGGCACAAAAGGTTATGTCATGTGAATTTTGATAACATGATAAAAATAAGCAAATTCAAGAAGGTAAGAGGCATTCCTACTTTGAAGAAACCTGATACTGGTCTATGTAAGAATTGTCAGATTGGCAAAATGAGTAAGACTAGTTTTAAGAGTAAGAACTATCAGTCTAAAGAAATTTTGGAAATTGTGCATACTGATTTATGTGGACCTATTGGAATACAAAGCTATACTAGAGATAAATTCTTTATTCTTTGCGTTGATGATTATTCTAGAATGATGACTGTTATGTATTTGAGAGAAAATTCAGAAGCATTTGAAAAGTTCAAATGGTACTTGGCAAGAGTGGAAAAGGAAACAGGGAAAAGATTGAAATGCTTAAGATCAGACAGAGGTGGTGAATTCATCTCCCATGAATTTAACAACTTTTGCATTGAAAGAGGAATCAAAAGACAGGTATCAGCTCCTAGAACTCCTGAGCAGAATGGAATAGCAGAAAGAAGAAATAGATCTATTATGGATTGTGCAAGGACTCTAATGATAGAAAAGAACATCGCTATAAAGTACTGCAAGGAAGCTATCAGCACTATAGTTCATACCCTAAACCGAGTACAATTGAAGAAAGAAACATTCAAAACTCCTTATGAGCTATGGTATGGCTATAAACCCAATGTAAGTTACATGAAAGTATTTGGTAGCAAGTGTTATATCTTAAAAGAATCCAGAAGAAATAAATTTGATGTGAAAAGTGATGAAGGAATATTCCTAGGATATTCTAGCAAAAGCAAGGCATACAAATGTCTGAACTTATCTACTCACAAAGTCATTGAAAGTATACATGTAAAATTTGATGAGTTTGCAGAAAAGACTGAAGAAGAAAGCAAAAGGGAACCTGAGAACTACAGGAGATTCATTTACATTAAACCTGAAACACTGCCAGACACAACTATCAATGAGGAAACTATATCTACCGAGCCTAGCACAGTAACCGAGTCACAGGAAGAAGTTCAAACTAAGTCACAGGAATAAATTCAGACCGAGTCTCAACCTGAAGTTACCGAGCAAATATCTACCGAGCCCGAGCAACCTGAAGAAGAGAACCTAGAAGACAACAACATGACTCATTCAAAAAGCAAGGAACCTATACTAGCCAAATATGTCAGAAGACATCATACACCAGATCAAATCATTGGAAACAAATCAGATGGTACTATGATAAGAAGCAAGCTAAAAGGTACATGTCTACTTACTGATTTTGAACCTAGAAATATCAAAGATGCATTGGAAAATGAAAGTTGGATTGAAGCAATGAATGAAGAATTAGAACAAATACAAAAGAACAAAACATGGACTCTTGTACCTAGACCTAAAGATAAGAATGTAATTGGAACAAAATGGGTATTCAGGAATAAGCTGAATAAAGACGGTCAAGTATCTAGAAACAAAGCTAGATTGGTATGTAAAGGTTATTCTCAAGAAGAAGGAATAGATTATGGTGAAACTTTTGCTCCTGTTGCAAGATTAGAAGGTGTAAGAACTCTACTTGCTTATGCAGCACATAAAGGATTTAAGGTATATCAGATGGATATAAAATCTGCATTTCTCAATGGAATTCTTGATGAAGAAGTCTACATTGAACAACCTGAAGGTTTTGTTGATCCAGATAAAAGGGACATGGTCTGCAGATTACACAAAGCATTGTATGGTTTGAAACAAGCTCCTAGAGCATGATATGAAAGACTCCATAACTATCTGATTCAGATCAATTTCAAAAGAGCAAATGATAATAGCAATCTATATATTAAAGAAGGACCGAATGACAAAATTGTATTGGCAGAAATATTTGTAGATGATACTATATTTACAGGAATGATGATCAGTGCAAAGAATTTTCAGAGCAGATGAACAAAGAATTTGAAATGTCTATGTTTGGTTTAATAAAATTCTTTGTTGGTCTTCAAATTCAGCAAAGCAAGAATGGTATATACATTACTCAATCTAAATACATTAAGGAAATACTTAAGAAGTTTGGTATGGAAGATTCAAAACCAGTTGGTACACCCATGTGTACTGGACTGAAACTTACCAAAAATGATGATTCAAAAGAAGTAGATCAGACCTTATACTGATCTATGATTGGAAAATTGCAGTATGTGGTACATACAAGACCTGATATTACCTTAGCAGTCGGTATAGTAGCTAGATTCTCAGCAAAACCTAAAGAAAATCATATGATGGCAATCAAAAGAATCTTAAGATACTTAAGAGGAACTGAAGAATATGGTTTGTGGTATAAATTTGGAGGCAATCTAGACTTAAAAGTGTTTACTGATGCTGATTGGGCAGGGAACATTGATGACAGAAAAAGTACAAGTGGTGGAGCATTTTTTGTTGGAAAAAGACTGGTATCCTGGACCAATAAAAAGCAAAATTGCACATCTCAATCCACAGCTAAAGTAGAATATGTTGCTGCTGTAGTAAATTGTTCAAATATTGTTTGGTTTAAACAGTTATTACAAGGTATGAAGGTTGAAATCAAAGAACCAGTTGTTATATTTTGTGACAATACAAGTGCAATAAACATTTCGAAGAATCCAGTAATGCATTCCAAAACCAAGCACATTGCTATTAAATATCACTTTGTCAGAGAATTGGTGCAGGACAAGGAAATCAGATTAAAATATATTCATACAAAAGAGCAGATTGCAGACATTTTCACCAAACCATTACCTAAGGATGCATTTGTGTATCTAAGAGGTAAGTTAGGGGTCATTCCCCTATCCGAGGCTCACTAAATACAGTTTTAGTGATGCATCAACCAGAACATGATTGAAAATCAACCAGTTGATGCAGCATATTCAAGGAATCATTGCATATGAATCAGTACTTGAGGTACATTAATTTACAGCGGTAATATGTGAATTGTCTTTGGCATGTGTTGTCAAAGAGGGAGTGTTTGCTATGTCTTTGCTATTACTTCAAGAAATTTTCAATAGCCAGAAGGAAGAGTTTTTTTTTTAAGAAAAAAGAATTTTGCTGACAGAGGGAGATTTGAATCTGAACCGAGCTAATTCTTTCAAATTTCTTATGCTATGACATATTGTGTTGCCATCAATGCCAAAGAGGGAGATTGTTGGAAACAATTATCTGAAGGAAATTGCTACTCAATTATGTATTGTCTTTGATGTCACACAATGTCATAGTCCGCAGCAATCAGTACCTACCAAGCTCAGTCGGTCTGCCTAGCAAGTAAAATTAGTGCTTACCGAGTTCACTCAGCTATCAAAGAAAAATCAGTGTCTACCGAGTTCACTCGGCTATCAAAGAAAATTCAGTGTTTATCGAGTTCAGTCGGTTGTCGAAGAAAAGTTAGTGTTTACCGAGTTCAGTCAGTTATCAAAGAAAAAGGATTGTCAGTGTTTACCGAGTTCCCTCGGTCTCCGAAAGATTGTAGAATTATGGTCACCGAGCACTGTCAGCCCTTGAAGGATTTTTGCAAATAAAAGTTTGCTTATTTCAGCTGACTGTTATACTAAGTAATGTCGATTTGACAAATCTAAAATCATATAAATAAAAGGTCAAATGTGAAAAAAACAAAACAAGAAATATAGCAGAAGATATATAGAAGAAAGACAGGAAAGGTGTGTGCGAAATTGTGAAGGATAACTAGATATCCTTGAGGAGCAGCAGAGATATATTCGATCAGGAAGGATCACACTTATGCAGAACAGAGATCTAT
The DNA here is from genome assembly GCA_027943335.1 of Chamaecyparis obtusa. Taxonomy (NCBI): domain Eukaryota; kingdom Viridiplantae; phylum Streptophyta; class Pinopsida; order Cupressales; family Cupressaceae; genus Chamaecyparis; species Chamaecyparis obtusa. Next base: position 1,647,602 of record BSBK01004688.1, on the reverse strand, counting down.
AATTAGCAAGGTAGTTGCATTATTATACAGGTCATTTTCATTGTTACCTTTTTATCATTGTAACAGTGAATTCTAAATCTCTTAACCGAGTTGGTTTAACAACCATATTGTAAATCCTCTAACAAGGTGACAATTCCATTGAATTGTTTTCAAGACCTCTTACCAGGCCACTCCTAGCAGGGTGATTAAATCTTCTAACAAGGTCACACCTAACAGTGTGTTTTGTAACCTTTTACCGGGTTGGCTTCTAACCGGGCATCACTTCAGAAAAGTGAAAATCAGTATCTAGATACATTGGTGGTTTTTCCCATATTGGGTTTCCACGTTAAATTCTATGTCTCTTGTGTTCTTAATTGTTATCTTAATCATATACAAGTGCTGATGAATATCTAAAAGATAATTTTGCTAATACTTTCTGCATCTTCAAAGTTACTGCAATCTATTTACCGAGTGTTAAACAAATAATATTCATTAAGATATCCTAAGGGATCTGGAAAGAAATAATTGTGAAGAGTTTTATGGTTGACTGATTCACCCCCCCCCCCTCTCAGTCACTTCATCCCTATTCCATCAGAAAATGATATTTAGATATTTGAAAGGAACATAAGAGTATAGTTTGTGGTATCCGAAAGGTCTAGATTTTGGGTAAAAGCACAAAGTTGTGTCACATTTTATGCTAACTTATCAGCACAGTTGAATTTGAATATTTCTAACTAAAAATTAATTTTCTTCAAACATATGGTCTAGCTAGATTCATTCTAGCTAAGTTAGATAAGTGCCTGAACTTTTCCAATTAGAAATGTCTATAAAATGCATGTTTTATACCAATTTGGGTCCAATTACCAAAGAAATGAAATTATTTTAGAAAAGCAATGTTTCAATAACTCCTACTCTTTTTAAAAAAAAAAAATTTAAATATAAAAATACCCTTTTGTAGAGATAAGAGTCAAGATTATCATCATATAAGTTTTATAGTATTTTGATTATAAACCTCTTTTAAATATCTTTGCATTTAGGAACCTTGTCTCCCTAGAGTGGATTATAATTTTTTTTTGTTTGAGTTGCTTAATAATTCTTCCTTTGATACCTATGGCTATTTTGTGAAGAATGGTGAGTTAAGGAAAACATATTGGGTGGTCAAAAAAATATTCGACTTCTATATCTATATCTATTGCTACACTATGGTGGTTTTGTATCTTGAATACACAATAGTTGGCTTATGCTAACATTTGTTTTATGTGCATTAAGGACATGTACATAGAAATATTGGTCTAGGAAAGTTTCTAAAGTATAGTGGGTTAACATAGGATTCTCAAGTGTAGTAGGTGTTTCATAAACTTTTAGTGCTTGTTGATTTATTAAAAATGTATTTGAGTGATATGATTATGATAACTGAGATTATAGCAAAAGCCCTCACCAAATTTTAGCTATGTTTTGTCAACAATATTGATTAAATGCTAACATCAATGCAGTAGAATTGAAGCAAAGAAATAAAATTGGAGAAATATAATAGAATTAGATAGAATGTTGGCATTTATTTGCAATGAAGGAAAACCACACTTTAGAATGTTTTCAAATAAAATCTCCAATGCTACTTGTAATAAAATTAGAGACTGGACTGAGACACAAATGATAATTTTTTTTATTTATGTTCTATCAAATTTTGGGTGTTGTGAGCCTAAAATTGGTCAGGACTCTACACATTATGGCTCTCCTAGTGCCACTCTTAGAACCAATATGCCAAAATTTTAGCTAATAGAATTTACAAAGATGAGATTAGACATTTACTTAAAAGAATCACCATACCTACATTGCTTGATGATGCTCCAACTAATGCTATTAGGCCCACTTCTTGACTCTTTTCTTACTCTCATTGATGACTTGGCATCTTTTTCTATTTTTATCATATAGCTTAAATTTATATTTTTGCAATAATCCATTTTCATATCCTTTTGCCTCAAAAATGTTTCAATTAAAGTTATTCTGAAAACATAATTGTAATTTGTGAACCGAATTGATTTAACTACAAGTGAAAACAATTACTAAATATATAATTTTTACAAGATTGTTTGGAGTTTGAATCACATTGAATTTTTTATTGTCTCTACTACTTAAATGAACTTACACTAATAAATATTTTAGAATTGTATTAAAATTTATACATTTTATCACTTTGGTAATATTTTGTTTAATTATTATGAGATTGGTTGTTTATCTTCTATACTAGACAATATTTATATCTTCCTATATGTAACCATAAATTTGTATTTTGTTGATATATCATTTTATGTCTATATGACTTTGTTTAGATATTTGTCCACCTATCTATTGTTGTAGGCCTTATAACACCATATGACATTTTATCACATTATATAAATCTTTATAGTCTTATCAAGATTAATATTGATAAAATATTTTTAATGGTTTAAATGCACATTTAAACAAAAGGTTGTTTCGTTGTTGATAGTAACTCAATATTTCTTTCTGTATTTTCTAAGGTAGTGCTACCTTGATTATGCACTTGAGAAAAAATAGCTCTGCAACTTTTTTCCATGATTGCCAATGTCGTTGACCTCTGTTCTTCTTTTGCGTGATCTTCATGTGTCATTTCATTCACCCCATGTTTTTTATTTTCATTTGTTTTCATTTGTTTTCTTTTCTCTCTCTTATGTGCATTTATTTCTATAACGTAGGGTATGTTGATTTTGTGATTCTTTTGCCCTTGTGTGTTTTTGGTTTAATTTGCTCCCAACCTAGTTCGCGAATGTGATTGGAGAGCCGAACCATAATGATGGTGAAGGAGATATTATTATGGGTGATGCTACTGAATGTGCTTCTAAGGAAGTTATTAATAAGTTGAAAGAGGGTAATGTCGATAAAATAGAGGGAAAATTATCCTACAAATAGGTGGTGGTTGAAAGTACTCCAATTTTTTCAGCCGCTATAGAATTCAATCAAGTTTTCCACAGAAAGTCTGTGGAACCAGTGTAGGGAAGGGTGGAAGGAGGATAGGCCTCAACCGATGGAGGTGGACCTACCATTGGAGGAGATGTCGGTGCTAGTGGTAGCAGAGGAGAAAATGGTAAGTGCCCTTCTCTAGGGCCGAAGACCCTCTCTCTTTCTCCCAACTAAGATATGGTGAATGCTATTAAATCTAAACAAACTAGCCTTAAAAGTATTACTATTTTCTTTGCTTTCCTTGATAAAGATACAATGCCTACTCAAAAATTCTTTGATGATTGGCTTGTTGTAGTTTGGGGTAAGAAACTTGGTATCTATGTTACGTATTGTAGAATGATTCAAAAAGGGCTTTTTCTTGTTTTCTTGAAAAATCACAATATGCAGCAGAGGGTGTTGGAAAAATGGTTTTGGAATGTTGGATGTTCTATGTTCAGAGTTTATCCTTGGTCCCCTAAAGGTAATTTTGAAAAGGTTGTGACCCATTCAGCTCCCAATTGGGTTGAAATTAAAAACCTAAATGTGGAATTTTGGCCTTTCATCTCCCAAATCCTAAAACCCTTGGGCTCAGTTCTTCAAATTGAGCAGTCTAGGGTCACCCTTCCTCATTTGAATGTTAGAGTGCTTGTCTCCCTTGCTCTAGAAGTCAACTTTCCCTACTATATTTCCCTAGATTTTGATGGAGAACTCTTATGTTGGGATATTTCCCTTTTAAGCAACCTAAATGCTTTCTTCCACTGCAGATGCAATGGTCATACTAAGAAAGATTTCCCAGCTCTCAAACATGTGCAAAAAGAAAAATTTAATGTGGTTAACAATAATGATAAAAAAGGAGCTAATGATAATGGAAAGGTTAATCCTGTTGAGGACAAAAGAAAAATTGTGATGGCCTCTAACCCTAGTAAGGAGGCATCTTTAGATGTTTCCTTAGCCTTAGAGAAGGCTCCAGTCTCAAAGAAAAATGCATCTAAGTCCCCAAACCTCCCAACCAATAATAGCTTTATCACTCTTTCAAATCCTCTCTTTGATGATGAGTTTGAAATTGTCCCTATCCAGAAGGTTGTTTTAGATCTTATCCCCACTCCCCTAACTACCCACCAGCCAAGAGTGCTTTCTTCAGAGACCCCTATTGACAGCTCCATCCCTCATGTTTTGAATGCTCAACAATTAGCCATCCTTTCTATTAATGAAAGGGTCAATAAGCTTAAATAGGACAACATAGAGCTACTCCCCCTCTCCTCGGTTGCAACTACCCCACCTAGATCTATTTCTATTGTTGCCTCTAATTTAGAGGGTCAGTTCACAGAAGTAGTCAGGAAGAAAAGAAAAAAATTTGATAGGAACTCCCTATCCAATGGGTGTAGAGGGAGAAAGAACCTCCCAGACTGCTTTAATAAACTGTACAAAAGCACAAAAATCCCTCCTAAGTAATTATGATGTTGCACATTCATAGTTGGAATGTATGTGGGTTAGAGATGTCTGATAGGAAATGCTTAGTTAGGAGATGGTGTAATCAACTGAATCCCAAAGAATTTATTTGTTTACAAGAAATCAAGGTTGTAGGATTTCAAGCCGATTCGACCTTGAAATTCCTTTGGGATAGAGCAATTGGTTTTCACTTGAATCATGAGAGAGGGAAAGGAGGAGTGGCCATCCTCATTCATCATAGATGGGAGAATAAAATTGAAAATCATGGATGTTCAACATGCCAGAGAGTTATTTGGGTGATAGTCAAACATGGTGAGAAGGTGTTTGGGATTTGTAATGTGTATGCCCCTAATAGTTATAGAGAAAGAGTAGGACTCTAGGAATGGTGTTGCACACACCTTCCAAAAGTACCATGGATTTTTGTAGGGGACTTCAACATGGTTGAGCACAAAGTAGATAAGCTAGGAGGACTGGCACACTCATGGAAAGGCAATGAGATTTTCTTTTTGCATAAATTCAAAAGGAAATTTATTCTCCTTGACCCTATGGAACATATGCATGGAAAGCTCCCAGACACATGGTATACTTGGTGTAATAACCAGAAAGGAAAATAAAGAGTTTATTGTAGACTAGATAGATTCTATGGAGATGTCTCCACTTTTTCCTTTATCCCTGAAACTAATCATGCTCTTGTCATAGTCTGCCCTACCTCTTTATCAGACCATTCTCCTATTCAAACTTGTTTCAAGATTGATAATAATATGAACACTGATGGTGAATATAGTAGAGTTAACTCTTTTAAACTCAATACCTCACTTCGTAAGGATCCTAATAACCTAGATGTTATTCTAATGGTCACCGAGCTTACCAAACTTGGTAACCCTCTCATAGGAGTTATCCCACTTTGGAATCTGATGGTAGAAGCTTGGAAAAGTATTTTTTAAGTGATTGGCAAAAATTTGGCAATGGATACGAACAAAGAAGAATCCTTTTGGAAGAATAGAATGAATATCATAAAAAAAGATCTTCAGAGCAAAGGGAATAATGTTGGGCTAGAAGCCCAATTAGCTAACATGAAACACAAGTTGAGTATCATCCAGAGATATAAGATTCAAGGGAAAAAAATCAGAGCTAGGAGGAATTGGATTAATGAAGGAGATAAAGGGTCTAGGTACTTCATCAATATTATAAGAGCCAAACATAAAATAGAAATGATTAAGGAAACTGAGTTTGAAGGCAGGCCTACAGGTGATCCATAAGACATTAAAAATGCCTTCCATAGATTCTACAGTGAATTGTTCTCTTCGAAAGTGTCTGAAGAGAGTCAAATAGCCATGAATGATTATCTCAAACTCATCCTACAAAAACTTTTAGTATCAGATCAAAATAATCTCAACAAGGCTCTCTCCTTGGAAGAAATCTCTATAGCCATTGATTCCTTTGCAAATTGGAAATCCCTGGGAATGGATGGCCTCCCTACTGAATTTTATAAGAAAAATAAAAGTTGGGTATGTCTTGAGCTCCTGAATGTGTATGAAGAAGCATTCATTAAAGGATCTTTAGGAGACTCTATCAATAAGAGGGTTGTTAAACTTCTTCCTAAAATAGGAGATAGGGCTCTAGTTAAGAATTGGAGGCCGATTACTTTGTTGAACCTATCTTATAAAATCCTAGCTAAAGCCCTTGCTAGGAGGATAGCCCCTCTTATGAATAGATTTATTTCACATACACAAATAGGCTTTATCAAAGGTAGATACATTTTGGAGAGCTTAATCACAAGTTGGGAGGCCATGCACTAGGCTAAGGTAGAGGGGTGGGATGTTGCGATGGTTTTGTTAGACTTTGAAAAAGCTTATGACAAGATAGAATGGGGTTTTGTTCTTGGTATGCTAAAATCCTTTGGTTTTCCTTATCTCTATTGCAAATGGATAATTATTCTATTTAAAGATGCAACTATAGTCATTGATGTTAATGGTTTCATATTCAAACCTATAATGCTCCAAAGGTCCATCAAGAAGGGGTTCCCTATAGCCCCTTTTCTTTTTGTCACTGTTGTAGATGCTATGTTCTATACTTAAGGGCTTAGACATTGGGACCTCCTTTAAAAGGAATTTCTCTCCCTAATAATGAAGAATTCCTTAATGTTCAATTTGTAGATGATACCTCACCTTTTCTAGGACTATCAGAGGAGAACTTTTAAAATGCCATAGAAAGGATAAACCTCTTTTCTAAGGCTTTGGGTTCAAAAATCTCCCCCCTCAAATCCATTGTGCTGGGTTGGTCAAATGATCCACTTGACTGGCTTATAGATAAGGGGTGGCAATTGGAAGGACCTAATTAGATTGTTAGGTATCTTGGCATTCCTTTTTTAGTAGAACCCGATCTTGGTAATATGTGGGAATGGGTCTATGACAAGATCAATAAGAAGCACATTAAATGGTAGACACAGTCCTTATCCATTGCTGGTAGGTTCCAAGTTGTGCAAAAAGTTTCCTCAGCTCATCACATCTACTATGCTTCGCCCTAGATGTTTCCAAGTTCTCAGGTGAATATGATTGAGAAGATCCTCAGAGATTTCTTATGGTCGGTTGGGAAAGGTAATAGGAAGAGGCACTGTGTTAAATGGGCATGGTGCTATTAAGAAAAAAGCCAAGGAGGGTTGGGGTTGAAAGACCTTAAGGCACATGGCTCAGCCCTTGCATCCAAATGGGTACTTAAAGCTCTATGGGATAATGAACTATGGAAGATCCTCATAAGAAACAATATTGAGAAGTCGGTTATGAGGAAAGGTACGCAATGGAAGAATGTGCTAGTTTATGATATAGTCTTTGGGGATTTTAAAATGAAAATGTTTGGTTCAAAAAAAATTCAAGCTTTTTGGAAAGCTTGGGTCCAGGTGAGGCAGTTTATTCTAGAGAAGGGGGCTATAGGTGGCCCTCCATATTTTTTGGTTAAGGATAGATCTATATGGTGCGGGTTGTATTACAATGGTAAACATTTGGCTCTTATTCAGAGTTGTTCTGCAAAACTATGGAATTTGAAAGGGATCTCGTTGATTCAGGATATCTTGGATGGTGGACAGTTAGGGGCATGGGAGAATATCAAAACCAAATTTAATATTCCTGGATCTCAGAAGAAAACATATACCCTTATTAAGAAAGCAATCAATGGTAACACCGAAAGAGATATTATTGATACAACAACATTCCTTAATAATACTAAATGGTCTGATGGCAGTTTAATCTCAGAAACTACTACTAAACAACTTTACCATAATATGAAGAAAGATTCATCTCTAATCACATGGGTGTCCTAGTGTTGGGGGCATATTAATCCTTTTTCTAATTGGCTCTTCTTTTTTGAGTATTTTTGGAAAGGTAAAGTTGAACCTAAAAAGATTTGTTTTAAGTGGCTTTTTTTGATTAAAAAACTTGTTGTTGGTCAGGTGTCTTCCTCCATTGGTCTTTCTCCTATTTCTTGTAGTTTGTGTAACTTTGTTGAGTCCTTTGAGCATTTAATTTTTTAGTGTATTTATGCATGTAAGATTTGGTCTATTTTTCTTAGTTCCCCTTGTCTTTAGAACTATAAGTCTGTTATTTCTTCGAGTGAAATCCTTTCTAGCTATGTGGAAAAATTTGATTCTAAGATTAATAACCTATGGTTTACATTAACAATTGAAATTCTTTGGACTCTTTGGAAGGATAGGAATAGAGAGGTTTTTTAGGTGGAGAGAAGGAAACTTACTAAGTTTAATCTTAAACTCACACATTTTAATATCATGACATATGTTTCTTTGGTTCTTCGCATCACGAGGAGTGAATTCATGAAGCTTGTACATGAGGGTAGTCTGGTCATCAACAAAGATAAGGTACAAGTAGCGAAATACATTTTTCATTATCAAAGCTTCCTTGCCCCCACGGATGTGGAGGATTTAAGCAACATGATTAGAGGCTGGCATATAGTTAATAGTGATCAAGGGGAAGTTTCTAATGCTCCCAATCTGGGGGGAACACAAATAGGATGAGAAAAAATTTACAACCATGAGAAAGACCATGCATAGAAAGAGAGTCCAGGGGCTCCACCTGGTACAGCCAACCACAATGATGGCTGGGAATAGCTAACAGCTGAACCTTAAAAGTTTCCTACTTTTTGTAATATTTTAAACATATCGTATCATGCATAGCTAAATGTTTTAACTTCAGTAGCTTAAATTTCTAGTTTTAATTCTCACTCCCCCAATTTTGTAACTATATATGTAATGGGGGTTGTGAATTGTGTTATATTTCCTCAGACTCTGGACTCTGTTCCTTACTTGTAAGTATTGATCTACTATCTTAATAGAAAAAAAAAAGGTAGTGCTACCATCATGCCTTAGAATTACACTGCCTCTAGTCTAATTCTTTATTATAATAATCATGATTCAACTAAGACACTAAAGCTCAAAGGGAAGGGAATTTGAGAAAACTAATAGTTTCTCTTTATTCAAAATTTTCACATTGTAAATTAATCATACTTAACATTAACATTGAGATCTATTGTTATATCTTTGACATTTCTACTATTAGAACCCAATTAAGTATAAACATTATCATCTTTTCTATTACTTATTTAGTGAAAGGGATTGAAAGCAAGAAATAAATAGCAGATACAAAAATGTAATAAACAAATACACAACACCAGATTTATCTTGGTTCACCACAAATTGTGGCTACGTCGAGACTATTGAGTATTGTATTAATTCCAAAATATTAAATTACAAATGAGTAGGATCAGCATATATAAAGGCTCCAAGATTATTACATAATGAAGAGTCTTCAAATTGAAGAGTCATAATAAAAGGGAAAATAAAACATTATGATTGTTGGCCTTCATTCCTCAACAAACTCCCACTTGAAGGACAATTATGCTGCAATTGATCACCCAATACCCTATTGAAGTGCTGACTTATCTTTTCTTCATAAGGCCAAGAGAAGTCCTTGCACATTGAAACTTCTCTTTGGTGACAACCTTTGTGAATATATCTATCAGATTGATCTTAGTATCAATCTTAACAACTTCTAGGTTTCCTTCTTCAACTGCATGATGAACAAAGTGAGCATGTGCATCAAAGTTCTTAGACTGACATTGTAATGAGTGATTATGAGCCATGAAGATAGCACTATGGCTATCACAAAATAGATTATACTCATTTTGATGAACTTTCAAGTCACCAAGAAATTGTTGAAGCCAACTCATTTCCCTTGCACCTTTGGAAAGAGCCAAGTATTCAGCCTCAACTGAAGAAAGAGCAATGCAATGTTGTAACCTTGAAGCCCAACTGATGGTAACTCCAACAAACATGAAGGTATATCCAGTGGTAGACCTTCATTTATCCAAGTCTTCAGCATGATCAGAATCAGCGTAACCTTACAGTTGAACCTTATTTCCTCCAAAGCATAATGCATAATCTGAAGTTCCTTTTAGATACCTTAGTATCCACTTAACTACTTCCCAGTGAGCCTTCCCAGGATTACTCATGAATCTACTCACAACTCCCACCGCATGAGCAATGTCAGGGTGAGTAGAAACCATTGCATACATAATGCTTCCAACTACATATTTAGAAGGAATCTTCTCCATGAAGTCCTTTTCTTCTTGTGTTTTTGGACACAATTCAGAACTTAAGAGAAAATGACCAGCAAGAGGAAGAGGAGCAACTTTAGCATTAGCCATGCCAAACCTCTCAACAACTTTATCAATGTATTATTTTTGAGATAATGTAATTTCCTTCTTCTTCCTGTCTCTTGTGATCGTCATGCCAAGAATCTTCTTGGCTGCCCCTAAGTCCTTCATGTCAAACTTTCTTGCCAATTTCTCCTTTAACTCATTAACTATTCTTTTTTTTGTACCAGCTACTAACATGTCATTAACATAAAGAATGAGAATGACAAATTCACCATTAGGAAGTTTCTTGAAGTAGACACATGGTTCTAATTCACATCTGGTGAAATTTTTTTCAGCCATGAAGCGATCAAATTTTATATGCCAGTGTCTTGGAGCTTACTTGAGGCCATACAAACTCTGATTTAGCTTGCAATAAAGATGCTCTTGTCCCTTCTTGATGAATCCTTGAGGTTGCTCCATATATAACTCTTCTTCTATATCACCATGTAGGAATGTGGTCTTCACATCAAGCTATTCCAACTCAAGATCCCATGCTATTGATAATCCCAAGACTGTTCAGATAGTTGTCATTTTGACAAATGGTGAGAAGATCTCATTAAAATATATCCCCTTTTCTTGATCAAACCCCTTTACCACCTATCCGGCCTTGAAGCATTTTTTGCCTTCATCTTCTTCTTTTAACTAGTATACCCACTTGTTCCTAAGTGGTCTTCAATCTAGTAGAAGAGAGACCAAGTCCCAACTATGATTTTTAAGTAGAGAATCCATCTCCTAAAGCATCATTTTTTTCCATTTATCACTGTTGTCATCTTTGAGAGCAGCTTTAAATGTTGATGGTTCTACAAATTTTGAAATAAGAATTGAAGGTTCTACTTCTTCAGTGAATAATAAATCATAATTAGAGTATTTAGCTAGCATTTTTCTTTGTCTGGTAGATCTCATTAATTGAGGTTCTAAACATTCTATTTGTTCTTGAACTAGTTCAAATGGAGAACCAGAGATTATAGTTATTTCAATTGAATGTTTGATTCCCTATTTAATTCCATGCCTCTTTGTTTCATTCTGAGAAGATGTAGTTGAATGTCTCAAACCCAAACTACTAACTCCTAGAGTCTCTGCATGAGCACTCTACCTGGAATATGTTGTTTTAGAGAAAGTGCCCTACATAAGAGGCAGAGAAGGCATGATGCCTTCACCAATAGCTCTGCCTATCTCTTCTCCAACAACTCCCCCGATTCCTTCCTTAATAGCTCTCTCAGTCCCTTTATTAGCAGCTCTCCCATGCTAGAGAGGAAGGGAAGTGTGTTCACCCATGTGAGTGGTCATGGGTGAGGAATCCTACCAGTTTGCGTGAGGTGGAGAGTCTTCATTTTAAATGTGTTTCCTGTCATGAGATGAGAAGAAATCATCATGACTTCTATGGGTATCATGCCTATTGTGAAGTTGCTAAGGAATGATGTGAATATGATGAGAACTATCATGGAGTTATTGAGGACTATCGTGAGGTAACTAAAGATTTTCCTGAATTGGCTGAGGTTTTCCGTGAGTGTGCTCCCTACCGTGAGTAACTTACCTATCATGATTGCCATGAGGAACTTCATAACTACCATGTTCTAAGTATTCATAACTGTTGTGAGTAGGGGATGAGTCTCCATCCCTATGATTAGTGTTCTCCATGACATGATTAGGGGATGAGTCTTCATCCCTGCGATTAGTGTTCTCCATGTCGTCAGCAGGGGATGAGTCTTCATCCCTATGATTATTGTTCTCCATGCCATGAGAAGGGGATGAGTCTTCATCCCTATGATTAGTTTTCTCCATTTCATGAGTAGGGGATGCAGGGGAATAAACTTCACCATTGGAATCAAAGCCATGTGGGGAGGCAGTTTGATTGCGATAGTCATGAAAATTTTCATTCGCCAAGCTTCTTGATGCTGAACTTTGTGATAGCTGAGGCAAAGTGGATAGAACAGAGATGGGAGAATTTGATGTGGGATTGAAATGTTAGTAGATGGGAGATTTTTTATTTCCATTGTCCATCATCTCAAATAGGGGAATGTATTCTTTGATAGGATTTTCATCTTTAGAATGAGAAAATATCTTCTCATTAAAGACTACATCTCTACTCCATATGATTTTCTTATTAGATAAACTCCAAAGTCTGAAGCCAAACTATTCTTCCCCACATCCAATGAATATGAAAGGCTATGATTTAGGATCCAATTTTCTTCACTTCTCCTTAGGGACATGTACAAAATCCTGACTGTTGGATTGGAGAGATAGGGTACTTAGAGGGGAGGGGTGAATCAGTGCCCACAAAAACTTTTAACTTATAAACCTTAAACAGAAAATAGTAGTAACCTTCAAATATAACTTGAATCCATTTCTTGCATCATTCATTCATTTAACTATCAAATTTAAATAGCATGAAATCAACAATATAATCATCACATAACACATGTATTTTGGTAACGCAAAAACCCTTGTTAGAAGGTAAAAACTGTGGTGGGGATGACACCCACAAATTCTTTACTACTACAGATAGAAAAGGTTTTCCTATTAGGGCTACAAGTGGTGATCACTTCTGGTAATCTTACCCTGTTAGGCGTAACATGTCAGATCGATTAGATCTACCTAGTGATAGGATTTTAACAACACTACTTGAGTGTGCACTCAGTTAAGAGATTTACAAAAGACTGTTAGGTCTACTCTATTAAGAGATTTTACCAAACTATGTTACAATGATTAGAAAATAATAGGAATATATCTACTAATGACAACTCAACCTTGTCTGATATAGATCTATGAAGGAATAAATATATATCACCTTTTCATGTGAAGTTCTCAACTCTGAACTTCTCGGTAGCCTTGTCTGATTATGCTTAATCTAAATATATCTATATTCTGTTCTACTCTGTATGATAACTAATATTCTTGAAGTTGGCTAATGCTTCAAGAGCTTCTTTTCTTGTTCATAACTTCCTTGTCAAGCTTCTTCACTCTTCTATATTAACAGAATGATTTGAAATACAAAATTATATATCATACTACTTTTTTTCGCTTAACAAAATTAGGTTACAATATCTTAGAGAAAAACCCTAAGATCTACGACGTACAAAAATAACCTAGATCTAGATATTACATAAAGATCATCATCGCAATTAATGATGGAATCTTACAATCAATGATCCTTGATCTTGGTAAAAAAAAATTGATTCTATTGTAACCGTTTGCATAGATAAGTGTGTCATTCCTGATTACTATGCAATTTTCTATCTTCCTCAGTAAACACTGTATATACTTCTCGATAATTACACTAGCACTCAGTGTCCAGTATACTCAGTGTTTACTGTCACTCGGTATTGGTGAACATTGATGCTTAGTAGAGCTACCCTGTTGCTTGGTGTAAAGACTTGACTGACTAGCTTGAAGTGCTTGCAGTTACCGACTAGAGTAGCATAGGTAACCAACCAATGTCTTTGATACTAATGACAATCTTTAATGCTCAAATAGAGATAAACATCTCCCCCTTTGGCATTAGCATCAAAACCTTAAATGTATATAGACCTTATGTCTCAAAAAGTTTCTATTTTTTCCATATATACATAGATACTTATACTCCCCCTCGGTGCATGATCCCAATAATGTGTAGTATACTTAGCATTTGTTGATATATTTGGCATATACATTGTTATCCTCCTTTTTGATATTAATGCCAAATGCAAAAGTGTATACTTATAGCTGATAAAAAATGTGTTGATGAGTTTTCTTCAATCACTCCAAGAGGTTTTCCCATTCCTCTTTCAAGTTGGTGAGAGAAATGTACTCAAGACCAACTTGTGCATGCATGTGAAAAATGTTGTCCAACACAAAAATTTCTTGTGTTGCAACAAGCGTTTGTGCCTTGACAATATGCTTCTCAAAGATTTTCAAATATGGAAGCAATTTGGTTTGCAATTCTGTCACTTGGTCACTTATTATTTCTTCTTTCTTTTTGAGGTTTGCTCTTAACCACTGAAGCTCTTGAACTTTCAAGATGTGCTTGGAAAATGCTTGAGGCTCGGTTAAGGCTGCCTATGCACTGGCTTGGATTTCATTATCAAGCTATTTTATCTTTTCACTGACCTCAGTAGTGAAAGTGTCCATAGTGCATAGCTTTATCATAATTTGACTAAGTAACTGAGTAATACCCTGAATTTTAGTTATTACCTTAGATAACTTCACCTTATTGATTGCCACTTCTTGGTTGATCTTTTCTGCAAGTTTGTCCTAAATTTTGGATTCTTCCCTTTCTTCTATTCTCTTGTTAGCTTCTATATCTAGGGCATTTATTTCTCCAAAAAGTGTAGCAAGTTGGTCCATTATCAAAGTATCTTCATCTATATGTACCTCCGGTACAACCTGTTGTAAGATATCTCGTATATTTTCAAGTATTTCCTTGCTCTTGCATTCTTGTCTTAATTTTTCTTATGGTGCCTTCCTTGTATACAACTCCCCATATTTTCTCAATTCCTTGGGGCTTAGGGTCCTTGGGTCACAATCTGGTATAACAATGACTTCTTCTAAGGTGACCAGCCCTTTTGCTTTCTTTTTCTTCTGCTTCTTCTTTGGTTCTTGAGGTGAGCTTTTTATAAATGGTACAATGTCCTTTACCTCTAAACTTTGTGTAACCTGCCCGGGTGACACTGTATCCTCCTTCTACTACTCCTCGGTGACCTTTGTGTCAGTTGACTATGTCAGAGCCTCTGATGTGGTGTCTGGTGGAGTGGCCTCGGTTACATTAGGATTCTCTTGATCCTGTGTCTCTGTCTTTGTTGCCTCTTTCTCTTCAAGCTTGTTTTTTTCAGCTGGTGTCTCTTCCCCTTGTTCCCCTATTGTATCCTTTGGTTTCTCAGGGTCTCAGCCATTGGGTTGTTCCTATGATAAAATTTCAACTGCTTCCACAAGAATAGGAAGCTCTCCCAATAACGATGTGAATGAAGACTCGGTAACTTGCCCTTCATCTTGTGTATTGTCTGGTGCAATGTTCACATCTTCATCTTCATCTTCATCTCTATCATCAGGATCCCCATTTGTAATGTCCTCAATGAGTACATCATCATCATTTTTCTCCTTAACTTGAATCTCTCCTCGATCTGGTGAATCCTGTGAAATACTTATTTCTTCATTTACAACTGTTGTATCTGTATCATCTTAAAATGGAAGCACTTCCATGTTAAGAATGTTTAGCCCTCTGAGTAAGTGGTTTGGGGTCATGTTGAATGCCTTGAATGGGTATTCGACTTGGATCTGGCCCTTTCTCCTATTCTACCATATTTTCCACTTCTTCCTAACATAATCCTGGCATCCTAAATTGAAAACTTGAGATTCTTGACCTCAGGGTCAAGGTCGACCTCAACCCTGACCTAGGTCAAGGTCGACCTCAACCTTGACCCTAGGGTTCAGGATCCTCGGGGTTAGCTTCCAGTTTTGGGATTTCATCAAAATCTTGTCTTTTCCCTCTTTCGGGCCATAATTTCTCGGATTAAGTGTTGAATTCTCAAATTAATATTTGAGGTGGACCTTTCTTGAGATTTGTATAGGATTCCTAATTTATTATTGGAGATTATCTTTTCTCAAGTTTTGTGTCTAATGCTCAAATTAACTTTGGGGTTGGCCTTACCTCAAATTTTGTGACAAGGCTCTTAAATAATTATTTTTATTTCTATATTAAGGGTGGTCCCCTTGTAGAGTTTTGTGTCAAGACTTTAATTTAATTTCCTCTCCATGTAAACCTCTCTAGAGTTTTGTGCCATGGGCCCTTAATTATTGTTTTCTATGTTGGCCTCTCTAGGGGTTTGTGCCCTGGATCTCTATAAAAGGAGGCCTTCCTCTCTCATTTCATCCATCTAGTTTCATGATCAAGCTCTCAAGTGCAAGCAAGTAAGAAGATCAAGCATTCAAGAATTCAAGCCTTCAAGCATTCAAGCATTCAATTCATCACGGAGATCCATTAGTAGCTATTGAAGGATTCAAGCTCTATGTAGCCCTCTTATTGAAGATTCATCCATTCAAGCCTCTTCTTATTCCAAGATCCATTCAAGATTGGTGTTGAAGATCTAAAGGAAATTGATTTGAGACATCCTGCATTCAATTCTACATTCATTTGGAGCATCCATGCTTGTGGATTCAAGGATTCAAATCCTCCACAAGGGTTTTCAACATAAGCAAGGTGAATTGTTTCATTTACTTTGTTTATTTCTTCAATTTCAATTCAATTTCAAGGTTAATTCCTAAATTGGGGTTTGACTAAGGCTAACCTCTCCCCCAAAACAAACAAAACCATTTTTGCAGGTACAGGTGTGGGACGGTGAATTAAAGTGCAAATCTGGATACACTTTTTGGCAAACTTTTGAGATCCATGAACAAAGCCAAAGTCGACCTTCAAAATCTTGAGGTAGTCTTTGACCTTTTATTAGGGTCAAGGACGACCTCCCTCAGAATTGAAAAAGATTTCTGGGTTTTGTAGATCTCATAGTTTCGATTCAAGAATGTGGAAATCAATAGTTTATGAGACTGTTTGGTAGGGTTTTCAGCCGATTCTTTTTCGGAGGTAAGTACTTTTATTTCTTAATCTCAATATTAATTATCTACATTTACTTTTCATATCAATACAATTTCATATAAGTGTAAAATATTGGCTTTGGGGTCTCTTTTATGTGCAAACCATTATTCTAGGACCTCATCCATATTTTACCTTATTCGGTATCAATCACCTCAATAAATGATACACCTGATTATTTTTTCTTCTTTGCTAAATCACCAGCATCTATATATATGCCTTTCCCTTTTGACCTTTGTCTCTTCTTAGACAGATTAAGAAATGCATTTTTCTCATCTTGCTCTCTAGCTGCAAAAATTGATGTCCAGATGAGTTGGCCAGAGTCATCAATATCTTCCAGATTTTCATCTAATACTTGCATAGCCCGGCCTTTTACTTTGAATCTATTAGCATATGTATCCATAAAATCCTTAATTTCATCAAGAGTTAAATTTGGTGCTCCCTAAACTAGGGATTGTTCCCTCATTTTCTTCTCGGTGTCCAAGGCATAGGTCCATTTCTGATTTATTCTATCTTCTAATTCCTCTGGTAGTTTCTTAGCATACTCCAATGGAACTTGTTTGAAGCTTATCATCATCTAGATGGCTGCCTCCTCAGTTTTGTTTTGATCTTCGATAGACATGTTGTCAAACTAACTAAGTTATGGATCTATGAGTGCTCCATGCTCAATTATATCAGCAACAACTTCATCACTTGTCCTATTCTTATTACTGGCAACCTTGAACTGATTGTTGTCAATTTCTTCATCCTCAAGGTCTTCTCTTCCTCTAATCAATCTTCTCCTTTTCTTTGGTGCCTCAGCTACAACCTTGGTTCCTCTTTTTGCATAAGCCTTGGTCAGTGTAGCTGCTTTTACTTTTGTTACTTTTCCAATTCCCTTTTTTTGAGGTGGTGAAGCTCTGGTTGCTGACCTTGTTGCTCCAGACTACACTGGCAACTACTTCTTCTTTGGAGTTAGAGTGGGAGAAACCGGTATTGAATCTTTTTCCTTTTCAGACTTAGTTTCATCACTATCATGTGCTTTCTTAGTCAATAGTAACTGACTTTTGGTTGCAGGTTCAACCGTTGACTCGTCAGATGAGTCAGATTCATCTCTAAAATGCTCAGTTAAAGTTTTCATCATTTTCCTAGATTTTCTATTCATTTTACCGATGAAAAGACCTATTTTGGCTCTTATTTTTGCCTCTTCATAGGTTCCAAACCTTTTGGCCTTCTTGTCCTTTAGTAAAGCCAGTAATGCCTTGATTGATTTCAAACTAAAATCAAGATCTATTTCATATCCCATGGGGGCTAGCCATTTTGTTCTCGGCTCAATAGTTTTTACTAAAGTGTGGTCGGTGTTAACTAGGAAACAAATATCCATCTCATACTTCTCGACCAGTGAGCTTGGAATTCTACTCAAGATTCATCTTAATCTTCAATTGCTCAAAATAATCATCTACAGCATTGTTCAAATTATCTCCTAGACTTGTCATTAAACCAGTGATTTGTGAAATAATTGGTTTGTTGGTAGGCCAATCTATGTGCCTGACAAAAGGAAATAATTTATGTAGATATAAAAATAAACACACCAACAGTGAACCAAACTTACAGGTGTTGGACTTTGCTGATCAGATTGTTTTCATATTCTCTTCAACCTGTCGTAGGAGTAGCTCGGCAAGGTCCAACTAGTGTCCCTTCTTTATCATTTTGAATGCCATATCCACAGCACTGTAAGGTACACTATTCACTCTACTTGACTGATAGAACTTATAACCAATTATGTGAGCTACAAACTTAACTTCCAGATTCTCAATAGAAGCTATCTTCAATGCTTGGTCATCCCACGTTGCGCCTGTATTTTTCTCAACTTTGGCTCAAGGGGAACTTCGGAACACTTTTTCTTTATCAGTTGTAGGATACCATGTAACCATGTGAATCATTCTCTTAGTTACCTTAATTGGACTATCCAACCAAAATGTGCCCTCATGATAACGACCTAGTACAGCCCTAATCCATTCAATTTTGAATTTTTTTGGAAAATTTAGGGCATTAGCGAGTCCAATTGTTTTAACCTATTTATGCTATGGTTTCATCTTTCTATCTTCACTACAAAGTGCTTGGTATGCAACATACATATCGAAATCTCCTATTTCACCTATCTTGCAGTGAATATATGATTGTACATCTTCAACTAATAAAACCCTAGGTGGGATGCTCGAGAAAGTGCCCGCTGAATCTATTTTTGATGTGACTTCTGAATGTAATTTGTACATGGGTTCACTATAATTTTCTAACATGATAAGATTTACTTCCTCTTCTACAACTTTAGAAGTGCTCGCAGTAGATGCCATTATAACAAACTAGGTTTTCAGTAAGTAATGATGAATGTGCTCGATAAGGATTTCAACTTACTCAGACTATGAGAAGAGTGTGCTCAATTCAATCTGCAATTGCTTTGGATAATCTTGAAAAATTCTTTGCTCAAACTCGCTCTCTGAAATAATCGCTCTTCGAAATTGCTAGTTGAAAAATGAACTTAGACTTCTGTGTATTTATAGCTTTTTTGCATTCCCACTCAAAACTTTATGTCATTAATTCTTGATCTACTACGAACTCGGTGACAACTGTCAACTCAGCGAATACCGTAAACTTCCATTAGCTCATTTAACACATGATTTCTCACTCGGTTGATACTGATACTCGGTTAACTTTGAATAGTGATTACCGACAGGTAACCTTTTTCTTGGTCTAACATATACCGACTGTGTGACTTTATTAGCTAAAAATATATAAACCACAATGCATCTTTATTCATGTAGATTTGGTATGTGCTCATCATATATAAGGAACTGTATGTAAAATATGATCATTTTGAAATGTCAGTTCCATACATACCTAATTCACCTTAAGTAGAGGTATTGATGTCACCTAATCCATTGGATGAGGTTTCACCAACAACATTTCTTGACTCCCCATTCTCATTTGATGCATTCTTCCACATAGTGTTACAGATTCTCATGATATATGCAATAGTGTTTCCACTCTCAAATACATGTCCTTCTTCTGGTGCTTGGTCTCTGCAGTCCTTTCTTAGATGACCAACCTTATGACAATATAAGCATGCCATTCTAGTGCTTGTCCAGCTTCGTGATTGTCCAGCTCATCTTTTATTCATACAATTTGCTGCAATGTGTCCATATCTACCACATGCAATACAGTTAGCCCATGTGTTGTAATCCCAAACATAAGAGTTACCTTGTCTCTTCGATTGATAAGGCTTGCATTTGATCTTCTATTTTGGTGTCCATACTTGCTTCATCTTTGCCTTACACTCTCATGCAGTGTGTCCATGTTCATTACAAGTATAACAGAGTTTCTCCACGGTAGGATTGTTAGCATTCTTATTCAATTTTTCTCTACACTCATAAGTTTGGTGTCCAAATTTTCCACAGTAATAATAGTAACCATTAAACTTAGGAATGACTGGAGGTTTACCTTGTGCTTTGCTTCTATAGACATTTGAAGTATGTCCTAGTTTTCCACAGTGATAGCATGACAACATCTTAGGTCTTTGATTTTGATTGTTGTTGACTTGTTCAACTTGTTTGGATGATTCTCCTTCGCCGGTATCTAGCTTTACTTCCAAATCTTCTTTGATTAGTCAGAAAATCATCAATCTTTTTAGAACTATCTTCAGCCAATTTCATCATTTCATTGTGTTGTTGTTGAGTCTTTACTTCATTTCTCAGTTTCTTATTTTCTTCCCTGCGTATCCCAATATCCTCAAGTTTTCTTAATAATTCACCATTTACTCAGTTGACCTACTGGTTTAAAATCATCATCTAATTAGATATTTCAAAAATGGTGCTCGGTGAGTCTTTGTATCTCAGTTTCCTTTGCTTGAAGTTGTTTAGTTATCTATCTTCGGTCTTCAACAACTAGATTCCTTTCTTGCTCAGCCTGCCTAGCATTGTTCATTACATCTATCATTCTCACCATCTGTGATTCCTGACTGATTTGCAAAGCTTTCACTTGTTCGGTTAAGTGAAGATTCTTTTCAGAAAAATCAGAGATTGCACTTTCAGAACCATCAGAAATACTTCCTAAACTAGATCCAATGTGATCAAATAAATCATCAATCTCCTCTTCATGGTAACTAGTCTCATTCTCTAGAATAGCCAAGTTGTTTCTTTGAACCGGTAACTTTTTCAAGTCATCCTAGCCTATTTATACTGCTCAACAAACATCTACATTTGAATCCTTTGATTCTCTATTGTTTTGTGCAACTTATATCTCTCTATGTTTATATCTTTACTCTTCCATGGTTAAACCATCCAATAAGAGATCTAAGCTCTGATACCAATTGTTGGATTGGAGAGATAGGGTACTGAGAGGGGAGGGGTGAATCAGTGCCCACAAAAACTTTTAACTTATAAACCTTAAACAACAAACAGTAACTTAACCTTCAAATATAACTTGAATCCATTGCTTGCATCATTCATTCATTTAACTATCAAAGGTAAATATCATGAAATCAACAATATAATCATCACATAACACAAGTATTTTGGTAATGCAAAAACCCTTGTTAGAAGGTAAAAATTGTGGTGGGGATAACACCCACAAATTCTTTACTACTACAGATAGAAAGGTTTTCATGTTAGGGCTACAAGTGGTGATCACTTCTGATGATCTTACCCTATTAGGAGTAACATGTCAAATTGATTAGATCTATCTAGTGATAGGATTTTAACAACACTACTTGAGTGTGCACTCGGTTAAGAGATTTACAAAAGACTGTTAGGTCTACTCTATTAAGAGATTTTACCAAACTATGTTACAATGATTAGAAAATAATAGGAATATATCTACTAATGACAACTCAACCTTGTCTGATATAGATCTATGAAGTACTAAATATATATCACCTTTTCATGTGAAGATCTCAACTCTGAACTACTTGGTAGCCTTGTCTGATTCTGCTTAATCTAAATATCTTTGTATTCTATTCTGCTCTGTCTGATAACTAATATTCTTGAAGTTGGCTAATGCTTCAAGAGCTTCTTTGATTGTTCATAACTTCCTTGTCAATCTTCTTCACTTTTCTATATTAACAAAATGATTTGAAATACAAAATTATATAGCATACTATTTTTTGTCGCTTAACAAAATTAGGTTACAATATCTTAGAGAAAAATCCTAAGATCTATGGTGTATAAAAATAGCCTAGATCTAGAAATTACATAAAGATCATCATCACAATTAATGATGGAATCTTACAATCAATGATCCTTGATCTTGGTAAAATGTTTTGTGATTCTATTGTAACTATTTGCATAGATAAGTGTGCCATTCCTTATTACTATGCCATTTTATGTCTTCCTTAGTAAACACTGTATATACTACTCGGTAATTACACTGGTGCTCGGTGTCTAGTCTGCTCAATGTTTACTGTCGCTCAGTATTAGTGAACACTGATGCTCGGTAGAACTGTCCTGGTGCTCGGTGTAAAGACTTAACTGACTAGCTTGAAGTTCTTGTAGTTACTGTCTAGAGTAGCATAGGTAACCTACTGATGTCTTTGATACTAATGACAATCTTTAATGCTCAAATAGAGATAACACTGACAGCCAAAGACATTAAGATGAGAGTATGAAACTCTTCTTCCTTTCCATTCCTCTTCTGGAATTTTTAAGTTCAACCTTGATGAAGGACTTTGATTTATCAAATAGACTAATGTATTGCATGCTTTAGCCCAAAACTCTTTTCCCAAACCTGCATTGGAAAGCATACACCGAGCTTTCTCAAGTATTGTTTTATTAAGCCTTTCCACTGCCCCATTTTCTTGAGGGGTGTAGGGGACAACTTTCACCCTATGAATACCATTATCTACACAATAATTATCAAATTCTAGTGAACAAAACTCCCCTCCATTATCCATTTTCAAGCATTTAATATTGTGGCCTCTTTGGTTTTCAACAAGAGCTTTGAAAACTTTAAATTTAGAAAAAACTTCTGATTTGTTTGCCATCATGTATATCCAAACTTTCCTAGTACAATCATCAAGGAAAGTAATGAAATATTTAGCACCTCCTAAGGAGATTACCTCGATAGAACCAAATACATCTGAATGCACAAGTTCCAATGGTTTTGCCTTCATGTCATGCCCATCTTTCAAGAAGCTAACCCTCTTTTGCTTGTCGTAGAGACAATGTTCACAAAACTCTAAGATTTCTGATTGGAGACCTGGTAGTTGGTCCCTTTTGAGCATTACCTCTAGTCCTTTCTTACTCATGTGGCCTAATCTTTGATGCCAAAGTGTTGCATCACTGCCTATGACTATCATAGCATCTCCCACCCCATTGGTTGGTTTCACAATATAGAGGCTACTGGTCTTCTCTCCTTTTGCAATAGCCAATGAACCTTTGACTATTTTCCATGTATCTGTGAGTTCTATTTTAAATCCTTGGATATATAGTTGGTTGACTAAAATTAGATTCCTCTTTAATAGAGGAACATGTCTAACATCTTTGAGCAGCAATTTGGCTCCACCTTCTAGATGCAAGAAAACATCACATTTCCCAATGATTTTACATGCTTTGTTGTCACCCAAATATAATTCTCCAAATTCTCCTTCTTGATAATTAGTAAAGAAATCCATACATGAAGTGGCATGGAAGGAGGCTCCAGAATCTATCACCCAAGAATCTGATTTTGAGTCGCATGTATAAAGAATTAGAGCAGCTTCATCTACCTCATAGGCTGTATTGGCTTCACTATTCCTCACTTTTTCTTGTGCTTTCTTGTAAGACCTTCAATTTCATTTTGAGTGGACAGGTTTGCCACAAAACCAACACTCTCCATTTCTACCTCTTGACTTTGATCGATTGTGTGATCTTGATTTTCTTTGATTGTAATAATTATTATTATTACTTCTATGATGGCTTCTTCCCCTTCTTTCAGTGTTGACCATGGTAAGAGCATCATTGAATGGGGTGTCTTTGTTACTTCTTATATCTTCACTAAGCAAAGTAGCAACCACTTCATCATAGACCAGCTTCTTCTTTGTGGAATTAGAAGTGCTAACAGTTGTAACTACGTGATCCCAATTGTTGGGTAAAGAACATAACAAGATGATGGCTTTGGCTTCGTCATCTTGTGTCATACCAACGAGGGTTTCTTGACATAATAGACTGTTCAAATCATTTACATGATTTGACATCGCAATCCCTTCCTTCATTTTAAGCTTGTAGAGTTTCTTCATAATGAAGATTTTATTTGCAGCCGATACCATCTCATACATGCTCTGAAGTTTGTCCTAGACTTCTTTTGTTGTCTTTTCATTGAAGACATTGAACAAGATATTTTGTGACAACGAAAGAAAGATTGATGCCATCGCTTTATCATCAATGTTCTTCCAATCTTCATCCGACATCGCAGCTGGTTTGCTAGATTTTCCTTCAATTGCGATTGCAAAATCTTTCTTGATCAGCAAGGAACGCATTTGTACTTTCCACAGGTTGAAGTTCTTGCTTGTGAATTTCTCTACTTTCATATGCTCCATCTTTCTAGAAATTCAACCTAGATTTCCAATCTACACAACCTATACTCTGATACCAATTGAAAGGGATTGAAAGTAAGAAATAAACAACATATACAAAAATGTAATAAATAAATACACAACACTAGATTTATCCTGGTTCACCACAAATTGTGGCTACGTCGAGACTACAGAGTATTGTATTAATTCCAAAAGATTAAATTACAAATGAGCAAGAGCAGCATATATAAAGGCTCCATGATTATTACATAATGAAGAGTCTTCGAATTGAAGAGTCATAATAAAAAGAAAAATAAAACATTATGATTGTTGGCCTTCATTCCTCAACATTTTCTAGATAGTGAACTATAGAAGGCTATGCTATTTTTTATTGATTTTTGTCTTTGTTTATCAATGCACTAGAATATTGAACTTCTAACCAAAATAACACACCAAACAGGGCATGGGAATCCATCAAATTGATTTATGACAAGATTTGCACAAAAGTGAAAATATAGACGAAGGACTTGGGCTGTTCTAAAAAAAATCACTGCAAAGAAATGTGGCCTTACGGAATGCCATGATAGTAGAATGATGAAGAAAGGGGTTTGTTGAGAAGGTCATAAGATTAACAGACATCCTATATGTGGTGTTCCAATTCTAGCTTTGGGAAGAGGGTTTGTATATCCATCTAGAGCAATTAATAACTTTCACCATTTATAAAAGATTTCCACCAT
This sequence comes from Chamaecyparis obtusa, assembly GCA_027943335.1. Classification (NCBI taxonomy): domain Eukaryota; kingdom Viridiplantae; phylum Streptophyta; class Pinopsida; order Cupressales; family Cupressaceae; genus Chamaecyparis; species Chamaecyparis obtusa. Next base: position 1,622,692 of record BSBK01004688.1, on the reverse strand, counting down.
TTATGTAATGAAATCCGATTCTTTTGAAACAAAACCATCATTAGAGTGTGTGACAATTTCTTGTAGACTCTGGTTTGATTAGACAAGATGCATTTTTTATGCCCTTGACAATATTTTGGCATATGAACAAACCCCTAAAACCTACATCCTCATATACAGTATGCTCATAGAGATCATGTCTTTTAGTTGATACTCTGATTTATCCATAGGCTTTTCAAGAGAGAAAAATTGTGCAATATGCTTGAGGAAATAAAGGTTCAAAAATAGTAACAATAATGGCAGAGAGAAATGATTGCTCTTAACCAGAAGTGGGTTTCCTATGCATTGGCTAAAGTGGTCATTTCAAACTAGTTACCAAACATACCTCTTTTCTATTTCTTTTTGTGCAAAATCTAGTTTGACGCCTACCCTTTGTGCACTAGAGAAGTAGGGTTTCAAAAATGCTTGCAAATGGTAGTAATATGCTTTTATCATAGGGACTAAAACTGAGATAGAAAAATAGACTCGTTCACAACATCTACCCTCTTTCTTGAGTTGCATCGCAATAGGCACATGCATCAGACACGTCAAAGCGAAGGATGCCTCAAATAGGATGTCATAAATTATGACAACTTTTCCCTATAGTAATAGAAAATATCACTATTGAAAATCCAAATGGTCAATGAAAAAATAGCGATTAGTTGTGGAAAATATTACTTTAATAGGAATATTTCCCAAAAGCTTAGGTTTAGCGAGGTTACATATTTTCTGAAAAATGGATTAATGCAGAAAAGCTTGATAAAAAAACATGAGTCTCCTTCTAAAAGGTAGTGACAAACAAGAGTTTCTTGCAGCTGGAGTCCTTGTTATTTGCAAATATTTGGTTTTTGTAGTCTTGTTTATGTTGGGCTCTATTGTTTGCTAGGCTACAACATTAAGGTACCTAAGTTTTTGATTGTCTTGAATAGAAATTTGTAATACTGCTTAATCTATTAGTTAGAAACTCAATGCCTGAAGATGGGTACCATGGGGTTTTGTTACTAACTAGTAGGGATCCGAAACATTGCAAGGGTTAAGGAACAACTATTAGTAGTATTGGTTCAATAGTCTAATACTAACCAAGTTTGTCAAACAATTTAAGAAATTTAACATAATGAGTGTGCAATCAAAAGAATGTTTAATCAAGAAATGCTTTCAAGTACAAAATCAACATTGTACAGAGAAGTAACCAGCTTAAGAAACTTAATGAGTGAGAAATCAAAGAATTTTTAAATAAGCAATGATTTCAAGTACAAAATCAACATTATATAGAGAACTAACCAAGATCCAATGAGTGCTAAGTGTTCCATTCATTCTCATGAGAGATGGGTTCGTGTGAACCACTACTCATGAATCATGGGTCAATGTGTTTGACTAAAAAAACTACACAGTTGAATCCTAATAGCAATATCACAACTAACCAGCTTTCATTTCTTGAATTCTTCAAATGCTAGTTCTGATATAAATTTATGAGGAAAGAGTTTTTATTTTGAAAAAAATCAAGATAACAATTCTAAAACTTGTAATACAGGTATAGGTGGAGCAACATCCCCTTAATCTGGAAGTCAAAAAAGCCATATAAACAAAAACTATTGGCCATAAATGAATGAAACAGATTGTAAAGCAAAGTAATAGTGCCAAAAGAGAAACTATATCTAAATGATCCCCCAAATCTATAGAAATATTGAGAACAGAAAATGAAAAAAACAAGGAAACAATATTATGAAATTTAGGAGCCATTATCTTTGGTGAAAGGAATCAGCAATATAAAATAAATAGTAATAAATATAATTGCGAAAATTTCATGATAAACTAAGAACATCTATTTAAAATGAACTATTATAGCATAAGCATTATGAAGTGAAAAGAAAGTAATTGAATTTTTTTAAAAAAAAATACTTTATAATCTATAATCCTCAATAGTCAAGATGTGAGAAAATGTTTTCATATATTCCAATTCACTTTTATATTAATATTTCTAATTTACACTAACTTAAGAGACCTACTATTATTCTTAGAACAACCATATATTAGAATTGTATAAATAAGAATACTTTAGGTTTGAGCGTTATCAAGTGTATTCTGATTCAATAATTTAAAAGAAAAAGGAGCTGTGAAATAGAACTTGAAACCCATTGAAATTGTATTCCTTCCTGGTTACAGATTTTAACTGTGCATTTAAAACCTTATCGTAGTGTTGTCATCTACAGGGAAATTTAATTAAGTTGTTTGGGGTTCAATTTTCTCCAATCAATATAACTAAAACTAACATTTTGACTCAGAAATTGCCAGTTCAATATAATAACTAGTTATATTGTTTCTGAATTCTTAATAATGAATTAGAATTGTTGATTTAACCTTCGTAAGTTTCCCTATTTTTTTGGAATAGAGTAGAGATGCGAAAGGGATTTGTTCATCGATCAACCATTATATCATCCATTGATGAAAATATAATTAAACACTTTATTCTTTTGTTTGAGATTTGGTGAACTTAAGATTAAAATGGTGTTATACGCATATGCATATAAATTCGTTACAAATAAGAGCCAATTAAGTATTGATGAAGAATAATATGTATAGCTAGATAATATTGTTTCTGATGCATTGTATGACTAAGTTGTTTTGCGGAGGACACACATGTTAGTAATGCTTGATTCAGTTTGTACAAACAAATCTTTTCAATGTGAGTGTTGATTATGCATAAGTTGACTCTGATATGTATGTCAAGTAAGAATAAAATCTTTGAAAAGGATATACATTTATATACATCTTCTGTGGTACTTTGAAATCATAGCAGTAGTGTGATTTTTGTCTTTTGTTTCACGTGTGTTTGAAACTTAATGGAAGGGTGTCAAATGTGGATTGATCAAGTAAGAGTAGGTAAAGATGATTTTCTTTTATGTAAACCTGCTTACTAGAAATCTAGTTTAATTTATGCTTTGGCCAAAATGATGCTGCATATTTTATACTATGTATATGATTATGCATTATCTCCCTACTACATTATTATTTAGATGATGTAATGTCATAGGTGAATTATAGCTATGTTAGAATGTTGCACCAAATCCATTTGACCTGCTAGTTTCGAGTTGCTAGGTTCCTTGAGCAGGATCAAGCGATCAACCTTTCATGTTGAGCATTGGGGGAGCGAACCACTCCGTGGTTGCATAGAAAAAGTGTCTGGACCCATTCCTATCTTAAGTACAAGTAAATGGAGACTAGTCTAAGGCTTCAGGAAATGAGAATGACACAATATATTTTCATCATGTGTCGATGAAATTGACCCCATGGTCATCTATTGTATCTTATGATGTATTTCATATTTGATGTATTGACAAGTAAGTCAAAATCTCTTATCAATTTTGTTCTCTATTGTATTCGACAAGTTGGTCAAAATTGTTATTTGAATATAATACATGATTTCTCCTATTTAATGTATTACTTGATTAGTATAAATTATTTTATTTGTAACTATGCAATTAATTTGAAATTTAATTCTTATGTGGCATGATAGTCCTTACAATATTCTTTTAAGGAGTGGAAAGAAATCTTGCATACTTTAGTGGTTCTATTTCTTCCTAACATGGGAGGAATGTTGTTCAATAGGCTTGGATTATCTTCAACATTCAATGTCGATAATCTACCATCAATGTAGGAGATTGTACATTAAGTTGAGGCTTGCATTATATCACTCATTCTCTCAAGTCACCTATTTTTCTCACCTTCAGATCAAATATAGCCTTATATAAAATCCTAGATCTTATTAAGAAGTTTAGAGGAGTCCTAGAAAATTAAAGAGGGTGAGAATTTATATCAAATACCTTTTTAATTTTTTTGTTTAAGAGATTTGCAAGCATATGAGCCTTTGATTTTATCAAAACTTTAATTATTTAAAAAAAATTAATAAATTCCAACTAAAACTCGTGCATTTTGCATGGAGGGAGGCATAGTTCAAAATTGAGAATCTTCATGTTACATTTTAGTGTTATCCTTGACTTTCACATTGATTTTTATTTGCATCTTTCTTTTTCATCATGGAGATGGAGTTCTTTGTGAAACAAGCTGCATGCAAATGCTTCTACACCTCATCCTCATCGTTAAGGAGACACCAAGGAATAGTGATTTATAACATTTTCAAAGATTTATACATGAAAGTAATTGTCAAAGAGTACATCTCTAAGGGTAAGGAAGAGATGCTAATTGTAGACACCTAAATTTTTCCACTTAACATTAATTAAATTTAATAATACATAAGTTGTGTTGATTATACATAAGTTGACTCTGATATGTATGTCAAGTAAGAATAAAATCTTTGAAAAGGATATACATTTATATACATCTTCTGTGGTACTTTGAAATCATAGCAGTAGTGTGATTGTTGTCTTGTGTTTCACGTGTGTTTGAAACTTAATGGAAGGGTGTCAAATGTGGATTGATCAAGTAAGGGTAGGTAAAGCTGATTTTCTTTTGTATGTAAACCTATTTACTAGAAATCTAGTTTAATTTATGCTTTGTCCAAAGTGATGTTGCATTATTTATATTATGTATATGATTATGCATTATCTCCCTACCACATTATTATGTAGATGACACAATGTCACAGGTGAATTGTAGATATGTTAGAATGTTGCACCAAATCCATCTGACCCGCTAGTTTTGAGTTGCTAGGCTCCTTGAGCAGGATCAAGCGATCAACCTTTCATCTTGAGCATTGGGGGAGCTAACCACTCCGTGGTTGGGTAGAAAAAGTGTTTGGACCCCATTCCTATCTCAAGTAAAAGTAAATAGAGACTAGTCTAAGGCTTCGGGAAATGAGAATGAACACAATATCTTTTCATCATCTATTGTATCTTATGATGTATTTCATACTTGATGTATTGAAAAGTTAGTCAAAATCTCTTATCAATTTTGTTCTCTATTGTATTCGACAAGTTGGTCAAAATTATTATTTGAATATAATGTGATTTATCCTATTTAATACATATTACTTGATTAGTGTAAATTATTTTATTTTTAACTATGCAACTATGCAATTATTTTTCTATTTAATTCTTATGTGGCATGATAGTGCTTATAATATTCTTTTAAGGAGTAGAAAGGAAATTTGCCTACTTTTGTGGTTCTATTTCTTCCTAATGGGAGGAATGTTGTTCAATAGGCTTGGATTATCTTCAACATTCAATGTTAAGAATCTACCATCAATGTAGGAGATTGTACATTAAGTTGAGGCTTGCATTGTATCACTCGTTCTCTCATGTCACCTATTTTTTTCACCTTCAAATCAAATATAGCCTTATATAAAATCATTGGTCTTATTAAGAAGTTTAGAGGAGTCCTAGAAGATTGAAGAGGGAGAGAATTTATATCAAATACCTTTTTTTATTTTTATGTTTAGGAGATTCACAAGAATATGAACCTTTGTTTTTATCAAAACTTTAATTATTTTTAAAAAAATTTAATGAATTCCAACTATAACTCATGCACTTGGCATGGAGGGAGACATAGCCCAAAATTGAGAATCTTCATATCACGTTTTAGTGTTTTCCTTGACTTTTACATTGATTTTTATTGCATCTTTCTTTTTCATCATGGAGACGGAGTTCTTTGTGAAACAAGCTGCATGCAAATGCTTCTACACCTCATCCTCATCGCTAAGAAGACACCAAGGAATAGTGATTTATAACATGTTCAAAGATTTATACATGAAAGTAATTGTCAAAGAGTACATTTCTAAGGTTAAGGAAGAGATGCTAATTGTAGACACCTAAACTTGTCCACTTAACATTATAATTACCCAAATAACATTATAATTAATTTTAATTAATCATATTTGTTATATTCATCTATCAATTTTACTAAATTTATTTAATTAAATAAATTCATTGCCTTTCTAGTATTTAAATTAAATAAAATACCACCCCTCCTAATGTATTAAATTTAATTTATTACATTTTTCTCCATATTCCCCTTTTAAATAATTTTTTTATTTATTTAGTCCTCCACATGCTTTATTTCTACTAAACCATGATTAAGTTAAAATTTATTTAAGTTAATCTTAAACATAACCTAGAAGCTACCCTACACATATCACTTTATATCTAATAAGTAGGTATTTATTAATTAACTAAGGTTAATTAAGCTAATTTTTATCTTCCTACAAAAATTAGTCCTAATATTTTCTCACACATGTGAGAAAATAATTTAAAATTCACCTTTTCAAAATTTTCTAAAAAATGCCTAAACATGGCTTCTTACATTTTTTGATGACACCTCTTACACTTTCCAAAAGAGTGAAAATTGAATTTCTCTTACACATTTCTTACACACACTTATACATGTGTACTTGGAGTACACATTGACCCTTCACATCCCAAGTTTCTCACACATGTGTGAGAAAGTCTTGGACTTTGCATGACTTATGTGTCTCCTTGGTGGCACCTATGTGGATGCCACACAGATGCCACCTCACCCTGGAGTCCTCCAAAATCCTATAAATAGGACCCTTGCCTCAAGTAAATCATCCATAATTGCATTAGAGGATTTTTACTTTGCATCCATAATTGCATTATCCACTTTTATGCTTTTCTTTCATTCTAAATCTACCATGAATGCAAATAACTACCAAATAGTTAGTGATAAAAACTATAAGGATTTTATGTTAGTGCATTCATTATAGTTTTTATCACTAACTATTTGGTAGTTATTTGCATTCATGGTAGATTTAGAACTTGAATCTTAAATGGTTTCATTAATGGTTAATCCTAGTTTCCTTCAATAGCTTCATTTATTCCTTAATTTTCATGCTAGATGAGCTTGAGGGTTGCTTCCATAGCTCCTCCTTCAGTATTTTAATATTTTATTTCAATCTAGTTTACATTTATTAGTGTGATCAATACTTTTGTTGGGAGAGCACACCCACATCCTCTCTAAGATCTTAAATCAAGCAAGTATTGGGTGCACTTGCTTCATGCTCATCTAAGGTTATGTGGAAAGTAGTGTAGGAAGGAGAATGTACATGATTTCCTTGTTAGTTTAAGATTTGAATATGCACATATATAACTAACATTTGAGTGTTTATGCTTGTTACGCACAGGTTACTTTTTCTCTTATATATTTTTGGCATGCTTGGTGGGACCCACTTCATGGGTCAAACTAACCTTCTAAGGTGTGTTTTTGGAGTTTTTATGAATGATGAGCTTGTCGGTTGAAGGCCATTCTAAGAAGTGTTTGGAGTCAAACTATGCAAGGAGGTCATAAATCATGCAAAGAGCCTCACCATTGTGCTTGAGGCATCTAAGAGATTTTTCATATATCACTCTCCATATCTTGGTTATTTGCAAGTTGTAATATATATATATATATATATATATATATATATATATATATATATATATATATATATATATATATATATATATATATATATATATATATATATATATATATATATATATATATATATATATATATATATATATATATATATATATATATATGTATGTATGTATGTATGTATGTATGTATGTATGTATGTATGTATGTATGTATGTATATGTATATGTATATGTATCTAAACACGTTGTATATATTTCTTTTGCTTGTTTGCAATATTAAGTTTATATTTTACAAAAAAAAATGCATATATGCTTCTATGTTCTCCTTTTTAGGTGTTTAATCTAAAAATAAATAAATAAAAACTCTCACTTCTCTCTACATTTTCTTTTAAAAAAAATATTTTAAGTATATATTTATATATTTTTGAAATATATATATATATATATATATATATATATATATATATATATATATATATATATATATATATATATATATATATATATATATATTCTTTTTCAAATATATTATAGATATATATGTACTTGTTTAGTATATTAAAAAAAAACATATTTCATATTTTAAAAAATTACTTACTCATAGTCCTAAGTTCATATTTCATCCATCCTCAAATCTTTCACTTCATCCATTCTTAATTCAAATATTCATCCATATCATCTTCAAATAAAAATCCAAAACTCCTCATCTAAGCTTCATGGATAGATATTGGATTCCCCAAATGGTTAAGGACAATCAAATGCAATATCACACCATACCTCTAATCCAGCAAACCTATCAATCACAATCATCCGGCTCATACATTCATCAAAACAATCCAACTCCCACTTACCAATTCAATCCCATATCCCTATCCATTCCAACTCAACATTCCATATCCAAACCCAATGCATCTCACATTTCTTATATTTCCTCTATCTTTGACAAGGGAAATCCACCTCATTATCTTTCACCCACATATGATTCCCTCCATAACTCACATCATGCCTTCACCATACCCAACCTTGCCCAAGAGATTAAAGAACTTGAAAATATTGTCCTTATCTTACAAAATGGGGCTCAAAAGAAAAAGTTTGTCTTTGAAGACATATGTCATGGACCACATTTATCCAAATCCATAATCCTCATCCCCCATCCAACCCCACTCCTCCACCTAATCCTCAACCTCTACATAATCATAATCCTCAAAAACCAATATCATCCCCATCTTGCAAGAAGATTTCTTTTAGTTGGACCAAGATACTAGCAAAGGATTCTAAATCCCCAACTTTAAACAAAGTTTCCCACTCATCCAAAGTCATGCACCCACCATCATCTCCTCCAAATCAAGACACGTATAAATATTCTAAGTCTCATGAATCATCCATTCCTCCATCCATCCAAATTGAAGCTTATACCTCCTCCATCACATTACCTTCACAAGTCCAAACATGTCAAGACCTTGTCCCAAAGCATTCTACCATGGATTCCTCTCCTCCTCTAGATCTAAGAATCTCTCCATCCCATGATCCCAATCCATCTCAAGGTCCACTTATCCCTTTTTATCCACCTCATGATCCCATTCCTCATCAAGATCAAGAAATATCTTTTATCCCCTCCATCTCATGAACCCATTCCCTCCATTCCATTGTATGATCCTCTTCCATCTCAAGATCTCATTATCCCTTCTAATCCACCACATAATCCTCTTAGAAGTCAATATCAAAGCACCCCTTCATCTCCATATCATGATTTTCAGCCATCTCATGATCCTAGTATCCCTCATAATTCCTCTCATTATCCTATTACCCCTCCACATGATCCTACTCTTTCCCAAGACCCTATCACACCAATCCAATATGGCTTCCTTCAAGAGCTTATCATTCATCCCATGTCTCTACCCCATTCACATGGACTCACATCTTGTGTCCAAAATAATACATATCTCGTTGAAGAAAGAATGTCTCAAGATTTTGGTAGACCTTCCACCCCTTCCAAATCCAAAATACCTCCATCTAAACTTAAATTTTCCCATCACCCATCTTCCACATCCATTTTGGGCCCTTATGTCCAAAACTCCATCCCTTCCTCACCTACCTCCATTTTGGGTCCTTATGTCCCAAAACCAAATCATTCATCCCTTCCATTTATTTTAGGTCCTTACATCCATACATCCACCCACCGTATCCAATTCTACTACCCCATCACCTCAAATCCCTAAATAAAGATCCACAAAGGCACACATCCTTGAATTCCTTCCAATATTCACTCTCCATAATTTAATCCATAAACTTTCTATTAGCACTTTTTCATGTAGAATCACCACATAGCTATTAAGCTTGATTCTTAGACTCCCAATGCTAGATTCTTATAGGGAAAAGGCTAATTAACAAGGATTACATCCTCCTGCACTTTGTAATGTTCCTAACTTCCAGAGGTATTACTATGCATGTTTAGGCGGTACTGAATAGATAGGATTAGTGCTAAAGGCGTATGGAAGAGACCAGACCAGAGACGTACAGATCAAAGTCCATACAGTGGAACTTGCTTATGGCATACGGAGGCCTGGCCGTACGGAAGTTGGCAAGGCGTACGGTCGAAGGATCTGAGAGTCCATACGGAAGAGCAAGATGACCACACGTGGGATGAGGTTGTAGTCGTATGTCAGGAGACCGCACGGAAGGAATGCCCAAGAAGGCCATACGATGTATGATAATAGAGGCCGTACGGTGGAGGTACTAACCGTATGGGTTAGAAGTTGGCATGGCAATACAAATGGGATTAGAGTGGCAGTACAGATGGAATTGGTGTGGCAGTACGGATGGGATTGGCATGGTAGTACGGATGGAATTGGCGTGGCAATATGGATGGGATTGGTGTGGTAGTACGGATGGGATTGGCGTGGCAATATAGATGGAATTGGTGTGGCAGTACAGATGGGATTGGCGTGGCAGTACGGATGGGATTGGCACCCTGTTAGTGGTGCCTTCCAACACTCGATTGAAGACTACTTCTCCTCCGAAGATAATTAAATGTGACTTTGCAAACATAGAGCAATACGCTAGCCAAATATGATTGCCAGAAAGATATTATTGACTTTATTGATAGAGCTTCGGATTTGCCAGATCTGATGCAAGAAGAATAAGCAGAATAGGGTGAGGGTTGAATCCCACTGAAACTGTGGAGTACCAAATAGGGAGGGTCTTTCACCTCCGAAATGGTGAAGAGCAGAATCCCAACAAGAATTCACAAGTACAAATAAAATATCAAATCTCAACATATGAAAACTATCCTACACGCCGAGCATAAATACCCGTCAGGGAAAACTCTCGAGAGTGCACAAAAGAGCCAACGACATCAACTAAAACTATGCCAAAAGAAATAATGGGCCCAAGATAAGCTAAATCAATTGGGACCCACATATACAATAGTTTTAATAGTCATTTAATGATGGGAACATTACAGACTTTGGGCTCCACAGACCCAGGCGGGTGTACCTAAAACATACTAAATTTGCATACATAAACACTCTCTCACTAAAACCCTTTATGCAGACATGAAAATCAGTGGATAGTAACAACAAGGATATTCAACCTTCTTCTCTTCAAACCCGGAGGCTCAGGCAGGCTAACCTATCAGATTCACTTCTACAAGGAATCACCAAAAGCATTTGCACTATTCAATGCAATTTACAAACATTTATGCTCTTAAACTAGAAATGGAAAAGATTTGAATTAAAGATTGATGGTAAGGACTGCATAACCAGCAAAGACCAGTGCCATATCTAATGGGCAACAGAGTCATACAAATGTACATCAACAAAAATCACTTTATAGGAACACAAATAGAATGCCTTACAATCTATATGCAGCTCAAATAGAATGCCTTTCAGACTATCTTATCATTCCCAGACTACTATATCAAATCCTCATACAAATGCTTATCCCTATGAAATTACTCATGAGACTGACTCCTTCCTTGAAGGAAACTCATAGGTGATTGCATAGTTACCTTGTAACCAATATATTCAGAATGCCTTACAAACTAAACATACAAGAGCATCAACAAAATATAAAGAGACAACAATAATCTAGAACAGGAACTACACTATGTTTTATTAAGATCTTTATGCTTCAATACATCCAAAATGACAAAGAAAACTCAAAAAACATGATCCTATGATCAGAAAGCTGCCTTGCAGCATTATTTCACCATCCTTTACAAAATGAGAGAAAAACAAAGATATAGAAAATGAAAGTCAGTTACATAGAACTGACAGCTGTCCATTTAGCACAAAATATCTTCAACATTCCTCTCATCTACTCTGCAACTGATTCTTCAAACTGATCCACTTTCTACAATCATTTTCCCAACTAATTTGATTCTCAGATTTCAAACCCATACTGCTCTCTCCCATCACCCTGAAACTAAAAACAATCATTTCCATGAGATTCCTTGTCTTTTCCTGTTTCCAATAACATATAACACTTATATGTTCTGACAAAAAATGAATCTCCAGGCTATTTTTCTATGAGCAGCTTTGTCATTTAAATTTATGAATTTTTCCCTATAGTTTGAACTATATCGTAATTTAAATCTTTTTTAAATCTGCCATTTTAAATCATTTTCTGCATTTTCCCTCAGAAGGCACCAGATTTGGACACTTGTCACACCGTGATTCGTTGCTCAAACAACCTCAAGTTTTAACCACCTTCATTTGGAGATCTGGCAACTGGCTTTGACCTCTTAATCTCTGAACACATCAACTAACCACGGTTAAGCCTGGCGATCTGGTGAACAACACATTCTCTAAGTCTCAAAATCCAGCCTTGACCCTGGGTTTCATCTGGAGAATGGGCGACTAGCCCATTCTCCCAATCTCTGAATGAATTTGCTTGACTATGTGAGATCCAGCAACCTAGTGACCAATTATCTCTAAATCTCTAGATGCTAGCGACTTAACCGCTAGCATCTAGCGATTGGGCGATTGGCAGTTAGCTAACCACCACCTCCAAATCTCTAAATTTTTGGCTAACTATCGGCTCCATTTCGCGACTCAGTGAGTATCCACCATGTGTCAACTTGTCCACCTCACCAATGTCTGTCGTCTACAAAATTTACTTACCATTGGGCCCACTGACATGAAAACCGAGGTGTCATCATGAAGAGTTGTGTGAGCAGAGCCTCCAACTCTTTGATCTATTTCCGAATGAATGTGGGACTAATGATTTGGGTTGTTTTAAAACATTACATCAAAAACCTCACAATGCCCAGCCAGTGCGCATTTCCATGCGGGCCCACAAGGGCAAAGGCTAGAACATAGCCTCTTCACACTTACTTTACATTGCACTAGAGCACCCTTGCTTATAAACATTTGAAAAAACCACATTGGTGTGCATGTGGGACTAAGCACACAGCATAACCCAATAAAAAAATGTGTGCACGACCCTATCATTTTATCTCCCTCGGTTTGCAAGTTTTATTCTTGTTTCATGCCATTCTTCAAAGTTCACGCTAGCCTTTGCCAAAAGCCAGCCTCCATTTCAAAATTCACGCATTCATTGGTTACAGTGATCACCACAGTGTCCCCAATACTGCTAAGATCTTTACAAATGCAAGCAAACTCCCGAGATGGCATTCTCACAGTTGCATGGTATTCTGATATTGGGATTCCTAGATGTTTATTGTCTATGTCCATCCACTTTATTTCAAAATCTAAGATTTTATCCTAATTACAACTTTCAAACATGAACGTAATAGTGTCACTGCCATCGTCAGCCTTAAGGGTAATGATATCATCATTGCCAGCACACTTGAGCATCTTGGCCATGTTGTTGAGGTTCATGCCCATGGACATGTTGCGATCGCAGTGTAAGTCCTCAAAACTTTCAAATCATAGGAGGAGGGCAACTAGTGCCATGTGGCTGGAGTCCATGGCCTGAAGAAAGAAACCCGTGGCTAAGCAGTCAAACTTGGCATCAGTGACGAGATCCTTGATGGTCTCCAGTACCTTCTTGAGGAGACTCCCATATATTGTCTCATGTTGCCTGCCTCTATTTCAATATTCACACATTCCTTAATTAGCTCAATGCGAGAGTCCTCTGCTCAGCTAACACATTGTTCCCTTCATTGTTTGGGCAAACTGATAGCAAACAAATGCACCTTCATATGCATTGGCCATGCACAAACACCTGCAATTATTACGCAAACATTTGACTTGTATTCATTTTATTCTTCAAATGCTTCACGCACCACTCTCATTTTTCACTCAATAGTCTTCATATTGAACAATCCACAAGGTTCGACTCCCCATGGTTTAATATGTTGGCTCCCTCTTATACACTGGTCTCAAAATCCAAATGCAAGTCTCTGTTAATTTACTTGCCATGTGGGCCCCTTTTCCCGCACTTTTCCATTAACCCTCATGTGCTGGCTATGGTTTGATGTGTGTAAGCCTTCAGCAGTTAACAAATAGTCCCCCTTGTTTGAAAGTGGGCTCTCTATGGTATACAACACTCCCAACCGTGTTGCAACCCTCCAGCTGCATACACACTCTTTCAAAATGTTGTGCAATCAATCTCAAATGGTACACACAACAGAACTAGTGTGTCCCATAATGTTATCATTTGGCCTTTTTATTTGCCAAAATATGCCTCCAAACTTCATGCAAAAGCCTACAGCCACAAACATTGGCATCTCTCCATTCATTAACATGTTGGCACATTATTTGGCACATTTTTTACCCTTCTATCTACCATTTTGATAATGTTTCCCCATCATCTTCCATCACAGTTTTGACTTGCTCCGCAAGGTAATATACAAACAAAAATGTGTTCTTATTTTGTGAATTTAATTGAAGTTTCAACAAGATTGAAAACGACGTAGAAGACACCCAGGGTCCTCAACAAGAAAGTCTGGCACCTGATCAGAAACAAACACTGCAAGCTCAATCATTGTTTTCTCTTAACTTTCCTATTAGTGATGGAGTCGCTTAAAGAATATAAACTATGGTGCACTGGAGATTTTAGTCTCACTGCTCACTTTTGCAAAGTCACCAAATAATACCGACTGACCTCTGGAAGCAGTTCCAAAAATTGACCCAATGGCCTGACAGGAGAATGCTCAGAAAGATTCTAGCTGAAATATAATAATGACCAAACATGGCCATTTAAAAACATTTCCTGTCTGCACTGTCAAATCAGCATAAGTCAACTCCGAAACTGGCTTTGAAAACTTACCCATTGAAATTTTTAGGAATTAGAATCTCAGGCACTGATTCACCTTCATCCAGGGAATATGAATCCATAACTAGCTTCCTCAAAAATTTGAGATGTCGATCACAGTAAAATGCCAAAGTTAGCCTGCTAGTGAAATTCAAAATTTAAAACAATGAAAAATGCATAAACTGGGTTTGGAATTGGCCTGGGAAAGAGGTCAAACGAATTGGTAGAGACTTGAAAATTTTTAAGTAAGTAGTATTCTAGATTTACAATATGAAATAACTTTCAATTATGTTGGACCTCACATAGGGCACAAACGACCAAGCCTCAAAGTAGATCACTCAAAAAACTGGACCAGGCACACAGAGAGAAACCTAATAAATTGCAAACCGAATGGCTCTAGCAAAGTGACTAAACGGGCACATGGGGGGCTAAAAATTGGCATGATGACTCTCTCCTATGCATAAAATATGATGCCACAACTCACACATTATGACCAATCACAGGGAAAAAGATATTCAAATGCAAACAGGGCCTGCTACAGCAAATTAAAAATTAGGCACAAATGCAAATTTGGACAAGTGCTCAAAACAAGACATCATGAAACAACTTGAAACTTGAAATTAATGACCTGGGATGTCTTCAAATGTCAAAGCAAGAGTGATGAACACCTAACACGCATGAAAAACCTTAGAATTGCATCCGGGAAAAAAGGCTCAAAAAGCACCTATAAGGCCTCAAACTGCAAAAATTTAACAAGGTACTCAAAAACCCGTGTTGTATTTTTGAGTACCAACACTTTCCACACCATTTATCCTCATACACCCATACCATGTCTAATGGAATAAAATTGGATGCCAAAGCAAAAACAAATATGCATAAAGCCAAAAATCCACAAAAATCGAAGGATCAACATGTCCCATATAAAATAAATATTCAAGAAAATAAAAATATGATCCAAAAGAAAGAAAAGTTCAAAAGGCCACAAAGGCCCAAAATGAAAAAATAAAAAATCATGTGGGTTCCCAAGTTACATATTTAAGCAATGACTCTTAGAGATAAATCCAAATTGGCATCCATCCTTGCTAATCCAAAAGCTTCTTCCACTCATAAGTCCTCCAATCCTCCATTTTCCAAATCCATTTTGGGCCCTTATACACCCAAATCCACTATCCTAAGTCTATTATCTCCATCATCTATTTTGGGTCCTTATATCCCAAAATCCACATTTTCTCTCCATTGCCTTCAAAATATCCTCCTCCACTTCTCCATCACCCTTCAAGGTGTGTGTGTCAATGACGATATTTCCATCTCCCCCATCCATTCATCAATAAGTATTCCAACCTCTCATCCATTATTCCTCAATCCTTCCATACACAT
This sequence comes from Chamaecyparis obtusa, assembly GCA_027943335.1. Classification (NCBI taxonomy): domain Eukaryota; kingdom Viridiplantae; phylum Streptophyta; class Pinopsida; order Cupressales; family Cupressaceae; genus Chamaecyparis; species Chamaecyparis obtusa. Next base: position 1,606,742 of record BSBK01004688.1, on the reverse strand, counting down.
CCATCCCTTTACTCCAATATTTTGTATAAATCATCATCCTCCTTCCCCTAATCTATTTAATATACCATCCAACCATCCTACCAACATCTATGAGAAAATATCCAAAATGCCTTGATACAAAGAAATATCAAGGAAATAGATGCTTGAGTCCTTCCCTCGATCTTCCTATCACATATCCATTTTCTTCTAAAATTCACATCTTCCATCCATTCACTTATCCTCATCTCCTTGTACTCTACACTTGGGGGTAAGCTCCATCCATCCTATGCTACCATATATGTCTTCCACATTTCATATCCACCATCCATCATCCTATATAAGTCCATCATCTTCCTATCCTATCTTTTATCTTGACTATCATATTCATTATATCCATCCATATGTACCTACCACATCCCTTACTCATTATCTATCCATTATCGTACATAATTCCATCCACTTTCCCATTTTTGGTCTTAACATCCTTATCCATATCCTCCACCTCATAGTCCTTGTCATATTCACTTCATCCATCCTCTATCCATAATCCTATAAAGTTCCATCCTCCTTTTCATTCCTTTGATCTTGATTATACCATGCATTTCCTCCATTCCATTATATGCTTCTATCTGTATCCTCCATATCATTATCCTTTTACATCCATATCCTCCATATCATTATCCTCTATCTTATTCATACCCCTCATCCTATCCATCCACCTTCCACTTTCATACATTTTCCCTTCATAAAACTAGAGGCCCTAAAATAACAAAAAATAACAATACACATGCATTCTTTGGAAAATACATTCCTCCATGCCCTCCATTCATATACCACACTATCCATCCATTTAATACACCCTTTATCCACCATCCTTTTGTCCTTTCTCCAATCTTTAGTGTGGGGTATTTAACTCCTTTGCACCATAGTACTTGGCTCCCCATCCTCCTATTCCCTATCTTCTAATCCCCTATATCCTATCACCAAGAATTCCCTCCATCTACCTTCCATCCATAAACTATATACATCCACCTTCCTCTACCATACCTTGGTTCTCCCTTGTCATTGGCCCCAATCCATTCAATCTATTATCCATCTTCTAGCATAACCCCATAAAATCCATTTTTCATTTCCCTCTCATGTCTAATCCATTTCTCTTTCTTCTATCCTATTCAATCCACCTTGTCTTTTAATGTTATTCAATAAAATCCATTTATCTTCTAATCCTATCAATTCTCCTTCTTCCAATCCAATATTTTCCTACTCATTTCTCTTCTAATCTAATCGATTTCCCTTCTTCTAATCCACTCAATCAAATCCATTTATCTTCTAATCCTATCATTTCCCTTCTTCCAATCCAATCTTTCCAACTCATTTATCTTCTAATATAATCAATTTCCCTTCTTCTAATCCACTCAATCCAATCCATTTATCTTCTAATCCTATCAATTTCCCTTCTTCCAATCCAATCTTTTCCAACTCATTTCTCTTCTAATTGAATCAATTTCCCTTCTTCTAATCCACTCAATCAAATTCATTTATCTTATAATCCTATCATTTCTCTTATTCCAATCCAATGTTTTCCAACTCATTTCTCTTCTAATCTAATCAATTTATCTTCTTCTAATCCACTCAATCAAATCTCTTTATCTTCTAATCCTATCATTTTCCCATCTTCCAATCCAATATTTTCCAACTCATTTCTCTTATAATCTAAAGAACGTTAAATCCACCTTCAGGACTCACTATTTGAAATATAACTATATAGAAGATGTACAATCCAATGAAATGGCTAATAGAAACTGTCTTTGCTTGATCACTTCCAATGAAGTTATTCAATCACAATCTATTCTCTACATCTAGTAGAATTCACAAATACAAGCTTGCAACTTCCACATTACAATTTTTTCATACCTCTCTTTGTACAAGAAACAACTCTTCTTTATACCCTTTTACAATAATTAATTAGGTAGACCTGTTAAGACTTCCCTGATGAAAAACTAATTAAATAAACCCTTGCTAAGATACACACGGTATCTTACACAAGTAAAAAATAATTATAATTCATCAAATATAATCTAAGATCCAAAATCCATGATTGCCATCTTCTTGACACAGTACACCACTATAGTCGGCCACAAATAGGTCTTTGCAAAACCACATGCTTCAGTTGACGTCACTAAGAACACAGAGAACCAAAAATCATAAGAAACATTCTCCAAAATTTCTTCTAACACGCCTTGAGCTCACACGTCACAGTTCATGCTCACATCCAATTTATCTCAGAAATACAAAGACCAACTCTATTACTGTCCACTGTTACTATCCAATACCTAGTCTTCACTAAAACAACTGTAACTCATTTTGTTTGTAACATTAAGCCATGCGACCTTAGACATAAGATCAAAGCTCATACCTATACATTTTTCCATCTTCGTGCATACTGTGAAACATTTGTACAATTTCTATACACTTTTGTCAGTCATCCATACACTAGTGATAACAAGTATGCCTGTCTTCATCTTAAACATATGTTGACATTAATGAAAAACCATAAATGTCAACACCTCTTATTGAACCAATTTCAACAATATGTCACTTTGGCATTGATGGCAACATATGAGAAAATCCATCAACCCAAAATTACTCTTCTCAATACAACTCTCCTTGAATCTCTCCCCCTTTGACATTTGTGGAAAACAGTGCCATTACTCTCCTCTGATCATCTCATCAACCAGGTGAAAAATCATATTAATGTGTTATGTTTTCTTCTTGTGATCACTTCCCCCTAAGGAGTGGATCCAAGCATCAAGTCCAAAAATGATATAGCTTTGAAAGCCACTAGAATGATGCATTCCTACATCAATTAATTATCACAAGGAGGGGTTCTCACCCCCAGCATATCTCTGAGATATTCAAAGATATCCTTGGGAAAAGGTTTTGTAAATATGTCTTCTATTTGTTCCTTTGTATTGATATACTCCAATCTGATCTCCTTCTCTATAACCTTTCTCTCAAGAAATGATATTTTATTAAAATATGTTTAGTTTTAGAATGTATAACTGGATTCTTCGACATATTGACTATGCTAGTGTTATTACAATGTATAACAATAGGCTCTTCAAAAGTTATCCCAATTTCCTTCATCATTTTCTTCATCCAAACAATCTGAATGTAATTTATAGCAACAAAAACATACTCTAATTCAGTAGTAGACTGAGCTATGCAGTCCTGCTTCTTACTTAACCATGAAACTAATTTTTTTCGAAGGAAAAATGTACCTCCACTTGTACTCTTCCTATCATCCACACTTCATTTCCAATCAGCATCAGTATAAGCATGCAAAATAAAATCATCAGATTTTTTATACCATAAGCCTTACTCAAGTGTTCCCTTCAAATATCTAAATATCCTTTTTATAGTAGCAAGGTGAGTCTCTTTAAGATCTGCTTGATATCTCTCCACAATTCCAACTGCATTAGCAATATCTGGTCTAGTGTGAATTAGATATTGTAAGCCTCCAATCATTGATCTGTACTTTGTCTGAAAAACACTTTGACTTTCATTAGTATTAGTAAGTTTGTAATCAATGACCATGGGTGTTCCAACAGGTTTACAATCTTCCATTCCAAATTTCTTCAACATTTCCTTAAGATATTTTGTTTGAGAAATAAAAATACCATCTTTATTCCAAAAAAATTACAACCCTAGGAAAACTTTCATCTCACCAATCATTGACATCTCAAATTCATTTTCCATTTCCTTAGAGAAATTTTTACTCATTTTATCATTGCCTCCAAAAATAATGTCATCCATAAAAACTTCAACTATTAAGGTTCCTTCTTTACTAGTTCTTAAGTATAAGTTACTGTCAGCATTACCTTTTCTAAAACATGAAGACTTAGTAAATACTTATCTAGTCTCGCATACCATGCTCTAGGTGCTTGTTTCAATCCATACAATGTTTTCTTTAGTTTACAAACCATATCCTCATTCTCTGTCAAAGAGAATCCATCAGGCTATTCAATGTATACTTCTTCCTCTAGATCTCAATTCAGAAATGTAGATTTCGCATCCATCTGATATAATTTAAATTTTTTATGTAAAACATAAGAAAGAAATAGTCTTACTACCTCAAGCCTAGCAAAAGGAGCAAATGTTTCTTCAAATTCTATGCCTTCTTGTTGTGAGTATCCTTTACAAACTAGTCTTGCATATTTCTTACAATTGTTTCTGAAACCCCATTTAGTTCCTATCACATTGTTATCTTTAGGTCTAGGAATCAATTCCCAAGGCTTTTTCTTCTTTATCTGATCCAATTCTTCCTGCATTGCTTTAGTCCAAGATTCATCTCTACATGCTTATCAGTAGTTTTAGGTTCAACTTGAGAAATCAAACAAATTTCATTCCTTAATCTAGATCATGTCTTCATTCCTTTATTAGCATCACCAATGATTTGATTTTCAGGATGGTTCTTCTTTACATACCTTGGTGTCTTTTGAATATCATTAGATTCATTCAAACATATCTTCATCTCATGATCAACCTCAAAAGGTTCTTCTTGACTTTTAGCAACTACTTCTTTGTTATCTGAATTTTGACTGTAATCATATACTCTTTCTTGAATCTAAAACTTCTCATCAATCCTTACATTAGCACTTTTAAATATCTTTCTCAATCTGAGATGGAAAAATTTGTAAGCCTTTCTCTTAGTGGAATAACCAAGGAAAATTCCTTCATCACTTCTAGCATCAAACTTTCCTATCTCATCATCTCTTTTGATATAACATTTACTACCAAATATTATGAAATATTTCATAGTAGGATGATAATTGAGGCCACCAAAGGTGTTCTGATAGTTGGTTAGACTGTGGAGGGAATCCTTGAAGATTTTATGGATCTCATGGCAGGGTTTGAAGAGTTTACCATACAACATATCTTTATAAAAGTTAATGTGGTTGTTGATTCTATAGCTGCCACAATCTTGGTGGTTGATGGATTATAATGTTGGAGGTAGGAACGTTGTTTTCCTTCTAACATGAAGTACCTTCTAAGGAGAGATAAAACCTCTTGATTCTCTATGGAAGTCATTAATTTATTCTTGTGTGGTCGTTTGTGGAGTATGTTGGTCATGCTCTGCAAAATTAGAGAGGATATAAGTTTTAAAAGTTATCTATTTTCTTTTCAAAATTAGAATCACATGATGGGGCTTGGTGTTGAGTACATACATTACCAACATGTCCCCTTGTTTTCCTATGATGTCATGATGTGGCTAACTATTGATTACATTAATTTGAATGGTCCCCTTTTTTGAAAAAGATATATTTATATTAGACCGATGGATTTTGAAAGATTATGAATTCTATCCAAAATTTATATCCCTTTTGTTTCTGTAATGATGACAGACAGTTTGCACATGAGAGTTTCCATATTCGAGTTGGATGTGGAGGGTCACACAAAATGTTATGAATGTACTGATTAACCTCGTTTATTTTGGGATCAAGTGTCTTTTTTATTTGTTGGCTTTAATTTTGGGTTTTTGCATATCATTAATTTCTCTATTCTAGTTTGTGATGCCATGGGAGGGGATCAATGCACATTGAATCAAATAAACATGATGATGTTAAGAACAATGCTACGGTCTAGAAAATTTTTAAAGAATGGGGTGTGGCTCAGTTTATTGAGTATATGGCAGAGCATGATAAAAGAATTTTCCTACAATTTTTCTCCTTATGGGAGAAGAGGAGGGTGTCGATGGGTGGCATTTATTTTGAAGTTAACAAGGAGTTTATAACCAAATAAGTCTTCTTTATCTTATCCTTGATTAGCAACAACAAAAGAATTCTTCTTTCTCTTATCCTTGAATCTCTTATGCTTTTCCTTCTTATCACCATCAGGACACTTGGAAGTAATGTGTCCAATATTGTTGTATGTGAAGCATTTAAGAGGTAGCTTTCCCTTGTACTTATTGGTTCCCCTAGGTAACCTCCTAGGACTAAATTCTTACAACTCATCCTGTTTATTTTCCTCAGAAAAGATAGAATCATAATCATTAGATTAACTTGACATAGAAGAAGATTCATGATTTACTTCCTTTCCTTTCCTTGTAGGAGTAAGATACATAGATGCCCTAAATGTAGCTTCAACCCTTGGAACACTATTATCATAATAACTAAGCTCAAAAGCAGTCAACTTTCCAATCAATGCATCAAAAGTGATAGTTGTATTTCCTAAAGATCTTAACTCTTGAATTGAAGAAACCCTAATGGCATAAAGAGGTAACAAGGTTCTCAATACTTTACTTACCACATCATCTTCTTCAATAGTTCCACCAACACTTTTGATATTAGCAACCACTTCTTTGATTCTCTGACCATACTTCTCAATATTTTCACCTTCAACCATCCTTATGTCATAAAAATTTCCTTTCAAGCTGTCAACCTTAGCTTTATGCACATGTCTGTCACCACCATACACTAGCTTCAATTTCTTCCACACTTGTTATGCGGTTTCAAGATCTTGTATATCAACAAACTCTACATTAGATAATGTACTTGCAATGGCTTCTGCTCTGTAGTATTCTCTTTTTGTTCCCTTAGTTGATCTACATTGAGAATCCCAATAGGTGTAACATACTTAACAACGACATGATTCCAATACTGGTTACCCATAACTTTTAGATAAAGCTTCATTCTACCACTCCACACCAAGTAGTTCTCCTTTGTGAACTTAGGACCTTCCTTCCTCATCATTCTTGGATCTTGACCTCAACCTGTTAAACTTCACCACAAAGAGGAACCAAAGATTTGATACTAATTGTTATTCCTAAGGGTCCAATATTATAGAGAGGGGGGGGGTGGGGGTCAGTAATTTAAGATATCTGATAATTTTTTACTTCTTAAACTCAAAACCAACATTCACTACTTTACCGATTGATAAGAAAATAAAACTTAACCAAATAAACACAACCACCACAATGCATGCACCACATAACACAAATATTTTTCTCATGGAAACCCATATGGGTGAAAACCATGTGTGAGATGAGACTCACAAATTTTGTACTCTTCTGAAGTACACTCTGTTAGGAGCTTAACCCTATTAGGAGTTTACAAAGACACTTTTAGGTGCCACCCAGTTATGTGATTTACCTCTAGCCCTTTTAGGAGCTTTACCTTTCCATAAGTAATTCTGTTAGGAGATTTCAAACACTAGCTAAAGTGTCACCCTGTTAAAGGATTTACATAAAAGATCTATTAGGATATACCTGGTTAAGGGATTTAGATATATGAAACCTGTTAGGATCTTGTGATCTAGAAATAGAAAATCCTTTTCTTGATTAGATCCTTTGTAATGCATTCAATCTTTCATCAAAAAACTCTAGAATACCCTAACTTGACCACACCATCACAATCACGATCTACACACACAAATCTTCAATTTCATGACATAAATATTGAATTGCTCAAGCCCTAAAACTTATGCCGACCTAAATCTCATCCAACACATTAGAAATCACCCTTTCAATCTTCGTGCCTAGAGAGATCGCACCAAAACACATATCCTAATATAAAAACATCTTTACCAAATAGTTCAGCTAAAGGATAGACCCAAGGTAACACCTTTGGCTATAATTCTTAGCTTGTGCCTTCTCAATTCTTTGTATTTGTGTATCACGTGTTGGTGCCTTGTGTAGCGATTCATATAGTTCTTTGTAGGTTGAAAGTTGTCCTAAATTAGTTTCAAATTGTGAGAAAATTCTCTTCTTTTATGAACTGGTGTTTTAGTCTTCTTACAAATTCCTTATGCAAAAACTTTAAACTTTAAACTTTATTTTATAGTCCACGACACCAGCCATATGTTTTTGGGTCTACATATGGTGACAATGATATGAGACTACCTCATACTCCTTGCAGGAGGCACCTAACTACACTACAAATGAGGCTTACATACCGTACCCCCTTGTGGGATTTGAACTTGTGACCTCTCTTTCAAGAGTACAAGTTCTCCACCACTAGGCCAACTCAGGCAAGGATTGTGTTATTGAGTTGTGTATCAGAGCTTTTCATTACTGGTTCTGGTGTGTGTTGGATGCTTGTTAGGCTTCAAAGACTTTATATTTTGTTGCATCGCTTGTAGGGATTAAATTTCATTTCTATACATCCTTTTAACTCTTTCCTCCGCAAAATCTTAGTTTAAGTAAGTTTAGGTGAGTACCACAAGAACCAACTTTCTCTGGAGATTAGCTTCCACTATTTGAGTCTACAATTAGGGAATCTTTCCCATGTTCACTGGTAGGCTTGAGTTTACTCAGCATGGGTGCACTATTTAGGTGACAACAACACAAATAGAATGGGCAAAGTCGACCTTGGATTCAATGTAGAAGTCGAGTACATATAGGCATAGAATGCAACCGAGTCCAACCATGAAAGAAGCGATGAACTGGAGTAATGGCAAAACCACCCAAGAAACTTGGAAGATGTGTCGAAATGAAGTCGACACATCTCTAGTAGACTCCTAAAGGATGACGACTTGTGTAGACAAATGTCAAATGTGCATAGCCGATAACAATATGCAATAGGAAATTATTTTATAAAATTGATAAAAACACATTTACAATCAAATATTTCTTAAATAAATATTTTATGTTAAAATATGTAATTAAAAAAATTGATATAAAATTGATAAAACATATTTACAATAGATTACATAAAACTAATAAAACTTAATCACTTATCTCATTCATCTCAAATCCAATTTCAAAATGAAAATAAATTATCTCTTACAATCTTTTTAATCTCTTTTTAAAATTAATATTATAAAAAAACTTATCCATTCAAATACATATTATTTATTGTCTTTCTTTAATAAAAAATATTCATACATATTTTATTTATCCTCTTTGTAAAAAATAATTTACTTAGAATATAATTTATATTCTAATAACAACAATTATAAATTTTTAAAACACCAAAACAAAACACTTCAATTTTAAACATATTATACATAAATTAAATTAAAAGTTTTCATTTATTTATTGAATGTCTCATAAATAAAATTAAATTAAAAAATTTCATAAAAATAGATTGCCAAAACAAAACGCCATAATTTAAAAATAAAATTCACTATGATAAATTACACAGAAAATGTCTATTATAATTCAAAATGGAGTGTACGAAACCGCGTGAATTACCAGTGGTGAACGTGACACCCACGAAATTTCAGAGACTTTTTCGGTAGGTAACGTGAAGTTTACGAAATGTTAAATCATTTGATTATCTTTTCTTTTTGAAAAACAAAATTTCTCTCGCGTAAATTTCAGCTCGCGGAAATTTCGCGTGCTAAAGCATTCAATGAAGTATTTGAGTTCATATAAGCTATCGCCGCGTGTTGAAATAATCTAATAAAAAATTAAGTTCGTACAAAATTGTGAAGTTCATTCATCCTTCCGAACGAAAAATATTGCATTTCAGATCTGCGGGTTTGTACTAAATGACACAATTTCCACAAGAAATCAGTCGTGTACCGACAGCTGCCATAAAGAAATGTATGCGCGGTCTAGTCAATGCAGGACTCTGTCATATTTCTGTCAAAAGTCTGTGTGAGTGCAATTTCATGGAAATTGTTGCAGCCCTCTCGTTACTTCCTTCATTAGATGCCGACCCCTGCTCCTTTATAATCACTTGCCCTGCTCCTTACACTGCCAAATCACTCGAATGCAAATGGCGCCCATGCCAAAGTTACTTGTGTTTGCTGTTGTTATTCCCCTGTCTCTTCTCTGCTTCTGCAGCGGATGTTTTCACACGGAACGGGAAGCCCTTCTTCAATTCAAGGCAGGCCTAAATTACTCCTCTGATCCCTCCACCAAGTTAAGTTCGTGGGAGAATGGAGGAGATTGCTGCCTCTGGGATGGCATTACCTGCCATTACACCACTCATCATGTAGTCGCTGTTGAGATTATGTTCCGTGGCAATGGCAATGGCAATGGAGGTTTCATGTCTGAGAGCTTGTGCACCCTCACTTTTCTGACCACCATAAGGCTAGCTGAAATGAGATTATCAGGTACTCTTCCTGACTGTTTAGGGAAACTCTCTTCTCTCACAAAACTATATTTATATGGTAATACTTTGAGTGGGAACATTCCATTGTCCTTTGGAAACATGACTTTACTAACACACCTATGTTTATATGGTAATAGTTTTAGTGGGAACATTCCATTGTCCTTTGGAAACATGACTTTTCTAAATGAGTTATATCTTTCTGATAATAAACTAACAGGAAGCATTCCCTCTTCTCTTTCTAATCTATCTTCTCTAAAACATTTATATTTGTTCAATAATCAACTTACGGGAAGCATTCCCTCGTCTCTCTCTAATCTTTCTTCTTTAGGTTTATTAGACCTTTCTTCCAATCACTTGAGTGGTTGTATCCCTGAGTCCTTGGGCGATCTATCATCACTGTATTTCTTGGATCTTTCACACAACCAGCTGAATGGAACTCTTCCCCTCTCATTTTCAAAGCTCTCCTCCCTTACTCAATTCCTTGCTCACAGGAATGCATTCAGTTTGAGGAACTCTTTGTCAAACCTACCCTCTTCACTTGAATTACTCTCTCTCACATTCAACGGTGGTCAGATTATTTCAGAGGCTTTCTTTCACAACCTTAGCAAATTAGAGCAGCTGAGCCTGTCCAATTGTGTATTTAAGGCCAGCCCCACCTGGATTCCTTCATTCCAATTGAATATCTTATTTCTGACATCATGCAAGATGGATGGTCAAATTCCGTCATGGATTTCGACTCAGTTCTCACTTGAAGGGTTGAAATTAGCTGGCAATAATCTTGTTGGAGAAATTCCTCCTTGGCTACTGGATATGAGGCTTCACTACATCAATCTCACAACAAATCATCTGTATGGTCCCCTCTTGCCAAATACTTTAGCTTGGAATGACTTGCAGGTCTTGGATGTGTCTAACAATGCCTTTTATGGACAGATACCATCAACTTGGCCGCCTGGTATAGATGCATTGTTCCTCAACAACAATTCATTGACAGGAAATATTCCTCCAATGCTCTGTCCTTGTTATTCACTGAGAATATTAAATTTGGCAAATAATCGTTTGAATGGAATCATCCCTCCAAGTTTAGCCAGTTGTTCAGAGCTTGAGATCTTAAATTTGGGGGATAATAGGTTGATGGGAATGATACCATATGAGTTTGGTAATCTAAGTTTTTTGCAATATCTAATAATAAAGAATAACAGGCTAAGTGGATCATTCCCTCCTTCAATATCAAACTGTTCAGAATTGATTATTTTGGATATTGGGCATAATTTATTGAAAGGTCACATTCCAAAGTCAATAGGTAATTTTTCAAACCTACGAGTGCTAGCAATGAGGAGGAATAATTTTGAAGGTAGTATTCCTGTAGAAATTGTGCAGTTGAAGTATCTTCAAATCTTGGACCTTTCTTCAAATCACCTATGGGGGCTTATACCACGTGGTATTTTCAATTTGCAAGCAATGATGGTAGAACCACATCAAGAATTTAGCATGGTTTTAATAAATCTATTCAACACTCTAATACCAGATTCCAGGTACACATACAAGAATGGATTGAAAATGGATTCTAAAGGCAGAGATGAGGACTATGCATATATTTTTACCAATATGGTGTTCATTGACCTTTCAAACAATCAATTGAATGGGGATGTTCCTTCTGATTTGGGAAAGTTGAAGGGGTTGAAGGTGCTCAACCTTTCTATGAACAATTTGAATGGTACTATTCCAAATAGTATTGTACAATTGAGTTGGCTGGAATCATTAGACTTTTCAACAAATAATTTTTCAGGTCAAATTCCAAATCTTGGTTCTTTGAGCTATTTGGGAGCCCTCAACTTTTCCAACAACAATCTTTCAGATAGTATACCACAAGGAGGGCACATGACAACATTTACTAATTCATCATATTTAAATAATCCAAATTTATGGGGATGTCCACTTGCAAAGAAATGTCATTGGCCAGAATTTGCTCCAGCTCCTCCTATTTCTACATCTGATAATGAAGACGAGCAAAGCGAAGAAAGTGTATGGTATAAGATTGGAGTTGGACTGTCATATGGAGCAGGTTTTGCAGCAGTGGTGGTATTTATTGTATTGAAAAAGAAATGGGAACATACATACTTCAAGGGAGTTGACTTGATCTTGAAATTTCTTTTCCCTTGGCTTCGCAATTTGACATTATAAAAGTTTGTAATTTTTGTTGAGATTAATCAATATAAATATATTGTAGGTTTTAGAAGGTATTCAATTGATTATTCTAAAGTATATGCTTTTCTATATTTATTTGTTTTTGTTTTTTAAGATCTTAGAACTATTGAAAGGATTATTCATGCACATGAACAATTTTTGGACTGAGTAAAATAGTTTACTCCATGGTATCTGGAATATGCTTTGACGGTTAGGTTGTCTTTGCTGTCTATTTTTCTGTCGCTGATGACAATGATGCTGCCACATACCTGCCAATGTGTTTGGCTATAGTTGTTGATGGTTTATAATAGAAGTGCAGGGTCTATGCAATCAAAAATTCCTTTGCTACTACTTCTCTCCAGTCATATTTTGCTGCAGGAAAATGGAGATCACTATGATATTGTTTGCGTGTGTTTTCTTGAGCAAATCCTGGAATGTGTAAAAATTCTCTTTTCCTTCTTCTATGAATGTTTGGTATACATTTTAGAGATTAATTTCGACTAACAAGTACATTGTTAAATTTTGCATGCTATGGTTTAGTTGCTACTAATCGATTTACAAAATACGCCAATTTTGATATATTTTTATTCTCTGAGGATCGTGCATATTATAATATTTTTTTCAAATACTTTGCAAGATTTTCTACTTTTTCCATTAACAAATTCTCAATTAAATCTTATGATGAATGTTTGAGGAGCACAGGAAAAAATTAAAATGTTCCCTAATGCTTTGTTAAAAAAAAATTTCTTTGTTTTTTATTAATGTATTGACTCGAAGAGTTATGGATTTTGTATGTTTTTTCATAGATTTCCAGTTGCTTTCAGGTGGTATTTTTGGAATGGTCTATGAGTCTTGTTTATCCTTCCACATTTTGCATACATTTTCGGGCCTTCTCTTCAACTAGGCTTCATATCTATCTTCCTTTCTTCTATTGCTGTTTTTTTTAATTGTAGGGAGGATGCAAGAACAAGTGGTTCATGTTTGTCTATGCTTCTACATTTTTCATTCATGCCGACTGTACTGGGGCAGTTGCATTGGTCAACAATGTTTTCAATACAAATAATTTGCAGATTATAACAATATTTTTGGATGCTACCAGTAAGGGTTTCTAAAGGGATTGAGGTTAAATGAATATGTACAAAACAGATTATTTTTGGTTATTTTTATTTCTTTTTCATAATCTTTCTTTGAATGTCTGCTCAATAAGTAGACAATGTCAAGATTTCATTGTGACGTGCTCTTGGGTATTACTATGATAGGCTGCCCACATAATCCTTTTTCTTGCAAACATTTGGTTAACATTTGTTTTTATATTGTTAACATTTGGTTAACAATATCAGTGGTGGACAACCCCAATCTTTTGTTATCTTTTCATAAAGATTAAATTTCAGACTTTTTACCGAAGAATGACACACACAATCATAGACACATGGAATCTTCCATTATCTTTTCTTTTTTAAAATAAAATATTTCTCTCGCATAAAATTTAGACAAAGAATGTTGTGGGCTCAGCTCGCGAAAATTTCGCATGCTAAAGTACTCGATAAAGTAATTGAGTGAAATAGTTTAATATTCTTTATTATTGTGAATTGTTTATTTTGCTAATGAATTAAATTCATAAGTTCTAGATGTTGAATGACAATTATAAAAGAAAATTAGAAGTGTTAAATATTTTTGACCTTCAATTCACATTAATTTATGCTCCTTTTATTTTGATGTGCTCTCTTCAATTTGTATTTTTATATATGTATTCTAATAAAAGTCTATACTTCATTTTTAAACATGCCATCTGTAACAAATTAAACTAAAATCTTTACAAATAAAAAATATAAAGTTTGGTTGTAGTTAAGATTATTGTTTGAATTATTAACATGATTTCATTTGAATAACTATTATTAAATAAAAAAATTATTATATGTATTGTAATAAAAGTCTGTACTTCATTTCTAAACATGTTATCTATAACCAAAAAAAAAAAATCAAATTCAAAAATGACAATGTTTAGTTTTTGTTAAAGATTATTTTTTCAATTATTAACATGATTTCATTTGAATGACTATTATAAAATAAAATTAGAATTGTTAAATATTTTTTACCTTCAATTCTCATTAGCTTATAGTCTTCTTTATTTTGATGCGATCTCTTTAGTTTTTTATTTTTATATATGCATTGTAATAAAAGTCTATACTTCATTGTAAAAATAATTATTGAAGTAAGTTAAGTATGATTAGTAAAAAGTCATTATTTAGAGAACTATTATACAAAGATTTTAAATATTTGTATCCATTTATTTTTATACAATTTTAATGGCTCTATATTATTATAAAGATGATAAATATATGAAAATTAAACAAAGTATTAATAAACAATCAAAATATTAAATACGACCAATTATTAGATATGCAATAATAAATTAGTTACATATTTTTTAAATTATAGTGTCCAAGATTTTTTTTTAAACTGTATATTTAATTGAATAGATATGAAATGTCATTAAATTATAAATTGAAGTGGAAAATTTCTTTAAAAAGGATAAACAATAATTTTATTTTTGCAATGAGTCTTTCCAACATGAACCAATAGCAATAGATATAAAGATAAATGACATTTTGAAAATTTTGAAAATAAAAAAGTATTTATAGACAATAAAATTGTTGCCCAATTTTCTTAATTCTATACAATGATTGATTGGACTAATAAAAAAGTTGGATGTAATGGAACCATCCCTCCAAGTTTAGCCAATTGTTCAAAGCTTGAAATCTTAAATTTGGGGGGTAATAGGTTGATGGGAATGATACCATATGAGTTTGGTAAGCTAAGTTATTTGCAATGTCTAATAATAAGGAATAACAAGCTAAGTGGATCATTCCCTCCCTCAATATCAAACTGTTCAGAATTGATTATTTTGGATATTGGGCAGAATTTATTGAAAGGTTGGATTCCAAAGTCAATAGGTAATTTTTCAAAGTTGTGAGTGCTAGCAATGAGGAGGAATAATTTTGAAGGTAGTATTCCTCTAGAAATTGTGTAGTTGAAGTATCTTCAAATCTCGGACCTTTCTTCAAATCACCTATCAGGGCTTATACCATGTGGCATTTTCAACTTGCAAGCAATGATGGTAGAACCACACCAAGAATTTGGCAGGTTTTAAATGGGTCTATATAACATTTCAATAGCATATGTCAAGTACACATATACGAATAGATTGCAAATGGATTCTAAAGGCAGAGATGAGGACTATGCATATATTTTTACCAACATGGTGTCCATTGACCTTTCAAACAATCAATTGAATGGGGATGTTCCTTCTGATTTGGGAAAGTTGAAGGGGTTGAAGGTGTTCAACCTTTCTATGAACAATTTGAATGGTACTATTCCAAATAGTATTGTATAATTGAGTTGGTTGGAATCGTTAGACTTTTCAATAAATAATTTTTCAGGACAAATTCCAGATCTTGGTTCTTTGAGCTATTTGGAAGCTCTCAAATTTTCCAACAACAATCTTTCAGGTAGTATACCACAAGGAGGGCACATGACAACATTTACTAATTCATCATATTTAAATAATCCAAATTTATGGGGATGTCCACTTGCAAAGAGATGTCATTGGCTAGAATTTGTTCCAGCTCCTCCTATTTCTACATCTGATACTAAAGAAGAGCAGAGCAAAGAAAGTGTATGGTATAAGATTGGAGTTGGACTGTCATATGGAGCAGGTTTTGTAGCAGTGGTGGTATTTATTGTATTGAAAAAGAAATGGGAACATACATACTTCAAGGGAGTTGACTTGATCTTGAAATTTGTTTTCCCTTGGCTTCGAAATTTGACATTATGAAAGTTTGTATTTTTTGTTGTTGAAGTTAGTCAATATGAATATATTGTAGTTTTTCTCAAAGTATTCAATTGATCATTTATTTTCAAAGATTATTTAGAATCATGTATTTTTTATATTTATTTATTTGTTGTTTTATAGATCTTAGAACTATTGTAAGGATTTTTCATGTATATGAATAATTTTTGGATTGAGTGAAATAGTTTATTATTCATTATTATTGTAAATTGTTTATTTTGCTAATTAATTGTATTCACAAGTTCTAGATGATGAATGCCTATTATAAAAGAAAAATATAAATGTTACTTATTTTTTAGCTTCAATTCACATTAATTTATGCTCCTTTTATTTTGATGTGCTCTCTTCAATTTGTATTTTCATATATGTATGCTAATAAAAGTCTATACTTCATTTTTAAACATATCGTCTATAACAAATTAAACTAAAATCTTTATAAATAAAAAATACAATGTTTGGTTGTAGTTAAGATTATTGTTTGAATTTTTAACATGATTTCATTTGAATGATTATTAAAAAATAAAAAATTTCATATATGTATTGTAATAAAAGTCTATACTTCATTTCTAAACATGTTATCTATAATTTTAAAAAAATCAAATTCAAAATGACAATGTTTGGTTTTTGTTAAAGATTATTTTTCAAATTATTAACATGATTTCATTTGAATGACTATTATAAAATAAAATTTGAATTGTTAAATATTTTTTACCTTCAATTCTCATTAGCTTAGTCTTCTTTATTTTGATATGATCTCTTTATTTTTCAATGTAAAAATAATTATTGAAGTAAGTTAACTATGATTTGTTTAAAGTTATTATTTAGAGAACTATTATACAAAGATTTTAAATATTTGTATCTATTTATTTTTTACAATTATAATGATTCTATATTATTATAGAGATGATAAATATATGAAAATTGAACAAAGTATTAATAACCAATCAAAATATTAAATATGACCAATTGTTAGATAAACAATAATAAATTAGGTAGCTATTTTTAAAATTATAGTGTCCAAGTTTTTTTAAATTGTATATTTAATTGAATAGATATGAAATGTCATTAACTCATTGATTCAAGTGGAAAATTTTATAAAAAAAGATAAACAATAATTTTATTTTTGCAATGACTCTTCCCAACATGAACCAATAGCAATACATATAAAGATAAATGACATTTAAAAATTATTAAATTAAAAAGTATTTATAGACAATAAAATTGTTGCTCGATTTTTTTAATTCTATACAATGATTGATTGGACTAATAAAACTGTTGGATGTAATAGATGCATTAGTATTCTTATCATAAGCATGAACTAAAATATACTTTTTTGAATGTACAAATTCTAGGAAAATGAAATGATAGCTGAAGTCCAAACTATATGAGGAATAGTTGAAAAAAGGATAACTTGGTTCTACAATTTCCCGCCCGCTTGACCTGCAAATTCCTGCTCAAACTTGTCAATTTCTCTCTGCACACGGTGCCAAATTCTAGGGTGGGATTCTCCCTCCATAGCTTGACCCTCCCCCCGTTATGATAAAGACTTTGGTGTCCTCTGGGTTTTCCTTTGTGTATGAAGATTTTGGCAATTCTTTAGACATGTCTAAAACTCTGTTTGGCATCTATGCTAACAATCATGATGGTGAGAAGAATGATGATGGAGCTTAAAATCATATTTGAAGAGTGCTTTGGTTAATGGGAACCAAGATAAAACTTTGGGTTTCATTTTCCCAAATATTGTCGACTCAGAGGAAGGGATGAAATTTTTTTTCTTGATGCTATCATGAACAAGATTGTGTCCTTAATACTCTTTGTGCTGGTTAGCAAATTCTTCTATTTTCGATGAACAATTGACATGGTCTAGAGATGGGTTGTAAACCATTGAATCCATAGACTTCTCTGAAGATCCATTAACAGGTACTCTTCCTCATTGCTTCTGTAACCTCACTTTTCTTACAACCCTAAGGCTAGCTCTATTGGGACTATCAGGTACACTTCTTGACTATTTAGGGAAACTGTCTTCTCTCACACAACTAGATTTATCTATTAATAGTTTCAGTGGGAACATTACATTGTCCTTAGGAAACATGACTTTACTCACAAAACTATATTTATCTTGGAATAGTTTGAGTGGGAACATTCCATTGTCCTTTGGAAACATGACTTTTCTAAATGACTTAGATCTTTCTTATAATAAACTTATAGGAAGCATTCCCTCTTCTCTTTCTAATCTATCTTCTCTAAAATACTTATTTTTGTCCAATAATCAACTTACGGGAAGCATTCCCTCATCTCTCTCTATTTTTTCTTCTTTAGATTCATTAGACCTTTCTTACAATCAGTTGAGTGGTTGTATCCCTAAGTCCTTAAGCAATCTATCTTTATTGCATTTCTTGGATCTTTCATGCAACCAGCTAAATGGAACTCTTCCCCTCTCATTTTCAAAGCTCTCCTCCCTTAAAGAATTCGATGCTGAGAGGAATGCATTCAGTTTTAGGAACTCTTTGTCAAACCTACCCTCTTCACTCCTATCACTCTCTCTCTCACATTCAACGGTGGTCAGATTATTTCAGAGGCTTTCTTTCACAACCTTAGCAAATTATGGTTTCTGAGCCTGTCTAATTATGTATTTAAGGCCAACCCACTTGGATTTCCTCATTCCAGTTGAATAGGTTATTTCTGACATAGTGCAAGACAGATGGTCAAATTATGTCATGGATTTCAACTCAATTCTCACTTGAAGGGTTGAAATTAGCTGCCAATAATCTTGTTGGAGAAATTCCTCCTTGGCTACTGGAGATGAGGCTTCTCTACATCAATCTCACAACAAATCATCTGCAAGGTCACCTTTTGCTAAATACTTCAGCTTGGAATGACTTGCGGGTCTTGGATGTGTCTAGCAATGCCTTTTATGGATAGATACCATCAACTTGGCCGCCTGGTATACAAAAATTGTTTCTCAACAATAATTCATTGACTGGAAATATTCCTCCAATGTTTTGGAGTTGTTATTCACTAGAAATATTAAATCTAGCAAATAATCATTTGAATGGAACCACCCCTCCAAGTTTAGTCAATTGTTCACTGCTTCGAATCTTAAATTTGGGGGATAATAGGTTGATGGGAATGATACCATATGATTTTGGTAAGTTAAGTTATTTGCAATATCTAATAATAACGAATAACAATCTTAGTGGACCATTCCCTCCTTCAATATCAAACTGTTCAAAATTGAACTTTTTGGATATTGGGCAGAATTTATTGAAAGGTCTGATTCCAAAGTCAATAGGTAATTTTTCAAAGTTGCGAGTCCTAGAAATGAGGAGGAATAACTTTGAAGGTAGTATTCCAGTAGAAATTGTGCAGTTGAAACAACTTCAAATCTTGGACCTTTCTTCAAATCACCTTTCATGATATGTACCTCATAGTATTTTTAGTTTACAAGCAATTATGGTAGAGTCAAACCAAAAATTCAGCATGGTCCCATACTACTTGGAACATGACACATATTTGTATAAGAATGAATTGACTATGGATTCTAAAGGCAGAGATGAGATTTATACATATATTTTTCCTACCATGGCATCCATAGACCTGTCACACAATCAATTGATTGGGGATATTCCTTCTGATTTGGGAAAGTTGAAGAGGTTGAATGTGCTTAACCTTTCTATGAACAATTTGAATGGTACTATTCCAAATAGTATTGTACAATTGAGTTGGTTGGAATCATTAGACTTTTCGACAAATAATTTTTCAGGACAAATTCCAGATCTTGGATCTTTGAGCTATTTGGAAGCCCTCAACTTTTCCAACAACAATCTTTTAGGCAGTATACCACAAGGAGGGCACATGACAACATTTACTAATTCGTCATATTTAAATAATCCAAATTTATGGGGATGTCCACTTGCAAAGAAATGTCATTGGCCAGAATTTGCTCCAGCTCCTCCAATTTCTACATCTGATACTGAAGAAGAGCAGAGCAAAGAAAGTGTATGGTATAAGATTGGAGTTGGACTGTCATTTGGAGCAGGCTTTGTAGAAGTGGTGGTATGTATTGTATTGAAAAAGAAATGGGAACATACATAATTCAAGGGAGTTGACTTGGTCTTGAAATTTCTTTTCCCTTGGCTTCACAATTTGACATTATGAAAGTTTGTATTTTTTGTTGAGGTTAGTCAATATAAATATATTGTAATTTTTTCTGAGTATTCAATTGATCATTTATTTTTAAAGATGATTTAAAATTATGTATTTTTTATATTTATTTATTTGTTGTTTTATAGATCTTAGAACTATTGTAAGGATTTTTCATGTATATGAATAATTTCTGGAATGAGTGAAATAGTTTATTATTCATTATTATTGTAATTTTTTTATTTTACTAATTAATTATATTCAAAGTTCTAGATGTTGAATGACTATTATAAAAGAAAATTAGAACTATTACATATTTTTGACCTTCAATTCACATTAATTTATGCTTCTTTTATTTTGATGTGCTCTCTTCAATTTGTATTTCATATATGTATTGTAATAAAATTCTATACTTCATTTTTAAACATGTTGTCCATAATAAATCAAAATAAAATCTTTACAAATAAAAAATACAATGTTTGGTTGTAGTTAAAGTTATTGTTTGAATTATTAACATGATTTCATTTGAATGGTCCAATTGTAAAATAAAAATTTCATATATGTATTGTAATAAAAGTCTATACTTTGTTACTAAACATGTTATCTATAATTTATTTATTTTTAAAAATTCAAATTCAAAATGACATTGTTTATTTGTTGTTAAAGGTTATTTTTTAAATTATTAACATGATTTCATTTGATGACTATTATAAAATAAAATTAAAATTGTTAAATATTTTTGACCTTCAATTCTCATTAGCTTATAGTCCTCTTTATTTTGATGTGATCTCTTTATTTATCTATTTTCATATATGCATTGTAATAAAAGTCTATGCTTCATTTCTAAACATATTGTCCATAATAAAAGCAATACATTTATTCAAAAGAAAATTGACAATTTTTTATAGTTGAGGTTATTATTTTAATTATTAACATTGTTTCATTTTTAAATCAAAATCTCATAAAATAATATTTTTGAATATATTGGTAATTCACTTAAAATTATTTTGTATTTCTACAAATTTAATATGAATAAAAGTTTTACAATTTTTGTTCAGGTTTAAATTTTTATTAAATCACTCTTCACTTTTCATCAATGATTAAAAACAAACAAATAAACAAAAAACATTTATTTTAACATATCATCTAATTGTGACATTTCAAAAACCAAATTTCACTACAATAGATGAAGCTTGTATGACATAATTTCACATCTAAAATATAGATATTTGTATCCTTATATTTATCAAATTAAAAAGGGTGTAGTAGTATATGTACTATTTGTAGCATGGTGTCACTCCTTATTTATCTAATGTAATTTGAGAGTGCATATGTGTGAACTCAAATAAATAAAAACATCATATATTTAAACAACAGATGCATTGTGCCAAGTTCCTCCCTATTAATTGTTACATATAGTAGCTATTGTTAGGTACACTCATTGATGGTTGTAGTTAGATTAGTGGAAACACCGAACATTCTTGTACATCATTAGTCATCTAGTTGATTCCTCTTTGTGATGTTCTATATCAGTCACATGACTTATTGGTAGCTATTATTAATGATATAGTAGACGACTTTCTCTACACATCCTAGCTCCCTTTTTCTTGGTGATGTGTAGGAAGACAAATCTCTATAGCAACAAGGAACTTAAGGATAGAATTTTCCTCAATCTTATTTTCAATCAATTTGGTCAACATGATTTTTTTTTCCTTTTTGGACCTTTTTTGTAAGTGTGTTTGGATAGGTTCCAAATTGTGTTTAGTTAGTCACATTAGAATAAGAAAACACAAGCAATCAAGATTATTTGTATAATCTTGCATCCTTATTTACTATTCACAACCATGGATTGGATTTCAATACAACTCATTCATTTCATGTATGGAACATCTTCGGTGTAAAAATAATTATTAAAGTTACAAGTTAAGTATGATTAGTAAAAAGTTATTATTTAGAGAACTATTATACAAAGATTTTAAATATTTGTATCTATAGACACCTAAAAAGCCTTTACCAAAATAAAAATATTTTATTTTGTAAAACCCCTGATGACATCATCATTTGTTAATTAATTAATTATTTAATTAATTAATTTATTGTTATGCCATTAATTCCTCCTATCTTAATTAAAAACATTTAATTAAGGAATCCCTTCCAGAAATGTTTAAATATAATTTAAACATCACTCCCTCCAATATTTATTAACTATTTAATAAATTGACCAATATCCTTTAAATAAATTATTTATATTTATTTAAATTCCTCAAAACCCTTGAAATCTTCTAAAAAGCCCTAACCTCTTCTAAACTTCCCTAAACCCATCCTAACCCTATTTAAAGGGTGATTCCTAACCCTTTTAGGATAACCCTCTCCTCTTTGACTTTTGTGTCAACACTCATCATCATGACCTCTTACACCCTCATTAGGGCTCGTACAACCTCTTAATGAAGCCCATGACCCTTCTTACACTTTGGTCCCCTAAGCACACTTCCCTAGTATTTCTCACACATGTGTGAGAAACCTTAACCCTCATCCCTCTAACCTTACCTCTAACCTTACCCCTAACTCTACCCCTAACCCTAACTCTGACCCTAACTCCACTTCCTAACCCAAGCCCTTCCTCAAATCCTATAAATACCCTCACTTCTTAGAGAAATTCACCAATTCACATAATCATATTAAGTAGAGTGATAATGCTAGTTTACTTTTAAATCATTTTAAGCTTTGTTCATAATTGTTAGATTAATTCATTTTCAAAGCTTTTCTAAATCACATCTTGTATCGTCTTAAAATGGAAGCACTTCCATGTTAAGAATGTTTAGCCCTCTGAGTAAGTGGTCTGGGGTCATGTCAAGGGCCTTGATTAGGTCTTTTCATGGATCTGGCTTTTTCCCCCTATTCTTCTTCTCTCTCCACCTATTTCCAGCTTTTCCTAGCACCTGGTCCTAAGAATTTGAGATCTAAGACCTCAGGGTCAAAGTCGACCTCCTAGGTCAAGGTCGACCTCAACCTTGACCTAGGGTAGACTCAACCTCGACTCTAACCTAGGGCAGAGTTAACCTTGACTCTAACCTAGGGTAGAATCAACCTTGACCCTGACCCTGGATCCAATTTTCAAGTTCTGGAGGTTTCAAGATAGTAGGCTTTAGAAAGTTTATGTTTCCTACTTCTAGGTCGACTGTTTTGGTCTTTGAAATAGTAAACTCTTAAATTGCATTTAATCTAGGTCCATTTCTAGGGGTTAAGGTTAATTAGGATTTAATTCTCTAATGTCAACCTTCTCTAGAAGTTTGTACCCTAGATCACTATAAAAGGAAGTCTCCTCTCATTTTCTCCATCATGTTTTTGAGATCAAGTGCTCAAGGTTTTCTCAAGGAGATCATAAGAAAGTGAGGTGTAAAGCATCATCAAGTATCCATCATCAAGCATCCATTATCAAGTATCATTCAATAAATCATCTATTCAAGCATTCAAGTTCTCCATTAAAGATCAAGGATTCAAGCATTCAAGCCTTTGAAGGGATTTGGTTCAAGCATTCAAGATTCATCATTCAAACCCTAGATCTATCCATCATGGTGGTGTGATCTTCCTTCAAGATCCTTTGTTCATCTTCAAGATCCATTCATTCTCCTTTCAAGGTGGATTCCAAGCATACAATCATGGAGGTTTTGATTTACATTTATGGTTTTGATTTACATTGTTGAGTCCAAGATTTCATATCAATATACTTGTTTACATTTCAAATACAATTGCATATCTATTGAATATCATAGCTTCATTGTTAGATCTACTTCTACTACTTGCTAGCATTCTCTATTTCAATTCCATTATTAAGGTTGATTCCAAACCGGGGTTTGACTAAGGTAAACCCCTCATCTAAATGGAAAAACCCTTTTTCTTGTAGGTACAAGTACATGACATCAAATATAAGTGCAGATCTGGATACCCTTTTCGCCGAACTTCCATGATCTGCGAATAAAATTTATGTTGGAGCTGTGAGGAGTACAATTGTGCCCCGGGGTAAGATTGTGCCTCATTTGGTCAAAGTCAACCTCCCTTGGGGGAGACAAAATTTTTATGGGTTTTCTCTATTGTGGTTTTCTGGTCTTGGATCTAGTTGCAGAATTTCCTGAAATTGTACACAGGCATCAGAAAATAGGTATTTCTAGATTAATTCTATTATGAGGTATGCATCTTGTCTTATCTAATTTTAAGTATTTCTAGATTTACATTACTTATCAATCCAATTCTAATTCAAAATACATATGAATGGTGGGAATGTTAGATGCATTGTTAAAGCTCCATTTTTACACTATTCATTTTGGTGAACCCGACATGATTACCCCCTATCTTTTTTGGAATTAGATGCCCTATTGTGTTAGATTTCCCTTTGTATTATCTTGTATGTTCACCATCATCTTACATTTTGGTGAACCCACAATAGACAACTCTTTCTTTTATGGTGTTAGATTTCCCTTTGTATCATCTTGTGTGTTCACCTTCATCTTACATTTTGGTGAACCCGACAAGCTTACCCCATATCTTTTGTGGAATTAGATGCCCTATTGTGTTAGATTTGTATTTTGTGTTAGATCTTACATGCTTATAAAAGTAGATTTCTTTTATGCTCTTGCATTTATATGTCAAAAATACAAAAAAAATGCAAAATTTCTTTAAAAATAGAAAAATATTTACATTTTCATGCTTGTAGTATTACTTTGTGTTCAACATGTATTATCTTTGTTTTGAATACTTTGATGAGGCTTTTATTACAAAAGAGGATAGATCCCTTAATGAGGTACATGGAAGTGAGGATGAAAATTGTTCGAATGAGATCTCCATTGATACTATTCCTATTTCATCTTCCTCTACAACCTCTTCAATTGATCTTTACCATAGGGTGTGTGCATGGTTACCTTCATGTTCCCCTATTTACAACATTTATGTACCTAGAATGTTATATCCTAAGTATTCTATTCAAGCTATAGAGGCCTTTGACAAAGTCCTTTGTGATAGTGGTATCACTCATCTTGTCAAACCTTTAGCTCAAGAAGCTCAAGCTTTAGGATTCACTCCTCCTATCACTAGTGTGGAACCTTCATCTGTTCCTTTACCCAACATTCATACTTACACTCCTCCTTTAGTGGTCACATCTCTTTCATCTCTTCCTGTGAGTGTTCCACTAGTGTCTTTACCTACATCACAACCTTCTTATCATAATGTTCCTTTTACCTATTCCAACCCTCTTCCAATCGTGGTTCCAAGTGTTCCTCTGGTTGTGTCTTCCATTCCCACAGATTCCTACACTTTTCCTAGTGTTCCTAATGTTTCTTCTAATGATTCCACAATCATTTGTCTAGCTCAAACTATGTCCTCTTTACAACAACAACTTGCATCCTTAACTCAATCCAAGTTTAGTATTCCTACATGTGACATGGGTAGTCCTTTATCCCTAGACATTATTCATACTCCTGTTCCTCAGCAAGCCAACATGCCTCATATTGAGAATTATGATCCTGTCACTCATGCTAAAACATTTCAAATCCTTTGTAGTGACTATGCTATTATGAGATTGCCTAATACTTTCCTTACTACTTTCAAAATTTTCATCAAGAATTTATGTGACGGACCTATTAATCTTTTAGATTATGTGAAGAATTTGGTAGATGATACACCATCTCCTAATCTTCCTACTCCTATACTTCCTAATCTAGTTCCTAATCTTCCTAATCCTATCCTTCCTAATCCAATTCCTAATATTCCCACTCCTATTTCTCCATTTGCTATTCCTAATTCTTCCCACACTTATGATGAGGTTCAAACTATGGTTCATGATGCAGATGTACAAAGATTCTTTAAATTACCTTCCCCTTATCATCCGATCCATAGTGATATTAAAGGGAAGAGAAAATAAATTTCCCTTTTTTAGATTTCTTCATTTAAAAATTATTAAATAAAAAATTATTTATAGACAATAAAATTGTTGCTCAATTTTTTTTAATTCTATACAATGATTGATTGAAATAATAAAAAAGTTGGATGTAATAGATGCATTAGTATTTATATCATAAGTAGGAACTAAAATATACTTTTTTAAATGTAAAAATTCTAGATAAATGAAATGATAGATGAAGTCTAAACTATATGAGGAATAGTCGAAAAAAGGATAACTTGGTTCTGTAATTTCCCACCCGCTTGACCTACAAATTTTTGCTCAAACTTATCAAATTTTGTCTGCACATGGTGCCAGATTTTGGGACGGGCTTCCCCCCCCCACAAATCAACCCTCCCCCCATTACTTTAAAGACTTTGGTGTCCTCTAGGTTTATCTTTGTGTACAAAGATTTTCGCATTTCTTTAGACACATCCAAAACTCTATATGGGTTTTATGCTAACAATCATGATGGTGAGAATAATGATGAAGGAGCTTCAAAATTAGAATTGAATAATGCTTTGGTTAATGGGACCCAAGATAACACCTTGGGTTTCATTTTCTCAAATATTATCCACTCAAAGGAAGGGACACAAAATTGTCTTCTAGATGCTATCATGGACAAGAATGCATCCTTAATGCACTTTTTGCTAGTTTATAAATTATTTTCTTTCCGG
Organism: Chamaecyparis obtusa; assembly: GCA_027943335.1. Taxonomy (NCBI): domain Eukaryota; kingdom Viridiplantae; phylum Streptophyta; class Pinopsida; order Cupressales; family Cupressaceae; genus Chamaecyparis; species Chamaecyparis obtusa. The sequence goes on along the minus strand of BSBK01004688.1, from coordinate 1,579,916 downwards.
TCTGCAGATGGGTTGCAACCCAGTGGAAGCTATAGGATAGTATCTACATGTATGCTATGTCGGGGGGACTAGTTCAATTCAAGTTTTTGGCTAAGGAGGATCTTTATTTTGTCATCTCTAGTTTGTGGACTTATGGGAAGCATTTTCTAGTTCTATATAAATAGAAACTTGGGTTTGATCTGTAAGTTAAACTCAATAGGATGGCTCTTATTTGGGTTGGTATGCTTGGCCTTCTGCTAGAGCTTTCAATGAGAATATCTTCCATTGGGTTTGTAACACCTTCAACCAATATTTCACTATGGATGTTGTCACCTTGGAAAAATCTAGGTTAATGTTTGCACACTTCTATGTTAATGTGGCTATTAATAAATCTCTTCCCAACTTCATTACTTTAAATTGCAAATGGGAGAAATGGACTCAAGCCTTAGTTTATGAAAAATCTACTCTCTACTAGTAGAGATGTGCCAAGTTTGGTCATGTTATTATAGATTGTAAAGCCTCAACTCCAAAACATCCCAAGATGAAGGAGAAGTATTATTCCCTTCCTAGTTCTAGGGAGAAAGTGCAGAAGAACTAAACCTCTAGTGAACTAGCTGATTACCTCTTTACTGATGGTATTCTAGAGATAATAAAATCACTAGGCCTTATGGTGCAAGATAATATGATTATAAATGAAAGGATTGACACACATGGTTCCATAGTTGAAGGGGAAATACCTCTCCCTAAGAGTAATAGTCTTCCTTCCTCAAGTGATCTTCTCATTTATGGGGAAATGAATTTAGAAGAATCAATATCCACTTATGTTCTACCATCTTTTTCTAATAATGATGGCATAACATGTAACTCTTCAACCATTAATATACCCCTAGGAGTTACCTTGGAAGAGGTTGGTGGTTCTGGCCAACAACTGAAGGAAGTAGGGGAAGTGACCCCTAACATACCTAAAACCCTCATGCTAGATCAAGAAAAAATACCCAATCCCCCTCCATGAATGATTATGCTTGTGAAGTCACTAAATCTATGATTCTTACCCCAGAGTCTAAACTATCCTCTCTAGTTGCATCCTCTAACTACTTTGAGAAAGAAAATTGCCAGACTCAATAGAAGAATACAAATCCATGACCAAGGAAATTACCAATGGAAGGAAAATAACTCTAGATGCTACCACCCAGAGTAAGAAATGAAGTCCCTTTCATAGAACATGAGGGGATTGAATAGTCCCCTAAAGTAGTTTTCTCTTAAACAATATATTAAGGATTTAAAAATTGATGTTCTTTTACTATAGCAGGTGAAGATGTCCAACCAAAATTTTTCTTTGGTGGCTGGAAGAATTTGGTCAAGCTCCTCTTTCTACATAAATGAGATTGATGGTACTTCAGGGGGGTGGAAACTATGTGGAATTCAAATCCATAACAAACTTTGTTTCTTCCATCAAGTAAACTTTCATAGATGTACAAACACTACTAACAGGTTCTTCAATCAAAGGTAACAAGATTTGTCTTTTCTCATTAGCCCAAATAGTATATTTATGCAATCTCCCATCATATATAGTATGTCTATCATATTGCCAAGGTCTACCCAACAAAATATGACAACAATCCATAGGCATGATATCACATAACACCTTATCATCGTATTCCAATTTTCAAATTTACATAACATTGTTCACTTACCAAGAGTGTATGCTCATCTTTGATCCATGAAATTTGATAGGGTTTCGAGTGTTTGAACATTTTCAATTACAAATTTGTAACCATTTCCTTAGATGGAAAGTTATCTGAGCTTTCACTATCAATGATTACCTTCCATACTTCATCGGAAACTCTACATCTAGTCTTGAACAAACTTTTCCTTACCGGATCTTCCTTATTACTTTCACTCCAAAGTGCTCTCCTTACCATCAAGTTCCTTTCTTTCTCATGTTCATTTGGTGACTCTTCTTGCATCAAAGCATTTCTACTGCTACCAACCTTCTTACTTGCATGTGTACACTCAAATGATCTATGTCCTTCTTCTCCAAAATTGTAACAAGTTCCTCAGAAACCAGCTCTATTATAACCACCTCAATAGTTACTACTTCCTCTAGATGAACTTTCACCTTTCCACTTGGTCTTGCCTTTATCTAGATTTGTATTTTTTGGTTTAAATCTACTATTTTCACCATAAGATCTTCCTCTTCCTCTAGGGAATCTACCACCTCTACCTCTTTGTCTTTGCTCATGTCTTTTGTTCAATTTCTCCTCAGCTTTCAATGCAAATTGATAAGCTTCTTCAATGCTTTCCAACTTAACCAAACTGATTTCTTCTTGGATGGAAACTCTCAAGCCATTAAAGTACCTAGCAATTCTTTCCACATCATCTTCATCATGTCCAGATCTGATATCTAATCTATAAAATTCCTCAGTATAATCTTTTACCGAGCCATCTTTCTACCTCAAACTTTGCATTCACCTAACTAGGTTAATCTGATAATCACAAGGTAAAAAAATTCCTTTCAATTTGTTTACCATTTTATTCCATACCTTAATTTTTTCTTTGCCTTTCCTCTTTCTTTCCTTCTGCAGATGTTGCCACCACAAGGATGCATGACTCTTCAACTTTGTGCTTGTGATTTTCACCTTCTTTTCCTCAGGAACATTTTCTCATTCAAAGTACTTTTCCATCTCAGTGATCCAGTCTACCAATTCATTCGAATCCAATTTTCCACTATATTCAAGAGGATTGAAATGTGGTGTAGACTTCAAATTTGTCAAAGCTTTCAACAATCTTTCCTCACCTTGATCCATCACCAGTGCAGGTTCTATATCACCTTGTTATTCCTCAATTTCATGATCACTAACATTTTCAAGATGTCTTCCTCTTCTCTTAATTGTCTTAATAGCTTCTAATCTAGCAACAAGTTGTCTCAACATGTCTACCAATATTGGATCCGCATCTCACCTCCCACGAACCATCTTGAAACCCTCTACAATTGTAGGCCAGATCACAATCTTCTACCCCACAAAAAATCAACTAGGGTTTGACAAGAAGGAACCCTCAAACCTAGATTCGCAAACCTAGATCTAGATCTCACCTTTCTCTAATACCACCTGACACAAGGGACAATAGTAGAGGGGCCAAAGGCTCACCCTAACCAATCCACCTTGTAGAGATCACACATGGAAGCCATACAAACACCAGTGAGAGAGAGAATGCAGATCAAATTCATATATTTATTCCAATTGAATTATAAATGCCATGTTGTAAGGCCTTCCCAGTTTAGGCCAGATATTACAATCAAGCACAAAATTCCTCTAACATGTGAGGATTTGAAACTACCTTTAATATCTAACTTCTATCTCTGACGTCCTTCAAGCTGATCTCCTAAATTACAAACAAGGATTAAAATATATACAAGAGGCTACTAAACAAGTCAGCCTTCAGATCCACCGTGAACAAAAGGAATGACATGATCTAGGTCCACATGCTTCCCAATGATAGATACCAACATTAAATTTGTGACCATAATTAATTGCACAAGTTGGCCTCAACAGAAAACTAAAATAAACAACTTGGTAAGCAAAGATAACCGAGCGCTAGACAAGCCTCACTGAGTGCTAGGGAATTAACTGAGAGCTAGAGAGATAACCGACCAACTCGGTCAACAAAGGGAAACTAAGCAACTACTGAGCCAACTCGGTCAAAGCAGGAATCAAGAAACATAGGAAAACACAAACATATTTTTGGTGACACATGATTGCTAAGGACCCGACACTAGTAAATTTTAGCTTGTTTTTCGATGAGGTTTAGTCGATTATTAGATGCCCATTGGTCGGGTAATCGACCATAATGGTCATCAGAGTTTTTTTTTTATAATACGACACATCATATCACCATCAAATTTGTGATGTCAACAGTGGTTAAATTATCGACAACAACTACATCTAAATAATTGCTTCAACCTGGAAGAATTGTTGACTATAACATTTATCTTTGTGACCAATTTTGGTCAGAATTGCAATGAAAAATCGTTGGACTAAACATCGAATATATAGCACTCTTGTCGATATGTCTATTATTTGTTTGTCAAAAAAGTGATAGAATTTTTTTATTTTTTTTTTAAAATATATATATATATATTATCAAATTAAGTACAACAATATTATGTCGTTGTTGTTTACTGTTTACTATGAAGAATGATAAGAGAGAATAGATCCACCACTAATGTCCAACCCACTCATTTTTTTCAATACTATAGAAACTAAGATAAAGATATTTGTGAAGGTTTTATAGATGGCACTGGTACTCAATCTGGAAACCCTTGTATGTATATAGCCACTCTAGCAAATCTCCACATCTAGAAAAACTCCACAAAAATCCTATCTAGCCTCCACTGCATATACATCTTCTCAAAATCTAAAACCTTCAGCCCATCATTGATTCTCATCAATGTCCCTATTTGATTGGCCGGTGCTCAAACAGTGAGCTCATAAATAATGCATGATGCCCTAACTTGCAACCTGCAAGCCATCAAGACATTTCCTCATGAAATGATCATAAATGGGGAGTACCACATAGTGAATATCAACAACAAAAAAAATAAAGAGAGATCAAACACTTCACACAATATATGTTTCTTTATAATATTTTATTAAGACTAAATATATTATTTTATGAGCTCATTGTTTGAGCACCTCATGTCCCTATTTGATTGGTCGGTGCTCTATTTGTTATATTGATGCTATTAGATCAAATAGGGACATTGGTAATAAACTAATACACTATGTGGTACTCCCCGTTTATGATCATTTCATGAGGAAATGTCTTGGTGGCTCGTAGGCTACTGCAAGCTAGGGCATGATACATTGTTCATGAGCTCACTATTTAATACTGGCATTGTTTACATCTTTTCATTTGGAATGCTTGATGACCTATGAGCTTTGAGTTCTAGGGCATCATTTCTATTACCTTCAAGGCATTATGTGAAGTGTTTGATCTCTCCTTATTTGTTTTGGTGTTGATATTCACTATGTGGTACTCCCCGTTTATGATCATTTCATGAGGAAATGTCTTGATAGATTACGGGCTACAAGCTAGGGCATCATACATTGTTCATGAGCTCACTATTTAATATCTGGCCAGGCCATGTAAATGGTACCAGGCCAACCCAATCAGCCCAACAAAATGTGTCATGTTTATCTTTGTCAAATACACTCATTCACCATTTTTTTCTTGTTCTTCACACAAATATTGCATCAAAAGTAATTATAAACAATGATTCAAAGAAAAAAGAAACAACTACAATAGATTAGACCCAAAAAGAATATAGTCAACTAAAATAGCTCACAGTCTCAATGAAATAAATAGTGTATAAAACAATATATGGTGCATAACAACAGCAAGCATGCAATGACAGCAATAACATTGCATGATGCCCAAGATTAAATTCAAAACAGTAAGTGTATTAATGTATGATCTAATAGCAAAAACCTCATTGATCATTACCTTTCACTCCTCCATCATTATAGAAGAGATAACTACCTACACCTAGGGCATCATGCATTATTTATGAGCTCACTGTTTGAGCACCTCATGTCCCTATTTGATTGGCTGGTGCTCAAATAGTGAGCTCATAAATAATGCATGCTGCCCTAGCTTGCAGCCCACAAGCCATCAAGACATTTCCTCATGAAATGATCATAAACAGGGAGTACCACATAGTGAATATCAACAAAAAAAAAAAAGAGAGATCAAACACTTCACACAATATATGTTGTTTTATAAGATTTTATTGAGACTAAATATATTGTTTTATGAGCTCACTATTTGCGAACCTCATGTCCCTATTTGATTGGTAGGTGCTCGGTTTGTTATATTGATGCTATTAGATCAAATAGGGACATCAGTAATAAAATAATGCACTTACTATTTTGAATTTGAGCTCATAAAAATTAAGATATCCTACTATTTTGAATTTCTATGTGCTTTGAGCCAATGAAATTTTTATCATCATGATGAAGTAATAATGCATTAAATGTCTTACTTATGTCCCTATTCAGTTTTAATTTTATAGTGAATTCATGATTTATAATCCAGTTGTAGCAACTCAATGTGTTTGAACTCAATAATACCCCTTACTTGGTTTCCTAAAAAGCTTTTGGTGAAATCTATCAGAAAATGAGAAGCTACGAGAAGGTGACATGAAGCTAATGAAAGGAGTCATCTCCAATTTTTTTTGCAGATATACACATTAAGGATCATGTCAGATAATACAAGGGAATTTGATCAAAATAGGGAGACAATCACTAGATTATTGTCTAACTTTCAAAGAGAAGGTGATGACAAATGTTATTGTCCATGCAAGAGTTGTAATGGCTTGAAGACAAGAAGAATCAAAATCAAAACAACAAAGAGACATTGTAGGGAGAATGGTCACATGGAAGGGGGGTTTGATTATAATCCAGTGGTAAGTTTTTTGTTATATTGTTTTCACAATTAATATACATATGAACCATGGAAGGAGGTTTGATTATCACCATTTTTATATAGGTCGATCTCCCCAGTGTGAATATAGAGGAACATGGAGGTGTGAGTATTGAAGTTGAAGATCATGATCCCATGGAAGATGATGATCATGCACCAAAAAACACATTTGAAGATGATGATATGAATGTATTGATCCTTGACACATTTGGTACTGGTGCTACTACTGCTACTAATGAGGATGACATTGATGACGTCCATGATATACCTCTATTTGAGAAGCTGGACATGACCCTTTACGAAGGCTCCCAATCTACTCTTCTCTCTATTGTATTGTTGTTGGTGAATTTGAAGGTTATGAATGGTTTATCCAACATAGCAATGTCACATATGCTAAGGTTTGTCATATAAATCATTATAGTCTATAAAAGGTGAAACATGTACCATTAAGATTGTTTATAGTAATTACTTATATTTTTTGTTGCAGATTGATAGGTGACGTTCTGTTACCACCATAAAATGTTCTCCCTTGCTCGTACTGAGAATTATGTGCCACTATGAAACATATTGGAATGAAGTATCAAACAATAGATTCTTGTCTTGAAGATCATATTATTTATTATAAAAAACATGAAAATGTAACAGAATGCCCTGAATTCCATACGAGTAGATATCAAGATGATCAAGTGACAAAAAATATACATATTTAATCCAATTTTATCATTATCTTGTAGGTCTTCAAACAAAGGGAAAATTTTCATGTCCAATGTGTGGTCCAAAGATGAAATCCCGTCATTCCAAAAGTTTAAGAAAATAGGTGTTTGATGAGTATAGGTAGTTCCTCCCCAAAAATCATAAGTATCAAAGTGTAGAAAGTCATCTTTTCAATGGGAAAGAAGAGACTACATCAAAGCCCAAAAGAATGACACCTCACCTATGGCAGTTGGAATATAATAGAGTTCAAGGTAATATCATTCCACATAATCGTCGATGTTTGAAAATTATATATTTTGATTGTGTTTTGTTGGCTAATTATGTAGTTGATGATCTTGAAGGTCGTGAAGGCATCATTGACCAGCTTCCAAAGGGACTAAAATGTTATCGCAGAGAATTTAGTAGGATACCCTACTATGAGCATCTATAAATTGTGCATTTCTTTGATACTATGCATATTGGAAAGAATGTAATAGAGACCATGTGGAAAATATTGGATGGAAGGTGTGACAAAGAAAAACTTGGCAAAATTTGTAGTGACATTTATGATTTCAATCATGCAATGAAAAATATCATTGAATCAAATAGCAATGGAGACCGGATTAATGCAAGTGCTCTTCCTTGGTTATTAACAGAGCAACAAAGTAATGCCATAAAAGAAGTAATCCGAAAAATTTGATTTCCTATAGGATTTTCTGCGGATATAAGCAATCTCATATCAAAGAAAAATGATTTTTGGTCAGGGATGAAAATGCATGATTGGCATACCTTCATCAAGGTAAGTCATAGTCTTTTGTATTTACAATATATTTGTGTAATTGCATTCAATTTTCATTGTATGAAATGATTAGTTGACAATTGTTGCAGTATTTGCTACCCCCATCTCTCCCAGAGAACTTCGACAATAATATCAAACAAGTGATATATGATCTTGGAAAATACATGAGGTAAGCAGTGATATTTGTTCAATATATCAAACAAGTAATATATTGTAAAGTCTCGTATTTATATATTTATGTCTTGAATCCCTTGTAGGTGGTTGTCATCTAAAGAAATCCATAAAGAAGATATAAAATATTGGAAGAAAATAATTTTCTGATTAATGTGTGAAATATAAAAGTGTTTACCTCCAACTTTTTTCAATCCACAAGAACACTACCTCATACACCAAGTTGAAGAGATTGAATTGTGTGGACCTGTACATGCTAAGTCAATGTGGATGGTTGAGAGACACTTAAAATTTTTGAAGGGTTTAGTATGACAAAGAGCACATCTTGAGGGTTCTATGGTTGAGGGATATATGGTATACCAGATGATGGTGTACGTTACTCAATATCTTCTTAATCTTGTAGCAAAGACCCATATAGATTGCATTTGAGATCTCGACTCAATTAAAAAAATTAAATGGGAGTACTTGGTGGGAAACGGTAGATTTAGAAAAGTGAAAGGTAATAAATTATGAGATGTTATTGTAGTAAATTAATTCTTAATCTTCAAAATAAATCTGTTGTAAGTCATCTATTTACTTTTGTACAGCTGCTAAAGAGTCAGATGTAATACATTTGTTTATTGCAAACAATCAAGATTGGATGATAGCATGGATTGAACGATGTCAACATGATGGTCATAGATTAACATGGGAATCCATGTCTTCATTGGTTATACAAGCTCGTCGCAATGGAGATCCCAATGTTACATAAAAGGAAATAGATTTAGCATATGGTTTAAGAGATCACCAAGTACTTATAAATTTGTTAATTAATCAATCGTATGTTTTTCAACTCGTGATGCAATAATTTATACATGTTTGACATTATTGCAAGTGAAACATCACAAGGCTATGTTTTGCAATGGTTATAAATTTCACATCAAAAATTTGGCTGACACGAAGAGAACTTGTGGTTCTGGGATAAGTGCAATGTTCCAGGTGACTCATATTTCATCTAGAAATGACTTACATCCTCAAGAGTTGTAAAATCCATACTATGGTATTTTGGTTGATATACTTGACTGCGACTTCAATTCCTTCAAATTAGTTCTCTTCATTGTGAAATGGTACAGACTATGACTCAATAAAAATGATCCTGATAGAATTGTTATTAAACATGACAATGGATTTCCAATGATTAATACAAGGTTGTTTGAGCTAGTTGGAGAAGAGCCCTATGTTCTTCTAAGCCAATATGAGAAGGTATTTTACTCAGAGGTTCCACATAAACTAGGTTGGTCATTTTTTCTTAGACATGATCCAAGTGGAAGATCGATAAATTATAATGCGATGGAAGAAGATACTGAGGAAGATGAAGAAGTGGAAGATGATGTAGAACCAGATCACGATCGAGAGCTAGTTGAAGAAGAATATGAAGAAGAAGATGATGTTGATGCTACTACTAATGATGATGATGCTTCTATTGATGCTGCTACTGATGAGGATGATGATGAGGATGAGGATGATGATGATGCTGATGGTGATGATGACGATGATGATAATAGTGGTGGTGATGATGTCATCAATGATGACGATCTTGATGATGAGATGGATGAATGATGCAAGAGAATCTTGGGTGTAAGAGCAATCTTGCATCACCCAAAAATATTTTTTGTTTTTGTTTTCAATAAGGGCTATCTTGTGTAGAACTGCTATTTATGGAAACTTGCTATTTTTAGTAAGTGGTCATATGATCTCAGAATGTTTTGATTTCACATGTGGAGGTTCAGCTCAGTCGTATCAACCTACCAGTAAAGTTTCATTGACAGATCAAGTCTAGCTTTGGAGACATTGAAGATTTTCAATATTGGCAGCAGGGTACAGAAACTTTGAACTCAGTTTTGAAGGCTTTAGAGGCCCCAGATGAGGTTGAAAATTTGAGTGATGGCCGCTTGCATGAGTCAAGCCTATAGAGTGCTTCATGGCCTTTCTGAATTGGGGTTATAATAGTCAATCAGAGCAACTGGCGATGACTTATGGTCTTCAGAAGTTGGGTCACCTGAAATGGCGGAAAATAATTTTCCTTCAAAATTTATGTTCGGGTTTCAAAAGTTATTTTGAGCTGACTTTGATGTAATAAATTGTAAAATAAAATAATTCTAAGTTTGGTCGGCCCTTTGGGCTAAATTTCTTGAACCTTCTTAGGCAATAGAAATTGCCTATATAAAGAAGGCCCGTAGTGTTGTCTTACGCAGTTCTGAGTAGTTTTGAGTAGTTCTGAGTAGTTCTGGGTAGATCTGGGTAATAATTTGAGGCTTTGTCATACAGAATATTGCAAGGGAATGCCCATGTGGCTTTGCATATTGTAATTCTGAAAGTTTGTAATTCCACATTTGTGGAGATAATAAGAAGCCAATTTTATGTTCTTGCATATTGTTGTTGTTTCTCTGTTTTTGTTATGTGTTTGTGGTATTAAGGGGAGCACCCTTCATCAATGAAGAAGAATATCAATGACATGAATGAAATGTACAATTATACTAGATGTTTGGCATGTTCTAACAATTGTTTTATATGTCCTACTTATATATCTTTGATCTTTTGTTAAGAGAAATTTTATTCTAAAAGATTGTATTTAATCTCTATATGCTTAAACAACCTCACTAGTTAAGACTGTTCTCATTTGTAGTGGGCATGAATAGAATCAAATCACTTGAAAGACACTAGTATTTAGACATGCACAAATTAGTGACATGATTAAAAAAAATACCTTTCTTTACAATTGCATGGTTGTCTTTGGTTTGTCATTTTGTTTTGAGTGTCTAGTGATTTAAACCAAAGACTTCGACTTAGCCAAAAAATGTGCAAGTCTACATTAGTATGTTTCTTTTTATTGTAATTATAATTAGTGTGAATGAACAAAATAATGACAATGCAATATTTGTGATAATACAGTATTTGTCAAAATAGCGTTGATGACTTGAGTCAATGTGCCTATGTGTCAATGTGGTGTTGGCCCATGCATGTTGAAGATGTCACGCAAAACAAGTAATCCTAGGCGTCAATTTTGGGTTTGCCCAAATAGGAAAAAGTTCTGGATATGTAATTATATTTTATGTTTAAAAATAATGTGACAACTAATCATTTTATGAAGAACTGATGTACATTTGGTATTGTCAGGGAAATATTAGATGTCAATACTTTCAATGGGTCAATCAAACCACATATACATCTACCCCATCTACATCTATACCTGATGTAGGAAATGAGTGCAACTTGTGCAAGGCTCGAGAGGTAGCTAGTGCTGCCAAGATTGCTTCAATGGCAAAAGCAAAAATCATATTTCTGCGATGGCTTCTTTATGTAGTTTGTGCACTACTTTGTTGGGACCATATGCGTAAATGTGGTTAACAAAGGGCTATTGTAGATACTGAATTTTTTTTTAGAATTTCTACTAGATACACATAAATAACATGCACATAAACATGACAAATGAGAAACATAAATGTAGATATCACAACAGCTGACAAACATAAATGTAGGCATCATAATCACAATTTTTTGGAGACACAACATAATTGAATGGTATACCCAAATGATGCAACACAACTATATATCAGTCCTCTGGTTCCAAGTTTACACTACTATAAACAAAATCCATAGATAAAAAATAAATTTAGAGAGTGGAGGAGTGCAAGAACGACCAAAGTAATACAGGTCCCTATATTATTTCGGTCGTTATCGCTCTTTTGTGCTCTCTAAATTTATTATTTATCTTTGGGTTTTGTTTACGCAGTGTAGACATGGAACTAGAGGAGTAGTTGTGTTGCATCATCTGGGTATACCACTCAATTATGTTGTGTTTTCAAAAAATTGTGACCATGATGCCTACATTTATGTTTCTCAGCTATTGTGTCCTAGGACCCCTTATGACCCTTTACGATCCCTAAGAATACATCTTAGATATCTTAAAATATCGTAAAGGGTCATAAGAGGCTCCTAGGAGGGGTTAGATGAGCTTCCACCTTCACGTGGTTGGCCCTGTTAAGTAGAGAATGTTAAACTATTCTTGAAACAAAGAGAAGCTCAATAATTTAAGATCTCAATCCATGTATGACAAATATATATTGATCCATCTCAATGGCTACCAAATCAACAGATATATGTCAAGAACCCAATCTCAAAGAAACACCATAGAACGCACTGCAAACCCGCACATCAAATTCAAACCAAAGAAATCAAGAAGTCACTCGAATCAAATTTGAATGCAATTAGGTCCGCATATATATCCCATGAACACATCAGAAAGAATGCATCTCTGATCACCGCACTAGTTTCTTGTGCTAGAGCAGTCGTTGTCACAAGTCTTGATTTGATAGGATCCATTCCAAATCCAAGTCTCTAGACTTGACTCAATAATCCATGAGCTGCTACCGAATCTATTGCAAAGTTATCTCAAAATTGTGCTGGAGTAGTCACTGTCATAAGTCTTGATTCAGTAGGATCCATTCCAAATCCAAGTCTCTAGACTCGACTCAATAATCCATGAGCCGCTACCGAATCTACTGCAAAGTTATCTTTGAATGATCCATAACCAAATCATGAGCAGGAACCAGATCTGCAAGAAAACCATTTTGAATCGATACCAACTCGATCGACAAATATATATATATATATATATATATACACACACATATATATATATACATATATATATATATACATACATATATATATATATATATATATATATATATGTATTTATATATATATATGTATATATATATATATATATATATATATATGTATATATATATATATATGTATATATATATATATATATGTATATATATATATATATGTGTATATATATATATGTATATATATATATATATGTGTATATATATATATGTATATATATATATATATATGTATACAATATATATGTATATGTATATATATATATATGTATATGTATATATATATATATATGTATATGTATATCTATATATATATGTATATGTATATATATATATATATGTATATATATATATATATATATATATATATATATGTGTGTGTGTGTGTGTGTGTGTGTATGTATGTATGTATGTATGTATATATATATATATATATATATATATATATATATATATATATATATATATATATATATATATATATATATATATATATATATATAACTGATTACCGTCGTAACTACGACGGCTTCAAAATAGCGATGGTTGTCTGTCACAAACATCTGACATCCATTTGTCACATTAACAACATCACTATCAGAAAATAACCATAAATGATGGATATCCATTATAAATGTCCAGCATATGTTCGTCACATGTACAACATAGTCGTCATTACAAACCATAAATGATGGATATGCATCATAAACTTCTGATGGATATCCATTGCATTAAAAGCATTTCTGTCGGTGAACATGTTACAAATGATGGCTACTCGTCGAAAGATTTTGACGGGCCACCGTCATTTTTTATTTTTTGCGACAGATAGGCGTCCCAATTGCGACGGCCACAAATAGGTCTGACGACAGGTTTGCTATGTTGGCACCCTCTTTTTGTGACAACCATGGTTGTTGTAATTATGATGCATAACAAAACCATTAGTTTTTCTGACTACAAAACTATGACATCAGGTGGTGTCGCTTAATCAACAGTTTATTGTCTAAATTTGAGCATTCGACCGTCGAAAAAAGGTCTCTAATGTACTAGTGTTTGAACCTTCGATTCCAAGTTGACACTGCAGGATCCAAAGACCATAGATAAGGAATAAATTTAGAGAGCAGAGGAAGGCCATAATGACAAAAATAATATAGGACAAACCTCAAGTTAAATGAGTTGGCAACTGCAAATATTTTAATAGATTTTTATTATTAAATAATGAAATTTGCATATACTAGTGTTCTAAGCCCCCTCACTACATGATTTATTATTGTAAGCCCCCTCTAACTTATGCATCTATAAAATGAAACTACAACCTATTGGGATTGAGAAAAACCTTATAGAACAACAACAGCTAGGAAGGATCACTTGCCAACATCTGTTGAATACATTTGTTGGAGGACCTTGTATTCATGAGCTACAGATGTATTCAACAGATGTTGGCAAGCGATCCTTCCTAGCTATTGTTGTTATATTAGGTTTGTCTCAATCCCAATAGGTTGTAGTTTCATTTTCTAGATGCATAAGTTAGAGGGGGCTTACAATAATAAATCATGTAATGAGGGGACTTAGAACACTATTATATGTAAATTTCATTATTCAATAATAAAAATCTATTAAAATGTTTGTAGTTGCCTCATTTAACTTGAGGTTCATCTTGTATTATTTTGGTCATTATGGCCCTCCTCTGCTCTCTTTATATTTATTCCTTATCTATGGTCTTTGGATCCCGCAGTGTCAACTTGGAATCAGAGGTGTAGAAATTGCTCTCCATCACTTGGGTATACAACTCAATTGCGTTGTCTCCAAAAAATTATGATCATGATGCCTACAATTATGTTTCTTAGTTGTTGTGTCCCAGGACCCCTTATGACCCTTCATGACCATTTACTATCCCTAAGAATATGTGAAGTAGAGTGGGTGTGGTCGAATTGATATATCAAGGAACAAATGGAATAACCAAGAAAACACTATACGTTAAATCATGTGATTGATAGTAGATTGTTGGCAATTTGGCTAAGGTATGTACATAGATGTTTTCATTATGGAAACATATGTTCCCTATGAAGATCGCATAAGCTGGAAAGCAAGTATGGAAGATCGCAGACTAAAATTGTCTAAGTATGGAAACAGTGATTTTGACAGAGCACCTAAGATAGTTTGTTTTAGCGACATTCACTGGAGCATGATCAGAGTTTGTACAATTGAACTTAGACTCTATGATGTCTAAGGATACCCCATCTTAGTGCGCAAATTTTTTTGGATAGTACAGACAAAGTTATGAAGGTTTTACCGATGACAGTGTATAGCTGACAGAGCAGTTTTGAAGATAGAACTTGTAAATGAATTAAGGGATTATATTGCTTGTCAAAATAATGACTTAATATTATAAAGAGCCAAAATTTTAGATGTTTACTCTTGGATTATGATGTGCAAGCTGACAGGAGAAAGATATTATGTTTGTACCTTGTATAAAGATGTGAAGTTGTAATGACCGAACATACTTGAACTGTAACTTGATATAGTTGTATATTGTGATAGTAGCGAAAGTTATTGATGCAAAGTTGTAAGCAGTACCATATTGTAATTAGTAAACATTTGCATTACTTGTTTGGGCAGTGAGCTCATCTGGTAATCAAGTTTTGTAACTACAACTCCTAACAAGGTTGAGGCTTATAACAAGGCCTATAGTCCCTTAACCAGGATTGATACACTATATGATTGTAATTGGCTCCTAACAGGGTCAACATCCTTAACAAGATATATTTTGATTAGTGGATCTTTGTGGGTACCATCCCCACCGGGGTTTTCCCTTGGCCAGGGTTTCCTCGAGAACATATCATGTGTTATGAGTTCTTTACATTTACTGCTATGTATGCTATTTAGTTTCTTATGCTTTGTATGCACTAAAGTAATCTATTATATCCATCAGTGGGCAAAAGAAAAAGTTTGTGAAATACTGATTCACCCCCCCTCTCAGTATTTCCTATTTCTAACCTAGATTGGGGCTCACCCGAGCCATAAACATGAATAATTATTGTAAAAAAAGATGTAAACCATATATATGCACACTTGAGGAAAAGAGAAGTTACACCATATCCATATTAAAATATTAGTTAGAAAATGAAAATACTAAACTAACTAATTCCTGAGCTCATCTCTGCATATGGTCACGACAAAGATATGTGATTACAATATAGAGAAGGCATCGTAAAAATATAATTTTGGCATTTTCCCTAGCCTGACACATTTTTCACTCAAATCCTTCATCGCGGATAAGTGGAGATGGGCAGATAGATGCAAATGAGTTGTCATCAACCCAACTAAAGTATCTGCAACCATTATTTCCTTGGGATGCCTAATCTACATTAGTTCTTATAATATAATGAATAGTATTTACATTAGAAACATTAAATATATACACATTAGCAACCTTTTTTCTATTTGGGTAGCACCAAAATTGTCATCTAGGGTTGTTCTGTGTCCATGAAGTCTTCAACACACACTGCCCACCACCACATTGACATTTTGGTGCATTGAGAAGATTCATCGAGCCTATATCAATAATGCACCACACCATTGTTACTACATTTATTATTTTTATATGATTATTTTTAAATGGAATACACCAAGGAGTACCATCAGAAATATTAACCATTTACAATAATGAAAAGCAAATCTAAATCAAATAGCTCATTTTTTTATCAGCATGTGTAGTCTTTGTGTATATGAAAAATGAAAGAAATATCAAGCTAAAATAAAATAGTGAACAAAATAGTATTCCACATAGAGTGAATGAAATATGCCATCAAAAGAAGGTGACAAAATCCTGTCACGAAGCACAGACATAGGAAATAAAAAAGGGGAAAAAGACAAGAAATAAGAAAAATTATTATGACTATAGAAAAATCATTTATACTATAATCAAAAAAAGAAACACTCTTTGTCAACAATTTTCAAAATCATTAGGACTATAGAAAAATAATTAAGACTATACAAAATCAAATTTTAGAAATTGATGGTTTTGATGCTTTTCCATTACAACAATTGAGCATTCATCATTTGGTATTGTGTATTCCATTTAAGTATGTCAACAATGTTCAAGAAATAAGAAAAATCATTAGGACTATAGAAAAATCATTTATACTATAATTAAAAAAAGAAGCACTCTTTGTTAACAATTTTCAAAATCATTAGGACTATAGAAAAATAATTAAGACTATACAAAATCAAATTTTAGAAATGGATGGTTCTGATGCTTTGCCATTACAACAATTGAGCATTTGTCATTTGGTATTGTGTATTCCATTTAAGTATGTCAACAATGTTCAAGAAATAAGAAAAATCATTAGGACTATATAAAAATCAAGTTCTAGAAATGGACGGTTCTGATATTGCTTTGCCATTATAACAATCGAGCATTCATCATTTGGTACTTCTTGGTGTATTCCATTTAAGTTTTTTAGTTTTCATGTTTATGCACATGTTCTTTATGTGTTTGGCTTCTCTTCCTCGAAAGGGATACGCCGATAGTTAATTGATTTGAAAGCATAATGATTTGACAGTTAGAAGTTTGGTTAATAGATTCCAGTCAGTTCTTTGTAGAGGGAAATCTATTTGGAGTACACTTAATTTCTTTGCAATTTTTTAGTACACTATCCCGTAGGTACAGTTGAGGTAGGTACACTTAATTAATATGCTTAATCTTGTCAATTTATCAATTGGGCCATATCATGATCAGGTTTGGTGTGATGTCATATCTATGAATTATGGGCATATGATATTAGGTAGACCTTGGCAATGTATGAGAAGGACAATTCATGATGGCTACTCTAATACATATATTTTTCACAAAGGCAAAGATAAATTTCAATTAATACCACTGACTTGTAGGGATACAAACAAGATAATAATGTGTTTTGGTGATACTATTCCTCTTCATAAGCAAGGAAACATTGTAGGTGATACACGTTGGTATGGGCAGCAAGCATACAAACATGGATTGACTAGGAAAATGCTGAACATACCTAGAAATGTAGACTTTTGGGATTTGAACTATGTTCAAATAGGTACAGTCAAGTGTCCTATTGAAGGGCAGCCAATAAACAACCATCATAGTCTTCCAGAGTCAACAACATCAATGATAAAGGGAAAATAAGATGACAGTGTTTGCATGAACAAAGGCCCTAAATCATCAAATTTAAATGACAGTCATGATGTTAAAGGACATCGAAGAGAAATTAATATGACAATCCAAGTGCATATGATATAGACCTTTTATCTAAAGACAAATCAAGTCTAACCGAAGAGATTAGAGGGTGACAATTTTTTATTAATGATAGAGATATAGAAATAAAGTAGTCCTTTTGGAATGATGACTGTGAGGATGAATAATAGTGGGTGTAAAACATGAAAATATGATAGTGGTGATAGAGATTACTAGAAAGGTTCAATTTTGAATCACAGTAAGGAAAGAATGATAGACACATGGACAATGAAAGGAAGAGTTCTTAGACACAGTTGAGTCAAAGACTATAAAATGGTTGATATGATGATCTCAATTGAAAAGACAAAGAATAAAGGATGAATTAATCTAATTTTCAAAGAAAAATGACAAAGCAATGTAAAGGGACCTATAGGATAGTCATAAAACACATGAAAACTACTACAAACAAGCTAAAAGGAACATGAATTTGACATTCCTCTCAAGGGTGTATCATGAAAGGCATAACCTTTTATACTTCTTAATGTGACAGTTTCAAAAAGGACAGTTCTATTAAGTCACAAGAATGAGTGTTTCATGACAATCTTCTATAGATAGTGTGATGTCCCCATCTTTAACCTAGTAACATAATAGCAACAAAACACATGTGGTCAAGGGGTGGCAGACCTTGAGCACCTCAAGATAGTTAGGAGATAGTGGAAAATTGTACATAGCAAGTAAGAGTTCAAGTACATAGTTTGCATATTCTTTCCACAAATAGTCAATAAGCATCAAATGTATCAAGGAAAATCATGAATTCTTTCAACAAGATAATTTTCCTATTTAGCATCAAGGAGCACATCAAGGAAATGCAATATGAGAATGTGTTATGATCGAGGATGACAGATATTGAGTATCTCCATCAATCACTACCAAGATCACATGTTATCAAGAATGACAATCTTGTGGACAACCACCTTATCAACATGTAAATCATGATTCTACTGTCCAATCAAGTAAACCCATAATCAGTCATGTTCATAAGATGACCTATTGTGTCAATCATCATCAAGACAACAAGAAAGAAGTATGATGCTTAATGAAGCTATGGATAAACCATCATAATACATCCATCACACATGAAGAGAATTCATATTAACACCATGAATTGAGTTGATCTGGACTTTCGAGGAGCACCAACTCTCTATATTCTAAAGGTAAATGATGCAGTTAAAACTAGAAAGGACAAATTTGTTGTCTAACTTTGCAGTAGAGAAATTAGGGGTCAAGGAAATGTGGTCTCATGGAATGCTATCACTATTGAGAAGGCCATGAAAACTTTTAAGGAAATGCAATTAGCAGGTGTAAATCCAAACTCCATGACTTTTTCCAGCATCCTACTAGCCAGTGCCAAAACGGGAGTGTTAGAACATTAAGGTATGGGCATCCATTGAAGCATAATGGAAGGGGGATTTTCATTGGATATTACAGTGGAAAATGCTTTGATAGATATGTATGGAAAATGTGGAAATATAAACAAGGTACATAAAATGTTTGACGGAATGCCTCAAAGAGATGTTATCTCATGGAATGTGATAAAACTCTATTTTATGATGTGCTATCCAAAGAATTATTTCTCAAATCCCATGACTAAATCTTCCAAATATTATGTTATCATTAGGATAAACCAATTACTTTAGTGCATTTCTAGTATAAGACTGAACTCACAAGGTGTCAATGAAGATAGTGGTTCACTAAGTTGTGAACAAATTTTAGATTTGTTGACCAAGGAATATCAAAGGTATGCATATTTGTACCTGACTCACATGAAGTTTGATAATGGGTGTATTCTTTTTTGTCCCATTTATGACACATGCATGTTTGAATCTCCTCATGCACCTAAGATGTCTAGTTTGCAAAGCTATAATGCATATGAAAATAGGAATTTATGTGAACATAATGGTGCATTATATGATAAGTATAAATATACATATACTGATGTAAGTTCAGATTCTTATGAGGTATGGACATCATATGATAAAAAGGCTCAGTATGATAAGGCTCCAAGTCAAATGGCCTCATATGTTGATCACTCCCACCCCTGTGATCACTTTGGTTTTGGTGGGAGATGTCCTAGGTGTATCCTATGTATTCTATGTTGTTTTGACAGTCCTAGTGGAGAACACAGTGAAGGGTGCACTTAACAAGCACTAGTTGTTGGTTGGGGATTCCTGATGAAGGTTGGAGATTCCCGATTGGGTATGATTAAATAAAGTTGAAAATTTGTTGTTTGGCATCATTTTTAAAGATTGTTTGGAGTTATGGAGTCCTGGAAGTAAGGGGTTATGGATTCCACCTTTGAATATCGAGTATTCTTTGTGGACTATGATTTTCTTTTAATCAAAACAAAGGTACAATAAATTTCAACAATTTTAAGGGATATAAAGGTCATCAATGTGCAACATAATGGTGTAGCATGAGTGTACTTCCAATGGAGTCATTTAATCATGTAAAAAATAATCTTTATTCATGGAAATGTACACTATGTCTTTTATGCAGTCATATAAATGGATAAATATTGTGACTTTAATTGAAAATGACAATAATAAACTTGAAGTCAAGAGTGAAGATCTTTAATGGAATAGTCACAAAATAATTAAATTAGTCATAAAAAGGAATAGCAAGATATGAAAGAGAGTCATTTGAAAGACTCATAAATGTTGAATGATCTAAAAAGATCACCATATGAGTCTCAGTTGAAAGAGAGCCAAGCTGATAGAATTGCACAAATTGTTAGTGGTTAATATTAAATAGAAATCCTACTTGCCATGATCAAGTTGTGTGCATGTTATTGACCACGAGATACTTTATGTCCTGCCCACTAAAAGTTTCTATTGAGCCCATGTAATCCCAAATACTAAAATTATCATCACAAATAGTTACAAAGTTCTTGGACTTAGTTTACATTTTTTGATGAGAAGTTATGAATGAATTGTGTTTCCAAGAGTTGTGGCCATCCTGTGCATGTTTTTTTAAGAAAGAAGTATTCTATTTACCTAACTTGATATCTCTCACTGTTATATGTCTTGTTCTACACATTGTTAATCTCATTTAACTAAATTAGTTCAATAGAACCACCTCTATGAAAATTTTATGTCTTTGATATGAGAACAAACTATTCTTCTGATAACTACCTGATCAATATCGGTTTCAAATCATCTGGAAATGGGTATTGTTAGTAGGGCATTTAGTACATGATACATCCATAAGGATGGGAGCTTTGAGCTTGAAATGAGTATGAGTATCTATTATATGAAAAGTGACACATATGTTGTTTCTTACCATTTGTTTGCAAAGAACTTATGCCATGTGCCTTTCAATACTAGCGGTAGGCACTTCTATTCAGATGGAAACTCCTTTGAGTAGGTTACTTGGAGTGCAAATGTGAAAGAAGGGTTCACTTTTTTTTTTAAATGGCTACCAAATGTAAACATAAAGCAGTGATGTTGATAAAGATCTTATTGTAAACGTTCTATATTTCAAATTGATGTACATCATTGCCATGCTATTTTTAATATTTGTAATTGAATTGAAGCATTACTAAAGCATTTCCATGACAAAGTCTTATTTTATATGGCATCCCCTATGATTGCTAATTATTTTTTTTGTGCACATCATTTTGTTTGACTGCATTTATTTTTGTAGGCCCTATTGGCTGTGTTATTTTCCAAAGGCCCTATTGACGGTGTCATTTTTCTTGCTCATTACATATAATATATTATAAAACATGCATATGCAAACCTTTACAGAACATGTTGATAATGTTGAGAGATTTTGATTAACATGGGTATCCAAATGAGACTTTCAACCAACTAAGACTTTCAAATCTATCAACAACCATGGTTCTCTTATTGCATCATTTGACATATTTTCTCCAATTCATGGGCCACTTCTAATGGTGTTCACACCACTTCTAATGGTGGCATGAACACCATTAGAAGTGCAGAGATTAGGGTTTCAAACCTACGAATAAAAAACCAAATATACAATATATATTAATCATGTATTAAACCAATGAAGATCAGATGAAATGCATGCAGCAACAACACACAGGTGAAATGGGGTCAACTTACTAATGAAGAGTGGTGCTTACAGGTGGATTCAAGGCTAGATGTGTAGGCGGTGTCGACAAATACCCTCCTTCACCTCTGCTTTGTCATGTGCAAAATATAACAAAATATCCTAAAATAATCCCTCTATTTTTTTTTTAAAGTTACAATGGTGTTCACACCACTTCTAATGGTGGCATGAACACCATTAGAAGTGCAGAGATAAGGGTTTCAAACCTATGAATAAAAAACCAAATATACAATATATATTAATCATGTATTAAACCAATGAAGATCAGATGAAACACATGCAGCAGTAGCACAAAGGTGAAATGGGGTCAACTTACTAATGAAGAGTGGTGCTTACAGGTGGAGTCAAGGCTAGATGCATAGGCGGTGTCAACAGATGCCCTCCTTTGATCCTCCTTCACCTCTACTTTCCCGCGCGTGAAATATAACAAAATGAAATAAAATGATCCCTATGTTTTTTTAAAAAATTTATATTGATGTGTTGGTCGGAATTACGACCTATCATGGTTGTCGTAATTACGACCAACATGGGAATGGATTTAAAATAAAATAAAAATTTCCTTGTATAAACCGACCAAGGAAAACCATTTTAATGCTTGGTCGAAAATGTGGGTTGAAAATGTGGGTTAAATGCACTAGTGCGAGATGCTCCTGCATCACATAGCTTCACTGGGCCTATGGATTTGGCTGCATGGCGTAGTGTAATGAACTTAGGGCCCATTTTTATATGAAAAGTCCTGGTACCAAATAAAACCAAGCAGGCCACTAGGGTTATGTTCTAGTTGACCGATGGTCAGTTCGGGGTTGTGTTGCCTTGTTCGATCTATTAGCCAGTGCTCGATGTAAGGTGTTTGACCGATGATGTAAGTGTGTCTGACTAAGACTATCTTGGTCTAATTTTTTATGACATCACACTGTGTTTCCTTGACAAATAATATATGGGGACGTACCAACCCCAATTTTTGCACAAAAAAAAAATTCTAAAAAAAAAGCAGAACTAAAAAACAATTATTTCTTTCAAATCATACTGCAAAGGCCCAAATCAAGCCATACAACTCAATTTGCAAAAAAAAAATTCTTTGATTTGACTTTTGCCAAATATGGGCAAATTTATAGTCAATTTTCACTGAAATAGCCTCTTGAATGTAATGGTGAGGTCAAATCTAACCCAAAATGCTTCTACAACATGCTAGTCTTCAAATTTGAAATATGGACCTCCAATGCTTGCTCTAAGATCTCTGCAAATAGGCTAATCAAAATACTCCAATGGCTCTGATAGCATGTAAGAATTTGCAAATAGAAAAGATTGAACCAAGGATCTAGAGGTTAAAGAATCTAGCACAAATGCAAGAGAGATTATATGAACAAGAATAGACTTGTATTAACGATGCAATGATTGATGATTGAATTGATCTAATGAATTTGATTGAGTAAAATGTACATAATAGGCCTCCTTATATAGGAAAGGTGATAAGAGAAAATGATAAGGAGCTAATAAGCTATCACGTATGCTAGGTGTAATCACATGTCTACCAAATGTGGATCATCTTCTATTATGAAATGAAGTATGTGTCATAGGATGAGGATAATAATGTGATATGTACACTAAAGGTGGATCTCACACCTAAAGTGGAAATTCTTCTACACCATGTGCTTAATTGAGGTGTAAACACGTAGGCGTCTCAATGAAAAACTACTATGCAATGCATTATCCTAAGTAAGATTACGTTAAATGTAATTAGGAATATTTAATTACACCAACAATATCAATATGTATGTGGATTTTTATATCTTTTTCAAAATAGTTACTTTTGTTGGAATCTAAAAGGTTCATCATTCTTTTCTAGGTTTATAGTTTTCTTTAAATTTGACATACATTATGATCGTTCTTTGTTTTAGTATCAACCCTAGTCAAGGGTTTGAGTTTTTCAAAGGATGTAAACTGATTTAGTTCTACCTTTATGTGATGCTACAGTCACGCATTCATGTCAACGATCTTTCATGCACTCATTATAAATTAGTGACCTCGTTCTTGATATTCCTTTCTTGTATGTTCATGACCATTCTTTTTTATCTTGTCATTCAATTGTTGCCATGTGTTATGTCAAACCCTAAACTATTGCTTGAGTTCTAGTCTATTTTTGAACCTGAGAGTTTGTATTATTATGGTTGAAATGTATGTAATGAGTCTTGAACCCATATATGGTCTTTGATGTTGAATTCTAGTACAGAGTTGTGATTTAAGTTTTGGTTATAAGTTTTTTAGTTT
This sequence comes from Chamaecyparis obtusa, assembly GCA_027943335.1. Classification (NCBI taxonomy): domain Eukaryota; kingdom Viridiplantae; phylum Streptophyta; class Pinopsida; order Cupressales; family Cupressaceae; genus Chamaecyparis; species Chamaecyparis obtusa. Next base: position 1,555,507 of record BSBK01004688.1, on the reverse strand, counting down.
GATAAAGACATTGAGCATTGGTTAAGGTATTCTTTTTTGGAAAGAATCAATGACAGAAATACATAATATTGTATGTTGTTTATTTGATCAGAAACTAATATTGTGACAAAGATACATTATCAATAATAATAACTAGTATTAAAAAATAGTGGCATTAAATATTTTTTAAGGAAAAGGTATGAATAAGTGGTGAGTAATCTATATGATGATAAATCATAAACATTAACTTTGAAAGACATAATATTAAAAAAATTCTATATGCTATGAGACATTATCGATCAGTTGTATTCGGTTCCTTGATCAGTTTTGAATCAATTTTGTGATATCATAAATATTGAGAAGTGAAATATTGATGGATATGTAGACTAAGAGGGATTTTGGTCTTTGAAGAAATACATTTATGTCAGTTGTGCCCAATCAGATATACCGATCATAAATACATGATTAAGGCTATAGTGGCTTTGACTTTGTATCATAGATTGCTTAAGACAAAGTTTCATTTATGTTTAATGATGTATGGTATTAGATTGTAGTGACTATACAAGATCATATTTTCTGACTCTATATCTATGAAAAGTTGTAGTGAGTTGTAAAGTTAGAGAGGCATAAAAATGTTATCAATGAGATAACATTGTCAATGAGATAGTTGTACAGCTAGTGAGACATTGTAAAAAAGATATTTCAGATTAAGCCAATGGGGAACTTCAAGTGGTTTTATTCCCCAAGAGGGTTTCCACTTAATACATATCTTGTGTTACAATTTCATGTGCATGTCTTACTTTATATTGTTGTCTCCATTCAGTTTACTTTAGTTGTTATTTAAAATTGGCTTTAAAAATTGATACATTGTTTCATATCACTAATTCGCCCCCCTCTCAGTGATATTGTAATCCAACAATTGGTATAATAAACACAACCTTTCTCTTAGGGGTTTCCTGGTTAGGGAGTACTTTATGGATATTTAAAACAGTCTTTGCAAGATAAGGATGAAACAAAGGTTTTTGGCTTCTAAGATTGAGAAGTCAAAGAAAACTACTTATGTTTGTTCAAAAAGATCTGTATTTATTGGAAGAGAAGTGTCATTCTATTGTTGTAGAGCTTGAAAGGTTACAAAGGACTCACAAATTTTAGGGAGTTGAAAGTAAGAGGATGAATCTAGACATTAGAAACTGTAAGTTCTCTAGGTATTATCCTTATCTATCTTATTCATTTTTATCTAATATACATTATAAAAATGAGTCAAATAGGTACATCATGATGTCTAGAAGAAGGGAAGTTTTAAAATGTTATAGTTGTAATAAGTTTGGACATATGACAGTTTGTTGTAATTCAAAATTAGGAAAACAACACAGTAATCAGTTTGTGTGGAAACCTAAAGTTAAGGTAGATGCCTTAGTTGTTCAAACTGTACTTCCTTTTGTTAAGAAAAATTTATGGGTACTAGATAGTGGATGTTCTCACCATATGATAGGTGATAAGCCCAAATTTTCTCATTATGAAACACATCTAGGAGGATTTGTTAGGTTTGGAGATAATTAATGTTTTGAAATCACTAGCAAAGGAACTATCTTTTTTTATAATGAAATACTTGTAAATGAAAACAAATTCCCACTTGGTCTCTTTCCTTATATTTAGTAGATCTCATAAACTTGATTCTACACAAACTTTTCTTTAATATCATCTACTTCTTGGTCATTAGTTTGGAAAGCCTTACTTAATATAGAATTTGAAATGGGGGGAGTCAGTTCAAAAAGAGAATTGGTGATGACCTGAACTCCAAAGTTTTATTAATTAAATTTTTATTGGTATAAATAAACCCAATAAAAATTGTACCTTCCATTACAAAGCCTACTTCACTAGATCTTGGGTGTGTGTGAGGGGGATTTATTTTGTCCACCGTGAAATCAATGTGAACCAACAATATACCCAATGTATTAAGCCCTGGAGTTTGCATAACATTTTCCAATGTTACTTCAGATCCTACGACATTTGATGTGTTGCCTAAGTTCCCTAGCCCCATAAAGAAGTCATTTTTTGCATCTGTGGTTGGATTTTTGCACACAAACCCATTTAGAAAAACTGTTCAAACAACTTGTTAGCAAGTTGTATTAATGGGAAAATCACATTTCACCAATATATTGAGTTATATAATCACTTGTGCTTTGGTTGTGCGCAACACAAAAATCTTGCGAGGGATCAAGATCCACTACCATGACATTGTGCCTGTAACAACACATCAATAGATAAAGTTCAAAATTGAAGTAAATTATAATTGTCATCTTTTCATCTTCCTCCTTTCCCTCTCCCTTTGCATGGAATACAAATCATTCCCTTCGGTTTGTAAGTCAAGAAAATTGTAGATGCCACTTTGGTATTAACATTTTTAATTAAATTAAGCCAATCAATATTTAAAATTTTATTGGTTTTAGTTTTGTAACTTCTTATATGCAACACTATTAATATTTTAAATTTTATTTATTTTGTAATTGTTGCAAGTCGTCAAATTAAATTACTAATATATTTGTTGACAAATGTTTTTGAATACATCTAATTGTAGAACGCCTCTTGACATAATTATTTGCATAGAACTTTGGTACTCTTGATATAGCTATGTGTTTGAGATATGAAGTAAATAATTTATTACATATGAATAAAATAGTAGAAATATATTATATTCATATATGAAAAATATTATTGGAACATACATATCAACTTATATAATAAATGTAAGTAAGGTATCTCTATATTAATATCTTTTAAATAAATATATTTAAGATATATGTTCTTATTTATTGTTTTAAAATAAATATATATTTAAGTTAAAATATACAATAGGAAATTTTTTAATAAAATTGAAAAAAGCATATTTACCATCAAATATTTTTTAAATAAATGTTTTTATGTTAAAATATGTAATAACAAAATTTTATATAAAATTGATAAAAACATATTTACAATCAATTACATAAAACTAATAAAACTTAATCACTTATCTTATTCATCTCAAATCCAATTTCAAAACAAAAATAAACAATCTCTTTCAATCATTTTAATCTATTTTTAAAATTAAAATTAATTTTCTTTTTATCTATTCAATTACATACATATTATCTATGGTCTTTCTTTATTAAAAAATATTCATACATATTTTATCTATCTTCTATATAAAAAATAATTTAATAATAACAATTATTAATTTTTAGAATACCAAAACAAAACACTTCAATTTTAAACATATTATAATAAATAAAATTAAAAGCTTTCATTTATTTATTGAATGTTTCATAAATAAAATAAATTAAAAAAATTATTAAAAAATACACAACCAAACAAAACACCATAATTTAAAAATAAAATTCACAATGTTAAATTAAATAGAAAATGTCTCTTATAAGTTGCAGAGGAACGTCAATCTCCAATATATGATGTAACAGACATGCTTAGTGATGTGAACCATGACAAGAGTCAGTACGGACCATTTTGATGGAGTGTATGAAACCGCGTTTACCCGTTGATCTTCCTTCTAGTCTAAACAATAGCATTATTATCACTAATAATCTAATCAACTAAATAATTCAACTTTACATACCTTGGTATCACCAGTTCAGGTCTAGGAGCCTCTTCTACCGATTGAATTGGTTCATCTTCATTGTTTTGATTTTTAGCTTCTTGCTCCACCAATTGAACATAAACAATCACTTGATCATCTTAGGATTTATCTTTGTTGGAACCATCATTCTACTCTAAGAATTCATCAATCCTTAAATTCACAATCTCTATCATCTTGTTGGTTCTCTTGTTCAGACACTTGTATGCTTTTCTTTTAGTAGAATATCCTAGGAATATTCTGTCATCACTCTTAGGATCAAATTTCCCTGTATACTCATCTCTTTATTTCCTTTCCTTGTAGGAGTAAGAGACATAGATGCCCTGAATGCATCTTCAATCCTTGGAACACTATTATCATAATTGTTAATCTCAAAAGCAATCAACTTTCCAATCAATGCATCAAAAGTGACAGTTGTATTTCCTAAAGATCTTAACTCTTGAATAGAAGAAACCCTAATGGCATAAATAGGTAACAAGGTTCTCAATACTTTACTTACCACATCATCTTCTTCAATAGTTCCACCAACACTTTTGATAGCAACAACCACTTCTTTGATTCTCTAACCATACTTCTCAATATTTTCATCTTCAACCATCCTTATGTCATCAAATTTTCCTTTCAGGCTATCAACCTTAGCTTTCTGCACATGTCTGTCACCACCATACACTAGCTTCAATTTCTCCCACACTTCATAGGTGGTTTCAAGATCTTGGATATCAACAAGCTTTGCATCAGATAATATACTTGCAATGAATTCCATAGCTATAGTATTCTCTTGTTGATCCCTTAGTTGATCTACATTGAGAATCCCGATAGGTATAACATACTTAACAACAACATGATTCCAATACTGGTTACCCATAGCTTTTAGATAAAGCTTCATTCTACCACTCCACACTGAGTAGTTCTCCTTTGTGAAATTAGGACCTTCCTTCCTCATCATTCTTGGATCTTAACCTCAAGCTATTAAACTTCACCACAAAGAGGAACCAAATATCTGATACTAATGTTAGTCCTAAGGGTCCAATATTATTGAGAGGGGGGGAGTCAGTAATCTAAGATATCTAATAATTTTTCACTTCTTAAACTCAAAACCAACATTCACAACTTTACCAATTGATAAGAAAATAAAGCTTAACCAAATAAACACAACCACCACAATGCATGCACCACATAACACAAAGATATTTCTCGTGGAAACCCAAATGGGTGAAAACCATGTGTGGGATGAGACTCACAAATTTTTTACTCTTCTAAAGTGTGCAGGTTGTTAGGAACTTAACCATGTTAGGAGTTTACAAAGACACTTTTAGGTGCCACCCAGTTATGGGATTTATCTCTAGCCCTGTTAGGAGCTTTACCCTACTAGGAGTAACTCTGTTAGGAGATTTCAAACACTAGCTAAATTTTCATCCTGTTAAAGGATTTACATAAAAGATCTATTAGGATATACCTGATTAACAGATTTAGATATATGAAACTTGTTAGGGTCTTGTGATATGGAAATAGAAACTCCTTTGCTTGATCAAATCCCCTGTAATGCATTCAATCTTTCATCAGAAAACTCTAGATTACCTTCGCTTGACCGCACCACCACAATCACGATCTACACACACAAATCTTTGATTTCATGACATAAATATCACTACTCAAGCCCTAAAACTTCCATCGACCTAAATCTCATCCACACATTAGAAATCACCCTTTTAATCTTCATGCCTAGAGAGATTGCAAAAATGTCTGTGTGGTCTAGTCAATGCAAGAGTAGTTGCCATCTCATTACCCCATTGCTTCTAGTGCTGCTGAAAGGAATAGGAATAGGAAGCAGACTTAAATTATTCTTCTCATTCCTATGCCAACCATTTGGTACTCCTGACAAGTCAATACAATCCTCATGACATATTTTCTGACGTAGGTAGTGATTGTGAATAATATAATCAGAAATGTACAATCTTTTATGATGATTAGATGTTTTTCACATAATTATCTACTTGACTTGGCATGTATCTATGAAAATTATGTGGTAGTGCATCAAAATTGTTGGTCGTGTCACATTGATGCCGACCTCCACTCAACCCCTGCTCCTTTATAATGACTTCCCCTCTCCTTACCCTGCCAATTCACTCAAATCCAATTTCAAAACAAAAATAAATGATCTCTTTCAATCATTTTAATCTCTTTTTAAAATGAAAATTATAATTTTTTTATCTATTTAATTACATACATATTATCTATTGTCTTTCTTTATTAAAAAATATTCATACATATTTTATCTATCTTCTGTATAAAAATAATAATTTAATAATAGTAATTATTAATTTTTAGAATACCAGAACAAAACACTTAATTTTAAATATGTATTATAATAAATAAAATTAAAAACTTTCATTTATTTATTGAATGTTTCATTAATAAAATAAATTTAAAAAATTTATTAAAAAATACACAACCAAAACAAAAACACCATAATTTAAAAATAAAATTCACAATGTTAAATTAAACAGAAAATGTCTATTACAGGATCGTCAATCTCCGATATGTGATGTAATGGACATGTTTAGTGATTTGAGCATCGATGAGCAGTGTGTAACCATGTGGATGAGCAGTGTGATATGACAACGTATCAGTGGTGGATGAAATTTCAGACTTTTACGTGAAGAATGACACCCACGATCATAGACACATGGAATCTTTGATTATCTTTTCTTTTTTGAAAAGAAAATATTTCTCTCACCTAAAATTTCACCCGCTAAAGCAATCAATAAAGTATTTGAGTTCATCTAAGCAATCGCCACGTGTTTAAAGAATCTAATAAAAAAATAAGTTTGTACAAAATTGTGAAGTTCATTCATCCTTCCTCACAAAAAATATTGCATTTTAGATCTGAACTAAAATGACACAATTTCCACAAGTAATCAGCTGCAATAAAGAAATGTCTGTGTGGTCTAGTCAATGCAAGAGTAGTTGCCCTCTCATTAGCTTCTCCTACTGAAATTGTTGGTCGCCTCTCATTGTTGACTTGCTGACCTCCACTCAGCCCCTGCTCCTTTTTAATCACTTCCCCTGCGCCCATCGCCAAGTTATTTGTGTTTGCTCTTGTTATTCCCCTATTTCTTCTCTACTTGTGCAGCGGATGTATTCATAGGGAACGGGAAGCCCTTCTTCAATTCAAAGCTGGCCTAAATTACTACCTCTAGGATGACATTACTATATATATAATATGAAATATATATTGATAGACTTAATTCAAGAATGTATATACTTGTGTGTGTGTGTGTGTGTGTGTGTCTATATATATATATATATATATATATATATATATATATATAAATTAATTATCTGAATGATGCTATCAATTTCAACACTCCCTCTTAGCTAGGGAAGATAATTTTCCTTAGATCACCACATTTGTGAAACTATAAAATCAATATGTAAATGATGATTTTATATACATCACTTTACCTTGTGATGTGAGGAATCATTTTAAATTTGATGCCTAATTTTCATATCACCTTGATATGAGGAATCACATTAGATTGTGACACCTAACTTTCATACCACCTTGATATGAGGAATCACCTTTGATCATGATACCTAGTTTTCATACGACCTTGATATGAGGAATCACTTTTGATCGTGATACCTAGTTTTCATACCACCTTGATATAAGGAATCACTTTTGATCATGATACCTAGTTTTCATACCACCTTGATTTGAGGAATCACCTTTGATCGTGATACCTAGTTTTCATACCACCTTGATATGAGGAATCACTTTTGATCGTGATACCTAATTTTCATATCACCTCAGATTGTGATACAAGGATATAGTAAATAGGAACATTACATTCCATTTAGATATAACCCTATTATGGTATGTGCACAAACATATAATTATCTACCATAACGAATCTTCATTACAAGATCGTCACCTTGTAATTTCAAATGCAAGTGTTCATTATCTAATAAGTCGTCACTTCTTAGAAATGTACACAGGATGGATGAGCCCATAAAACATTTTATTAATACAAATAAAAAATCATATTACAACCATACCAAGATTTTTCCTAAAGTGATCAACTTTCACCTTGGGAAGAGCTTTGGTAAGAATATCTGCAGTTTGATCTCCAGTACTAATATATTTCAACTGAATCACTTTCCTTTCAACCATATCACGGACATAGTGATAAGGAATCTCAACATGCTTGGATCTATCATGAAACATTGGGTTTACTGATAATTTGATACAACTCTAGTTATCACAAAGAATAGTAGTTGGATTTAACGATTTACAAAATAACCCAGTAAGTAGTTTTCTGAGCCATACTGCTTCTCTAGCAGCCATTGAAGATGCAATATATTCAGCCTTGGTAGAACTCTAAGCTACTGAAGATTGTTTTCTACTAATACATTATACCATAGTCGATCCCAAGCTAAAACAACATCTTGAGGTGCTTTTTCGATCAGCCACACTTCCAACCCAGTCTAAGTCAGTGAATCCATGAAGGTCTAATTCTATCTTATCATATTTGATTCCATAGTTAAGAGTACCTTGAAGATACCTTAATAAATGCTTTGTAGCAGTGAGATGAATCTCTTCAGGTTCACACATGAATTGACTTAAGGTATTTACTACAAAGCAAATATCTAGTCTGGTATTCCTTAAGAACATTAGAGAACCTATTATCTACCTGTATAAGAAAATATTTGCAGGTGGAGATTCTATTGCTGCTTCTTTTAGCTTATGGAAATTTGTTTCCATGAGAGAAGACATGGGTCTACAATTTAACATACCAAATCTCTTCAAAAGGTCAAGGGTGTATTTGCCTTGATTTAGAATAATACTATCTGACTTTTGCCAAACTTCCAAACCAAGAAAACAGTGTAAAAGGCCTAAGTCTTTCATATCAAATTCTTTGGCTAAGCCTTTCTTGCATTGTTGAATCAGATGATCCTCTCCTATAATCAATAAATCATCAACATATAGGATTAATATCAACATATCACCTTTGTCTATTTTGAAGTAGAGATTTGGATCAACATCATTTTTGGAAAATCCTAACTTCAGGAGATAATTGTCCACTAGTACATTTGACCATATTTTTCTACCAAAATTTTTGACCATCAATTAAAAAGGTTTAGGTTGGTCAGATTATAGAAGGAAAACTTTCTTTTTTTTTAATCCATGCCCGTGTTGGTCAAAATTTTGACCAATACCATGTAGGTTGAAATATTGATGAACACAGGCATAACTTTAAAAAAAAAGTTTCATTTCTCATTTCATTTTTACGGGCAAATTAGATCAAGGGTTGCAGCACGTGAAGGATTTTCAACTTTAGTCATTGTGTGAATTGGTATGGTCTTCGAGATCTCACTGTTTGTGATGTGTTGAATGAAGATTGAAACAAAAACTAAATAGGAGTGTTTTGAATTCTTTTAAAGGTTTCCGGTCCAATAAACTAGATTTTAGTAATCACAATTTAAAATTCTGGCTTTGAACACTAGTTTCATAAAATGCGGGTGTGGACTATGATTTTGAACCTGTTATCTATTTTGAAAGGCTGAAACATTCAAACATTAGACTAATCTAGCATTTATCAGTTCAAAGCATAAACAAATATAAACCAAGCCACCTCAAGATTGTTGCTAAAAACAAGTGCTATAGAGCAAATGTTTGATTTTCTTCAATTAGAAGGATGTGGGTGTGCTCTCAAAGCACTTGGAGCTTGCTTATAATGCATACTAAGGATGATGGATATGATGCATAAATGCTAAGAAAAGCTTGAAATATGAACTAAGATTAATCCATTAAGCTATTCTAAGATGTGTTAGAAAATATGAAGAACATGAAGAAATCTAACAATTAAGATGTATGCTAAGATAATCTAGCTAAAAATGCTCATGATAACAATGCATAAATGATGAGAGGTAATTAATAATTTGCTCTTGGAAGGAGTATTTATAGGATTTGGGAAGGGCTTGGGTTAGGAGGATGAGTCAGAGTTTGGGGTAAGGTTAGGGGTTAAGTTTGGGTCAAAGATAAGGATTGACTTCTTGTAGAAGAGTCTAGGCTTTTGGATGAGGATAAAGACTTTCTAGAAGAGTCTAGGCTTTTGGATGAGGATGAAGACTTTCTAGAAGAGTCTAGGACTTTCTAGGATTTTTAGGAAATAGATAAAGGTTTATTTATTTCAAAAAGTTTTGGGTTTTGAGGATATTTATTAAAATATAATTAATAAACATGAGGATTTAATATTTAATCTTAATTAAATATTTTTGAGTTGGGATTAGGGTTAGGAAATGATGAAATCAGTCTTTAATCAATATTAAAGAAGGATTAGAAGATTCTAGAAGAGGTTTAGGATCCTTAGGATATTTCTAAGATTTTGGAAAAAAATAAATAAAATATTTATTTTTTGGTTTTTTGGTCAATTTATTAATTAAATAACTAATAAATGTTTTTGAGTTGAGATTAGGCTTAGGAAATGATGGGATTAGCCTTTAATCAAAATTAAAGAGGGATTAGAAGATTCTGGAAGAGGTTAGTGGTTTTAAGGAAATTGGCAAAGTTTTGGGCAAAAAATAAATAAATTATTTATTTTGAGATTTTTGGTCAATTTATTAATTAAATAATTAATAAATAGGGGAATGATGTTTAAATAAGATTTAAATATTTTTGGGAGGGATTTCTTAATTAAATATTTTTAATTAAAATAAAGGGATTTAATGACATAAAAATTAATTAATTAATTAATTAATAAATGATGATGTCATCAGGGATTTTTCAGAAAATAAAAATACTTTATTTTTTAAAGAATTTTTAGATGTCTACATTTTGCCCCTCTTTGATGCAATGCCACAAGTGGCATGGTGTCAAAGACAAGAAAATAAGATGCCCAAAGCTAAAATTTAGAGGAATAAGGGGTTGTGCCCCCTCGAGAAAATAACGCAAGGAGTAAACGTTGTGGAATTTTCTCGAAAGGAAATAGAGAAGGAAGGACCTAGGAAGAAGGGGAGATAAATAACCAAGCTTCCAAGAGCAAAGATGAGTGAATGCAATATGAGATGGAATGCAAAATGCAGGATGCAGCTACATGAGAGATGCAAGATGCAAGATTAATCTATATGATGCAGGATGGGGGATTTAGGGAGCTCCATGCTTTTTATCTTTTAGAGAGCACAACCTAGTTTGATATAGCAATAATAGAGACCTACCAAGGTTATGAAAGAACACAAGGCCTTGTCACCAGCGTTGCATAGGACTAACGCTAAAAAGACACATAGATTGCCCCAACATCACACATGAAACTCGAAGGAGGCATGGTGGAAAGGATGCTGAAGAAACCACAAACACACAACTGACTCACAGGAAGAAGAAAAAGATCAAAAGACCTTGCCCCAGATTATCCTCATTCGCAGCGCACCATGATATAAAGGATCGTGGTGACTTTGAGTAGAGAACAATGAGAAGCCGTAAAAGTTTAACAAGACCCAAAGGACAAAATCTAAGGTCAAAATGATAACTCCAAAAGACAACCTTTGCCAAGGAGAGAGATTTGATTTGATTGACGGCGGGAAGATTGGTCTGAACGTGTGGAAGGATACATCAACATGGACCTAGTGTGCTTGGTGGTAGATTGGGTCAGGCAGGAGGAACGATACATCCTCAAGGACCCACTGATTGATGGAAGATTTTGTTATTTCACTGGAAAATGATGAGGTTCAAAGATAGTCACGATGATTAAGGATAGTCAACAATTGATATTGCTGAAGTACAAGGCTGGGTAGGACAAAGTGTTATGATTAAATGTTGCTGATGCAGGACTGACAAGGATATGTACAACAAGAAAATGACAAGGGATGACTGACACAAAGGATGGGACCTAAAGACACATATGTACACATGAGATGAGGTGGAGACATGACTGACGCTATGGTACAAGACTCAGGATTAGGATGTACAAAGAACCTGGGGATGAATTTGAAACTCCAAAGATATGCAAGACAATGCCCCAGTTGGGTTGGAAGGCCAAGATGGACTGGTGATGGATGATGTGTCTTGAAATGACATGGATTTGGGAAGGACATATCCCAATGATGATGATTGGATTGAGATCAAGGTTTGCTACAAGACTAAGGATGTGATTTGATCGGTTGGCTTGATCTTGGATGTTGGATAGCTAGAGGATGTGGAGAGGATTGGAAGATTGCTAGAAGACTGCTAGGAATGTTTGGATAGGGATGAATGGCATTGGATTGCAATGAGGTTAGCTTATAGCTAGATACCAATGACAAGGGAAGATACTAGGTGATGGAAAGATGGAGGAAATGCTTAGGATGAGGATGATGGAACTGCTAGGAGATTTGGATGGAGGAAGATTTGGATTTGGATGGAAGAATGCTTGAGGATTGAAAGATGGAATGCTAGAGGAACCACTGAGGGATTTGGATGGAGGAATGCTTGGGGAGATTGGATGGTGGATTTGCTTAAGGATTTGGGAGATGGAAGATTTTGGATGAAAGATAGTCTCCAAGGAATATGTTACCAAGGAATAAGATGCCCCCTTCTTAGGATAGTTCATTCATTTAGAGGCAATTGGATGGGGTGTGATTGGATAGAAGATATGTCGACAAGAGGATGAGGAAGGTAGATGGAAGCTAGGATGAATGGATTGGATAGAGGATATGTAGCTGAAAAGTGTGATGGATGCCAAGAAGGTGCCCAAAAGCATGTATACCTGGTAGTCTTTGTTTTGTCATCAAGATCCAAAGGAGGATGAAGGAGGTGAGAGACAAATGGGATGGAGGAGATGTTGGATAAGAGGTGATAGAAGGGAATGGCCCCCCAACTGCAGAAAGGAATTAGGGGGAGGCCTACGCATGATGCCTATTTGCCAGGTTTTCACAATGGTACTTGTCCAAGGTGCTTGAATTGCCAAGTTTTCACCATTGGATGAATGTTTTCCTCTTTTCTTTTCTTTTTTTTTGATATTTTTCTCTTGATTTTTCCAATTTTTATGGATTTTATGTTGACTAGATGCTGACCTTCTGATATTTTGATGTGTTGATGTCTTTCTTCACTGATCTTCTAATTTGTTGCTGACATTTTCTGATTTTGTTGTTGCCTTTCTGATTTGGTGTTGTTATGTTGCTGACATTTTCTGATTTGTCGCTGACATTCTTCACTGATCTTTCTGATGTGCTCAGATGTTGGTACAACTTCACTAGGATGGATGGATTTATGAAAAAGCACAGATTGGATGGGGTAGATGGGATATATGGTGGTATAAAGTGTTTGGATGGAAGGATGGAAAGTGATCATGATAGGGGGATGTTGTCAAGATCAACATTGGCACATGTTGCGAAGAAGGTGGCTGAAGTTGATGGGATGTGGAAGACAGATGTGGAAATGATGGAGGATTTGTGCTAGGAGATCTTGTAACATGGGGATCCAAGATGGATTGAGGAGATGGAGAAGAAGACTAGGTAGCTAGGGGATTAGCAACTTTGGATGTCATTGTAGATGTTTCTTTTAGATGCATTATATCTTTTTTCTTTGGGATCCACATCATTTTTGTTTTATCTTTGGTGGTCCTTTGTAGCCATTGGTATGCATCAGGTTTTTATTTTTCTTTGCTGAGCCTTATTGGCCATGTAGTAGATTTTTCTTGTGCTTTGCTGGGCCTTTATGGCCATAGGAATGCTTTAGATTGCTTGATTGGATTTTTCTTTGCTTCAACATGTTGTTTAGACTGGACATGGCAATCCTTAGATCTTTGTGGATATTTCCCTTTACTCATATTGGATGTGGCATCCAAATTGTGGGGAGCATTGGAGTGAATATGAGGAGATGTGCGGGATGGAGGAAATATAGATGGAGAGATGGAAGGAGATTGGTCAATAGGATATGTGGAAATGTGCCTTTGTTGATCCTGACTAGGGATGCTTGGATTTTGGATGAAAGACTAAGTAGGATAAGATGGGGGATGATATTTTGGGATGTAAGGTCCCAAAATGGATTTGGTATGTAGAGGATATGTGCTAGAAGATTTTTGGACATAGGGACCCAAAATGGATTTAGAGGATGAAGGAGGAATGTGATAGGTTGTCCTGGGCTGTAATGATGGAGGAGGAGGAATAGCGTTGTATGTTTTGGGAGATGTGATGGTGGGTTTGGAAGGATGCTTGAATTTAGCTTTAGCTATACCAACATTTCTGGAGAAAGTGCCTTCATCAGATGTGTAACCAATTCTGAATGTTTTTGGATATTTCTTATCCTGAATGGGCTCTAGATTCCCTTGTTCATGAGCGCTTAGGACTTTGCCTTGATAATTCCATTTATCCAAACAAGGATATTTCTGACTTGGGGAATATGATATACATCCAATTTCTGGTTCCCTGATGGAAGATATGAAATTGATTTCTTCTACTTCAAGCGGACTGCCTTTGACAAATGTAAGTGGTCCAAGCGGATAGAGTGATGGACATGGGATAGTTTGGATTGGAAGATCCTCAAGAGGAGAGGATAGGATGGTGGGATTTTGACTGGGATTGGGGGATAGTAATGGATCTTTAGATGGAGAAATTGGGATGATAGGATCTTGGATTGGAGGAATTGGGATTGTAGGATTTTGGATTGGGGGTGATGGAAGCAATAGAACATGTGATGGGGGAAGTGAAGGGATTGGGTCTTGATTTTCTTCTGTGAGTATTTCAACATGCTTTTGGTCAAGATCTTGACATGGTAGGGTTTGTGTGGATAGAGTGACAGGGGATGTATGGATGGACTCTTCAGAGGGGGTGGATGGAAGGATGGGAGATTCTATAGCTGTGATGTCTAGAAGAAGGAAGAACTCTTCAGATGGTATGGATGAAAAGATGAAAGATTCTACAGCTATGATGGTAGGAAGAAGGGTGAACTCATGAGGCTCATCAGATATGCTTTGGATAATGCTAGGAGGAGGTGATGTTGGTGGGGATTGGATGAAAACTTCAGATGGAAGGGACTCAATGATGCTAGGAGATGGAAGAGGATCAATGAGTGGGATGTATGGAAGATAGATAATAGATGGGAGTGATGGGTGGGCCTCATCAATGATGGCTTCACATGAAGGATTGAAATGGACTGGCTCTTCATTTTTAGGAGTGGGATTTGTTATTGGCTTCCTTGTGAAACTCCTTGGAGACTTCCATGGTGAAGAACGATTGGAATGTGGAGGAGATGGAGAGCTAGGATAGTCCTCATATGAAGATGGGGTGGATGAAGGGGAACCTACTTGAGGGGATGATGGTGTAAACAAGGACCTAGAGGATGGTGGGGTTGGATAGTTCACATAGATAGGTTTAGAGGAAGCTCATGAACTTGATGGACTATTTGATGAGGTAGGAATGATGGATTGAGGTACATGATATGAAGCAAATTGAAGGGTGCATTATTTTTGTGGGAGGGGAATTGCAGAAACATGGGTTTGAATGGAGGATGGTGGGTTGAGATAGGATGGTGGATTGGGGAAAAGGATTGGAAGACTTGGTTTTTGATTTTGAGAATGATTTGGAGGATGAGTGGATAGATTCTTTAGATAAGGGAAGTAGCGTGAAGTGTTTCTATGGGATGATGGTGATTGAGATATGACCATAGTAGGAGATGGAAGTATGAAGGATGCATATGAAGGATGTGTAGGTTTAAGATAGGGATAAGTTGTGGATGGATAAGATAATGGATTTGCCTTGCCGAGGACATGAAAGGGAGTGCTAGTGGGTAAGCGTGAAGGCATGATAGGATATTTTGGAGGAATGATTGGATGCTGAAAGATGTTTGGGGCAAGCTTGCTAGAATTTTCAAAGTATTTATCATGATCTACAAGGCTTTTATTATCATTGGGATAGGATGGAGTGGGAGGAGATACATAATAACCAAACTCATCATAATAGTTTTGAGACATGTTGACTGGCAGATGAGTTGGATAAGGATGAAGGCCGAAGATGGATTGGAAGACTAAGACTTAGATTGGGATGACTGACAGAAATCAGACTTAGGTTTGGATTTGGCTCAAGTTTGGAAGAAAACTAACTTTAGAGGAAGACAGACAAGGGGTTGGAGGATGACCGAGATGACTTTGCTAACCTAGGATAGGAGGAAAGGATGACAAGACTGGATTGAATATGACTGGAAGACCATGATTTGAGATTCTGAAAGTTTTGGACATTTTTTGGATTTTTTTGAGGATTTGGGCTGACATGGATTTTTTGAGTATCTTGAACCAGTTTATAGATTAGTTTGATGTTTTCCAATGGCAAAGGATAGATTTCAACAAAGATTTTGGAAAAGCAATCTCCGCAAGGGACAAAGCAACCCTGTGGGATACAAGCAAGATAACTAACTTTGATTCTAAAAAAGCTTTGAAAAGTGTATGTTCCAACAATGTTTTTATGGAGTTTTTGACTGTCAAGCACTTCAAGTAGGTCTACCTAAGGAAGGTGAGTATCAAAATCACTTGCCCACAGCTTGGTACCCCTTAAAAGGGAATACAAATGGTGAGTAATCTTGAGGTGATCCGGTAAACCCCTTGGATTGGTCCTTACACAAGGATTTTGATACCTTTGGATGTGGATAGGGTAGCCTCTATTTTATAAGGTTTGTAATGGTTCTGTGGAGTCTCCATACCCGGTTATGCTGACCACCCGTGACTCACTTAAGAGCCTAGCCAACAATGCTAGGGGAGGAATATTTACCATCCCCAGTCACTGTATTTGGCATGAATGCCCGTGGATTAGGAGATATAAGTGAGTACTTTTTCCCTTCACTTTATTTATATACCGGCCAGGGAAAATACCATTTTAAGGTCATTCTCTAAGGAGGAAGTGCTTTTCTCCCCTGGACAGGCCTCGCTAAAAGCAAAACAAGTGAACTTGTCTGAGTTCAAATGTTTTACGTTGCTTACTTTAACAAGGATTTATATAAAATGTAAAGCTCCTTGATGCACATCAAGCAAGTTGTTCTTTTTCCAAATTGAATTAAGTGTGATTTGATTGAAAACTTCTGAAGAAACAAGTGTTTAGATTTTGAGTTGTTCTTTCTCCAAAAAGTAAGTGATTTGAGCGATTGAAAGTTCTTTCTTTGATCATTCAAGATTGAGATTGGCGTGTTGTTTTAAGAACTTTGAAGTGCTTTGTTTTGAACCTTTAAGGCATTCAAGATTTGATTATGCATTTGCTTGGATTGAAAAGGAAGGAATAGAGATTTTTTTCTTTTAATGCATTCAAGAGTGCGTTTGATTTTCAAAATGACAATGACTCTTAGGACTTAGCTTCATTCCTTTAGTTTCATTCAAGATTTGTTTTGACCTTTGCTTTGATTTTTTAGCTCCAAAAGACAAGTTCCTAATTTAGCTTTGATGTGTGAAATTTGAAAAAGAAGGCATTCAAGTTTTTTGCAAAATGAAGTTAGTTTTCAAGAAAAAACAAAGTTTTTAGGATTGATTTTAGGAATTTTTGCATGCATTTTTAGGATTTATTTTGAATGTTTTTAGAAATGAGATGCAGATTTGAGGTTCTCCTTTTTTCTTTTTTTTTAAGTACCCAAAACTTGAAATATTCATAATTTTTGCATGAATGCATCTAAAACCTTGATGTTGCAAGGATGCAAATGTTTTGATTGATTTTTTTTGTTTGTTAAAACAAATTTTGCAAATTTTAGTCCTTAACGCATTCAAGAATGATTTGGGGGTTCCTTTTAAGCACTAAAACAAAGTGTGTATGATTTTGCTTCCTTATGGATTTTTTTTGAGAAAAAAAATTGGCCAAGATCCCACAAGAAGAAGAAGAAGAAGTAGACAGAATAGAAGAAGAATATAGACAAGAAGAGGAAGAAGAATTCGAAGCTCTCCGTCCACCTATAAACTTGAAAATTTTGAAAACACTCCAAAACCCATCAGAATGTTTGAAAAGAACCCATGAAGTGGGTCCCACTGGGCGTGCCAGAATGTAGACTATGATTTTGAACCTGTTATCTATTTTGAAAAGCTCAAACATTCAAACATTAGACTAATCTAGCATTTATCAGTTCAAAGCATAAACAAATATAAACCAAGCCACCTCAAGATTGTTGCTAAAAACAAGTGATATAAAGAAAATGTTTGATTTGCTTCAATTAGAGGGATGTGGGTGTGCTCTCAAAGCACTTGGAGCTTGCTTCTAATGCATACTAAGGATGATGGATATGATGCATAAATGCTAAGAAAAGCTTGAAATATGAACTAAGATTAATCCATTAAGCTATTCTAAGATGTGTTAGAAAACATGAAGAACATGAAGAAATCTAACAATTAAGATGTATGCTAAGATAATCTAGCTAAAAATGCTCATGATAACAATGCATAAATGATGAGAGCTAATTAATAATTTTCTCTTGGAAGGAGGAGTATTTATAGGATTTGGGAAGGGCTTGGGTTAGGATGATGAGTCAGAGTTTTGGGTAAAGTTAGGGGTTGAGTTTGGGTCAAAGATAAGGATTGACTTCTTGTAGAAGAGTCTAGGCTTTTGGATGAGGATAAAGACTTTCTAGAAGAGTCTAGGCTTTTGGATGAGGATGAAGACTTTCTAGAAGAGTCTAGGACTTTCTAGGATTTTTAGGAAATAGATAAAGGTTTATTTATTTCAAAAAGTTTTGGGTTTTGAGGATATTTATTAAAATATAATTAATAAACATGAGGATTGAATATTTAATCTTAATTAAATATTTTTGAGTTGGGATTAGGGTTAGGAAATAATGGAATCAGTCTTTAATCAATATTAAAGAAGGATTAGAAGATTCTAGAAGAGGTTTAGGATCCTTAGGATATTTCTAAGATTTTGGGAAAAAATAAATAAAATATTTATTTTTTGGTTTTTTGGTCAATTTATTAATTAAATAATTAATAAATATTTTTGAGTTGAGATTAGGCTTAGGAAATGATGGGATTAGCCTTTAATCAAAATAAAAGAAGGATTAGAAGATTCTAGAAGAGGTTAGTGGTTTTAAGGAAATTGGCAAGGTTTTGGGCAAAAAATAAATTAATTATTTATTTTGGGATTTTTGGTCAATTTATTAATTAAATAATTAATAAATAGGGGAATGATGTTTAAATAAGATTTAAACATTTTTGGGAGAAATTTCTTAATTAAATATTTTAAATTAAGATAAAGGAATTCAATGACATAAAAATAAATAAATTAATTAAATAATTAATAATTAATAAATGATAATGTCATCAGAGATTTTTCAGAAAATAAAAATACTTTATTTTCTAAAGGATTTTTAGGTGTCTACAGTTGGGTATCCTACTTTCCCACTGATGGATGTGAATGTCGCCTTGGGAAATGCCAGTTCCTTTCATGTATACTAAGAATTCAAAACCCCAAGCCCGTAACTGTTCATCCATGCACAGAGGATTGATGCCCTAGGCTAATTACTTAATATGTATTTAGAATACATGTCTATCAAGGCATTCACAACTACAAAGTCTATCGAATATCTGCCTTCTATGATGGTTTGATGGATTCCTATACCTTGTTCCAAAGCTCCCATTTGGGCACAGGGTGGGAGGATGCTGATAAAGGTTGTGGACTTTGGCCTTACACCTACTAATCACATTTGCTTAAAAGTCTCTAGGGCTTGTTCAACGAGCCCATTTTGTGTAAATCCTGCGATCATTGAAGTCCATGAGATGACATCTCATTGAGGCATTTTGTGAAATAGTTTCTGAGCCTTCTGAATGCTTCCACATTTTGCATACATATCCATCAAGGCACTGGCAATCACAACATTTGACTAAAATCTACTTTCCATTGTGCATCAATGGTTTTCCATACTCGGTTTGATAGCTCCCAATTTAGCACATGCTAGGATGATGCTGACAAATGTTGTGGAGTTTTGTTTAACACCTGCTAATTGCATTTGATTAAAAGCCTCCAAGGCTTTCTCAGCAATCCCATTTTGTGCATATCCAACAATCATTGTTGTCCATGAAATCACATTAGATTGAGGCATTCTTTTGAAAAACTGTAAAGCTTCATCGAGAGCACCATTTTGTGCATATCCTGATATCATTGTATTCCATGAAACCATAACTTGTTCAGGCATTTTGTCAAATAGTTCACATGCTTTCTGCATCCTTCCACATTTTGTATACATATCCATGAGAGCATTTACAACTACAACATCATCTAAAAGAAACCCTCTATCTATTATACTTTTGTGGATTTCCATATCCTCTTCCACGGCCCTCGTCTTGGCACAGGTTGGAAGTATGGTGGTAAATGTGAAGTGATCCAGTTGAACCCCTATTCGCTGAATTTTTTGAAAAAATTTTAGTGCGTCTCAAGGATAACCATGTCTTTTGTAAGTTGTGATGATCAAATTCCATGTGAAGACATGTTGGGTCATGTGGATAACTATTGTAATCAGTTATATTAGATGATAATTAGGCCTTTATAGGGATTACACATCCATTATGTTTCTAGGAAAAGGATTATATAAAGGAGATGGCTAGCATTCTAAGGCTAGCTATTTATTGTAATATCATGATGTGGATTATTTGGAGATATAACATACAGTAGATTCTTCAATATGGAGTAATGTACAATGTTCCCTATCTCAAATGTTTGTTCTATATCTATGAATGATAAAGAAAATTGATTAAGTTGAGTAAAGAAATGTTGGCAATTATGTATGCACTTGATAAGTTTAGAAAATATTTGGTATGTTAGATATTTTTGGTAAAAAATAATAATAATAGTCTCAAGTTCTTCTTGAACCAAAGGAATTTAAATGACTATCAACAAAAGTGGGCAAGTAAATTGCAAGATTATGATTTTGAGATTGAGTATATGAAAGGAAAGATAGATGTAGTAGTTGATGCTCTTTGCAAAAATCTTACTCTATGTTCTATATCCTCTATTTCTGCTAATTGGAAGATCTCCATAATTTTAGAATATGCTAACGATTCATTTGTCTTTAATACCTTGGATGAATTAATCAAAGATGACAAGTATATTGTTGTTGATGGGTTGATCTACTACAAGAATAAATTGGTACTAGAATTCAAAATTAAGGAGAAGTTATTAATAGTATTTCATGATACACCTATTGTTGGTTATCAAGGGTATTTTAAAACTTATAAAAAATTATAAGATAGATTTTCTTGGAAAAGGATGAAAGAGAATGTCCTCATATACATCAAGGGATTTTTGGCTTCTCATCAAAATAAGGGTGAGTAGTTAGCAAGGTTACTACAACCACTCCCAATTCCTAAATAAAAGAGGGAAAATATTTCCATGGACTTCGTCACTAGATTGCCTAAGATTGAAGGTATATATTGTGCATATGTTGTGGTAGATAAATTGAAAAAGTATGAACATTTCTTTCCTCTCACATATGATTTTAAGGCATCCCAAATAGTAGAGTTATTCTTTAGGGAGATTTTCATATTGCATGGTTCACCCAAGAGTATTGTCAGTAATAGAGATAATAGGTTCCTTAGTTTCTTTTAGAAGGAATTCTTTCACTTGACATGTACAAAGCTCACACCTAGCACAAGCTATCATCCTCAAATAGACAAGATAACATAAATTGTTAATAAATAGATAGAAGGATACTTGAGGAATTACATTTCAAATTAGTAAGGTGCTTGGATAAAATGGTTGCACCTAGGAGAGTATTGCTATAATACCTCTCATAATGTCTAGATTAGTATGCCTCCTTTTCAAGATCTTTATGGTCATGATGCACTTTCTTTTTCTAATTTATTACTTCAAGTGGTTGCATGAACCCATTTCTAACCTTTGACATTGAGCCCTAGTCTAAACTGGCCACTTTTCCTAGAGAGTCTGGTGTCGGGTTGAGAGTGCAGGAGTGTAGATTGGAACAAGCCAAGGGTAGTTTGTAGGGGAACAGAACAGGGAGTAGAAATCTATTCCGTCTATTTAGATTCCATCTTTTGCTACTTGTTTGAGGGCGTAGACAGCAACAGGTCTAATTGGAATTCGGGGCCTGAATTTGCAAACTTATGTTGTGGGTGTTTGAAATCGATGTTCTAAGATTGGAAGACATACTTAGAGATATCTAGTGTGACCTAACCCTTAGGAAGAAGTTAGGATTGAGAATATTCAACAGTCCTTATGTGGTGGACTTGAGGAGATTAAATTCTAAAGAAGAAACAAAGAGTTTGATGGTTGTGTGATATAAGCTACAGAGACATCCTAAAAGGTTAACCTTGTGGTAGGGCAGCCAAGTGTGGTTACTGATTGAGGAACCTTCATTCATTAGTACCGTCAATCACTGCAGGACAGTGGGTTCCCACTTTAAGCTTCTTGTTGTGACCACTTTGGACCAAGATTAGATGTAGATCATATTTGGGTTCCCACTTTAAGCTTCAACCCCCCATAAGATAGACTTGTCATCCTTCATTATTGGACCAAGATTGGTACATATCCTAGTAAGTCATTATGAGATAGTGTATCATCCATCCTAGAGTAATTGTTGAATCTTGTATTTAGGGTTGGGAATGGTAGTTAGGACATGTTATTCAGTGCACTTTAAAGGTGTGGGGTCTAGGTTCCAATAGGTTGTTGTCCTGGAGACCTTTGAGAAGGTTTTGAAGTACAAATTGCCCTAATCTCTCACACTTACCCTAGTCCTTGCATCAATAAGTGCCATCATCATATTAAATGAGACATAAAGAAAAAAAGTATCATAGAAATTTTTTCTGAAGTATCCTAATTGAATATAAGAATCTACATGTGAATAGGAGACAAAAGAGAACCATGTAAGAAATAGTCATTTTCACACAGACAAAAGATATTAGTTGTTATGATCATGGTCTTTCCTCGCATGTTTTTGGTGGGAGTTAATAGAGAATTTGAAGTCTTTAATTTTTATAAGTAATAGGGGTATTTTTCCTTTGGATTGGACATGCTTATTTTTGTTTTGGCAATCCCAAATAACACTATCTTAGTCTACTATCATTCCCAGTCATAATATCAGTCAGTCTAAGTTAGGACAATCCTTTGTTGAGTAGTAGTTCTTCATTCTTACAATTGATGTATTCTCATGGTGGAGTGGAAGACTTCATGTAACAAAAAAAATGATTGGGATCTATCTATGAGATTTCTTTTCAAAATGAATTGACTAATCCAAGTTACCTCTATCACTACAACAAGCACACAAAATCAGTTAAAAAATGATTGTTAGGTATTGAAACAAGGATACATATATTTTTTGTATATCTTTAAGTTGATCAGGGTCCCTTGGAACCAAATCACAGTAATGGAAATTACATTTACATAGGCCATTAAGTCTCAAGGTAGTGATTGTCTTGTCTTAAGGTTGAATTACAATCACAATCTAATTCATGCCCTACCATGTCAATCTACCTTAAGCATTAAATTCATGCATGTTAGGGTCAATTTGGTGAGATTCATTATTTTTAGCTTGGAACCTTTATTAAAATTGAGTCATAGGAGGGAAAAGTACCACTGAATCCATATAAGTCACGGTCCTAATTTTAGGACAAACCTTCACCAAGCTTTTGTAGTTTCAATTTTTTGCCTCACAAGTGGCTGTCTAAATTGTTCATGAGTGTGGAATTCTTTTTTTGGCTTTAGAGACCTAAAGGGAGAATAGTTTTCACAACTTACATGAATGAATCAGTAAATTCCTATACTTGTCCCACAAGGAAACACAATTTTTTCTTTTGAATAATAAAAAATGTTTATGAAATTAATTATCTCTGAGTGACTTTCATTTTATCATTTCAAGACGTAAAGCTATACTGATGACACTCCACTTGATATACTAACTATCCATGGGCTCAACTCTTCAAGGTTTGGGAATCACACTATTATACTTCTAAGACCCCAAAACTTCAGCAGTCTCTTATAATGATTCAAAATGTCCAAATCTCCAAGTAATTAAACACAGTCCCACTGTAACATTGAAAACCCCAATTTTGTGTCTCCAAACCCTTGTTTTTAGGGCTTTCTCAATGTCCTATCTCCACGTACTTCTGCATCAAATTGGTGACTGATTCACCATCTACTAAACATGTTAGAACATTTCCAAACATAAAACTCACCCCTTGTTTGGATAGATTAGCCACTGATATACTTTGGCATTCATTTTCAATGTATTTTCTCACTATTCAATGTTGTGATCACCTTTAACCCTGCTCAATTCTGCATATACAATGTTAGGAATTTCTAATACAAGTTAAACAACGTCACTCTATGAAGATTAGGCCTCTATGTTCATGGAATGACCCCCATTCTTCTTAAAGTCCTACTGTAGTAACAAAACAGAGAAAGAAAACTATACAAGTCAGTATATGTCGTTGTTGTGTGGGTATAGTCACATTAGGTGACTCTCAAAACATTTCAAATCTTAATATGTGACCTTCACTTCCATCTTTGTGTCCGTCTAAAAAATTGGAATTGGAATTTTGAAATTCCAATTTTGCCCCCAAAATGGGCATTTCATCTTCCACTCAAATAGGTGGAATTGGAAATTCCAATTTCTAATTCCAATTTTTCTAAAAGAAAATTTAATATTTCATGGGATCCGTGACTATAAGGATGTATATTATATTGCTATAAGGATGTATATATATACATGTGTGTATATATACATGTGTGTATATACATATGTGTGTATATACACATGTGTGTATTTATGTATGTATATATATATATATATATATATATATATATATATATATATATATATATATATATATATATATATATATATATATATATATATATATATATATATATATATATATATATAAGGATGTATATATATACATGTGTGTATATATGTGCATATATACATATGTGTATATGTGTGTATATATACATAAATGTGTGTGTGTATATATGTATATATACATACACATGTGTGTATATGTGTGTATATATACACAAATGTGTGTATATGTATATACACACATGTGTGTATTTGTGTATATACACACATGTATGTGTGTGTGTATATGTGTGTGTGTGTGTATATGTGTATGTGTGTGCGTGTGTGTGTGTGATAAAAGGATACCCTTCTTACACAATCACAATCATAGAAGATATCTTCCTCCAACAGAATCACATCATCTAGCATGATCAACATATGAAAAAAAAATGCCACTTTGGAGATATTGTCATAAGATCAAGTCCTGCACAATGCCTTAGTAGCATACCTAATGCACAATTCTTCTTTTCCTGCAAGAACATCCCTAGAAACAAAGGAAAAGATCAAGGTAAATAGCTCTTATAATACATACATGAATACATATAAGAGAGTGACTACGATAAGCAAATAAATTTAGACCCATTTGTAATGTTCATGCCTGCTTCCACACAAGCAGCCATAAAAAACTCACCATAGACAAAGAAGATTCACCAAGGTGCACAAATACTTCTACTTTCATCAGGCATCAATTTGAAATTTTGTAGCTGATGAAGGATTTCATAGCTTCCACCAAGGATTTTCTCAACAAATAAAGAAACCAAATACCATGGAAACAAAATGAGTTCGGATGTATCCAACTGTACAGTGGTTATAATTCTATCAACATCAATATCCATTGTTCTTCAATCAACCAATGACCAATATTTCTCAAACCTCAGTCATTGACTTTCCATGAGCTCACACAAAATAAATATAGATATATTTAGCATGTGTGGATACCATTATCTACGTAGGCCTAATCACAACTATTTGTGTAGAGGTGGTTTGCAATATTAGAAAGTGGTTCAATATATATCTTTCCACCTTTGAGAGAATATCTATTTAATTTTGAGGCTCAAAAAAGCCATATTAGTGTACCATGAGATGTGATTTGTCATTTCTTTCTTTGCAAGCATGCTTGGATCAAATTCTTTCATGCACTCTCCAACATTATCGATGTTTCAATGATAAAATATCTGATAGAGTTATTATTTGCAAATTTATCAAAGGAGAAGCCACAAACATCTTTAATGTATTTAACTCGATGTACTTTAGTACCATTTTATTTACAATATTGCCTAGATGCATGAACTGAACATTCCCTCTTCGAGAAAAAAATGATAGTTTGATAAAATAACTTTCATAATGTTTGAAGCATAGCATTCACAATCACAGTGTTGTTTTCCATTGTTGAGAACTTGTGATTATACTACCTAGTTAGTATACAACCTAAAAATGACATCCTCCAACTACTGGAGATGACCACCTACAACTCAATTGCACGAGTGACATTCAACACATCCATATCTCAAGGGATCTTCATGGTCATCCTTCACTATGAACATGTTCAAAGGTTTTTCCATTGAGAGTGGGGTGCTTCAGATTGCTGCACACTAGAGATCTATGTTTGACACATGGCATCAATTTTCCATTCTTTATAAATGTAAGAGACTTTCTTCACAATGTAACTTCTAAGAGCTCAACATTTGAGCATCACATAATCAATTCTCATGTTATCAAAATTGATACAACAATAAGATATATGGTCAATACTTAATATCAACATAAGTTATGATTATTATAATTATATATGATGAATAATTATTAGATAAATAATAAAAATAGTGAAATTAAAATATATATATATATATATATATATATATATATATATATATATATATATATATATATATATATATAAAGAAAATTAAATTGTATGTCAATATTTCAACCAAATTTCAATGAACTCTCTTTGGCGTTTCGACGAGGACGCTATGTATTCAACATTTATTCTGACCACATGTCATCAAAAGTTTTACAGGATTTGGTCGCATAGATAAAAGGTATGATCCAAGTTGAAGCAATCGCTTTGACAATGATTCAGTCGATAATTCAACCAATATGGATGTCAGAATTTTGACGATTATTTTTACCGTCGTATAAGTGACGAAAAAAGTTCGACAACATTTTTGGTCATTTGGTTGACCAATTGGTATTGAAAATTTGACTAATCCTCATCGAAAAATAGGCTAAAATTTACTAGTGGTTGATTCTCTCATACCAGGCTCTGGGAGCCTGTTTAAGTCCATATAAAGCTTTCTTTAGTTTGAACATATGTGTTTTGGAGTTAGGGATATAAAACCCTTAAGGTTGTTCTAGATATACTTCTTCTTCAATGGTTCCATTTAAGAAAGTAGTCTTTACATCCATCTGATGTACCTTCCATCCTTTAGCAACTGCAATGGCTAGAACTGTTTGAATTGAGGTGTATCAGGCAACAAGGGCAAAAGTTTCTTCATAGTCAATCCCTTCCTTTTGTGAAAAACCTCTAGCTACAAATCTTGCTTTGTACTTCTCTATACTACCATCTGTAGCAGGTTTGATTTTGAACAACCATTTAGAGGTGACTATTGATTTCTCTTTAGGTCTTGGTACAATGTTCCATACATCATTCTTTATAATAGAATGATATTCTCCTATCATCGCATCTTTCCATACTTGTTACTGGATAGCATCGGGAACATTTGTGGGTTCTAATTTTGAGAGTTCACTCATAAGGGCTACATAACTAGATAATCTTGAGGGTCTTTTACTTTCCCTAGATGTCCCTGGAGGAGCACCATTAGTCTTTGCTTCTTCTATGATCTTAGTGGCCCAGAGAGGTCTCTTTTTAGGATTTTTTGATGTTGATAGATTTTCCACATTTTCTTCTTCCTCAGAATCCTCCCTTTGAGTCCCAGGTGTAACATATTCTTTTGGGGAGATATGTGTTTCTGGTTCTACAAAATTTCTAGCTCTAGAGTAAGCTATGTCTTCCTCAAAGATTACATCTCGACTTAGTTCAATCTGATTTTGACCAAGTATATATATATATATGATATTCTTTTGAGGTTTCACTATATCCTACAAAAATTCCTTTCTTTCCAGATGGTTCTAACTTTGTTCTCTTTTCTTTTGGTATATGAATATATACAAGACATCCAAATATTCAAAAATTATTGATGTCTAGTTTTGTCCCTAAGAAGGCTTCTTCAAGAGTTTTATTATCAATGTGAGAGTGTGGACATCTATTTTGAATATATAAAGTCATATTAGATGCTTCTGCCCAAAGAGAAGTGTTGAGATTTTGATCAAGGAGCATTGCCTTGGTAGCTTCAATAATAGTTATATTCTTCCTTTCAGCAACCCCATTCTATTGTGGATTGTAAGGCACAGTGTACTCCCTCTTAATCCCAGCCTCTTTACAAAATTCCTTTAAAATGTCTGAGGTGTATTCTTTACCATTATCTGATC
The DNA here is from genome assembly GCA_027943335.1 of Chamaecyparis obtusa. NCBI lineage: Eukaryota > Viridiplantae > Streptophyta > Pinopsida > Cupressales > Cupressaceae > Chamaecyparis > Chamaecyparis obtusa. The sequence goes on along the minus strand of BSBK01004688.1, from coordinate 1,527,626 downwards.
TTAGGGTCTTGATTTTCTTTCCACAAAAGTTTTCGGTGAGTGATTTGAAGTCTTTAAACATTTTCAAGATCTCCTCAGACTCTTTGTGTTTGAGGAAGTAAATCCAAGTCTTTCTGGAGAACTCGT